>JAEIGL010000001.1:2400000-3000000 GCA_018903715.1 Zaprionus davidi | reverse complement strand
AAATTATCTAGAATAATTCACGTTTATCTGATAATCGAAAATTTTGCCTACTTGTAAAAGCTGCGCTACGTAACAGTTGCGAAATGCTGAACGCGAAGGCCATCTCCGCAACAACCGGCAGCATTGCGCACAATTTTTTCGATAGGCAGCAGGGCTGGCGAAATATTTTTATAATTTTGCAATTATTTAAAACAAACCATAAACTAATTTTTTCCTAATGATTCTCAGCAGATATATGTGCATATTAGTGGAGGTCAAGAATGTGGTGGTCAGATAATCTTACCTTGGACACAGGCTTAGACCACACTTTAATGGCGTTGGCTGTTTAACAAAGTGGTTGTTGTTGTTCAATGCAAAAATAAAAATAAAATTAATTTTTTGGGTTTTTTTGAAAATCGTTCTGCTGCGATGCATGTAACACAGTAATGAACATTTAAAGCAATACAACAAGGTGCTTAAGTTTCTACAGTTTAAACAGTTGTTGAATGAAAAATCAAGGCAAAGTGTTTTTTAAATATGCCCGTGTATTGTCTATCGATAGACGACATACACATACTCTGTGCACAGTGTGACCAGCTGAGCGTGGCTGCACATACCGATCGCGTGTTGTATTTTGATACATTTCGTTCATATTAATCATTTCATTGATTTGTTTAATCACATTGATTTGTTGCTTGGCTCAGCTCACTAGTTGCTTATGTAGTTGCGCACCTGCTGCTGCCGCTACTGTAGTTGTTGATGCTGTGGTGGGTTTTGCACAGTGGCTAATCGATCGTATCGTTTACTTTTCGGATCTGTTTATGTTTTTGGACTTCCCCGCTCAGTTTTAACTCGGGCGGCGCAATGAACGAACGTCTGGAGAATATAAAGCTAGAGGATTTGCCCTATCTGGAGCGTGATCTAAATTTTGCCCAAAAGGTGAGTTAAATGCAATTTTGCATGATCTTTCCTTCTCAAGTCTCCTCTCTCCCCCGATTTCCTTATCAGGTCTCGCTGGCGTTTCTGCTCTTTGGCGATCAACACTCCCACGCCGCGTACATCTTGCAAAGGCTTCTGGCACTGGCGCGGGCACCTGCCTCGGAGCAGCAGAACAGCGATCTGTTGCGTCAATATGCGCAGACGAATCCCCGTTACTGGCGGGGTTATCTCGTCGAGGCGCTATGCATCATCAATGCGCGGCAGGTGCTGCGCAAATTGGGCCTGGTCTGGACAGAGCTGCGGCTCCATTATCTGCCACAGGTGCAGGAGATCACCCTGCATGTGCATCCGCTGCTTAAGGCCCTGTATTTGGTCTGTGAGCAGCTCTCGGTGGTGCAGAGCGGACGGCTCGTGCTGGACATCAATGAGAAGTTGGCGGCACGTCAAGCTGCCGCTGGAGCTGTGCTGGATGAACCGTTGCGCTACTTTGACTACGCCTATTTGGAGATTATTATGCTCGACTGGCTAACACGGCGTCATCTCCGACTGGGCGACATTAATGCCGTGGGCAGCGATCTGCAGCTGCTGATCGAGTACCTCAAGTTCAATGACTTCCATGCGCTGGCGCGGCTGCTCATTCAGACGTACAACAGCAATGCCACAGCAACAACAACAACGGGACAGACAACACAGTTGCCACCACTGCCACCACCGAAGTTCGAATCGGATGATGCCGGCGTAGCAGCAGCTTCTCCAGCGCAGTCCAATCGCAGAGTGGCACGTGCCAATGGATGCCTGGACGAGCTGCATGTGCGGCGTCAGCATGCCGGCTTTCTACTAATAATCAGCCAATACACTTTCCATCAGGATGTTAGCGATGATTTGAAAGTGAGTTGGCTTTACTAATTGTTTTCTTTAATTAATAATTTTTTAATTTAAAAGTTCACCAATTGCTCAAGTTGTTTATCGATTTTGGCATTGATCGTTGCTATTTTTTTAGAATATTGCGTTATGTGGCAGCCCTGCTAGTATTTTATTAATTTGAAATTTGAATCCATTGCATTTGTGAATCTATCGAAAGATGCACTGATCGTTGACAATGCGTTGGGTAGACACACAATTTCATTAGTTATCAGCAGTATTTTAAAAATAATTATAAATTTGAAAATTAAATCGATTTGCATTGATCGTTGACAAAGCGCTTGCCGTTTTGGAGCACATTTCAATAGGTATGACAATTGCATAAGGTGGCAGCACTGCAAGTATTTGAATTCAAAAATCTAAATCTATCGATAAGCATTGATCGTTGCATACCGCTTGCAGTACTTTGCATTAAGTGGCACTGTTTGAATTGAGTAAGCATTAGTTTAAATGTTTATTTTGATTAAAAAAGGAAAAACAACAATTAATTTAATTGGTTAACGCTTTTACAGCCACTGCTGCCGGCAAAGCTAGCAAAGCGTGAGGGCACCAAAGTGGATGAGCAGCGACTGCGCGATGTATTCTCTGGCCTGGGCTACAGCGTGGAGGCGCACGTCAATGTGGATCATGTGAAGATGTTGGAGCTAATACGCGATGTCTGCTCGCGTTCGCTGTTGCGTGACTCACTGATAGTGTGCATATTGTCGCATGGCTTCGAGGGCGCCGTCTATGGCTGTGACAGCATTCCCATTAGCATCATCGATATACAGAACGTTCTCTGCGCCAATGAGAATCTGCACGACAAACCCAAGTTGCTCTTCATTCAGGCATGTCAGCAGAATGACAAGAAGAAACAGACGGTGGGTGCAGTGCCTTCCTCTTCCTTTCCATTCAAACTGTTCTAATCTGCCTCCTTCTCCTTACCCTCTGTAGCGCGAGGTCAACGCCAGCACCAACTCGCCCATCCAACACGCCAACATGGTGACGGCCATGTCCACTGTGCCTGGTCATGTGGCACTACGGCATAACATTCAGGGCAGTTGGTTCATACAGGTGCTGTGCGACACCATTAAGGAACTTGCGGCCAGGTAAGCTACAGTGAGATTAATGCAAGGAATCTTTCACTAATCTCTGCCTCTTCCTCTCCTGCCTTGCAGTGAGCATTTGCTGGACATACTCACTGCCGTCAACAAGAAGGTAAGCGCCAAACGCGGGGATAAGAATGAGCAGATGATGCCAACGGTGAACAGCACATTGCAACAAAAGGTTTACTTTCCCAACACCTGAAGAGGCACCCGGGAAGGAACCTGAGGGTGAACCCGACTAGACACTGTGCAACATTGGAGGAGGCTTCTTCTTAACACATAGAATTGTCATATATATTATATATTTGTCCTACATATTTCAGCTTCATTATTTGGCTTTTCTGTACTATATTTTGCTGGTTTTGTGATAAAAAATTTAATTAAATTGTAGTTTTTTCAAGTTAACCAATTTTGTCTTAGAGTTTACTTTCTATAAGGCAGCAGAATTTGAGGCTGCCGCTTGTGTGAATATGCGAGAGCGGGAGAGGAGTTGTATTGCCTGCTCTTTCTTTTTCGGTGGAATGGAAAAATGTTTAAGAGTTGCAGTAATTTTAAAATGGTTTTTTTTAAGGTTCCTCTTTTTTTAATGATCCCCCAGATTCTTCTATCTCCATTAAAAACTGTTAAAAAACCTTAAACGACTTGGTAATAATGTGTAGATTTTAACCTATAATAGAATAATAGAAAAAGAAACAACGTTACTTGTTCGCACATTATCTTTTTATTGTGGCTTGCCAGAACTGACTTCCCCAGCGGAAGCAGTTCCCGATCTGTCCCGCCCTTAGTTATGTATTAAAATGTTCCCCCATTGTGTTCTAAATCTAAAAAAAACTTCCCAAGGAGTTTACTCGTTCTATTCGTCTTCTCTGGGTAAGAGTTTGACCAGCAATTTGTTGTGGAGCTTGCGATCCTTGGCCTTCGATGGTTCGTATTGCTTAAGGGAGGCATGGAGCTTCGTTTCGCACTTCTTATTATTACCCACATTGGAAATGCGATAACTATTCCTGTCGAGTAGCTCCAGGATCTGTGAACGTCGGAGGTTGCGTGTCGTCTTGGCCAGCAGAAGATCCACAAAGCTTTGGGCCAAGTAGGGAATTCCCATCCAATTACAGTCGAAGAGGGCATCAAAGCTGCCCAGAGTGTAGGGAGTGTTGCGGCGACTGACCCACTCCTGCATATAATTCTGCAGCACTGGCCACACCTTCGATTTGGTCATGTTGGGCGTGTTGAACTGCCCGACGAGGTAAGCGACGCACTTGTTCCTCACCGCCGCCACATCAGCGCTCAACTTGCGCTGCTGTTGGGTCTGCTGTTTCTCCCCCTTCTTCTTCTTGGGCGGCTGCTCCACATCATCATCATCATCTTCCTTAGTCTCCTGTGATATAAACTGCTTAATGGCTTCAAGAATTACTGTCTTGTCGGGATTCGCATCCTTGCCGTAATCGATGCGAATTTGGACCAACGAAAGGAGAAGCTTCTTGCTGGCATCTGTTAGAGGTTTCATCTTCGTATCTGCGCTGGCCACCTTGCATACCTGGTAGACGCTCAATATGGCATTCACCAGAACCTCCATCTTTGGATGTGCACGCGCGAAGAGCTCCACGAGATCGAGGACACGTATGCGGAAGTGCAGCAATGCGGTGCTATCGATGCGCTCCGATTTGGTTTGCTGCTGCGGTTTGCCCCCCTTGGACTTGCCGCCCTTGGGTCTGAAGGCATGGAAAGCGGTCTCGAGTGCCACATTAAGACGTTCCCCTTCGGCCTCATCCACATCATTCCAATCGACGCTGCTGGCATCGTTGCTGGCATCATCGTCTTCATCTTTGCTGAGAGCGATGCGAACCTTCTCGCGTATCAGCTCCAATTGTGTGGCTTCATCTTCTTCCTCCTCTCCATCTTCCTCCTCATCACTGTCGTCGTCGTCATCGTCTTCGCTGCTGGTTTCCTCTTCTTCATCTTCCTCATCGTCATTATCGTCCTCTTCGCCCGCTTGCTTCTTAGCCAGCGGGTTCTTGCTCATATCTAGCACATCAAGTATCTGTTCCAGATTGTTGACACCCAGTTTTGGCATCAATGCACCGCCTACAGCATTGACAAAGTCGCGCCAATAGCCACCAGTTTGCAGCATCAGCTGGATGAGCACATCTGTAAGCACATCCTCCCAGTCCAGTTCGGGTTCCTCTTCCAAAGAAGCCTTCTGTGAAGAGATAAAGGACTTTACTGGGATTGTTCACTTGCATTGTTACCCACTGTACTGAGAACTCCACCAGTACCTTCTTCCTTCCCAACAAGGGGTTATCCCCCAATCTCATCCCATAAAGGGGACTTCAACCTGGAGTACTCTCTACCTTCCCAACACAGGGTTCTACTAGAATTACCCACTTGGAATACCCCACACCTTCCTCCCCAAATCGTACTCACCTTGCTCTTCTTCTTGTTCTTCTTCTCCAGCTGCAGCGCATTCTGCTTGCAGATGATCAAATCGTTGAGCAGCTCCACAGAGATGCTGCAACTAGGGGCGAGGCTTGCCAGACCCAGGAAAAGAATCAATGCATCAAAGAGCAGCGGTAGAGCTGGTGCATCTTCCTCAGCTGCATCTGCCTGCAGCACCTTGTTAACCTGCTTCCAGGCCTGGCGCAGCTCAGGCGTCTGCTTGATGCGCAACTTGGACTCGATCTCGGCTTCTTTCAACTGGTCCACAAGTGGCGCCATGGTGCGACGCAGTAGCTCAACCAAAGAGGCCAACTGATCGCGACTGGATCCGGTCTTGTGCACCAGACAGCTGAGCAAGATCTCCTCGCAACGTGATGCAGCCTGACGACTGAACTCTGCTGCATCTGCAGCTGGACAGGGCTGCTTCTCCGGGTTGAGATGGAAGAGCGAAGCCTTCAACATAAAATCTATATTGTTGCGCTTCAATAGATGCGGATAGAACTGCAGCATGGAGTGCATCTGTGTGAGGCACTGCTCCCGATCAGCTTTGGTCACCTTCAACTGATCCCCCTCTCCCTCCACATTGGTGTGGGTGAAGTGGGACGCATACAATTTGTAGATTTCACGGCGACTGTTGTCTTTCATGGTGGCAATCAGTAGGCGCACCAAATTCGGTGTCTGCATCATAATCTCCAGCCGTGGCTGTTGCTTAAGCAGCACCTTGAGTATGCCCAGTTTCAGTTCCTCATCCAAATGATGCTGGAAACTGACCAACAGCGAAGACTCAAAATGGCGACAGACTTGCACCAGTTCCAATTGCGAAGGCTTTATCTTTGCCTGCTCAGTGGACTGCTGCTTGTGCTGCTTGGAGTTCAGTTCCTTAGCTGCCGCCAACTCCTGCAGGAGCAGCGAGACCAGCGATGACTCTGCGAACAGATTCTGCAGTGGTTCCACCTCACCCTTGTAGTTCATCAACAGGTATGCGAGTGTCTGTATGAAGTAAGCCTTGGCAGAGTTGCGCTTTAGTGGCATTTGGTTTACCAAATGCTGCTGCCATGCGAGGAGCTCTTGGCCACTACCGTGAGCTAGAAAGTGTCCTAAATATTCGTAGATCTGTTGGGTTTGTATGGTGGAATTATTTAGGTAGAGCTCGTAGAGCTCTATGAAGTTAGGACCCTTTGGCCAGAGAATCTTCTCCAGCTGCTTCAGCGTAAGCAGCTTGGGATAGTTGAGATGCACCGCCAGAAGGAGATTGCAGCCCTGCAGTTTTAGCTGGGTTAGGGGCTTGTGCAGCGCAGTCTTCAAAATGGGCCAGATGTGCGCCTTGAAGAGCTTCTGATTGACCTGCAGATAATTAAAGAAGAAGACGGGTTAGCTTATGTGAAAGACGGATTAGCTCAAATGGGAGAAGGGCTAGCTCAAGTGGAAGGAGGGTTATGGATAAACTGGGACGGGAACTAACTCAATTGTTAGAAGGGTTAGCTCAAAAGGAAGGAGGATTAACTGAAATGGAAGGAGGATTCTCTGCAAGAGAGCAACAATAACTACTCACCAATCGAAAGGTACCAGCAATAATGTCAGCACACAGGGACATGAGATACTCGCGTCCCTTGAGATGTACCACCAACATGGGGTAAATAGTCTCAATGAGCTCCACGCTGGGCTCTTTCATGTACTGGCTGCGTATGATGGACAGCGCAGTCACGATTTGGCCCACGGCGGCCAGTGTGTCATCCTTGGACTTGGACTGCGGTCCCACTGGCAGTTCAACCTTAACCAGACGCAGCAGCTCGAGGGGCTGCAACTCATCTACCTGGGTCAGTATGGCGTGCATATAGCTAGCACTGGATGCCACCGCATCCTTGTCATCTGCGCCGGTGCAGCGCACTAGACGCTTTAAGGCATACGCGCAAGTTGCAGTGCGCTAAAGAGAAAGAGAGGTGAGATGAGTTGTGGTGAGTTCAAGTCAAAAAGAAAATGGTGCCTGTTGGCAACTCCTTTTCTACTCACCTTATCTGCATCCTCTTCG
Organism: Zaprionus davidi; assembly: GCA_018903715.1. NCBI lineage: Eukaryota > Metazoa > Arthropoda > Insecta > Diptera > Drosophilidae > Zaprionus > Zaprionus davidi. Next base: position 2,992,614 of record JAEIGL010000001.1, on the reverse strand, counting down.
CCATTGAGCAGCGCAATCATTTCGTTGACACGTTTTCCGGTTTCTTTCTCCTTTTTGTCATTCAGTTTGTTGAAGACTTCGAAAATACCTTTATTAATGCCAACTTTCTTCTCCTTCTTGCCGGGCTTCTCCTCTTTTTCCTCTTCCTCTTTCTCCTGCTTAGGTGCTGTCAATTTGGCTTTCTTTGCCGGCATCTCAGCATTGTTCTCTTTCTTGGTCTTTTTTACCTTCTTTTGTGGCACATTTGGCTTATTCTCTTCTGCTTCGTTTGTGGGTTTGGCGACTTTAGCTTTCTTTGCAGGCAACTCAACATTTTTTTCTGTGGTTTCGGCCTTTTTAGTTAGCTTCTGATTCTTTTCATTTAATGGCATATTTCCGACTACTCCCGCCGTAGATTCGGCCTTTTTCTTGCCCATTTCTGTTACAAATGTATTCAATTTTAAACCTTCAAAATTAAACTCGTTTGTCACTTTACACGAGCACGTTTTAAAAAGTCGGCTGCTGTTCAATTGTATCGCAACGTGACATCGCCAGAGTTGTCAGTGCGATAACTATCGATATGCGGATAAATCATTCCGTACAGATAGTATGCAGCTCAATCAACGTATGCACAGGCAGATATTAAATTTGTGAAATAAATAATTAATAATGAATTTATTAATTAAAAGGCAACTAAAATCAGCCTACTCAATTTTATATTACAATTAAATTAAAATTAAGTATATTTAAAATATTATCTTTATTTATTCATAATTAATATTTATTTTTTAGGTCGATTATAAACTATATATGTATATAGTTGTATGCAATATATGTCAAATGAGTTAAAAATCAGAATTGTTGAACTATTATCTTATAAATTTTCGAAATTGTGGCTAATTTATATATTTATTTTCATTATAAAGTATTTTCTTCGCTTTTCATGACACATACTTATCGATTATATGCTGCGCAGTATATTCGGCTGCCATGACACCACAAATACCCACTGCAAGCAACATCGGGAGCAACCTCACTCTTACTGTGCACACCATTTTCAGTGAGCAGCGTACTTGGCGCACTCAGCTGTTGCTTCTCTGGCACGTGTTGGCAGAGCTGCATTACAAACACATATTTACCCATATTTGGTTGTTGTTTTGGTGTTGTTGCGCGGCGGCGTCTCTTTTAACCGGTAATTAAATCGTAGCACTCCTATCGAAAGTGTGCAATAATTCACAATGGGAAAAAATAAACGCAACAACAAACACAAAAACGCCAACGCACAGCAAACAGTGACGTCGACGACGAATAAAGAGGAGGCACCAAAAAGCGGCGCCAGCAGCAGCAGCAGCGCCAGCAACAGCAGCAACAACAAAAGCAACAACAGCAACACCAAAGTAAATGGCCTAAAGCTGCCCAACATCCCGGAAAGGGATCGCAAAACACTGAATCAATTGGCGCAGAGCATCTTTGATTTGGTGCAGCAGCAGCCGGGAAATGCCAACGATGAGTGGAAGCAATATGTGGAGCTGCAACGTTTGCTCGACCACATGATGCAGCTCGAGAAGCCGTTGCAGCGTGTCGTCTGCCCGCCAGACGACACTAATGTCAGTGAACAGTCGCGTCTCGCCAAGGTGGCTGCCTTCGATGCGTGGGCACGCAAAGGGGGCGTCAAGAGCGATGCCGTGGAGATTGCCACATTTCCTGGGTACCAGTTGGGATTGCGTGCCACGCGAGACATTGCAGCGGATGAGCAGGTGCTGAGTGTGCCCCGGGAGCTGATCTTCTCGGAGGAGCATCTGCCCGAGGCGCTTCGTTCGCTCTTCATCAATTTCCCGCTGCTCACGAACCTTAATCTTGCCCATGCTCTGGTCATTGAGAAGGTTCGTGGTGCCGCCAGCACCTGGCAACCCTACATTGACACGCTGCCTTCGCGCTACAACACGGTGCTGTACTTCACCGTGGAGCATATGCAGCGACTGCGCGGCACCTCCGCCTGCACTGCAGCACTGCGTCAATGTCGCGTCATTGCCCGCCAGTACGCCTCGATGTACAAGTGCGCCCAGGTGCAGCACGATGATGGAGTGATGTCCTCCATGGGTGTCCTCTTCACCGAATACGGTCTCTGCTACGAGCTCTATAGGTGAGTGCAGTCTGTCTCTCTCTATTTATGTATCTCTTTCTGTTATTTGGCCTCCCATGATGACCACGAAAAAAATATAATCAAATTTGATTTCTCATTGGTATCGCACAAGTTCAATTAGAAAACATTTCTTGTTCTCTCTCGCTCTCTCTCTAATTGGGACTACTGTATTGCATAGCGACAAATGCATACAGTGGCGGTCGAAATAATAGCACTGCTGCACAAGCCTTTACATTTTGAATTGGAAAATGTATTTTGTTAATTTAATTTCTTTATTTTATGTAATTTCTTCATTTTATTTTATTTCTTTATTTTATTTACTTTGTGCAATTTAATTTATTTGTTTTATTTATTTATCTCTCAGTTATTTTTTAAATATTCTTAAATGTTTTTTGATTTGAATTCATTGGGAAATCTATTTGTGAATGTTAGTTTAATTTTGTTTGGAAATATGTATTTACCTTTCGATATTGAGTATCACCTTGTGATACCCTGTAGCCATGAAAAAAGTATGCAAAGGGTATATCGCATATGCTGAAATGTAGATAACATGCAGAGGAATATGTATTGCTCTTTTGGTATCAACAGGCATATGAAATTAGTTAAATTAGTAGCACTTAAAATTGATCAATATTCCAGCAAATATTGAATGCCATACCTACTACCCATAAAAAATAATGAATAATCTAAATTCAAGCTTAATGGACGCACAGAGCTTTTTGAGTTTCTTTCCCATTATTCAGTCCAGTCCAATCTACATTTGTATAGATTTTGCATGTTGGTTTTCCTGCACATATTGCAGGGTATCTTTTCAGTAGTTCCTCGTTTTATTCTCTCGTCTCTGTGCATTTTTCTCTGCATTTATTTTTAAATTGCTGTCAGAAACTGTTTGCACAATTAAATCCATTAGAATAATTTAATTTCATGTGGTATTTTTTTGTTTTTGCTACACTTTATTCTCAATAAAGAAGACAACAAAAAAGGAGACAAAAAAACATTTATAACTTATTTACATTCTTATAGATTAAGTATATTTATGCATGTATTACATAGCTACACAAATATATATATATTTATAAATGTATGTATATTATATATATTCATATTCCTATAGATACTTTTCGTATTTTGTGGGCACAAAAAAAGTCGAAAACTTTTGCAAGGGCGAAACAATCTTGACAACATATCGTTCTAGTAGATTTCTATATATAGTATATAGTAAATGTCTAGTATTTCTAGTGTTGAGCAATTGCCGTTTTTTTCACTGTGCACTGTTGTGTATGAGTTGTTTGAAATTTTGTTTGTAATTTTTAGTTTTTGGTTTTTTTTATTTATTGTCCTCAACAATTTTTTTTCGAAATTTGAACATAACCTTAAAAATGTTAGCTCTTGTGTGTGTTTTTGAGTGTTGTTTAGTGCATTTCTACGAAACCCATTTCCAATTCTGTTTTGTGCCCCTGAAACGCAGTTTCCTAAGTATTTCTCTCTCTCTCTCTTTCACTTTTTCTGTTTTCTTTTTAGTTCAACTTTAGTTGCTACAGTTCTAGATTTAAGTACGAAGTGTGCCGATAGTTATCGATAGTACGGAATCAGCTGCGTTTAGAGCTTTATATCTATTTATCATATTTATCTCTGGATCTTCGGGTTTGGGGATTACCTGGAAAAATGGTCTACAAATTGCAGAATGTAAGGGGAGACGAATGTAATTGTGTCTCTCCCACTCTCTATCGCTCGTAGTTTCTTCGAGTTTCATTCAATTTTGCTTAATTTGCATCGTTTATCTTTTTTTCATCAACATCTTATTCTCTTTTCTTTTATTTAGTTAATCATATCATTTTGCGACTCTTTTTCTGGTGATTTATTTATTTGTATTCTTTGTATGAACTCGTTATTAGATATATATTATGTATATATATATGCCTTCTCTTATTCTCAACTCATTCTAAACTTATTTTCTTGTTCTCAACTCATTTATCTTAACTTTTAGTGAGTTCCTTCATTTATATCAAGTTATTTTAGTGATCTCTGATCACTTTATACTTTCCTCATCCCTGACTTCGTCCTTCCTCTTTCTTCGCTTTCATCTTTCAAACAATCCCTTCTTATCTTTATCTTCTCGGTCTTTCTTCCTTTCTATTTCCTTTCTCTTTGCCCTTCAAGTGCATTTTACAGACCATTTTCCTACGTTTTTCCCTCAACCAATTTCCAATTTCAATTTCCTCTTCATTTCCTCGAAAACAATGATTCACTTCGACAAAAAAAAATTGCTTCACTTATGCTAGTTAATGAACTATCGCTTGCGCGTTTTATAGTGTATATCTATATATGTATATCGTATAATATATCGTATAATTTATAGCTTTATATTCGTAACTCTCGTAGTTCTCTATAAAAGTTGGCCTAAAGTTGCTATCGAATCCACTACACTTGTTGCTGTCTTCCGCTGTCTGCATTCCTTGCTCTCTCTGCCGATATTCTGGTTTATCGATACTATCGCGTCTAGTTATCGAATGTTTTGCGCAGTGTATCGAAGAGATATTCTTGAACCTCGGGTGAATTTGGATCCATCGTATTCAGTTTTTGGTGCGTGCTGCGCAACGTGAGTGCCAGCGAGTTGACGCCACCCATGCCACGCCCCCCCGTGGCAGTTGAAGCGGCAGCTGCAGCAGCTGTTGTTGTTGTAGTTGCTGCCGCTGCTGTTGCTGCCTTGGATGTTGCTGTTGTTGTCAGCGATGAACTGCAGGTGCTGAGTGTTGTGGAGCCTTCGCGCTTGAACAGCAACTGCTGATGTTGATTATGATGATGATGCACCGGCGTGTTGCACGACACTGTGGCAAGTTTGTGTGAATTGTGGCAGTTGTTGCTGCCGTTGCCATTGCAGTTGCAACTCTTGCCGCCATTGCAAGCAGCAACAGTCGATGGCGATGCCTGCGGCAATTTGCTCTTCATGGCATTGTAGGTCTTCAAGTAGCTGGACTTGCGTCGCCGATGTTGCCGCCAGCGGCATGCCACAAAGATGACCATCAGTGTGGCCAGCGAGGTGAGCACAATCGCTGCACTCGCCACAATTGCCGAGCGCACCCCGGCGGGCATATTGGCATAGAGACTTCCCTGTTGCTGCTGCTGTGACATGGAGGTGGCTGCCGCCGCGGATGGACTGCGTCGGAAGCCATGACCGGACAGCTCAAGATCGAGCAGATCATGGGCACGGGCCACCTCGTTCTCAATGGTATCGATAACATCGCTATTGTCCATAGCTATAGCTAACTTGGTTGCATTCCCATTGCTACTCAGTTCGATATCCATGCTGCTGTTATCGCTATCGTCCTCTTCCCGACGTTGTTGCTGTTGCTGCTGCTTCTCCTCCTCCTGGGAGTCGAGTAGGAGGCGTGGTGGGGGCAAATAATAAGCATTGCGTTTGTTATCCTCGGCAGCAACAGCGGCAGCAGCGCGTGCTGCCGTTGCAGTTGCCAGTGAGGCCAGAGCCAACGTTTTCCATGACGGAAAGAAGCCGAGAGATTTTTCACCACGTGCTTGTTGTTGCGGGGGTGAAGCGCCTGCAGCGACAGATAAAGAAGTTTGCGCGTACGCGGGGCCTGTGAAAGGTGGAGAGTTTCGATTAATTGTAATCGATAATTATCGATACGAATGTACTATGCATTGAGTTGTGAGCTGAGTAGTCTGTACTACCAATGGTGTTAACTTGCTACGTTACTACTGGTTAATCGATAAATATAGATGGGTGCTCGATAAATATCGATGGGTAATCGATAGATTATTCGCATTGTAGATGCAGTTATTGTAGTTTCATTTAAATTTAGTACATTTCTGATATCAGTTATCGATACTAAATGTTTATCGATAGTCATCGACTACTGTCTTATCAATGAGTGATCGATAAATTCCGATGCGCAATCGATAAGCTATTGATATTGCAGATTATATATTTTTTTTATTTTAAATTAACATTTTCCTGTTGTTTCCGGTTATCGATAATGTGCATTTATCGATAATTATATACAAATTGCAACAAAGTTTTAAAAAATCAAAATAAACTATTAAAAATCATAGCAACCACAGCTTATCGATTGTAACACCTATCAATAAATATCGATTTTATTCTTATCGAACTGATTCCCTATCGAATTTACTTACGTGTACATTTGGCGTGCTGAGCTGCTGCTGCTGCTGCTGTGTGATCGTGCAACATGCGCGCGCCCAGAAGGAACAGCGACAACAACAACGTAACGGAATTGGAACGAAACGAAATGGAATTGAAACGGAACAACAACTATCGATAACAAAACAGAACAGGAGTCGCAACAGCTCAGCACGCAACAAATGCGCCTCTCTTCCGCTCTCCCACCATCTCTCTCTCTATTAATCTTTCACTCTCTCCTTTTCTTTCCTTCTTTCACTCTCTCTTTCTTTCTTGCTCTGTCTATATATCTTTCTCTCTCCCTCTTGCCCTCTTCACTGCAACTGTCGACGGCGTTGTTCGCGCTGCCTTTGACGCTGTCGTCGCAGACGTAATGCAGTAATACCTCGATTTCGATTGGGATTACGATTGTTATCGAAATCGCCCGCATCCAATTCAGCATCCATCATCGCTGCTGCCTCGTCATTGGGTTCGATATCAATGATTGAAGTAAAGTAACTCGAACCCTGCGAATCCGTTTTGATCTCATCCGGTTTGACACTCTTCAAATCGATAAGATTGAAATGGGGAAAGTTCTCAAATGCCGTCACTATATCCATGTTGTCCTGCAGCACAACCTTCTGTCCAGGATAGAACCTGGAGTGTGCATCACCCGTCGAGAGTATCGTCGACAGATGTAACTGACTGGAGCCACGCTTGCGATGTTCGATTAGCTCCTCCAATGTCATGTTGCGTTGCTCCAGCACCTTAAACAAACGATTCCCAGAGCGACGGTCCTCAATGAGCTCCAGCAGATCAGTGCGATCATCCACATCGTCTAGCAGAATAGGTTTAACGGGTGGTGCTGAGGGGGCAACTGAGGGAGCAATCGGAGATGGAGCTGGAGGTGAAGGCGGAGCAAGGCGTGTCTGTTGCGTCTGTGGTTCCACCTCATCGAAGAAGTTCTCCAGCTCAGATTCCTCATGGTGGCTGCTGCTGTTACTCTGACTGTTGTTGCTGCTGCTGCTGTTACTGCTGCTGTGTGTTGCTGCCGTGCTTAGCACATTGTCAGCCAGCTCTAGTTCCACATCCTCAATGCTCTCCACACTGTTTCTGTCGTAGGGTTGCCCTATGAAATTGTCACGCAATCTTTTTGTTGTCTCGCGACTGTTGCCCCCGTTGTTGTTGTTGTTGTTGCGCGTGCGATAACGTATTGCTGGTGAGGGTGACGGCGATGGCGATGGCGACGGCGACTCGATGTTCTCCTCATCGTCTTCTTCCAGCTCTGGCGGCTCTTGTTCCTCTTGCTCCTCAACCTGCTCCCTTTCTGCACTTTCAGCAGCTGTTGCTGCTGCTAAATTTGATGTTGTTGTTGTCTCTAGATCCTCATATGATGATGCTGCTGCTGTTGTTATTGTTGATGCTGCTGTTGTTGTTGCTGCTGCTGTAGTTGTTGTTGTTGTCGTCGATGTTGTTGTTGTTGTTGCTGCTGTTGCCTTGAACAGCAATGGCGTCTTAAGTGTCGATCGCATTTGCTGTCGCTTCTTATAGAGCGGCAAACGTGTTGTTGTTGTCACTGCTGCTGCTGCTGTGCTACTAGCAACAGTTGTTGTTGTTGCTGCCGAGCTGCGTCTGGTTGAGGCAGCCTCACGCGATGAGCTGCCAAAGAGCTTGAAACGCTGCAATGCCGGCAACTTGTTTAGCTTTGGCTTAAGTGCTTCCTCCAATTGCTGAGACTGCTGTGACGATGGCAACTGTTGCTGTTGTTCCTCTAAGAAGGCAGCAGGTATGCGACGCACACTCTGCTTGTTGTTGTTGTTGTTGCTATTGTGCTGTTGCTGTTGCGCTGCTGTTGCTGTCATTCTCAGCTCGTTACCAGCAACAGTTGCTGCTGGCGCCACTGCAGTTGTCTGCAACGCCAGCAATGCATTCTGTTTGCCCTTGATGAGATCATCCAATGACAGATTCTTCTGCTGCAGTATCTCACTGAGGCTGAGACCGCCGGAATTCTTCAAGATGTTCTTCAGATCCACCGCTGGTTGTTGCTGCTGTTGCTGCTGCTGTTGCTGTTGGTGCTGCTGTTGCTGTTGTTCTTGATCCTGTTTCTTTGCCTGCCCATAGGGACGCCGATAGGCCTTGCTGCCTTGAGCGGAGGCGCCTCCTCCGCCTGCCCCTGCCCCTGCCCCAGTTGCTGCCTCCAGGCGCTGACGCTGTCGCTCTCGTTCTCGTTCCAGTGCTGCCATCGGTTCCCTGATGGGCAACTGCTTGCGACGTGTTGCACTTGGTTCATCCTCCACATGACCACGCCAATAGTTGCTGCTGCTGCTGCTGCCGCTGCTGCTGTCGTGCTGCTCCTCGTTGGCGCCCAACGTGGCCAGCGGCAGTTGTGGGCGTCGCTTGCGTTTGCCAGCGGGACGACGTCGCGATGTTTCCGGCGTCGATTTGCCATCGTCCACAATGAGAGAGACGCCTGTTTGCAGCAGCTGCTACAGAGAAAGAGAGAGAGAGAGAGAAAGAGAACAAATCAGTGCATGAAAATCAGCAAGAGGAAGGGGGGGAGATGTGTGGGGGGGGGCGTGGTCAACTGATTGATGGACTACGCTGATTGATGGGCGCGTTCTGGTTCTGATTGAATGCTCTGCAGGCAGTTGGCCCCGAGCCAATCACTTCTGCGTGTTGCCCATCAATTTTATATTACTTTTGTGCCCTCCTCCCAGCCACACACGCCTCACCCCGCCCCGTTTCGCATAGCCGGAAGCGATATGTTTTTTATTTGTGGGGGCGGGGCGGCGGGAACGAGGTGTGGCACAAAAGTTTGCAGGGCATAATAAAATAGATTTCTGTGCAATTTGTTGCGGTCGCTGAACTTTGAACTCTCTAAGCCCGCAGCTATTCGATAATTTATCGATTGTCGTGCATTGTTCTAGTTGTAGACTGTATAAAAAGGATATTATACATATTATAGCTTAATTTAATAGATTATCGATAAAGTTGAATTATCGATTATTATCAATAAAGTGGCTGAGTCGATTATTATCGATATTTGGCTCAATTGAATATTTATGTATCCATTTTTTTACTTTTAGTTCATTAACTCTGCACTTCTTATAATATAATATAACAATTAATAAAAGTCTTTAACTTTAACTCTTCAACTCTCGCTTGTATTCCATATATTCCCTTATGTCTCTGTTCAAACACTTTAAGTATTATTTCACATACTCTTTGGCCAAGTCAATCAAATGCCACGCCCCCTACCTCCTACAATGGCATAATTAACTTGTACATCTTCTATGCGGGTAATAACTGTTGACCAGGGGAATACACACACACGGACACACACACACACACACGAGTATTGGCAGACAGAAGCAAAAAGCTGTCTAAACTTCATAAAGCAAAAGAGACAGCACTAGTCTACAGGGATAGACAGAGAGGCAGATTGAGAGAGAGAGAGAGAAAGAGAGAGAGAGTGCGTGGGAGGGCAATCGACCGTCAAACTGTGCCTGCTGGCGCTTTTGTGTTCACGTAATTAATTTTCAATTTAGCGACGGACTAGTTGCCTTACCCAGCAGTACCCTCCTTCTACCAGCCACGCCCCTTTCGTGCACAGCACCCCATTATGCGCTTGCATAAGAAGCCTAAAAGGCAGAGCCAATCCAACCGATTGTTTCTCTCGCATCCAGCTGAAGAAATCCCTCAAGTAATTGGCCCGCACCCAAAGCAAACGCTTTGAACTCTTCCCCTGGTACCACTATCCTCTTCCTTAACCCTTTATCACCTCCTCCTCTTTAATCTACAATATCATATTTCTCTTCTACTCGACTCTCACCCCCAACTAGCACCATCTCTCTCTCTCTCTCTAATCTCTCGCCTTGTCCCGCATCGACTCTAATCAGTCTAATGCAAATGCCGATTTATGCATTTATGCAGCTGCTCTCTGTGTATGTTTTGGGTGTGTGTGTGTGTTATGTATGGGTGTGTGTACGGTCGTGTGTGTAGATTGCGCCTGTCTGCGGTTTGGTTTTCGAACTCACATTAGTGAAATTGATAGGTCGCTTCTCTTTTTCGATACCCCTCGTTGCCATAGCAACTCTCCACAGAGAGTTGTGCTAATTGAAAAGCAGTCATGTTACATATATGTACATATTGTGAGATCTAGGAGACCACAGCAGCTAGAGTTATTAAATTTGGCTATGAACACGCTACTATAGCGTAAATAGCTTAAATATTTTATGGAACTTTGTCACTTCTCCTTACACCCCCGTCAACATACAGCTATAAATATATTACAAATGTCTGTAGCTTAGAGATTCTAGCAGTTAGAGTTAATTAAATTAGTGTACAAAGCTTAGCTTTATGGGAGAATTAACGCCTTAGCTGCAAGCACAAGAGATTATTTTTAGATATTCCAAATAGATGATTAGATATAAATAGATCTCAGAGACCACAGCAGCTAGAGTTACTAAATTTGGTATGCAGTATTCACTATAGTATATAAAGCTATGATTTATTTTAGAACTTTGCCACGCCCCTAATGCCTTAGTTATAAGTACCCGCTGGTGATGAGCTTGATAACTTGAGAACTTGGCTAGTTTTTTGTAGATGAAGTGTAAATTAGAGAGTAGTGACTAGTGCCATATACTCTTCTTCTCTTGCTGTTTATTAGATGCTGAGGGAAAGAGTGAGAGAGAGAGAGGGGAATAGGTAAAATAACCTTAGCAAATTTGCAATTTGCGCGGACTGTGAAAATAATTAAGCCGAAAGCTAATGACAAAACTGAATTGTTGACGAAAAGTTGAGCAAACAATGCGCTAAATTTTAGTTTCCTCTCTCTTTTATTCTCTTGCTGTGCCCCTTTGAGGCGAGAGAAGCCATTAGACAATACGCTGCAACAAAGACAGAGGGAGGGGGGGGTAGAGAGTGCGAATAGTGGAAGAGGGGATAGAGAGTAGAGTAGGTGGGAAGTGGGGGAGTGGGGTACTGTAACCAGCGTTGCGACCACTGCGAAATAAACTTTTTGTGCAACAAATACAAACAATGCAAAAAGTAATGTCAAATTTAAAACACGAATAGAGAGGAAGAGAGAGAGGAAGAGAGAGGAAGAGGGGAAGAGAGAGCAGGCAATGTAGCTGCATAGGCTCAGGTGCAGTGCAGTGATACCTCGTAAAATGGAAGCTTTACAGGCTTTAGGCTGTAATCAAAAGAAATTGGAATCGATTAAAGCCAAAATGTTTCATAGTCTGTCAGAGCCTTCTCTGCACCACACTTACAGAGTATACAGGACACGGACATTGCTGTGGCAACGCATTAAACGTATTTCTTTGGCAAATCATTTGCCTGCTTGGCGACATGTTCCCTTAGTCTCTCTCCCTCTCTCCCTCTCTGTCTCTCTCTTTATCTCTCACTGTGTGTGTGTGTGTTGTCTGTCCAGCTTTCAATTGCATGTCCAACTTGCCATAGCCCCTTCTTCCTTTTCTCTCTCCTCACTCTCGTACGCTTTCCTCAACCCTATTTGGGTTTTTTCAATTTGTCCAAGTTTTGCTTGGTAAAATTGCATGCATAATGAAGATGGACATCGATGGCAATCGAATTGTTTCGTTCAGGCCAAAATCGAAGACTTTGAGCCAAGAATCCAATGCAAATCTTGTAGTTAGGGCAGTAGAAAACAGGTGGGAGGAGGGAGAGTGCAGGAGGGCGAAAAAAGGGAAGCAGATTAAGGAATGGAGGAATCCAGAAGTGACTTTAAAATGCGCGTTTTGCAAATTCATGTGTGTGTGAGAGAGAAGTAGAAAGAGAGAGAGAGAGAGAGAGAGAGAGATGACATTGAGTCTGTGTTACTCTGTGTGTGTTGACAGCTCTGCCAGCACTCTACAACTTGCTCTGTCACCAGCAACACTAACACACACACACACACACATACATACAAGCAGCCACTTCAGCTCGCTTCGCTTGGCTGTCACATAACCTCACTTTGCACTTCAATTTGTTTCTCGCTCTTAGTCGCGGCTAAACTTTTATTTCATTTCCTCTTTTTCCATTAAACTTTTTATTTTCTTTGTCGATAAATGTCAAGTTAAGCGCTAAAAGTTGTCAACGATATATCAATTTATCGATAACTGACAATGGAAAACACTCTGAACTGAAACGCTTAAGATAACTCAGTAAATTTCATTGAGTTTGTCTCTTAAAGTGAAGTACAAGTTGACAATTTAGTTAGTTCGATAACAATTGCCAGAGTTGTCGTAGTACTTAAATATCGATAGGTTTTTATGAGCTGATGTATTCCTATTTTTATCTGTTTGAATCGAGTGCCTCGTCAGATGAATTTCAATCGTATCTTTCTCTCCTCATCCTTCCTTCGCTTTTCGTTGTACTCAAGCAGCTCAAGTACAGTTGCCCCCAAAAGTTTGCACAGCTGTTTTAACGGTTCACTTTGGGGCATAACGGTTAACTGGTACTTGGCTACTTGCGGTAGATTTTTTGCCAAGTTATTACCACACAGACGCTTTGATAAGTTTTATGCCACTTTAGATAGAAATAAACGAGCTATAAAGCGCCATAAAAAAATGCTCATATTAAAAATTCGCATAATTTCACCCCCCTCCCCCCTTGCCAAAAAAAAGAAGAAGAAGAAAACCACTTTGACTGCGGTTTCAGATTCTGAGTTTTCGCCATAGGGTGGCAACTCTGCAATGGCGGCAAAGACACAATGGCCAATCTGAAGGGCAGAGCAGGAGAGAGAGAGAGACAGAGAGAGAAAGGGGCATGCTTAAGGCAATGTTCAAGGGAGAAAGAGATGAGAGAGAAAGAGAGCAAGAGAGGGAGTGATGAGGTCCAGCAACCGCAGAAAGTTGCTTAGCTGCTTGTCGTGATTGTTTTCGTTGTTGCTGTTGTTGTTGTTGCTGTTGCTGTTGATTTCTAACAGCACCCTACACTGTCTCCCCCCTTTCTCTTTTCCTCTCTCTCTCTCTGTCTCTCCCTCTCTCTGTGACCATCAGAGGAAACCTTTTTTAACCACTTCAAACAAGTTTCTGCTTTTCATAATTAAATTGAAAAATTTATGCGCAATTAAATGGAAAACTTTGCTTTGTGGTCCAAAGCTAAAGCAAAAAAAAAGAATACCAATGAAAGAAGAAGACGACGTAGAAAGCAAGTTTAAACTTTGCACAAAGTAGGGGAACACAATTGCGCTTTAGAGGGCGGAGGGGCCTCAAATACCAACTACATGATGCAGGCAGAGTTAAAAACTGTCTAATTTGAATGTCATATCATCAATGCAATGCAAATCACTCACTTAATCTTAAGTTTTACTCATAAAAAGCTAAATTTTCCTACAAAATGGTATATAATAGTTATCTTAATCGATAGAAATCGATGATAACTGTGGGCAGTAACTGTACCCTCTCTATATACTCGTAGAGTATTAACTTACTTTCATCTTATTCCCCTTGCAGATGGGCCGTTTCGACAGTGATGACGCGTCAGAACCTTGTGCCACGTGAGCTGCTGCCAGAGAACGAAGAGGCCGCTGCAAAGTTGCGTAATCTACTGATGTCCGCACTGATACCCTATTGGGATATGGCCAATCATCGCAGTGGCAAGATCACTTCGTTCTACCACAGTGGGGCAAGGCAAATGGACTGCACAGCGCAGGAGGCGTGTCCCAAGGGCGAACAGTTCTTTATATACTACGGCGATCGATCCAATGCAGATCTGCTGGTGCACAATGGGTAAGCACCCGAAGAGCTCAACACTTTAAAATCTCAACTAATCTTTGTCTCTTGCAGCTTTCTGGATACACAAAATCAGAAAGATTATGTGCAAATACGTTTGGGTCTCAGTCCCACCGATCCTTTGGGTGAGCAACGTGCTCTGTTGTTGGGCAAATTGAATATCGAACGCAAGGCAGAGCTGCGTGTGCTGCCAGCACCGGAGCACATCTCCGGCGAGTTGTTGGCCTTTGTGCGGGTCTTCAATATGAGCGCCGATCAGTTGGAGCATTGGTGCAGTGATCTGGAGCGTGCTGTGGATCTGCTGCATATTGATTGTGCACTGGATACGGATCTGGAGACACGCACCTGGCAGTACTTGTATCAGCGACTCAAGCTGCTGCTGGGCGTGCTAGAGGCAACCTTGCATGAGGTGGATGAGGTGCAGCAGCTAGAGGCGTTGCAGCTCAAGGACAAGAATGGAGGAAAGCAGCAGAAGAAAGAGCAGGAACATCATGAAATCGATGTCATGTTGCTGCAGTATCGTCGTCTGGAACGTCGCATCTTGACCGATGCCCTGCAGTACGCACAGGAGCGGCTCAAGGTTTAAGGAGGAAAAACAACAGAGAATATATACATATATATATTGCGGCCATCAGCTCAAAGAGGAAACAAAGAGGAAGCAACCTCACTACACTGTCATTTTTCCATTATCATTTCGTCATTATCTCATTTCTCTCTTTTTTTTTATTGAGGTGTATCCTCATTAATCCTAAACGAAACCTAAGAAAGCACTCACATAATTTAAATTTCTGTGACTAATTTACAAAATATATTTTTTATAAAGTTTTGATAAAGTTCAAAAAGTGAAAACGATAACTTAACGATAAATTAATCGAAAGACTTTTGCATTATTTTCAAGCATTTTTTTGTTGCTTTTATTATTATAATTAACTTTTATTTTCATTAGTAATTATTAATTTTAATTATGATTATCATTATTATTATTATTATTATTATTTCTTGATTGTTTTCTATTATGAAATAAAATATGCAATAACAAACACACACAAACAAACAAATATTGCAAAATGTATGTTGTATGTAGTAGTATATACTGTAATCAGATATATATATCCCATAAATATCCAATGATTCTTGAGTGTCGATAAACGTAAAATTCGAAAATGAATATTTCAGAAATACTAAATGAAATTGCAAAGGTTTTTTACTTGTTAGAGCGAAAGTGCATTGCAGTGAGAGTTGGAAAAGAAAAACAACAGAACAGTTAAATACTAGAAAAAATACCAGCAACAACAAAAGGAGGCACAACAAATTGGGCAACGAATGGAGCAGCAAATGCAAATGAGCGTTAGATGGGGTCCAATCGCCTTAAAATTGTATGAAAATGCGCTTAAGTGCTTAAGTGGCACGCACACACACACGCACAGCACATGCAGGCTCACACACGCAGGCTCACACATGCATACAGGCACACATACAGGCACACGTACAGGCACACAAAACACAGTCACACAGACTCTCATACAGAGCACGGATTAAAACAAGCATCGGTTCCAACCACGTGTCCATGTGGCTGCTATTGTCAACGTGCCTGTTGTTGTTGTGTGTGTCTGTGTGTGTGTGTTCAGGATGTTTATGTGTGTGTGTGGCTTGTTCGTGTGGTGCGTGTTGTGGTCTGCGCAGATTTATGGCAATGAAACTGCTCAGCGGATCAACGACTTTGATGAGATCCAACACAAAAACGCACACAGAAAATACAAAAGGAGAGTGAGAATGGGTCGACAAACACACACACATGCACCTACTGATAGGCTTACATCTCACACATATACGCATACACACACTCATACAGAGAGGACGAACTACTCAGCAATTGGAGAATTGCTTACCAACTAAATTGGATACGTTCTGTAAGGTTTTATATTTCATTATAGCAGTTGTTTCCAGGGGTATCTGAGAGTCGTACAGTCTAGCTAAAGACTATTTATGGCTGTAGAAAAGCCTAGCGACAACTGAGAGAATATATACATAAGTTTATCCCATGAAAAACTCGGGAAAGTACACACAAGGATTAGTAAAAATATTAAAAAAAAAGATTTAAAAAGAAAAAAAATATTTTCTCTTTAAAGCTTTTTATTTATAGGAATTGTTGTAAGGAGTATCTGTAAGTCGTGCAGTTTAGCTAGCTAATAGTTGAAGTAAGAATTGAGGACAAGTTGAGGTGTACCCCTTGGAAAACTTGGGGAAAAACTAAAAAATATTTAAAATTGTTTTTATTTTCTACAAATGGAGTAAAGTACAAATGTAGAGACACCCACTTTGGCGCACACATACCCTGTATTCTCACAATCATACCCTGCAGTCACACACACATACCATGTACACACATACACATACTGTGTATTCAAACAAACATACCCTGTACACACTGCAATCAAAGGCAAAAGCGCATTTCGTGCACTTTGCTGCTTTTTGCTGAGTTTTGTTTGCGGCTTGTGTTGCATAAATGTTAAGCTGCTTAGCTGCTGCTGCTTCTGCAGTGTAGATGGGGGCGTGGCATAACACTAATTGCTTGACAGTGCAATTAGCGTGCAAATCAGCGAGGAGTGTGTGTGTGTGTAGAGGCAACTTTGAGTTATACTAAAAAAGCGGGTTGACCGCAGCAATCGATAGGCAAAATTGACAGCGAGGTTAAAAATATGCACAGCCAGCAAACACACACGCACACTACTCTTACACACTCTCCTCCCTCTCACACATACACACTCCTACTCCTACTCCTTCACACACACACACACACACAGTTGGAAAGTATTTCAATCAGTCGCCTAAACAGTTTTTCAATTTTCAATTGAATTCGCAAGCGCGTAAATTGACTGTCAACTGCTGCTGCTGCTGCAAGGGGGCGTGTAAGAGTGCATGGGGGCGTGGCAATCTCTGGCTAAAATAGCTATTCAAGTGTCAAATCAAATGTCGCGCGAAACGTGTGAGAGCAATGGAGGAAAGGGGAAGCAGCAGTGAAGTGGGGCAACTGACTTTGTCGCGCGCGCCATTTTAATGACATTTCGAAAGTGTTTGCATTCGCAATTTTCCCCTAGTGGTTGTGGTAGACGGGTGGGGGGGTGGTCGATGTGCAGGGCATGCCAAAGTGTTGGCTTTACCTCAAATCAAATATGCATTCCGCTTTTAGCACAGGTAATCACAGCAACAACAACAGCAGCAATGGTAACCGGGCTTCATAATTAAGCGCACTTCAAATTGCAATTTACAACGCATTGTTGTCATAGCATGCAATACAGCTTAACCACGCCCCCCCTAGTGCATACCACCACCCACTAGTATTCAATATTGTACAGCGTGGACAAAATATTTTAATAACGAAGAGGAGAGAGAGAGAGAGAGAGAGAGAGATCAGGATGCGACTGAGGGGACCTTAGTTCTTAGTTCAATGATAATTAAGAGTAGGGAAACAGGAAAAGGGAAGAGGGAGGGCAGGAGAAGGGAACAGGAGAACAAGGAGAACAGTGCTCTTGTGCTCAGTTCAACAACAAATGAAGAAGAAGATGTTGAGAAGAAGTACAGAAAACAGAAGAACAGAGTGGAATGAAGGGGAGTCTTAGTTTGATGGCAATTGCAGTGATAGATGATGATCAAAAATACTAATTGACCAAGGTAGAGAGAGAGAGAGAGAGAGAGTGAGACGAGATCGCTTACTACTTAACAAAGGTGAGTCTAGAGAGAAGATCCTCAACTGGCCGCAGTAATATTATTATTATTTAAATAGGTTTACTACACTTCTTCAGTTTCTCTAGATTGTTCATAATTTATTCTAGACCAATCGACCTAAGTTCGTCAATCAGGTTAGTCTTTGTGTCTCTGTGCAACTTACTTCTGCTTGGTATATCTCGCACCCACTACCCCTAATACATTCAGCTCTGGGGTTAAGAATATATTTACGTAATAATACAATTAACTGATTTCTCTTGTTAGCTTCTAGACAATTAAAGTTGCGACTTTAGAGAAAAACCCTGTGAAGACTTTAATGTGCAAAATTGCAACTGTTGCGCTGAGAACGCTTGTCAGATGTTTGCGCACAGTTTCACACACACACACACACACACACACACACACACCCTCGAACACGCTTAATACTTTCGTCGATGCGTGGACAACATTTGGCCACGCTGCGTATACGTAACAGGCGGCAACGCTTGCACACACAAATAACGTATACGCAGCGTCGCCTCGCAAGGGTCATTAAAAGGCATAAATAATGCGGCACACACACACACACATGCGCTGCACTTGAATGCGCAAGGGTGTGTGTGTGTGTGCGTGTGTCTACAATATGATTAAACATATTTTTCAGTCCGCAAGTGCTGCCTGCACTTGAGGCCAGTTGCAAGTCACAGCGTGGAAGAGGAGAGGGAGGTGGGGAGGTAGGTTGGGGTGGCATGGTGTGTGTGGCAGGTATGCCATAAAAACAGATTGTAATCTGCGTAAGTGGAAGTGGCCACATTTGGTTGCAAGACCAACCAGCCAGCAGTATCAGCCAGTGGGGCATGCACGGGAGAGAGTGAGGGAGACAGAGAGAGAAAGAGAGAGTGAAGCATGAAACAAGCGAAGCCAAATGCACACAGTTAAATGCACGACTAGTCGATATCCTGTAAAACTGTCAAGAGCAACTATAGAAATACATATAGAATTAATATTTGGAAAAAGCAAAGGATCCAATTAGTTTATCCCTGTAATCAACATTACTCCAAAAAAGCCTTAGTTGATCTATTGTACTTGAGTAGTTGATCTATTGTACTTGAGTAGTAAGAGAGTAAAAGAGAGGGAGAGAAAGAGACAGAGAAAGTTTGTTGATAACAGTTGAAAGAGTAAATCAATGCTATTCTCTTTCTTAATATCTCTCTAGACACGGTCTTTTTACTGCAGGCACAGTCAATTCTACGATTCACAGCTCATTATACGATCGACAAATCCCTTTCCTAAGCTCCTCAAAGATTATTATTTAATTTCTTCTGTTAATTTAATACAACATTATTATACGCTATTTTGATTGTTGAAATTCTGAGTAGACTTTAAACGTGACTGACTGGCAATGCATCAATTCCTTTCCTCCATCTTCAGACTGTACGCTGTTTTTCCTGCATCTCTATACTCTATGGGATCTCCAGTAATATGCACTCTAATTCAATAAACGGCAAGCAACTTGAACTGCTAACCCTACCCTTTATTAAGCATGCTCGATTTACAGGGTGTATGGCAAGTAAAATAATAGCCCGGCTAAGGTGGCTCCTGTTTTTTGGGGCATATCGAGAGGCAAATGTTTTCATGTTTTGGCCATTTTCATGTGTAACCTCTTCCGCGTCTCCTTCCTCCCCCGCTCTCCTTTAAAGCTGCTTGAATAGTCTGAAAAATGCATGCAGAGAGGGTCGGAGGTCATATTCAATATTTCCTCTCGGTCAGTTGCAGTTGCAGCTGCAACTTGATGAAATTTCACAAATTCTCGTTATGCAAGTTCATTTTGTTCCATGTTTCCTCTCACTCTCCCTTTCAATCTCTCTCTCTTCTTCTCTAGCTCTCTGGAGTAAAAAATCTCTGAATTATTGTGTGAATTTTGAAAGGCTCTTGAGTAATAGAACCAAAGCTAAAAACTAAATACTTGGCCGAAAATCTCTGGCTGACAGCAAATTTTAGCCAACTCTGAATGCCGGCATAGCCAAGGTTGCTCTCTCCAGAGAATTTGTTGTTGGTATAAATACGAAAAATATAATATTCTTTAATAAAACGAGGAAGAAAGGTTACTGTCAGCATGCCGAAGGCTCCATACCCTTGCAGGTTCTTAGCTGCTCTGATCGTTTCAATACCAGTGATATAAAATGGTGCAGAATTTAATGGTGTTGTGTGTATTGAATATTATGTGTTACTTTGATTGGAATTCAATTATTTATAATAATGTAAGTTATTTTTTAATTTAAAACTGGTCTTCATAATAAAAACCTGCATTTCGGCCAATTATTCCTATGGTAGCTATATGTTATAGTGATTCGATTTTGATGAAATTTTATATCCATTATATAGTACATATAAAAAAAGGTTCGATATAGTAAAGTTGGTTGCAATATCTTGATAATTAAACGAAAATTGGCAGATAGTTTGTATGATAGCTATACGATATATCGGTCCGATGCAGTTCGTCCCAACCTATTTACAGCGTACAGTAATAAGGAACATGTATACCAAGTAACATCAAGATAGATTGCAACAAACGGACAGACAAACCATCGTCTCTCTTGGTGATACTCTATTCAGAATATATATACTTTATGGGGTGTGGGATATCTCCTAGGGTGTGTTGTCCTGGCCGAAGTGAATAAACCCTCTGCAAGGGTATAATAATCCCTGCTGAATGTTCCCAGCATGACATTGAGTGTCTTTATTCTTCCATTGATTGAACAATGTGAAAGGGAACAGAGCAATGAAAATTCGGGAATGCATTCTATTGTTCCCTTTGCACCTTTTGTGTGTTCCCTGTCTCTCTCTTTTATTTTGCTTTTGAATTGTTTTTATAAATTCACTGAATTTTGATTGTTTTTATTGTCATTACTCTGATTCTATCTTTAATTCAATTTTAAATTCTTTTTTGCGTATTTGAGTTGTTGTTGTGATTGTGTCACTAAACTTTTGTTATTATTGTAATTTAAACAACTTATAGAATTATTACAAACAATTTGTTGAAACTAAACAAATCGAAATTTCTTTCCTATGTTTCATTTTCCAGATGAAGGAATCATTCTAAGTTTCGTTATGCTGAAGGTTTTTCTGCTTTCTTGTTTGTGCATTTACTTTTCAATTGTTTTCGTTTTTTCGGACTGCTTTGCCTTAGTCCACCGCCTTCTTTTGCACTCTTTCGACCACTTTTGCTCGCTTGATTGTTATTCAAATCGAATTCGCTTTGTTGTCTTTGGCTTTGCTTTAGCTCAAGATGATTCTATTTAGGCCTATAACACACTCAGTCTATCTCTCTTTATTCAGCTCTGCCATTCTCCTTCTCTCTACCCCCATCCTTCTCATCCCACCTGTCTCTTCTTTCCTGTTCATGTTCTTCTTTGCTCTCCATGTTCTTCTTCCTTCTCTCAAGGTCTTTTAGACATTGATAGCACTCAAGTTGCTGAGCCTAGTAGCAACTGCTGTTGCTGCTGATGTTGCTGTTGCTGATGTTGCTACTGCTTCTTCATCTTGCTCAGTTGCTAACAAGGTTACCTGGCCAACTAATTTGCATGGGACGTGACTGTACTCGCAGTGTTTGTTAGCAATTAACTAGGCCATTGTTGTTGTCAACGACAGCAGCAGCAGCAGAGACATTGTTGTTGTTGCTGTTGTTGCTGCTGCTGTTGCATGAATTCTTGCACTTCGCAGGGTAAGCGGCAGCTGCTTATTTTATTTGCTAATTGCAACACTCAACGGCAGCAGCAGCGGCAGGCGGACAAAAGCAGCAGCAGCACAAGGCGAGGAAGAAAGATGGAGAGAGAGAGAGAAAGAGAGAGAGAGAGGGAGAGCAGCCTCTCGACAAGTGCTCGACAAGTTTTCCAGCAGTGGCAGCAGCAACTCTTGTTGTTGTTACTGCCAGCGGGCAGAGAAGCCTTTCTCGCATCCTGCCACCTTCGTCTCGGTCTCCGTCTCCATTTGCGTCTGCCTGGCAAACAAATTAAAAGTGACGCATCTTCTTCTTCTTCTTCAGCCTCTGTTGCTGCTTTCTCTGCCCGCGTCTTCATTCTGCATGCTTACAAAATTATTCTATTTTCCTTTTCACTCTAGCTGCCTTTCTTCTTCTCTCCCTTCCTCTTCCTCATCCTCTGCTACTTCATATTTTTTCTCATGTTTTTACACTTTTGCTCAGTTTTGTAAGTTTTTCACAATTCGCTCGCTTACAGGCAACTTGCGAGGAGGCAGAGAGGAGAAGGCAGGGGAAAGGGGAAGAGAGAAGGAGTAAGCAGGGTAGCAACTGCAGCGAAGTAAACAAAACACGCACTTGACTGCACATTCCACAGCGCCTGCGGCTCGACATTAACCCAGAAGAAGCGCCTCCACTTGCACGACAAAGTTGTGCAGCAGGCAAGGAGACAGAAAAAGAAAGAGAGAGAGGATGGTGTAGGTTGTCAGGCTTATCGATAAATTAATCGAAGCGTTGAAAGTTCTTCTTCTTTTTCACTAAAAGCTTTTGCATGCCCTGCCTGACAATCTGAAATTAATTTGTAAAGACTTTTTGACTTAAATCGAAGATGGAAGTTGGTAAATTGATAATGCAGGAATGATTCCTGAATTATATTTTGAAAAATTTACTACATTTTTATCATATTATACTTATAATATTATACATTATTATACTTATGTATAATACCTCTGGAATTTCCACTCTAATATTCTTGTTAAATCTTCTCTTCACAGTTTTCTATCTAGACTGAGTCGACAGCAGAAACTTTTTCTTTGCTAGAGACTTAAATATTTTGCAATATTTTCATATCTAGTTATCGAATTATCAATTGATTTTTATAAAATTTCAATACCTTGTCATGCGGTTTTTGTTATAAATTTCCTTTTCTTGGCGATTTTGTCTCTAATTTGTTGAAGATATCAATTTTTTATGCAGCTAAGGAGTTGAATTTCGAGAGACTTCGCTTGGTACTCTGTACTTTAAGTGTCGGCACTTCTAAATCTACTAATAATCTCTGGATAATACTCTGTATGATAATTCCATCATTCTAGTACTCCTACCCTTTGCTTCAGTCTAATCTCATCTCAAAGTACTGAAGACATCTTCTAGCCACAATCTTTTGAAAATACTTAACATTTCTGAACACACTGTCAGCTCTTCTAAGATATTTATTCAACTGGTATCAATGAAACATAACCTCAACACTTTAGTGAATCCAATAAAAGCCTTTCAATAGCAACCTTGTTTGCAGTTAGCCTCAGCTAAGCTCCTCCATAAAAGCTGATAACATTTGAAGACAATTTGGCCAGACTGCAAAGCGACATTGCCTTCCCTCCCCCTCCCTGCCTTGACTTAGCTATGTCAACACAATAAACATGTGCAATTGGAATTTGAGAGCTGCTCATATCTATTGATTCAGTCGAGGGAGTTGGAATTCGTAAGATAATCCCGAGTTCCTTTTGACTGTCAATTGGCGAAAAGAGAAACGAAGAAAGAGCTGCAAGCGGCAACTGTTGCTTATGAGAATTGCCCAAGCAATGTCGAACAAGCTAATAACAAGACAGAGCGAGACAGTGAGGGAGAGCGAAAGAGAGAGGGAGAGGGAGGGGAAAGAAACAGTCACACAGCAGGCAGTTTAAGTCAACAGCAGCACGCATACGACATGGTGTACGACGACGACGACGATGACGCCGAGGCATGGCTGAGGGTATCCATAATCCATACAAAATACTTGTACATGTGATGCATATTTCATTGCTTGCACTGGACATGTCTGTGCATGCACAAACACACACAGAGCACATGATATATTCATGTTTTGCCATTGCCATCTCTGATGTTATTTGCGTATGCATCGATGGCAAAAGGCAAATTGAATGTTGGCTGGACAAAGTGGGGGAAGAAAAGGAAAAGGGTGAGGGGAGAGGAGAACGGTGTACTGGTTATTTAATATGAATAATACTTATGCAATAAACGCTTGTCCTTGTCCAAAAATAATAATGCGACAGGAAGGAAGGAAGGAAGGAAGAACGGCGCAGGCGGGCAGCACCTGAAGGACTTCATGATGACTTCATAATCTGCTTGATGCTTAAAACTAATGCGATTTTAACGCAGGAGACGAGAGAGGGAAGCTCAAAGAGAGACAGAGCGCGCTAAAGAGTGTGGAAGACTACGAAAGGGCGAACGAGAAGGGGATACTGAGAGTCAGCGGGCCACTGAGAGAGGCTCTTAAATGTTTCATAAATTGTTCATTTATGCACACACACTCACAGCCTGACTTCCCCAAGAGGACACACACACACACTCTCTCCATGTGTGTGTGTGTGTGCATTACGCAATCAGGCAACAGCACAAAGTGTCCACTGGGATTGGCAGCGGCAACAAATTGACAGACAACCGACCCAAAAGCGTGCAATAAACCTTTACGTGCACTCACAACAATTTCAACAGCAGAGAGCGAAGAGAGCGAGGGAGTGAGTGAGAGAGGAGAAGAGACGAAAGAGAGGGAAAGAGAAAGCACAATATATGCATAATAAACTATCAGAATTCCTTGAAGAAGCCAATTTAAGCTCAATAAGCCAACAATTTACACAGATTATGTCTTTAATCTATTTAAACAGTCAGATCTCTGGTGTTACAAGAGCTAGAGCTACTAATGTTGGTTACTATAACAAGTTAGTGCCTAGCTAGCACTAAAGCTTTGAATTTTAGTTCAATTTCTAGGGATTATATTATTAAACTATCTGAACTGTCAGATCTCTGGCGTTATAATAGATAGAGTTACTAAATTTGGTATAGTAACTCAGTTAGTGCTAAGCTAGCATTGTATTTTAAAAAGATTCCAGTGCACACTCTAACAAACTCATTAAAAAGATAAATATTCTTTGAAAGCACATAAATCGCTTACTACTTAAGCCAGTTTGG
Organism: Zaprionus davidi; assembly: GCA_018903715.1. Taxonomy (NCBI): domain Eukaryota; kingdom Metazoa; phylum Arthropoda; class Insecta; order Diptera; family Drosophilidae; genus Zaprionus; species Zaprionus davidi. The sequence continues at coordinate 2,967,970 of JAEIGL010000001.1, read as the reverse complement.
TAAATTTTTGCTGTATTGTAGCTCATTATGATAACTAACTATAAACCAAATTTAATGAGTATCTTATGTAAATATCTATAAATATATATCGATAAATATATGCTATATATGATATGATATGATATACATAGCATATGTACGCATACGCAACTATATAGTGCACGCATGAGTTCATGGCTATTAAACCACATTACTGTAACCCATAGCTAATTTCTGTTAACTTACTATACAAGTACCAACTAATTTTTCACAGTGTCTGACCTACGTTAAAGGGGCAACATTGTGTGTGTGTGTGTGCAGCGTGGGTTGGTTAGAGAGTTGTTGGCTCCCAAAAGGCGCCGAGACTTTAGCTTCATCTGTCAACTGAAGTTTGTCCTATCTGCATGTGTGTTTGTGTATCTCTGTGTGTTTTAGGCCTTAATATCTGTCTGTCTCCCTCGCACACTGATAAATTAACATAATTGCTACAATTTTTCACAATGTGACAGCTTCATAAATATTAAATTTTAATTAATTGAATGCCGTTAAGAGTTGCAGCAGCTCGCGGGAATAACCAAATATTCTTCCCCTCTCCCACTCTCCTTTCTCTCTTCTTTCTCTCCCCATCTCTCTCCCACTCGCTCTGTCTCGAATTTAACGCTGGCAATTAGCGGCCGCTCAACAGTTTCATAAATATCAAACAATTAATCAAAGTGCGCCCAAGCCAGCAGCGCGCGCTCAATGCCAGAACTATTCAAAATGGCGGCTGATATTTCCGTTTCCGTTTGGCGCAAACAACAACAGAACGCATAAAAAATGTTGCACAACTGTCTGCAGTTTGCAGTGTTGCATATTTTGCTTTTATTTTGAGTTTTTTATATTTTTTAAAAGGTTTCCGAATTTGATTCCTGTTTTTCGGTAACAACTTTCCCCCTAAAGTTCTTAATATTTTGTAGTTTTATGTTTTACTTACTTCCTTCTCAATTTGCAGTTTCTTCTGTGCTGATCTAGTCTATCATATCCAATGCGTACAGGGTATGTAGGTATTAATTAACCATATGGTGTCGCTCGCAGCGTTTTGATTGAATGCGCATTGCATCATTGCCGAAAGCCGCAGGGCACCTGCTCTATCTCCCTCGCTCGCTCTCTCTTTCTCTCTCTGTCCCTCTTGTTTTCTGTCTCCTTTTAATTTATTTTCGCTGCCATTAAATCAATTAATTTATGTGCATAACTCTGACAGGGCATGAAATGTGCCATCAATGCGTAAGCGAATGCATTTTTAATGCATTTAAATATTTCTTAATATTTTCATATCATCAATTTTGCAACAAACACAAGCCCAGACGCGCACAGACACGCACAGACATGCACAGACTGGCAGTGGCAAGCACAGACAACTACCCCAAAGAGCAGCACTTATAATAAATGAGCATCATGCGAGCAGTCGAGCGACAAACTATATAAATATGTGAGTACTTCCCAATATGTTATTGCTCTCATACCCTGTAAATTGAGCACTGCGAGGGTACTTGTTAAGCTCAACAATCTACGATTCTGCCTGACTTGATTTGTGGTTAATACTTAACTTGCATTTACCCCCACATAATACTCTATAATACGTCCCAAAGTAACTTGTTAACTGGCAAGGTAATTTGGTAACTCGATAACAATTTGAGAACTCAGTTCCCCCTCAGCGAAAGTACAATAAGAAGAAAATCCGACAATTGAAATTGATATGCAGCAATCAAGTCAATTGGATTCAATTACCATAGACATAAATCAGGTCATTCGTCGGAGCAGGGCGACGAAAGTGCCACCTCTTCTCCCGCCCAGCAGTAAATCCCCCTCAGCTGTACTTTTCCCCCCAGCAGCACCTTCCTTACAGCAGTACTTCTCTGTCAGCTGTACTTCTCTCACACCTCTACCTTCCTCCTTTTCAGCAGTACCTCTCTCCCAGCAACAATACCTATCGCCCTCGCAGTGGCACCTGCCCTTTCTCTCCCCCAACTGCGGACAGCGCATAACGCATGCAAATATTTAGTTAAACGAACTAAACAAATATGTAAACAGTCGAGTATCGAGTTACGCCGAACTCGCGTTGGGACTCGTGCCCGTAATGAGTTACGAGTTAATCGTTATTACAGTTAGTTGGCATTGGTAATCAGCGGCTCATCTGCATATTAATACCGTTGTTTTCAGAACCCAATACCCCATGTAGCAAAGATAATATTGAAATATTCCCCTAAGGGTATATTAGACTATCAATGTATGTTTACTACATTTATCTACAGAAACCACTTTATATCTGTTATTAATGAAACAAACTACAGGAGTACAGCTAACGTTGTTTTCAAATCTGATATAATTTATTTAGCTTTTTTGTGCTTTAAGAAAAACGTTAACAAGCAAAGATTTTAATATAGAGTCGTGAAATTTGGTTTATGCTAAGTTTATTAAGTTCTAAGTCAGATCTATAAACTTCAAAGATATAGACAGCATAAGCAACAAATGAGATAAACAGAAATTGACTGAACGATTAAAGAGTATTTCTACGGTATTCTAGAATACACTGCTGCTACTTACAGGGCATTTTTCACGCTCTGCAACTGTTGTTCTACCTTTTGTTATAGTTTAAATATTTAATATTTCAATTATGCAACCGCAAATGACAAATTCAAACACACAAAGCACACACACAAAGGCGTCAAATGTGCGGGTCATTGCGTTAAATGTGGGGTACACACATACACACACGCACAACCCGTCACACACACACACGTACACACGTTGGCCCAGTTTCTGTTGGGGAAAACTTGGAAAATTGTCTCAAGCAGGCGCTGTGAATAATTTAAAAACATTTTCAAAATGAGAAAACATAAAAACCGCACGCAAATTACTGAAAATTGACCGCACTTAAAGCGGTCACACACACACACAGACTCAGACTTGAACACACTGTGGAAAACCTGGAAAACAATTTAAATATTTAATTGCGAGCACAATTTCACAGTTGGTTCGAGCGAAGAGTCATAAAAAACAACAACATCAACAAAATTGTTGTTTGTGCCATAAAAAAAATAAAACAAAAATATAAGAAAAATTGCCGCTAAATGTTGTGGCGACGCCATTTTGTTGATTCTGCAACGTTGCCACATTGTGGCAATGCAGCTATGAACTTTTCGAGAGAAGTTTGAAAAGTTGAGAGCATGAAAAAGTGCTTAAATTACTGCATAATTACTTTATAATTATATAAAGTAATTGTATATAATCCTAAACTAATTGTAACGAACAAATCTGTAATTATTTGAGTGTGTTGCCCAGCGAATATGTCTCAATTGAGTTGTTTGACTTGTTTGCATATCTTTAATTACTTAACCATCAATTTTAATTACCTGAGCAATTAAGTCACCAAATTGAGTAATTACGAGACATAAAATATGATTAATAAATTTGCAAAAATTAGTTTTAGACTTTTTTGACTGAATTGAAGTGGAATTTCGAATTTTAGCTGTTATGAAGTTGCGTAGTTCTAATAACTTAAGTAATTAAGCCTGAAATCTGAACTAATTAAGCACTAATTTGCCTGCAAACCGTACTCAACTTATAACAGAGAATTGCATATGTTTGCCTCTTTGTGTGTGTGTGTGTGCAACATTTTACTGTCGCTTGAGGTAGTACAAGCAACTGAAATGCAGAGTGCAATGCCTCCGGTTGTGTGTGTGCAGTGCAGCACAAAGGCGAAGAAGGTGACCTGATTGACTGAAGAGCACGAGAGGAGGGAGGGGGAGAAGGGTAGGGGAACACATACAGGGAATGTCGAAAGCGCATACGCCCTACAATACACACACACACACACACACACAGAAGCTTACAAGGCGAGCTAAATTTGTCTTAGAGGCCTCTCGAGGGCGACGCGCACGCCCTGCAAAGTAGGCAACGAAATTATGTAAGAGTAAAATAGAGTAAAAAATTGCAGCTTAAAACTGATGACATTGCTCCCCCGTTGTGTGAATGGGGAGTGTGTCAGCGAGGCAGTGTGTGTGCCAGCGTGTGTGTGTATGTTCGACAGTGTGTGTCTGTGTGTGTGTTTGTTGCTGCAAGTTTGTCGCAAACTGCAACGACAAAATTTTTATGATCCCGCAAGTTCACGTGTCGCATATTCATTTAAATTTCAATTTAAGCACTCACACACTGAGAGAGTGCCACTGTGTGAGTGAGTTTGGCACGTGTAAGCCGCAGCTAAGTAGCCGCAACAGTTGCACTCAGCACTCGCCGTGTGTGTCGTGCTGTGAAAACGTGCGCACATCATTTGAATAACTTGCAAATCTTCATAATGAGGAGCTGCTTCACAGCATGAGTGATTCGTTTCGCGCACAACTGCTACTTTACGCGTTAACTATGACACGGCAGTGAATAAAGAGCTTTTCGCAAGTTCCCTACATAGTTTATTATAGAGTTGCCCTTAGGTTAAATCAATCAGCAGACCAATTGCTTGGCTTAGCTTTTAATACATTTCAACTATTCAATTGCAGATCTCTACCAAATTTCACTAGTTAAAAATGCAATTGACTTTCTTCTAAGGTGGCGCTAAGACTATTAGCAGTGACTTAATGTATACTTTACACTATGTAGTATAATAGTATAGTTTAAGTGATATTTATAACTTTAAAGTAGCATCTCCACTATACCAAATTTACTGAAAACTTTATTATTCATCCAGTTATTCTTTCTGTATTCCCCTTTTTCCAGCCTCCCAAGCTTTGTTTATTTTTGTGCATTCCGAACTAAAATTTCAATAGCATATTTGTAAAACAAGACAACCAATCGTAGGATTGCTGAGCTGCTCTGGCATCTATTCTAAAGAAAAAATAAAAATGATTCATGTCTTTTTCGAATGGAATTGAAATAGCAATCAAGAAGCCTATCGAGTATTCCCCAACGACTCAGAGTGCACAATTTGCGCAATGAAAACTAATTTCATTTTGACTTTTATTAAAATTGCCACGATAAATTGAAAGTATGCGTAAAAGCGACTGCTAAATACCCTGTGAGGTAATGAGTGAAGTGGAAATTATGTTTTCATAAAAGAATTAAAAAACTTAAAAATAGTTTGTGTGATACTGAATGATTGAAATTATTGCAGATAATTCTTCTGTGTGTTGTATTTAATTTTCCCTTATGCAATGCGATAGTTAACAGATTAAAAGGCATACCCCGTTCTGCCTTTATCATCTTCCCTGGGTATTGATAACCCTCAAGTCCTTGTGCGTTGTTGTTATTGTTACAAATATTTGGCAAATTTTATTTTAGCTTGGGCAGGAATAACACAAAGTACTCTAAAAATGCCGATTGGTGCACACTAACAACACAAATTGAATGCACGCACATACACATGCATAGACATGCATACATGCACTCAGACTCATTAAATGCCTAGACTATCACATACAGTGCGTATGAGCAACGTATGCAGTGCGTACACACATATCGTAGGAAAAGTGAACAACTTTACAGAGCTTATGTAGCTTAGTCGTCGTGAAGGGTCTAATTTGTAATATGTCTCTATATTCTAAATTAAATATATGATATATATTCTTCTGCGGATTGATAACTTAAGCCGATTTGGCTTGAATATCCATTTCTTTGCTTTGAAAAATGTGTTTACCTTTCTTCTTTTTGCTGCTTACACATGTATTGAAGCAGACACAAGATGGATTTTAAGAATATATTATATCATATATAAGTTCAGTTTTTTCTTTTTCTTTTTAATTAAAAACTGTCGAAAATAGTTGGCACTGCAAGAAGATGCATGCAAAGTTGTGTTAACCCTCTTTCCCTCTCTTTCTCCTCTTTCCTCCTGCCTTGCCTTCTCTCTCTGACTTGCCCTCGCATGCTGTGTGGCAACAATTGACAGCGACACACATAAAAGCTTTTAAATCTTAATAAATCTTGCATACAATTTCCAAAAAGTAAAAGCAACAAGGATAGAGAGAAGAGGGTTGGAGAAAAGAAGGATGAAGTGAGAGAAAGAGAGAGAGAGAGGGAGCGAAAGAGAGGCAAAGAAAGTGCGACAGCAGCAGGTCACGAAGAAGTTTCGTTTCGCGGGGCGTGACCGAGTGACAATGATGTGGCATAGATTGTGCCACAGCAGCAAGAGAAGGAGAGCGAGGGGAGGGGGAGAGAGGGGGTATGCCAGTGTGTAGGGTATGGGGTGAAGGGTGCAGAGTGCAGGGTGCAGGTTGCTTGGGGACTGTAGCGACTGCTGCTGGGAACTGGAAGCTGTCTGTGGCTTAAGCTGCTTTCACTTCAGAATTTTTGGCAACTGGCAGCTGTAGCTGACACGCACATCGTGCTGCTTGCTGGGAGAGGGGAAAGGGAGGGGGGGCGGAACAGGAGGTAGTACCAGGTAGAAGGTGCCTTACCCACACAAGTCAAAGGCACCATCATCATTGCCTGCATTTCGCGACAGCATTCACCTTTTGCTCCATTCAACGGTATCTTTTTCGTCATTCTCCTGCTTCCCCCTCCCTCTACCCCCTTTCAACTTTATAATATATTTATCATGCATAGACTATATATATGTTTCCCGCTTATGGTATATTTTGTATTACATTTGCTGCCATCCGGGGATTCTTGGCTTATTTATTTATTTTCTTCATTTTTTCTCTCCTCGAGCTTTGCATAAATATCTTATGCTATTTCATTTTTCACTTTAGTTTGATACTTTATACTTCATGCTAGTCTATTCTTGATTGAGTGTAGAATAGTTTCTTCTAAAATTATTGCGAACATTTCTTTCTTGCATAAGCTCTTTAAAGTAGATCTAAGTCTTTCACAAACTCTTCAAGATTTCTTCACATATTTTGAGCAAGAGAGAAAAGAAAACTATATACAAAGTTCTGAAGTCTGGTGATATAGTCGCGCTGTCAGCGTTAACTGAGCTTCTTTTTAGAGCCAGAGGGGCTGGATGAGGAAAGCAGTAAGAGGGGATGAAGGAGGGCGGGGTGGACTGCAATAATACGAAATACTCTTTTTGTATTCCCCGTGACGAGAGGACTTTGCGCATGAAGTTTCTGGAGTGGCGAAAAAAGTGTTGCCTACTTTGTAGCGCCTTGGTGTGTCATAAAAGAAAAAGTCTCTCGGGAAAATGGCAACATGCTGTCCCTGTCTCAGTCCCAGTCTCAGTTTCAGTCTCAGTCCCGTACTCAGTCTCAGTCCCAGTCTCAATTTCATGTCAGTTCTTTCAATGTAAATCTGACGTTGTTATAAAGTTGCTCGCTATCATTTCTTCTTGTTGCTGTTGTTGTTGTTCGTCTGACAATGTTGCCATACAATGTATTGGTGTGTGTGTGTGTACTTGCTGCTTTTACGTGTATAAATTTTGCACAACTAACTGCGTCACATTTTGCATAAGTGATGAGATCGATTTCCGGTGTCGGTGCGTGCCGAAGAACACGATGAAAATGAAGACGAAGACGAAGCACTGATGGAGGCAGCCCAAAACTGTGGCACGTTGAAAGCAACAGAGCAGCAATGGGCACAAGTATTCGGCACTGAAGTAAAGAATGTTTTCAGCTGCCAGACACCTTGTAGTAAGCCCTAGAATATCTTTCTTTATTATAACCAACTTGTAAAGTAGGAAAGAGTTAGCATGAGGCGCTATGTGAGCTAAGCTTATGCCAAATTGCAAGGCTTCACTGTGCAAATTTATAACTTTTACGTTAATTATGCAATGATGTTTCAAGTAAAGAAACCTTGATATCTTTGGTACATATTTTTAAGCCTGTATACCGAATTAAATAACTCTATCTCATAGTTAACAAGATCCAACGATAACCAATACATTGACAGACGGAAAAGCTGGGATAACATAAGAATATTCAATTGTCACTATTTGCTGCCACTGCTCAGCAATATTTATGCTTTATAAACTGTCCTTTGAGTCTATTTGCATTACCACATCTTCTCCTTAAATACAGGGTATATGCAACAACAACGACATAAAAATCTTTTGGGCCAACTCAAGTTGCCAAAGATTGTCAACAGTTATTGCTTCTGCCGTGTGTGTGCGCGTATGCACGTGCATGTGCATGTGTGTGTGTCTGCCAGTGTATGTGTATGTGTGTGCATTGAACCGCGCAGCAACTTGCAACTTGAAGCAGCAACCGAGGCGGCAGCAGCAACAGCAGCTGAACAAAATAAACCAAAAGTGCCATAAAATGTTTGCACAGAGTTTTTGGCGCTTTGGCTTTTGCTACCAGTGCCAGCCACTCCCCCTTCCTCCCCTTGCCCTCTCTGCCTCTCTGCAGCTTCTCTCTCCACTCTCAGTCTCCTCCTCAGCTGGTACACCTGCCCCTGCCCCCCCTTCATCCATTCATCCATTGCCAGAAATTCGCATCGCACCTTTGCTGCATGTTTTGTTGCTTATTTACGTTCATTTTGCCCGTTTTTATACACGCCATTTATTTTCGACTCTTCCCCCTCATTCCTCTCTTCCCATGCTGCTTTGCTGCCCCATCTCCCTTTGGTGCCTTTCCGGGGGTTTTTCTTTTCCCAGCTTGTTTTTCTTTTCTTCAGCTTGTTGTAGTTTCTGCTTTGCTTTTTTATTTACGTTGAGCTTCAGAAGCTGCAGCAGCAGTTATTCTTCATTATACCCTGGCTAAAGCGGGTATTTGCATTTAAAGGGGGCGACCCTTTTTCAGAATTGTGAGAATGTTAAGGCTCTATAACCTATGGAAACTCGGCTATTGTTGGTTTATTTAAGTTCAAATTTGCTGGAGCCGTTTGTTTTTAGTTTAGTATGCATATAGTTGGGAATCAGGCAGATCGCTAGACTATATTATATCAAATATTTATATGATAAAGTTCAGCGATCTATACAATTTACATGTATAATTAAGTTGAGATTAATTAGAAATAAAATATGTTTCAACGAGAATGAAAAACAGAAGAAGTTTATGGCTTTGATGTTTAGTGTAAGCTAAGAGTTAAAGAATCTATAGCATATTTCTTTATAGAACTAAAGTATCATTCACTGAAGAATCTTTGATATACATACGTGTATTCTTTTATGTATATAAGTATTCTCAGTAACTATTTAAAAATTGCTGCATTTAAAGAAACTCGTGTGCAATTGGAAAAACTTTAAGGCATTTTGGGTTACCTATAAAGATATGAAGCATATTTTAAGCTTTTACTTAGCTTGTTTTCAGCTAAAACTTAGCCTAATTTCATGTGCAATACTTTATAGAGAATTTTAGCCAATTTTTAGCTTGTTTTCAGCTAGTTTTTTCAGCTAGCTATCAGCTTGATTTGAACTGAGTTTACATTGTTGAACATTGCAGTGCATTAGATTAGCTATTCTAGTTAGAGAGGTTAAGGGGTCAATTTAGAACAATCTTAGAAGTAAAGTAAAAAGTAAAATTGATTAAGTCTTAACATTATATTCGTCTCTGTATTTCTTTCTATAAAGCAAGTCTGAGAAAGTGGAAATTCTTTTTTTGCTTGGCTGAAAATTGTTCATTTTTCGGCATGTGTTTTAGGCATTTTATGATAAGCATTTTGAATTTTGCATGACAGCAACAACAACAACAGCAAGAGCAACAATGAGACAGCAACTTGCTGTTGTTGCTGTTTGTTGTTGTTGTGCAGGTTGAACGAGAAAGAAGAAGCAACAAGAGAGACGACCACATGACACATAAAAACTGACATGAAACTGCCCTTAACGAGCGCATAAATCTTTAACTGGCCAGCCCGGGAGGGAGTAGGGGAGGGAGTAGCAGGTAGGGATTGAAGGTGGTAGGGGGTATGGACTGGGGGGATTGCTATGCTGCCTGAGGGCGGCTTTAATTTTGATTGTGCACACATTGCAATTGCCTGAGTGCAAGTGTGTGTGTGCGTGTGTGTGTGTGTCTGTTGTTGTTGTCCACTCTCTAACTTCCGCTCACTCGACCCCCCCTAGCTCTCCGTGCCACCGCTCTTTCTCTGCCTTCTCTCAGTGTGCTTTGTGGCAGTCAGCAGTTTTTGGGGCTCTGCGCTTATTTTGTAGCATACTTTTTGGGGCTGCGATTAATTTAATATGCAGACGAGGCAGAGGCGTGGCAAAGGGGGGGAGGGGCGAGTAAGGAGTTGGAAGTAGAGAGTGTATGCCTGTGTCTGTGTGTGTGTGTGCCTGTGTGTGTGTGTGTAATTGCGCGCACAGCACTTAAGTCATTTCGCATGCAAGTGCGTGTGCTTGTGTGTGTCGGTGTGTGTGTGCAACTTTAAATGCTTATTTAATTGTGTTAAGTGTCATTTACACTGCATGCTATACACACACACACAAACACACACGCGCATACTCCTACACCGCCGTCGACGTCGCTTTTGCTTGCGTCACTTTAGCGGCAAAAACTTTTAGCTAACATTTTAATTTATGTTGTACAGCGTGCTAGCAACAGCCACCCCCTCTCTCCTACTCTCTCACACACACACTCAAGCAAACTCTGCCCCCTCTGTCTCTCTCCCTCTCTCACAAGCAATAAACGACAACGCGCGAGTTCAGTTTCAGTTTTCAAAATTAGTTTTCAGTGCAAAAGTTGCAACGTCTTCATTACGCGCAGATAAACGCCAAGGCATAAGCCGCATCCACCTCTTTCCTCTCCCTCTCCCCTTTCTCCACTCCCTACACACACAAATGTCGCGTATGAGTGTCTGTGTGTGTGCGGGAGATATTGTGGCTCACAGACAGCTTGTCAGGCAGTCGCCGTGTCCGTCACTCACTCGTTCGTTCACTGCACTCTCTCTGCAGCGTAGAAGATTTCAATGGCAGAGTCGACATTGCGCATACCCTGTGCGTATGCTGGTTGTTATTGGAGTTAGGTATTATCCTAGTTTGCTGCACCCCAAATACCCTATACATTTATACTGTTGATTTTATTAGTTCATTTATTAAAAGAAGCTAAAAATTGGTTTGATTGTTTTTCTGTTTTCACCCATCACTTTAAACGCCTTTTGCCATGTTACGTACGTCACAGAGTAGTTTAGTGACTCATTTCTTGCTTCACTCTATTTCACAAAAAAATAGTCTACAAATTTATAAGGTAAGGATTTTGCATATTTACCAAAAGTTGTTTAATTTTGTACATTTATTTTTATTTTTTCTTTTACTTTTAGTTTACAATATATATAATATTTTCAATATTTTACTGAGTATCTTGTAGTGCAAGCCTCTTCTTGTTCCATTCATCTAACATAATAATTATCCACTGAATTACCCTACAAACTGATGGAGTGGCCTATATTATACATCAACTAAAAGTAGCTGCCTATTTCCATTGCTCTTTTACTTTCTACTCTCTTTCTCCTTATAATCATTTTATAGGGTATGCGATAGTGCGATCCTCTGTTCTTTCTGTTCTGCCTTGTTGCATTGTTTTTACCCAATTTTCACTTCACTGACAGCAGCTTTGCAGCTTCTGCTGAGTCTGCTTACGTGTTTGCTTTTTTTCTGGCGCATTCTCTGCCCATTTTTGGCTGTTTTGTTTTTGTTGTTCCGCTGGTTTTGTATATTTTTGCAGAGACTTTGTAAATTGCATTTGGATAAGCGCCAAATAGATTTCATAATGATATAAGACAGCACTAAGCTCCATAACTTCTGCTTCTTTTTTATGGGATAAATTTAAAGATCGCTTCTTCTCTACAGGCCATACAGATAAAAACATTAATTCTGTGCTAATTTCATAATCATTGCCAATTATAATATATTATTTACACTATTAATTACTAATTGGCATAATTTTCTAGCATTTTTTTGTAGTTTATTTTTGCATATATTTGAAGCTTGTGAATAAATGGAGAAATTAATTTATTTTGATCATAAATTTCACTTAGCCAGTGAACCAAAATTAGGCACACACACATACAGACAACGAGCTAATGCACACATTTTCCAATACACACACACACACACACACACACACAGGGAAAGGAGACTGTGGCAAATGTTTAATGATTAGCAATAGTAAAATTTGTTGTTGTTCGACTGTGGCAGCGATGCGAGTTAGAGAAAGAGAGAGAGAGAGAGAATGAGAGTGAGGCGGGTCTATGGCAAGGGCAGTTTTAGTTAGCAAAGGGATGCGGGGGGTAGGGAAGAAGGTACTGCGGGAGGGCCATGGATTGTCTGGCAACGCTTTCAATTTAAAATAACAAATAGTTTAAGCGCTTTCAGGCTGGGCTCGTCTAATTTGTTGCACACATAAATTAAAACGGCAAGCTAATAAATAACGGCTCATTAAGCTCGCACACACACACTCACAATTAGAAGCACACACAGGCACATACACTCTGACAGGCACACACACACACTCGTAGCTTCACTCGCATCTCGTTTTGTTGCTAAAACTGTTTGCAGGCCAGAGGCGCTTGTTCAGGGGGTGAGTGGTAGAGGGGGATGGGGGTGGGGGGGGGGTCGGGGCAACTGCTTGTACTGGTCACATTAAAATTAACTGCCCTTTGTGACCGTGCGGCCATGTGCCACGCCCAGCCGCGGGCAATGGCAACCGTCCCCCACCTCTTATTGTATTTGCTTATGCAAATTGCATGGGCGTAGCAGGGTTACCCCTCCACTTACCCCCGCTCTTACCCTGCCTTCCCTCCTTCCTTCGGGCCGAGCTCAACTTCAAAGCCAGCCCTGGTTGTGACCAGTGTTGACAAACGTACAAAAAATGCGTAAATTCGACCGCTAATTATAAATCCAGCGCGCCCTTTGTGTTCACGCGTGTTTGTGTGTGTGTGCGTGTGGCTGTGGTTGGGTGTGTGTTTGTGTATGTGTTTATGTGTGTCTGATGTGTGTGTGCGTGTTGTTTCTTGTGTAAATGTTGCATTAATTAGCAATTAAAATGCATAAATTAGTAAAGCAATCAATTTAAAATGCAACGCTAATAAATTTTAGAGTTGCCTTTGCCTTTTGGCGCCTTTGTACCACAATAGGGTAAACACACACACACACACACACAGGCACACATACACACATGCACGTTCTCAATGTGTACTCTCATCTAAATTTCCTACACTAGGTAAATACAATTTTGGGCAAATTTTCGACCAACACTTTGGCTAATCAGCCGAAAATGTATTTAAACGCATTGATCGCTCACCGCAGGCAATACACAACATTTTGTTAATCGATTTTAAATCGATTTCAATGAGCTATTAAGCTGACGGCAACATAACATATACGGTCACCCTGGTGGCTAAACATATTGTACAGCACTCTTTCATTGATGTAATGCAGCAGGATTATTTCAGTTGAATAAAGCAAGTGTCGATTAATCGAGTAGTGTTGCTATTTTCATGATTGATTTAAAGAGATTGCAGTGTTATATCTAATTTGCTTTCTATTTAGAGAATTTTGACCTATTGTGTTGTTTTAAAAGAATAGAGTGCTTCCATTGTCCTTGCGTTTATCAAAAGGCTGCTTATGCGAAATATCCCAATAAAGTCTCGGAATAATCGACTCATCAAGTTGTCTCAATTCATTTAGAGTTGCCACTACCAGCTTGACTTAAGAAGAATATATCATTGTCTTCTTTCTACAGAGTAATTTGGAAACACTTATCGTTGTTATACTATTCTTCACCATAGAAGAGCAGCGTATGGTAATTCTTCTATATTCCTCATTCACATCCTTTTTTGTGTATCATGTTATTTCTTCTGTTGCACATCACAAAGTCAATTCAAAATAAGTAATCGAAAACAATTTACAAACTGCTCTGCCATCATTTTTAAATATAAACATTTAAACATAAAGTAAACATGTTCAACATATGTAAACAGTTTAATGAATTTAAAAATTGAATGTAAACACAATTTTCTTAGTCAGTAATAAAAGCTAAATAAAAATACAAATTTAAAGCCGAAACCGAATTTTGGCTAATTGAAAATGTTGCAATCAAATTGTAACTGGCCACAAAATAGTGGAATGAATTCAATTATTAAATTGCATATTCCGGAATCTGCCTAACGGTATTTGCATAGCTTGAGCAACAACAAAACAAAATGTAGATAAAGCGCAAAAGTTGAGAAACTCTTGGCGACTGCATGAGGCAATTAAAGAGACGACTTTAAATGTTTCCAGAGAGAGAGAGAGAGGAGAGAGAGAGAGAGAGAGAGATTTGCAAACACATTGTATATTAGTGTCACATATGCTATGTGTGTGTGTGCCTGACATATATACATAAATTATAATTAATCGAGTGTATAAGGTGATTCTGAACGTCGTGCAACGTAAACTAAACACGCCAAATGGTGTGAACTAATTTGTTCAGCTTGTGAATATGCAATCAAGTGATTTTATGTAACGAGTGTATTTTGAAGCAATCGATAACTAATTAAATAACTGTAGCTTGCACTGTGCATAAGAAGGTCGCATCGAAATTATTGCGCATACGCCGCGTTGGACGCCACAGTGAAAAGTAAAGTCTGTTTGCGACGCTAGCAACAAGAGCAGCTGAGAGGGATATAAATAGAAAGTGAGAGAGGGGTAGAGGAAGCATTGTCACGTTCATAATTGCATAATGTATTATGCAGATTTTCCATAACAAGTTTGGGGAGTGTGAGAGAGGAAGGAGAAGGGGGAGAGAGAGTAAAAATCTGGCAATGGTTGTCTTCAGCTTTTGCATTTGCTGTCGACTTTGGCAGACACGAGAATAGAAAGAGAGTGCAAGAGGGAAAGGGAGAAACAGAAAGAAAGAGAGAGAGAGAGAGAGAGGGAGAGAAGAGAGAGAGACAGAGACAGAGATGAAGAGGGGAGAGAGTCGTGGCAAACAAAGGCTAAAAGTGTAAAAGAACTATGCTAATAGCTTTGGCTCGCCTTGCACTGTGTGAGCACTGGGTCCATTTTCTCTGCTTTCATATTTTATTTTATTCCTTCCTCTCTCCCTCTCCCTCTCTCTCTTTCTCTGTCTCTCTTTCACTTGCATATAGAGCGTATAGTAATTGGATCTTTGCAGCGAGTTAGCTTGACTGAGTGTCGAGCTTAGTTGCTGCTCTTCTACCTTCCCCCTGGACAAAGTCGCAATTAGTTAACCTCAAGTTAAACTGAAGACTGCACAAATCTTTGCCTAATCTATGCAATTCTCTCGGGTCTCATCGCTTGATGAAGCACCTTGTCTAACAGTCACTCTCTCTCGCTCTCTCTCCTTCCCTCTCCCTCCCTCGTTTTCTGTTTTTCTGCTCGACATGAGATGAGTTTTAGATGGCAAAAGAATGCAAATTTCAGTAGTTTGCATAGTCACAAGTCAAACGGCACTTGCAACATAACCTCATTACGTAAGCGTCTAACGTAACGTGTCGTAGACATTTAAGTAGTTGGCTTATGAACTTGAGCTTTAAGTTAAGCAGGCTATTCAGTTCTAAAGTAAATATCACATTTTTCATGTGTTACGTATTGAACTTATTACGTAACATGTATGAAAAGTTAACAGACTGATTTTAACTGTTTTCACGTTACGAAATTTGGTTAATAATGTAAGAAAGGTTTTCCTTGGGTCCTAACGTACTCTGTTCTAATTTAACGTAATGAGCGGGCTTACGCAATAAACTGGCTTACGTAACGTAAGAAAAACGTTTGAGGAAGAGTAAGACTTTACGCTTACAGGTTGAGACACTTAAGTAAATACTCGCATAGACCTGATAGAAAAGTAAGTTACGTATAATATTAACGTAGGTTATTTTACTCATAACGTAGCACTTAACGTCACTTTGTAACGTACTGCACAGAAGAGCTTCCTCAATACAGACACTTAGAAGAGGGAAAGGGGCAGCTTCCTATGACATTGCCTAATATTGCGTAATTAACTTATACGCACTCGTTATATCGCAAGCTGCTTACGTTACGTTGTCTCAGTACGTAGCTACGTAATGCATCAAAGTTTTCGTCAAAGCTTTCCATTGAAAAATCGCGAACTCTCAAACTCGTTTGCAGGCAACTGAAAAGTCGCCAAACGAGCACAAAGTAGAAAGAAAAAGGGGGAGGAGAAGAACAAAAAGAGGACATAGGGAGGGGGGGGTGTGGGAGCACTAAAAACGAAAATGAAAACGTGGCAACAGCAAAAACAGATTCATGCAATTTGCATATTTGCAACGCGACGCGACGCGACTCTCTGTGTGCACCAAACGACACTTTTAGCGTCGCAGCGCGTCGCATCGTTTGCCAACACTGGCAGGACGAGGCGAGGCGAGGCGAGACGAGGCAGACAAAACTGAATCAGAAACCGCAGTCACAGAAGAAAAAGAAGGCGCGAGGAGTAGGGGGCGGGGCAGCAAGTGAAGCAGACAACAAAGTCTTCTTTGCATATGCAAAAAGTGCCGTCTAAAGCGGCCGCCCACGACGTGTCTTTGTTTTATTAAGTACTTCCCTCTACAACCCCCTCCCCCTACTACTTGTTCTTCTCCTCCTCTTCTTCTTTTTATTATTTTTATTTTTTAAATATTTTAGGCTGTGTGTGTGTGTGTGTGTGTTGGCTTTTTTTTGGCTTTTGTGTCGAGCAGCAGCCCAAAAGTGAACATACAAAAGACAAAGTAGCACAAATTTTGCACCACAGCAGAGAAGGAAGACGGGGGAGGCGGGAGAGTGTGGGGGCGTGGCATAGTCTGCTAGTGTCGTGTCTTAGAGACGTGCATGCCAGCAGGCCGTAAAGCAAAAGGCGCCAAAATGAAAGCCTTTTATGCCCTGTTGCAGCCACAGGAAAGCGACAGAGTCGACAACGAGTGAAAAGAACAAGAGGAACAAGAAGAGAACTGAGCACTAAGAAAAGAGAGGAGAAAGCAGAAGAAGAATGAGTACCAGACTCGACGCGCCTCGCCTCGCCTCGCCTCGCCTCGCCTCGCCTCGACTTGCCTTGTCTCAGCTCGACTCGACTCAACTGCAAGCAAATGCCAAGAACAAAGGAATCAACGCTTAACACAATTTCGCATACCCTGTAAAGTTAATTGAGTGGAAAAGGTAGTACTAAATACTGGCTTAATTTATATGTAAGCTACGGGTAACTTATGAAGGCTAAAGAATAAGGCGGAGATTTGCTGAGTTGACTATTTTCTAACCTTAAAAACTAAAAATAAAATCTTTCCATCAATTATTGATATTTTTTTTAAGTATTAGATATTTACAAGTATTTATTAAGTCATACGGGGAAATCCATTAACCCCTTTGTGCCCTTAATAGTTTATATTTTATTATACTTATAATTACTGCCGTTGTCTTCATATGTTTAAAATTTCATCAGCATCGCATAAGGAAGTAAACTAACAAAGCCAAAGAAACGCATTATTTAGCCATTTTTGAAGATAATGCTGAAATTAAGTGAATTTAAAATGTGAATAACTATTTTTGGATGTACTTTCTAGCTTCTTCTATAACTTGTATATTCTTCTATAACTGTTTTGTAACTTTGCGCATGATTTCAAAGCTAAAGGCTAAGCTGTAGTTAAATATATTTAGATTTACCCTATGAGAGTTCCATTTTGGTATGTGACCTTAGACAACATGGTCAGTCCAGAGCCAGCACCTTTTATATGCTGCCTCAACAGGGTATCATGCTAGTTGCACTACCACATACGTATGTATAAAGTTCATTTTTGTTGTTTTTGTAGCTTCAAGTGGATTGCGGCACACACACACCCACACGCCCACAACACAAGCTTAGTTCTTTGGCTTGGCTTGGCTTCGCTTTGGCTACAGAATGAGTCCGCAACGGGGGGTTGTGCTGGTGGTGTCGGTGGTCGTCGTGAGAATAGGCGGCATTCATGTCGTCGTCTGGCACAATGCTTCGTCTGCTTCACATGTAGGACACCACACAAACACACACACACACACACACCCACACACTCAAACTAAGAACGAGTCCCCGCGTTGCAGTCGTTGTTGATAGAATTCATTTAGTTATGCACACCTTCCGTTTTGGAGGCTCTTCACGTGCAGCACGAATCGAGAATTGTGTTCAAACTGTGCCACAATTTGTGTCGTCCTCGTGTCGTGTTGTGTCACGCTGCGTTGTAAGTTATTATTAAAATGGGGCGTGCCAAAAGGCGCTAAGCACTTTATTGACAAGCGCCAGACAAATCGAGTCGCGGCGTCTTATTGACACACAGTGGGGGTCGTTGGCCAAGACAAGCCCCAGCGACAGCAACTGAGCCAAGGTCAAGCCAAGCTAAGCCTCGCTGCGGGTGGATCTGGGCGTAGATTGTGTGCTTCGTAATAAGCTGTAATAATCAGCGTCAACAGCAAAGGCAAAGGCAACGGCAACGGCAACAGAAACAGCTGCGGCGACATTGCGGCACTTAAGCCGGTTGCGAATTATAAACGCAGTCAATGGGAAAATTACTTAGATTGCCTTTTTTCTTTCTTCTTCTTTCTTTCTTTTGAAGTGAATGCAGCGAAGCCAATGCGACAGGGCAGCTAAGCTAATCGGAGGCTGACCTTACGCCACAGCCAAGTTGGTCGCAGTAAGCCGAGCTAAGTTTTGTGTCTTTCAGTTGACCGAACCTAACCTAGTACAAGTTAAGCTAACCTCGTCTTACTTGATTGCACACCAGCTTATTACACTCGGCAGCGAACTTAACCTTATTTAGCCAGACCTTAACTTAAGGTAGATATGATCTACACTGGGCTAAATGTGCCTAGGAAGCAGACCTTACTCTAAATCCAATTTAACCTATTGTATAACCAATCTATCATAAATTTATTGATGCTTACTTAACCCAATTAAAACATGTATGATTTTTATCTAACTTAGGTACTGTTAGTTAAAGGTTAAAGGTGTGGTAGACCTAACTTGACTCAACTTAACCTATTTAAGCTAAACCTTTTATAACCTTTCCTTAGCCATTCTTATCTTACCAAATTAAACCAACGTCCACCTAATTTAATCTTACCTAAGCTAATTTTAACTAACCTTGCATAACTTTACTCAACCAAACCTAACCCATCCCAATCAATAAAATAATCTTCAATAAACTATCTTAACCTATCCAAACCAGCTCTATCCTATTCACACCTGTCATAACATAACTTAACGTATGCTAACCTAGCCCAAACTAACCTAACCTATTCCAAAGTAACCTATCCTAACCTTACCTAACCTAACCGCACTTAATTCAACTTAACCTAACCTAACCTAACCTAACCTAACCTAACCTAACCTAACTAACTTACAAACACTAACTTCGCTTCATCAAAATTGGCATCTGATCAAACATAACCTCAAACAATCATAACAACTTCTATCGAAACCCCAAGCAGTTGAAATGGGTTGCCAACATGTCGACTAACCAAAATATCTAAGCTCAAAGCTGCCGTTTGCATTTCACCGCAGAGAAGGTAAATCCAAAAACCCGTAACCATAACT
Source organism: Zaprionus davidi (assembly GCA_018903715.1). Lineage (NCBI taxonomy): Eukaryota > Metazoa > Arthropoda > Insecta > Diptera > Drosophilidae > Zaprionus > Zaprionus davidi. The sequence continues at coordinate 2,948,606 of JAEIGL010000001.1, read as the reverse complement.
AACCTAACCTTAAACTAACCTCAAAATGCATACAAAACTGATTGAGAATCGGAATTTAGCCTGAGTTGGAGGAATCGTCTCTCATTATCGACAGCCGCAATGCGTTGCTGACGTTGACTTATGGTTGTCATTGGGGGTTAGCTGGATAAAAGGGTTGGTCAACGAAGGGGGGTTGTGGAGAGAGCGATGCCACATGGGTGCAGGCAGAAGAGGGTGCACTTGACTGGCCGTGGCATGCCACAAAATTGGGCGGTAGCACGATGGCAATGAAGATGCGACTGGGGCAACATCAGTTCAGCCTCGCCTCGCCCACTACTGCAATTAGGCAGGCACAGGCAGACGGCCACAATATGCACTCAATTATGGCGCAAGTTGAATGCAATCGCGTTGCACTCAAGTGGGCACAAGAGAGAGAGATAGAGAGAAGGAGAACGGGAGAAAGGGAAAGAGAGTTGGAAAAACAGCTGCAGCTTTTAGAGGAGACTTCAAGTTTTGAGGAATGTGCTTTATTTTAAATATTTGGCACAGGTGTGGGAGGAGGAGAGACAGTAAGAGAAGGAGTAAATATGCAAGAGAGGGGGAGAGAGAGAGAGAGAGAGAGAGATAGGGAGCACGGTAAACACTTTGCATTTACGTAATTGCTAAAAATGTGTGTCTGTTGTGTTGAGTTTGCGGTGACGCGGTCAAAGACACACACCAAAAAAACCCCCGACAGACAAAAGCGAGTGAATGAGAAAGAAATGAAGAGAGAGAAAGAGATAGTTAGGTCCTTCTGTGGCACAGACCAACGGGTGTTAGTTAGGGTAGTCTGAGGCACTTGCGGTTTACAGTTGTTTTGCCTTTGATTACATGCAATTCCTTTCTCACTCTTTGCCTCAGCTCATTATCCCTTATTTTCCCTCATTTCCCCTCTTTCTCTCTTTCTTTCACTCTCTGCCTCTTTTTTCCCCTCTCCCTCCTCCTCTTCCTTCTCGCACTTAAATTATAGCATCATTGTACATAATAATAATTTTGTTCTTGGCAAATGTCGCGTTCAAAGTTTTTTGTCAGCTTGCGAAATAAGAAAATTGCATTTAAGATTTATAACCTCAAAAGTTGCCCGCACCCCTCTCTGCCTGTCCGCCTCCTTCCCTCTCTCTCTTTCTTTCCCTCTTTGCCACTCTGTCGTTCTCTTTGGAAAAACCAAAACACAAATCAAACAAACTTTCAATCACTCAGGTAAAAGAAGACAACAAAAGTTTTTGCGATGCGCGAAACTTTCGCATCGACCCTCCCTCGCTCCCTCCCTCTTTCTCTGTCTCACTCTTTTTCCCCTTTTCGCCCGAGTTCCAAAAAACCAGCAGCTAAATTTGCTGCCCCTCTCTCACTTCGCCCGCTCCACATTTTTGTGGTTGACTGAATAAATAAACAGCCTGTCAAGGCTGTGACACAGTGACGTCACGCCGCGTGGGCGTCGCTGGTGGGATCGGGGGGCAGTGCAGGGGTATATGGAGTTGGAATGGTGGTGCAGCATTTTGGCGCAGAGTTTTCACTTTTAAACTGCTTAAAATGGACCCCGAAAATGTCAATTAGAATATGCTGTGAGTGACATGACACAATTCACAATTGACAAATCACATTCACAATTTTAGCGAGCTATGATATTCATGCAGTTATTTTGGGTTGTTCCCGACAAGAGTTGGGGTCGTTAGAGGTACAAATGTCATTGTTTCTTTTTAAAGCATACTTTTTGGGGCTGCGAAATAATATTATTTTTTAGGCCAAACATTAGATTAAGTTCAAAAGATACTGATCGATTCCCAGTGACTATAATAATAATAAATAATAATAATAAAATAAGAGAATTTTTGATGAAATTCCATTTAAAAGGTATGTATGGCATATAGAAAGAACTACTCTTAAATAAAGATAATTTAATTATTCCAAGATACTTATATGATATGATATTTAATATTGTATATATATATGATACATTCATTATATTGCCCCTAAGAAACTAACTAAAGTAGAGGCATCAAAGCGAAACCCCGACAATGTTAGACTATCTGCTGTGGTAAGCCCCAACTGAGAACCAAGCAATGGAGGCACACAAACACAGCTTGATATAAGGACACATAAATTTGGGTTCATGCAGACCAGGCCATAATAAAGATATTAGCCCATAACGAGGGTCGATCGTAGCCTGAACTCAAGTTGAAGTCGGAGATGGAGACGGAGTAAAAGTCGTAGACCGAAATGCTGCACAATTTAGGGCAATAAACCAATTTCCCAGTTGGCACATGAAGCTGTCAGACAAACTGCCAAGCCACAAAGAGAACTGAGACAGGGTGGGAGGGAGAAAGGTGGTGAGGGGGCGGGATAGATAGTTGAGCACATCTATCATAAATATGCGTTGCAAGTTGCGATTTATAGCACAACTTGAAACCACTAAACTAAAATCTAAATGTTTAGAAAACGAAGCTGCAACTGAAACCAAGAACGTAGGCAACAATCACAAAGCGGGGCAGGGGAGGGGGGGAGGAGGGGAGAGTATCACGAGGGGAATGCAAAAACTATGCCGGAAATACGTGCTTAGCATGCAAACGCACAAAACAACAACAAGAAACGAGAGAAGGCAGGCAGCACAGCGGGACACGGCTAGAGGGGGCAGGGGGGTAGGCAGAGACAGGTCGTGTACGTAGGCAGAAGCTGTGTACATATACACACACACACACACACATGCGTGCACACACACACATAAACCGCTTAACAATGCCACTTCCGTTTTTGGCATGCGGTTTACCCGCTCGGTCGCCGGCTTCATGGTTAGGCATCAGTCCTTGGTCATTGTCGTTGTTGTTATTGCTGCTGCTGCTGCTGCTGTTGTTTACGGTTTTTCACACACAAGCGAACACACACACACACACACAGTACCACACTCGCATACATACACACACAAAGAGAGAGAGAGAGAGAGTCGCACACAGTTGTAGACAACATTTTCACAAGTTGTGCGCCGCCAATGTCTGGCAAAATGTCAGCTGTAGTTAGTTTGGCTCAAAATTTATATACCCTATAGGCATGCCAAGTGCTTGACAGGGCAGGTTGATTAAGCCTTTACAACTGACTACAGTTTGGCAGTTGCTTAAACGGTTGAAAAGAGTTTGCTGTCCTGAAATTTCCCAATAATAAAGTATCGCAAAACTATCGCCTGACTATCGTTCTTTTCTATATACTCCAAACAAATCTATGCCCAAATCAAATTGTTGGCTATCTAGCGAGAAAAGTGCTAAATTACTGTCGATAGTTTTCATTTAAATGCTAAAAGTTTGCAGAAAATTGATGCAAATATCAGCTAAATATCGCCAAACTATCGATTTGCTTAGTTTTATTATATTAAGACCTTATTGAAGACCTTACGTTCAATTGATTGATCAGAGCTAAGCAATATCTGACTCTGAAGAAATACTTTTTTTTATTGTTGCCTGCATTCAGGCTACAAAGGAGTTTAATGTACCATCGATACCGTTACACTCTAGAAACCTATCGATATCTACCGATTGTTAGCAGCTGCATTGAATCTTGTTTAACATTAACACTCATTACATTGACTTAGCCATCATTCATTTCCTATCGATAGTTTCATAACCTTACAAAACTATCGCCACTTAACAATCAAGAAACTTGCTAGCTACCATTACAGGGTATTTGAGCCTTGTTAAACATGCTGCTGATGTTGTGCTTGCTCATTTATTGTTCGCTCATTGTTCGTTGCTCAGAGAGTTTGAGCGAGTCGACTGCATTTTCTGTTGTTGTTGTAACATTCTTGTAAATGTTGCTGTTGCTGTTGCTGTTACTATTGCTGTTCATGTTGTTGTTGCTTTCGGCTGTTGTCTCGTCTCATAAATAACCGTATCTCGTTTAGACGCTTGATGTCAAAATGAAATTATTTCAATTACATTAGTAACGGAGCCAAAGCAAACGACAACAACAGTGGCAGCAGATGCTGCTAGCATTCTCCTTCTCTGTCTCTCTCTCCTTCAGTAGTTGCTGTTGTCAGTGTTCAAATTATCCTTCAGTTCATCTCTTCGCTTGCCCACACACACACTCAGCTGGCCATGGCGCTGCTTAATTTGAACACTTCAACATTTGTCTCACAACTGCAGATGTTTCTCCCTCCATCTCTAACTCTCTCTTCCTTTCGCATGCCTTCCTCTTTTTGTGTGTCCTGCATGTTGATTAGTTGCTCAGCGCCTGGAAGTAGGCTATGAATTCCGTTCTTAAGCAGCTGCAGCTGCAACTGCAACTGGCTACTGAGTCTCCTCAATTATTTGAACACATTCATAATAATTACACATACGCCAGGTGGCCCACAAATTTATTGCCCGATGGCCATGTGACTGCCAAAGAGAAACTTCATTTAAATTCCTCAAATATATTGAACCGTAATGAAGCCAAACTTATTTGCTACTTTACTATCCGAAATTAATTCTTGTTTTATTACCACAAGTCTTCTTCTTCTCATTCTTGATAATCAAGTTGAACTGCTTGTTCATCCAAATGAATTGATTAGATCTCTCAGTTATTAGCAGAGCTAATGTTACCAAATTTAATATGTTCACTCTGCTCTCACCTACGCAAATCAAGGTACTATAAGCAAGAACGAGAGCTGTAGTCAGTCGTGCGAAATTGTCGATTGTTTATTCTGTCGATGGATATTTAATTTATCCACCTTTATTAAGATAAGCAAATTAATATTTTAATATAATTAAACTCAAATCAAGACTGACGGAGTTCAAACAGAATTTATTTATTAATTTCTTTTTGAACTCCGTCAGTCCGTCAAGTCAAGCGAGTGCAATTGAAATCGCCGATTGGGGGAAACAAGTTGAACAGCTGAAAATCGTTAGCTATTTAGCCTTTTTGGCAGCTGTTGTTTCAGCTCTGTCCACCTGTCAATAACTGTCTCGTTAAGAACAAATGCCATTAACGATAAATCGCAGCTGAATATGGCAGAGTGAGAGAGAGAGAGAGAGCGAGGGAAAGAGAAGCAGCTGGGTAAATCTCTAGCTAACTGAATTCTCGCACATTTAACGCCTGCAGCACTGCAGCAAGTCGATTCAATAAAGCGCAGCAGGAGGTTAAAAAACACAACCAGAACAAGAAGGAGATAGTAGTAGAAATAGAGTAAGAGAGACTGCAAAAGAGAGGGAGGGGGAGAGGGAGGGGGACATATCGTCTATCAGCTGTGATGTGTGTGCTGAAATGCTTTGGCAGCTTTTGGCAAGTGGCAAAAGGCCCCCCAAAAAATCCACTCAATTCTCGCCAGTCTCGCCCGAACTCAACTACCGCAACCCCTTTATCGAGGCAAGGAAAAAACGAAAGAACCAAATTTACAGTCAGCCAAAAAGCCAAAACAAAATAGCCACAAAAAAACCAAGCAAGACAGTGCTAGAGTGGACGAAGAGATGCGCTAAAGAGCTTTATAACCTTTATATGTTTGTTTTTTGTTTCCTGCATAACATCGTTAATTCTTATCGAATATTTATGAAACTTCAACAACCAGTATAAAATTTTCCTAAGTTTGTGTTTATCAAATTTCATTATGATATATTATAAGCTGCATTAGCTGTGCATTCTTGAAGGATTCAGGTAAAAGCGTGGCACGCTGTCCTATGTCATTGGTAAGAATATGCAAATATATTGTATATCATATTTAATTAACATACCCAAGTCTCAAGATCTTTTAGTTCCTGAGATTACTGTTTGCAAAACAACTTTACATTTATTAAGGTGAATTATATCAAAAATACTAAAGAATCTACTAAGTCAATATTTTTACGGAGTATTTACAGACGCGTTAACTCTTTGAATTCATTTTGCATTTTTTTTCGGGTTTTCATCGTGCTGCGCGCATTCGATTTTCAGTTTCAGTTCCATATCCACTTTTCAGTTTCATCTTCTCCCCATCTCTCACTCCCCCCCGTTTTGCATGGTATGTGTGTGTGTGTGTGTGTGTGTGGGAGGGGGCTCTCTCTCTCGCTTTAAATGTGTCATGGCAAGACGATTCCGTTGACTGGGCCAATGGTGGACCAAGGGCGAAAGTATTTTCACGTGCTTGTCAGGCCCTGTCAGTCGGGCAGTCAATTAGCCAACGCTTTTCAATTACAAGCAAATCGAAGCAATGGACACAGAAATGGGGTTGTGGCATGCAGAGAGGGGTAAGGGAGGGCGTGGGAAGTGAAGGAGCAGCCGAAGTAACACACATCTGCTGTTAGGCTCACGTTCTCCTTATCCCACTCCCACCTTCTGACGGAAATTTACATTTGTCACCTCCTCCAAAAGTGGGTCACAAATGGACAATCGAACGAAGTGACGACCACCAGCCCCCCCTTCCTCCCCCGTATCTTCTTCCTTCTGCTCTTTCATAAAAGTAAAACAGAAATAGAACTGAAATTGAAATGAACCAAAAGAGGAAAACAAAGTGCAAAAGCGTTCGACTGTGTGTTGTTTCTAGAAATGCATTATAAAATGAATATATCATTCAGTAGGAGGAGGCTAGATACGGATAGATAGATATGTACGTAAATGACGACCCGCTTTCATTAAAATTAATGCTAGGAATGTGCCAGCAATGGAGGTCAATATGATATAAGATATGGATAAGATATATAGTAGTATGCCCATAGGGTAGAGAGAAATGTTATACATATAGGTATTATTTATAAGTATTATATTATATATAAGTATTATAGATATAAAGCTTCATCAATGCCTGTTCAAGCACTAGCATGAACATGTACTAGCACTGCACTGTACAGTACGACACTGTACTACACTACACTGCTGTGCTATCGGCAAGACTATCAGGTATCAAGGATATTGTCCCAAGCAGCGATCCCTTATCTGTGTTTACGACCAACTACAATATTTTATGAGCTCACGTACACACATGTTTACGATTAGTAAGAAGGGATCTCAACTATCTTGTATTTGTATTGAATAATAATTATCCCACGCTGCGTCTTTCAAGTGCAGCATATATTAATATAGATAAGTGAAATAACCACCACCAGTTCTAAATAAACTCGCAAGGTGTAGAGACATACAATCTTCTACATAGGCAGTTGAAATAAACTCATAAAAGTGTTTAGAAGTGCATTTTCTTTACAATGCCTAATTTCAGAATGCATAAAACTTTATTTAACTTATTGTATTTTATTAAATCTCCTTCAGATCATTTGTCATGCTGTTTAGGAATACATATATAAACAAATTCTATGCTCCAATAAATAAATACTAAAAAAAGTGGCATTAAGCATAGTAAAAATACTGCATACCTATGCACATGTAATTGAATTTGGCATATTTAAAGGGCAAGAGAGAGAGAGAAAGAGAGAGGGAGATGGCAAGGGTGTAGGCCCGCAATTTAAATAATTCAATTACAATGTAAATCCCTTAATCATATGAATATTCATTATAGTTGGCCAAGCACACACAGTCACACACACAAACACACGCGATAAGAGGATGGTGGTTGTCACGCGGGTGGCGACGGGGGCGTGGCATTCATGTAAATGCGTTTACCACAGCATTTCCGCCACAATGCGCGCGATGCAGTGACAAAAGCGGAAGTGCAGATTCTGTCAGCCAAAATGGGTGTCACTATGCGAGTGCTGTGTGTGTGTGTGTTTATGTGTATTCACGCCCGGATATCAAGCGACAACGATGCATCTTTCGTCCAGGGCAGCAGACGCGCTTCGTCGTCTGTTTGTGTCATTTCGAGATAATTTTCTTTTTATGTTTTTTGCATTTTTCAAGCCAAATTAATTGAAAATTGTTTAACGAGTGTGCGTGCATGTAGATGTGCCTGCGTGTGTGTGCGGGCGGGTGTGCATTTAAAATACCAGCACGCACATTGGCCACATTAATGCGTGTTTTACATTCGAACACGCCGCAGTAATACGCAAATTTCAACTTTCCACACTCCCGTTGTGTCTTCAACTGTTGCAACTGTACTTAATGCACCACCCCCTACCGCAACCCCTTAGCCACTGCTTGTCTCCTCGGAGAGCTTCCGCCTTAATGCATTTAAAGTTTACGTCATTTTATGGCAATCAATGTCGGACTAAAGGCTGACGCATCGAGAGAATGCCCAGCTATGTGAGCACTGCCAGACTGAGACGAGCGTCGCACAAGGAGTTGATGAGTTTGTGGTTCTACTAAGCTGAACTTATCATATCTGGTATATATTTAATGCTATGAATTAAAGTAAGATATGAATCTTATTAGGATATGAAGTGAAAATATCTGGAGTGTTGTCTAATAGATTTCCTATGTGTATGTTTGTACAATATAAAGATCTTCTCTATATATTTCCACTCTACAATTCTTAAATATATATTTAAATATTACATATCTTTACTTTATATTTATATACAATATATATTTAGAATATGTTTCTTCTATATTTCTATATCAAATTTAAGTCTCTACATTCAAATATAGTTACCCAATTAGTTTCTTAACCCAAATCTAACTTGCAAAAGTAAAGAAATTTCTGCTTACATTTCTCTTTTAGCCACAAAAAAACTGTCCATTCACATTTGAAATTGACTTCTTGTGCTGCGTCATATATATGTCAACAATATGACATATGAAATGATTGCACATGACATTGCAAATATTATTATGACACGCAAAAAAAATGATTGTCAAATGATAAACATGAGAAAATCTTTGTGAAAGTCGCATAGATTGCCAGAATGAGACATAAGTTAGTTAGCTAATGGATTAGGGTTAAAAGATTCCATTTTATATACAGCATAGCGAGAAAGTTATATGTGTATTTCTCTTCTCTAAAACTTGTTTATAACTTACTGAGTCAACCCTCGCAGCAGTTGTAGTTCAACTCGAATGCGAATCATCGTTGCAAGTAGGATACTCAAAAAGTTTCATCGAGCATTGCGTTTAATGTGACATTCAAATAACTATGCGAATGTTTTGCTATTTCCGTCTACTTCCCTCTTCTCAATTGCAGTTGTTATGGTTGTTGTTAATGTTATGCTTCTTTTTGTTGCTGTTCTTCTTCTACTACTTCTTTTACTTCTTCTTCTTTTTCAGATCGTTTGCATAGGCAATGAAAAAGTTTGCATGCAACATCACGGTGGCCATTAAAACTTGTCACCGAGCGCCGTAATGCGCTTATGATGTGCCATCAAGCAAGCTACTTCTCTGCCTCCCCCTCGGTCTGTCTCTTTCCCTTCTCCCACAATCTTCCCCTCTCTCTCTCTCTCTCTTACGCCCTCTCGCTATCTCGCTTGGCACGTGTCCTGTGTAAAATATTTGCTGCAATTGAATTTAAATGCGAAAATCATTTAATTGCTTTAATTAATGACCGAAACGCAGAGCACAGTTTCTCTGTCTTCTGTCTTCAGTTAAGCTGCCTCCGATTTTTAATACCCTATAAACAATAAACAACAAGGGAGAGCAACAAGCAGCACTGCTAAATACAACAGACTGTTTCCCTAGTGTATTGGGCATTAAAAGGACATCAATGTTGCTATTTACTTTGCGACTAGTTTTGTGTCGCATTTTTCGCGTTCTCCGAAACAAATTGGAAACCTTTAAATTACACATTTTTCAAAAATTTGATTTTAAATTTCAGCAGGGTTGTCGCTAAGCTTGTTAAGTAACTTTTTGAGAAGTTTTTTGTTAAAATGCGTGACTAACACAGTAGACTGCATATTTTAAAGTATTTACAGGGTATTTGATTGCATTAAAAGCTGGCAAGTGTTCATGTCATAAAAGAAAACATGGGAAATATTTATTTTTTAGGTTTCACAGTAATTACAGGGTAGATACCCTGTGCCAAATAATGTTGCCAGCAGTTCTTAAACTTGGAAAATTTGTAACTTGAAACAAGCCAGAATTTAATATGTTTAGTATCACTCATATATCTGATTGCCCGCACAGGGTATTAGTTAGTCCAACATATCCCTAAAATTCGTTAACGGTTTTTCGCCGATTGGCGATTTTTTAAAGCTTTTCGCAACGTCAACTGCGAACGAAACCTGCTGCAAAGTTCTACATGAAAGAAACCACTGAATTTCAATTGAAAATCGATCAGTCAGTCAGCTTTGCATGTGTGTGTGTTTGTCTGTGTGTACACTGTGTATACAAATGGAAGTGAGCGTGTGTGTCTGGGTGTATGTGTTGTGGCTGCTTGGCTGCAACTTCCGGTTGCCGCTTAAAACTGCGCTATGAACTGCAGCTGGCCAGGCAAACCCTCCTCCCTCTGGGTATTAAATCGCTCTCTTTCTCTCTCTCTCTTCCTACTCTCTTTTTTGGGCTTATAAACAATGCATATTCATTGCACATGTGTGTGCGTGTGTGTGTATTGGTGTGTGTTTGTGTGCCAAATCTGTCTATGCTTGAAATTGTCACGTTTATTGGGTTCGATTCGCTTGGGATTTGCGTTTTAGGGCAATGAATTGCTGCATATTTGAGAGTTGAGTGCAAAACAATGTCAAATGCAGATATCAATTGGCCATGCCCCCTTTAGGCCAGCCCAAGGCCTCGTTTTCTTTAAGCAGACAGAAGACTGTTGCTTGCTGATTCTCAAGGGGGAAGAGTTAAGCTGAAGAGGGGGGCGGAAAGGTCGCAGCAACTGACAAGGCTTGAGGCAAATAGATTTTTTGAATGTTTGTACAAATATTTGAAACATTTGATGGCAGATTTCTCTGAGTATTATTACCTGAATGCCATTAAAATGGGGAATATAAAAAAAGAATATAAAATATTTCATTTATTTTATTTTACTATAATGCCAAAAGAAACACACAAAATAATTATGAATGTCCAGTAAAAATTCTATAATAATTTATTCAACCTTGATTTTAAATTTCTCGGCGCTTTCCAATTAATACAGTGTTAAATAATTTCAGCATATATTCTTGTAAATGTCAGCTGTCAAAATTAGTGACACATTTATAATATTATAATATATCTCTCTCTACTCCAGCCTTGCCCTCAATGACAATCCAACCTAATGAGACCCAAATTAGTTATACAAAAATCGTTGTTCACTGTCAGTTAAAATTACTCAAGCTAATTGGGTTAATGATTTGATACTACAGCTAGACAGATTTACAGCTAATAAAACGTTGACCAGCACTCATTTGTAGTGTGCGACAAAGCTAAGAGAGACATAGAGAAGTGAATATTGAACGTTTTACGAGTTTGGGTTAAATAAATTTAGTGCTGCTGCCGCTTCGTAGTTTATTGATGACCCACATGACGATGAAGGCAGCCACTGCCCCCAGTTGGTTCCCTCTATCTCTCTCTCGCTTCCATACACACACACACAATCACACACACACTAACACACACACAGGCAAACATTCGCAAGACGCAGTCGTTGCTGCTTCAGGTGGCACTTGACTATGAGACGACTCAACCTCAAATAGCTTGGGCACTCAAACTTGCTGCCGTTGCTGCTGTATAAATCTTTGCTTAACCTCGTCTGAACTTTCTGCCACGCCCACACACAAACACACATACGTTGGCACGTCGGGACACTTTCCGAGCCAACACCTTGCAGGTGAAATCAACTGTCATGCAGTTTTAAACAGTTTACGAGGCGTATGAGCGATATTTGCACAGGCGTTGCTTTTTCCCCGCACACACACAAATATATGTACATATATGTTTATGTGTTTGTGTGTGTTCATGTGTGTGTGTGCGGGTTTGCTTTTCTTTCTAGCAATTTTATTTTTGCAAGCTGAGTTTTTGTTGTTGTTTTTCCTGCTTCTTTTTCAGCTACCTGTCGAAGCACTTAATTCAGCGTAGCGTTTCAACGATTGATTCAATGTGCAATGCCTGTGTGTGTGTGTGTGTGTATGGGTGTGAGAATCACTGTTGTATACTGTGTGTGTGTGTGCATGTGTTTGTCTGTGTGATTTGCTTGCTTTTCTTCCTGTTGCTTTGTTGCTGCAAATTTAATTACAAGACAAATTGTCGACATATCACGTTATAAATACAAATGAAACCAGACAGACAGACACACACACTCATGTACACCTGCCACGCCTCTCCCCGCCTGCCTCCTGTCTGTGTAAATATTTTTGCAACCTGAAGAAGCATCGCATTTTGTTACAAAATTAACAAGTTTAAAGTGGCCAACAAGGGGAAAATTACAGCAAAATTACAGGGAAAAAAGGAACTGAATAAATAGTAGAACAACTTGCTGGTACCCTGTAATTTTAATGAGATATAGAGTTGTAATAGAAAGAGGTAAGCGACAAGCATATACCCTGTAGAGTGCAAGGAAGACAAATTACAACTTGTAACGCTTACAAATTTATTTAGCTCAGCTTAGGACTGTAGTAAGCTTGAGCTTTAAGTAGTTTGCATTAAGTGCTTGAGTATGATCGACTAGCAGATGCTCTTTCAAAGTATCTTTTGCATTATATTTAGTGAATTAAGGAGGAGTTAATGTCACTATAATATAACTCGGTAGTTCCAAGGTTTTATGAAATAATGTGCCGATGAATACCCTACAAATGGTGCTAGAATAATATTATTATATACAAAATTCAATTAGAATTGTCTGAAATAGTTTAAATTGATTTCAACTGGACAGTGTAGTAAAGTTGAGGTTAGGTTAGCTTACATAGAGTGAAACTGTGTTCTGAAGTTAATATTAAGTTTTTTGACTGCACTTTAATGCGCTTTTCAAGTTATATCTATACGATAGTACGATAGTTTCATGTTGCGATGGGTTGACAGAACAAACTGTGTCTGGTGGGGTCTGATGGAGGTTGACTCAACTCAACTCACTTTGTTTTTATGTGCATTGAGTGCATTCAGGCGTACAATCGCATTTGCACACATACACTACATGCAAATATGCAAAAACACACAGAACCCCTACCCCTCTCTCTCGCTGTCTCTCTCTTTTTTCTCTCTCTCTCTCTCTCTCTCACTCTTTCTCTCTCTCTTTCTCTCCATTTCCATTGGGAATGCAACATAAACAATGAATTGCAAACATTTAAACATTTATCTGAGCTCTTAACTCGCCAAGTGCTCGCAACGCAACGCGTTTCCCCTTCCTGTTCTATCCCCACTTTCCCTCTTTATTTCTTACCCTTTCCCCTGTTCCCCACTTCTTTCGCGTGTGTGCACCACAAAACGCAACACCAATGTGGTAAATGGGCGTTTATTAGTCACCCCGCTGGGGAGCATCAAATGCAATTTCAAATTTTATTGCGCTAATTATTAAATAGCACATTCATATACCCTGTAAAACAAGAGACAATGAATTACATCGATAGTTGTAATTATCGTTAATTGTTATCGTTCACATTTCTTACACACTCACATCCCTTTCACTTTTCATGACTTTCCTTTAAATAAGGTGGAATTTCTTTCGCGCATTTTGGCACAATTTGCATTTACAGGGTACCCTGAGTTGACTATGGTCATTTCGTAGTTGCCGCTGACTGCTATTGCCGTTTCATTGCAATCTTTTTGGCCCAATTGTGAACTATTCACAACCAATTTGCCCCTTTGTGAACTGCACAATTAGTTGAGGGTAACGCGCAGAAGGTTGTTAGAGATTTGGTAGTGTACTTGTATAAGAGAGGGTATCATAATTTTGTAATATATTCAGACCCTTGTTGTTATGGTCTATATATATATAAATCATAAATCTATATATTTTTCTAAATTGTTAACTAATCTTGTTGATAAATAAATAAACAAAATTGGATTGAAATCAATGATAAGATTTTTAAAGTATACCTGTTCAAAGCGGAACTAATGACAAATGAAATGGAAAACCTACAAAACTTTATTTTATTCGATTTCAATATATTTATATAAACACATCATATATTTATAGTATATATCTGAAGGGTATACAACGTTCATTAGCCATAAAAGGCTTTTTACTTTGAACGTTTTGCGAGCTTCAGTTTTCGTTTTCGGTATTAAATTTAATCAATTGTGAACACCAGACAGGGTACCATATACGTGTGTGTGTGCATTAGAGTGTGTCTGTAAGGGGTGTATGGGCATCAAATTTATTTAGTCAAATATTTGCATTTGCACTTTAATTAGTTGCAATTATTTTCCTGTTTTTTCTTCTCTTCTTTTGCTGCCGCTTCCGTTAAGCAAATATTTTACTTCGAAGCCCCAAAAAATGTTTGCAAAATTTTCAACGTTTGTGTGGGTTTAATGTTTGAGTGTGTGTGAGTGTTAGTGTGTATGTATGTGCTGGGGTATATGCTACACATTTCGTGCTAATGAAGCTGTTCCTCAATGGCATATTTACCCAGCACAAAAAGGTGGTTACCCCTTTCTCTGTGTGTGTGTGTGCATATGCGTGTGTGCCACAACTGTACATTGCAAAGCATACCGGAAAACTGTTGAAAATATGTAGCATATAATACAAAACTATGCTTTATTTAAATATGACTTACAACAATGTGTCGAGCTCTTGAAATATCTCTAGAGATTTTGGCTTGAAAAAAGCTACGCCTTACTGGCGGGAATGTTCATTTCATATTCACATTTACTTTATATTTACCCTCAGTTGACAAAATGGAATTGCATTTACGGATTTTTGCTTTAATTAAATAAGAAATGTTTTTTATTTATGCAAGAGAGAAAAGGAAAAACGTGTGGAATTTTCAATTGTTGTAGAAGTTTTTTCCAGGTATTAGTTTGATGTGAGAATGCTTTATGATTTGTTCGTGCAGCTTAAATACTTAATCTGGTGATTTAGTAATAGCTGGATAACCTAACTGAATGTTTACTATATAATGATGTTTTATTTCAACACAATTTGATCAGTTCATCTGCAAAGTAAATCCCTTAAATATAGTTTTATTTTTACTAATGTAAAAAAAACTTCACAGCAAAGTTAATTATCACTTTAAGAAATGTTTACTTGTTTAATAGAGAAAGTCTTTTTTGATAGAGTTTAGTAATGTAAAGTTAGCATGTTAATGTTAATCATCATATTGACAGTGACTTTAACTACAAGTTAAATATTTCATTGTAGCCTCCAGTAATATTTTGAGCTTATTGTGATTTTATCTGACAGTTCTAACATAGCAAAGTGTCATACAATTTATCAATGCGTATCGTTAGTATCGATGATGACCTACTCACACTCCCCACACACCCATTCATTCTTATCTGTCTTTCTTTCTTATCCCTGCTCTAAACTCTTTCTTTCTCTCTGTGAACTGGGTCGATTGCCGTATTACTTCACGTAGTATTATTTTCATTCTCGATTGTTTTTCATTTGCTTGTGGAACAGTACAAGATTACGGCAATTTGTTCTTGTTGCCGCAGTGATAGTTCCCCCACTTTTCTCCCGCTTCGCACTCATCTTTCATACAGACTCGTAATACCCTTTCTTTTCCTCTCTCTCTTTTTCTCTCCCGCTCCTTAAATAATTGGCTCTTCCTTCTGCTGTGGCTTTTGTTAGTGCCAACTTATCCGATTCCTTTATGATTCTTTGTTCGCTCTTCGCTATGCTAGTCGAGTATTCTTTCTGCATTCATCTTAAGCCCTGCACACACACACACACCCAGAGACATTTACAGCAAGTACTTTCTCTGGTTTCTCTCTCTTTGCCCTGCAGCGCCTCCGCTGTGTGCCGTGTCATTTTTTGTGTCGCTGTGCGGCAGTTGCGCCTGAAAGCATGCAACAACATTTTGCCATGACTGAAAGAAGCAGAAGACATGACCGAAAATGTCCAGAAACAGCCAAAATGGCTAAAATGGCTAACAAAGCCATCCAATCGTCTCGTTATGGCAACCCAAAAGCACAATAAAAGCTGCTCAATTGCTGCCCCGGCTGCAGCTTTGTCCCAATATCAACGTCAACGTCAACATCAACGACGGCGTCAACTCGAAAGCCACTTCAGCGGACCCGCCAGACCGCCCTAGACCTCCCAGGGGTGGACAGACTATAGAGTACGAGTGCGAGAGAGAGAGTGAGAGAGGGAGCGATAGTTGACAACTTGAAGTGTGCCTGCAACGGAAATGCGCTAATTATGCGACGCGCATTACAAAAGCAAACTCTCTGGAGGGACCCAAAGCAGATAAAAAGCAAATATGCATTAAGCGAAAGAACAGAATGAACGACTGGCAGATACCCTGTAGTTGAAGGGAAGGAGAGAAAGCACAGAGAAACAGTTGAGAAGGAGCGGGAAGTCGAAATCCAATGGGTTAGTTGAGTTGTGATGGACGTGTTGGTACCCTGTAGCTCGAGGAATCTAGAATTCTATCTTTGTGCCGTGAGATGAAGCTCATTTGGAGATATGTAGTGTAAAGCTAATGAGCTAGTGACATTTAAAACCCATAACATTTTAGAGATCGACTACCAGATACCGTTTAGTTAACGAAATATTGAATTTGTTCTTTGTGTAATTAGATAAACTTATTAAAAAGGTATAAGGCGCAAAGCTTATAAGTTACCGGAGTTTTAAACACACATAATATTTAAAAGCTCGACTAGCAAATACCCTGTGGTTGGCAAAACACACAAGTCTCCTTTCTACGCATGGAAACACAGTTCGTCGATGGGTATGAAGTGAAAATATGAGACATTAGTAGAGCTTAAGACTCATATTATAGATTTGCGATCGACTAGCAGATACCCTGTTAACAGAAAAATTTATTCATGGAAGGGAAAGGTGGAAAAGAGGCTTTAAGTAAAAATCTATTAGTTGAGTTCTAGGCTTGGTCAAATCGCGACCATCAGATACCCTGTAATAGTAAAATATGAATTTGTAGCCTTCATTACGATTTTTATATAACTAACCAGCCCTGCAATGGTATAGCCTATCAAGACATTTACTCCATTACAGGGTATCTGTTTAGCGAAACTCTTATTAAGCTGTGAAACGACAGCAGCAGCGAGACTACGATGACGACGACGACGACGTTGCCCTTATAAGGATGTTGTGCAAACCAACTTAAAGCAACCAAACGACGCGTAGCGGATATTGCGGGCAAAGGAGGAGGCTCTGGGGGCTCTGTGGGGTTAAGGTTTAACCCCACAATCGCGCCTGCATTGTCGCTGTCGTTGCTCATTGTTGTTGTTGGTATTGTTGTTACTCAACGGCCGTGATTTTCTGCGGGGCAAATAGAAAAGGTAAATAAAATAAAATAAAAATGGAGGACAAAAAAAAATTGGGAAGTTCAAGAGGGAAAGGGGAAGAAGAGGCAAAGGGACGGGGGATGGATGAGAGAGAGGGGGGAATGGAGTTGGAGGAGATGGCGAAAAAAAAGCGTAGAAATTTCTGCATCGTTGACTGACCTCAAAATGAGGCAACAAACAATGGAACTTGTTGTTGTTGTTATTGTCGTTTGTTGCACGTTGTTGTTGTTGCTTGTTACATGTTTGCATTCTATGCATTTAGTTGTTGTTATTTGCCTACGTTGTTGTTGTTGTTGCACATCCTGCCTGCCTGTTAAAGCAGTCAGCAATGGAGACAGCGCGACAGAGAAAGTGCGAGAGAGAAAGAGAGAGAGAGTGAGAGAGGGGGGAAACGAGAGAGACAGCACGACGGGGACATGACATATTTCTGCATTTGTGTTGCAGCTCCTGAAACAGCAACCTGCACTCCTCTTGCCCCTTTGCAACACTTCCCTTCCCCCCCCCACTTGCTCACTATTTGTGTCGCTTAATCCGCTGCCTCCCATTGTTGCTGTTGTTATTGTTGTTGTTGTTGTAATGCCGTAAGCTTAAAGAGATTCGCTGTCGCTTATCATTCAGCCCCAGCAGCAACGTGGCTTGTTTTGCTTGTTATGCTCATTGAAAACAGGCCGCAGGGAAACAGGGTATATTGCAGTCGTGCTTGCGTAGAATTTTAGTTCATTTTCAAAATCAGTTTTAGAAGTAACGTAAAAACACCCGCAGTACTTCTCATCATCAGCATAATTCTTCAATCTCCAAAAATGTGAGCAGCTGCAGTAAGAAAATTCTGTTTATAGACTATTAAATACTTAATGTAAAAAGGGTGTACTATAAATTAAGGTTAACTTGCGCTCAAATTGAAAAAAACTATTCTCAAATTTTAAATTTTTTATACAAATTTTATAAAAAACCCCAAGATAAAGATCTCTATCAATAACATTTACATACGCAGCTTTGCCGCTCTCCCAGTTATCTACAGGGTATCTGCACGTCAGTCGACTCTCTGCTAACAGTTTTCTAGCTTGTTTTCATATGCTAAAAACGCAAAGTTTTCGCTGCTTTTGGCAAACCAAACAAAAAATTGGCAGCGCGTCGCGTATATAACCCCTCCTTGCAGCACCCTCCTCTCGTTCTTTCCAGACCCCGCCCCATTTTTACGCCCATTTTTACTATTTCCAAGGGCTGCGGCGTAACATTTTTGCAACTATTTTGTGGCAAGTTTATAACGAAATGCTGCAAATTGGTTTGGTTTGGTTTCGCTTCGCTTCAGTTCGGTTTGGTTTGGTTTAACTGCGGATTGGATGTGGAAGATTGTGTTTTGGGGAGGGGTGGCAGAGCTAAGCAAACACACCACGCGACACCCTCAACTATTTGCCTGTGTTTGCCTAAGCTGGCTGCAAGTGTAGATTGAAGTCCTGTTTTGTTAGCTTAGGATAGAGAGGAACTCTGGTGACAATCGGGATTAGGCGCCAAGATGATCTCTTTGGCATGCCAACTTTGAGCTCTGCTTAAGTGAATTACGGAACGAAGCTTTTAACTTTAGTTGAAGGAGAGTAGAGGCTCGAAATAGTTGAGGGGGAAATGGAGAAAGATCACGAGGTAAATGTTGTATAGAATGTGCAAAAATTAGGGGGAAATGTAATGATTTGTTTTATAAGTATGGATAACCTATCGTTCGATTTTAACCAGCACTAACCAATGAAGTAAACCTGATGTTACAATTTATACGCTACTTTAACATGCTTATAGTCCTAGCTAACAATATGATTTAGTTAAGGTCTTATATTATTTTTCTATCTCTCATTCTAGCTGAGCCTTAAACAGCTTGTAATGCATTTAACTGTCAGGTTATAGGTGCAGAACTGCATGTCAACTATTTAACTGATAGATGTAAGACACTTTAGTTTCTAATTTGAGTAAAATGGGTTCTTAAGATTGGTTAAGTTTCTCATTCTTAACTTTAATTCCAATTGATGTTGAATAACAATTTGCACAATCCAACTGCTTGTTTCAAATTTAACTGGCAGATAAGACCATAATTATGGTTAAAGCAGCTTATGACAATTATACGTACAGTTTAACTGTTGCTTAAATATCTAAACTGGCAGATAACTTCTTGTTAAAGATCTAACTGGCAGTCTACTATTTATGCCCAAAATAGCCAAACATAATTATCTGTAATTTACTATTTGTTAAATGACTTTAACAATTAACTAACCTACAGGTTAAGAAAGGAATTAAAATACTGCCACCTAGTTCAATTACTAACACAATATCAAAGCACAAATCCACCCAACCTAACCTTGCACATCTTGCCCGACTGTAGTTCAAGTTTAATTGCCATCAAAATGCTGCACACACACTAAATAAACATAAGTTTGGCGCATAATAAACGAACAAACGCAATTTGTCCAGTCAAATATTGTGTGAAAATTCTTAAATTTATTGCTAAAAAATGTTCACCATAGTTTTCTCGGGTTACCAAAGCAATTTAGCTCGATTCCGAGTGCAATTTCAAGCCAAAAACCAAAGAAAAACAACAACAAAAAAAAAAAAACTGTGGCTCTTACAAATAATAGAAAAAATAAAAAAGGAGCTGCCAGCGAGAGTAGTACAAAAAACTTTTGCCGCACGCATGCAAATTGAAATAGTTTCGCAAACTTTCAGGTCAGTGGCAGAAAAAGGCGTTCCCCAAGTGGACCAGGAAAGAGGAAGAGGGAAGCGTGGGTCGGGGTCGCTGTGCGCGGCCGGAGGTGAAAGCTTTTCGGCAATTATGAGTGGCAAATTGGTACGATTTGAGAGTTTTAGCCCCACGTATATAGTTCATTAATATATCACGACGGGGCCGTCATCTCCGTAATCTCCATATCTCTGCCAGACAGAGACGCCATCATCATCATCCTCATCCTCCTAAACAAGCGTAAAACGCTTTTTACCGGAAACTTATAAGCGCAGCGCGCTAATTATTTTTCGCCAGGGCATGTTACGGTGGCTTTCTCCGGCTAACTCCGGGATTTCTCCTCCCAAACTGTAGGAGGAAAACATTCGTGAGGCAACCGTAAGTATCTCTCTCAGCTGCCAGCAAAAGTATTCGCTCGAGTTTCGGTTACAGCGCGAATCAGCGATTGCACAGTGGCCTGAAAATTCGCATATGAGGGATGATACGACTTTAGTTAAATGACGTATTTTAGCTCTTACTAATTCATAAAGTTATTCATTGTCATCTTCATTTAAGTTCTAGTTATAGATCCTTTTTTGTTGAATTTGCGTTTCCTATATAATTTAATTATTTCTTGTTTGATTCTGCTGAAATTCGGTGCAACAATAACTAACATACATTCCTGTATACATACCTAGTTTGAAGGATGTGGCTCACAAAGATTTCAAATGATATGCTTGAGAGTTGACAAATTTTAATATCAATATAATAAAATATAATACAACATGCTTAAAATTAAGAAGAAGAAAGCTCTTATTGCTAGTGCTCATTATTTTCATTCGGTTTAGTATTAAAAACTAGCTTTAATTAAGTTATATAAAACTAAGTAAATTTTAGCTTAAATCAAGTCAACTTCGCACCACTGTACCTTTAGCTGCGGCTTAGCGTATAAAATTTTCTGCGAGCTGTGCAAGCTGTGAACCAGATGCAAAGTTTTCTGGCAGCCGCAAAGGACTGCCCGGACAGAGTAGAGAGAAAGAGAAAAGAGAGTGTGAGGGGGACTGAGAGGGACTTGTAGGGCTGATAGTGTGGCATGTGGTGAGAGGGGGGGTCGGGAGGCTGAAGTACCTAGCATATTGGTTGCGGAGTGTCGCCGTATTAGCGCATAGAACATAGATTTCATTTTGGCTTAGCGAGCGAAGCGTTCCTTTTTAATTTCTCTCTCTGGGCAAACAAGGCTGCAACTTTAGTTACGTCGCGACGTCGACTGCGACTGCGAGTGCGACTTTGGCGTAGGCGTTGACGTCAGCAGCCGTTGCTGCTGCCATTTCCGTTTCCGATTTCCGCCCTGCACGTACGTGGAGCACTTTGGCCTAACTACTTGCTACATGGCGCTGTTAGTGTGTGTCTGTCTGAGTTTGCCACACACACACACACGCACACCACAGTGGCAGCTGCTGCTGCTGCTACTAATGTTGTTGTTGTTGTTGTCAGCTCGTTTTGGCTTGGCTCGCCGCTTATTGTAGTTAAGTTTTATGCCGCCATTTTCTTCCGCTTTGCGTGCAGCACGTATCTCTATCTGTCTCTCTTTCTCTCACTCTTCCACTCGCTCTCTCTCCCTCTCTGTCCCTCTCTCTTCCTTCCTCTTTCTCTGTCTGTCTTCTTCGGCTTGTTGTTGTTGTTATTGCCCTCTCAGCGCCTTTGCACCTAATTCCATTTTCACTTTCTTTGATGATGCTCAATTTTTTGCATCATTAATCTTAAGCGATTTTCAGCTTTGACGCTGACAGACACACAGAAGGACAGAGAGAGACGGACAGCAGCTCAACTAGCTCAGGCTTCTACCTCCTGTTCCTTCTTCTTTTTTATCCCTCGACCAACTCCTTTAGTTCCTTTCGTTCCTAGCTTGAAATATGACAAAATTATGCATAAAAATGATTTCATCAACTTTCTTTTTATAATATTTATAAAGTTCGAATTAAGTTCTGATCCTGAACGTGTTGCTTAAGTAGCCGTGTCTGTCTAGTCACTATCTGTATGCGTGTGTGTGCTGTGGGTGTGCGAGAAATTTGCATGCAGCTGGTTCAACACCAATTTCCCCTACTCCATTTCAATTTTAACTCTTTTCCGGCTTGTCAGCTTTAACATTTATGTTAAGTTAACAGTCCGTTGGTTTGTTGGCTTCAGTGACATTGCTTTATGTTCTTTTAAACGCTGTTTCATTGATAAATAAAGATCCTTTAGTCAGCTTATTACCTATTACCTTATTACCTTCATTTATAGTATATTGCTTAGCTATGTTAACTTAACAGCAGTTAACTGTTAAAGAAACCTTTCCTAATAACAATGTCTTTAAAAAGAAACCTGCGAAAACTTTTCTTCTCTATGTAACTCACAACTCTTTATAAGATTAGTTTCCATCTTGCAATTACCCTCTTCAGTTACCTTACTATCCTTATCTTTAACATATTACTCAGCGGTGTTAATTTAACAGCTGTTAAATATCATATAAACCTTCCATTCACAATAAAGAAAGTATTTAAAAGGAACCTGGTGAAGCTACTTTTCCCCACCTAACAGCGACTCTGCTAACAGCCGCGAAATTATGTTAATGCGATTTGCGTGTAATTTCAAAATTAAATATTGCGCGCTCCCTTACTGCCTTTCTTCTCTTCTCCTCCACACCTTACCCCTTACTCTTAATCCACTCTCTGGAAATAATTCAGTTGAAACACGTTTCAACATGCAAATTTACAGCACAACTTTAAGCACTTTCTCGCAAATCGCGAATATGTACAATGGGTGACCATACCAAATATGGCGCTGTGTATGTAGTGGCAACCCTAATAATTTCACGCTCGATTTGCCGTACAGTTTTGTCAGCTTACGCGGTCGGTCTGTCCCGGCTGTCGCTGTCGTTGACTTTTCATACTGCGAATAGTTTTGTAGCAACAAAACAATTTCTATTCTCTCTCTGGTTTTTCACAGAGAGAAAAATCCCTATTCCAGGGGGCGGCGGTGGGTCACGAAAAGCCAATCCCTGGTAGGGTAGCGTTTTGTAGATTTTAAGTCCCATAAATTTTAAGTGTCAATATATAAAAACCGCATATGTGCGGCCAGAGACGGCGGCGGCCTCGGCGTGCGAGTCGAAATTCATAAATTTTGCCATTCGACCAAATGGTAAAATAAAATGCAGCAGCTTTCGCTGTGGCCAACACACACACACATACTGTTACACACACATACTTCATTCATATATTGCCAGTGTGTGTGTGTATGTGTGGAGGATTCGTTGCCATGTCCATGTCCGTTGCATGTAGCCAGAGGGCTCCAGGCTGGGGATCTCGGTCTGTGTGGATTTTATTTTATTGCAAACGTAAAGTAAGACCACTAAGAATTTGCAGCATGCTGCAGTTGGACTAGCAGATACCCTATAGTGATGGCAACCCTAAGAAATAGCGCGAGAATATTCAAAGATAATATTTTAAGAAGAATTTTATAAGAAAGGAGTTTAATAAATATGTAAATAAATAAAATATGGTCACCTTAAAATGGGAAAAGTATACCCTGTAAACTACCAGCTAAGATAAGAACATTTCCAAGAAAACTTCATGGTATATGCCGTTAATATATATGGTCACCCTTATTCGGATTATGGTCATATTTTTGTATAACCCTCACTGAAATATATAGAGTAGAATATTCTTCTTGAAAAGCACTGTAAAACGTCGGATGGTCACCCTGTAAAACAACTTACACTCAAAGAATTCTCCCTTAACTTAATTGCTTGCAATTTTAGAACTTGTTCACCCAACCAGCCTCTTAAAGTACCTCTTTCTTTACAGGGTATAAGCACAGCAGTCAAGCTGTTAAAAGAAATGCCAAAAAAAAATATTGCACGAAATAAAACAGCAACCGAAAATGACGAGGACAACGGGCAAAGGAATGAAGAAAACCCCCGATTGCAGTTAACTTTCACGTGAGCTACAGAAAGCCACTTGAAACTGGCTCAGCTGCTGCTGCTGCTGCCACTGCCGCTGGTACTGCGCTACTGCTGCGACGCTGGTTCAGTGGGTCGATGTGGCAATCAAAGCTGCTTTGGTCGTGCATGCAGCAGGGTTGTCAAGTACTCGACAAATATCAATTCCAATAAAAAAAACTTGCCAACGCGTCGAACTAACCTTCTTCTATCGTCTATCGGCAATCGAGAAAAGTCTCATCTATCGACTCTCTAAAAACCACATGCCGCAAGCAGAAGCTGCCATTTTCCAATAAAGTGAGCTGTCTGCGTGTGTGTGTGTGTGTGCGTGTTTGCGTTGTGGTGTGCCGCAGCTGCAAGAGCGTTAAATTTGCTGCCGACAATTTTGCCAAGAGATTTTTAATAAGTTTTTCTTTAATTATAACGGTAAATCGATGCTGTTGCAGCTGCAACAACAGCAAATTGTGGCAAGTGGTTAAAAGTGGTAAAGAAAATACAGGGAACTAACATGGAAACCACATGTTACTAACAGCATTGCGAACGTCGCTGTTAAGCAGCTGTTAAACATTAATTTCTTAGTGTTGACAGGTTTATAACAGACAGTTAACATTTCATGATTAGCATAATGTTTAGAAATTTAATGTGTTAAATAACAGTTAACATAGCTAATTTATTTTAGTAACAGTGTGCTTAAATTTGAGCTATGTTAATCGGAGCAACAGCTGTTAAAAGAGACCAAGACAGCTAAGTGCTGTACGGCAATTGATTTATGGGAGGCACGTTCTATTGATAACAGAAAGTTAACATTATACGATTGGTATAATGCTTATAATTTACAATTTTAATTTACTGTTAACATAGTTATTTCAACAACTTCACGCCAATAAGTGATATACATTATATGGCACTAGCAAACCAATAGGATGGAAGCCTTATCTAATGTCTTCACTGTGTCATCTTAAGAGTTTCATCCCTCTCATCATTCAGCTGCTTTTAGCACAAATGTTAGCTCGACCAACAACTTAACTCCAGCTGCTCGACGCGCTTCTCATGAACGTCATCTTCCGTTTTCGAATGCACAAAAACAAATTGTAAATTTACTAAACATTTCTTTTCACTAAGGGAGTAAAGAAAGATAGAGAGAGAGAGAGAGTCTCTAAGTACCCAAAGTTTATGGCGAAAAGTTGGACGTAATTAAATGTAACTTAAAGTCTATCAAAAACAAATTAATCACTAAAGTGCTGCAAATTAGAGAGCCCCCAAGAAAAAACAACGATGCAAAGTTGCTTTTTTGTGCTGCTTCATTTTGGTTTCGTCTCTCGATTATTTCACGAGTTGATTTCATTTAGCTAATCAGCTTATTGAACTTGAGGTCGACAGGCAGAGAAGGAGACAGAGAAACACGAAGAGGAGTGAATGAGACAGTGAAAAAGAGAGAAATAAAGTTAGAGTCAAGTGAAGTTGCCCTTTTGGGGCGGTTTTTTTGTGTTTCCCAGCTGCAAAATCTCAATCGCAAATTCAATTTGGCCAGGGATGAGAAGAAACAGAGGACGAAGCATAGCCAAAAAGAAGAGGTGACAAGCTAAGACAGACAGTTAGGGGTGGGGTGGAGGGCTAAGTGTGGAGTGTAGACGGAGTTGAAAAGGTACTGCAAACGGATTAATTAGAAAATGAGTTTATCAAGCCCCGAAGCAAAGTTTACGCCACTCAATCAGCACTTCAATCAGCATCAATCTTGTTCAATCTGATCCAATTATATGGACAGTATATATACGTATATTTATCACAGTGTACGAGTATATCTCATTTACCTGAGTTGGCTGTGTGGCCAGTAAATCGTTATGTTGCTCCGATTCCGACTGCAATGTTGCTGGAGGCAATGCCAGATGTTGCTGCTGTTGATGTTGTTGCTGCTGCTGTTGCTGTTGCTGCTGGAACTGCTGCTGAAAGTGCTGCTGCTGTTGGTATTCATATTGCTGTTGCATTTGATATTGCAATTGCTGATATTTCAATTGCTGCTGCTGGCCGCCAGAGGGTGCCGCCTGCTGTTGCTGTTGCTGCTGCTGTCCCTGCACCAGCAACAGCTCAAATTGACAGCAACAATAAAATGCGAGTGCCAGCAATTGCAATGTGTTGGCAACTCTGCGAGTTCTTGCTCTTGTGGTGACTGCTGCCGTAGCCGACATGTTGCCGCCTTAAATCCTCCAACAAAGTCAGCAACAACAATTTGTCTAGTTGCAACTTGCCGCCGGCTGCTGTTGTTACTGCTGCTGCTGCTGCTGCTGTGTTATTCTTGGCCGTTGCGCTTGAGCAACTTCACTTTGCAAATTGCCAGACACACTGTAAGAAGAAGAATCAAACAGAAATGAAAAGATGAGAGATAGAGAAAGGGAAACAGAGCCAAAAGTCACTTCAAGTTCAACACTTACAACAACAATATCAACTTGCTGTCAATTGCCAACTGCATTTTATCAAGAACAGCAGCAAAAATGAAACAAATAAAACAATACAAAATGAAGAAAGAAAATATGCAAATAACATTTTCAAAGAGTGAAGCGAAACTTTTGTCTCAGCAAAAATAATTATGGGGTAGACTAATGTTAATGTTAAACTAGCAAAGTGTAAAAAGAGATAAGAAACGAGCCGAAAATACAAGGGGCGATACTAAATATATTAACTTATACATTAACTTATTTTGCAATTTCAAAAGTTTGATAGACTTTAGCAAAAAACGGGGTATGCAAGTTTATTACTACTATATTGAAATATGTAAAAACAAAAAAATTAATTTAATTCAGTTTATCTAATAATTAAATAGCGAACTTAAAATTTATGTGCATAGTAAATAACTATATGTGCATTTCATGATTTTTGGCATTGAATTGCATCAAATGGCAACAATTTAAATGATTCTGATTTGACTAATAGTCAATACCTTTCCCCTTATTTGCCAAGAAGAAGTGGGATTAGAAAGGCATATAAACTTATTTAATCTTGTAACACTACAAGCTTAACACTTAAGGTAAATGTTAATGTTAACTAACATGTTCAATAACATGACAAGCAACTGTTATTAAAAGAAATTTAAGTAACTGACCATTTAATACCCTGTTTACAATAAAATGAAGCTATCATTACGCAATTCTTTGTACAACTGTCATTTAACAACAACAATATATACAGAATAATAAGCAGCTTGTAAGTCTATGTTATAAAATAAATATATATAAGATTTATCGTTGATACCATGATGATCAAGAATAAAAATGAATTCTTCTTTCTGTTTTTTCGTACATGAATATACACCAGCTTACCCACTTTCACCTATTGCAGGGTATACAGGATCAATTTTTTGCCAGTTCAGACAATAAGGCCTTAGTCCGTGTCCTTCTACCTTCTTCCATTCTCTCCACCCTT
Organism: Zaprionus davidi; assembly: GCA_018903715.1. Lineage (NCBI taxonomy): Eukaryota > Metazoa > Arthropoda > Insecta > Diptera > Drosophilidae > Zaprionus > Zaprionus davidi. The sequence continues at coordinate 2,921,355 of JAEIGL010000001.1, read as the reverse complement.
CCTCTTTACAGCCCCACCTTTTTTCTTCACAAGTTTTATTTGTGATATACGATTCACGCATAATTTAGGCTCAGCGCTTGGAATATCGTCGAAGAATTCGTTTCATTTTCAATGTTTTATTTGCGTAATTATCGCGCAATTAAAGCGGCAATTCAGAAGAAGACGCTCAAATGGCATCAATTAAGTGAGAGGAAAGAGAGAGAGAGAGAGAGGAGAATGACAGAGGGAACAAAAATGGAATGCAAAGAAAATTAAAAGAAGAAGAAGCTCAGCAACAATCGTAAAGAAAAAAAATGAAAAAAAAAATATAATTTCAATAATTAATGCACGAGAAAAGCGAAAACGAAAGAAAAGTGAGCAAAAAATAAACCAAAGATGAAGATGAAGTTGCACAAAAACAACATTCAACAATTTTCAAACAATTTTCAATTTTCATTTGCAATCAAAAGCAGTTGGGAAAATCAATTTCACTTTTCAATTAAACGACGCGGCGTGGAAAATCAAAGCAAAAAACGAAAACTCCAAAAACAAAACGAATTGAAAAGATGATAAATTTCATAATGATGATGATGGCGATGAGAGCGATAATGATGATGATGATGGGGATGATGATGCTGAGTGAGGTTGAGTGGATGCATGATGACGCGATATTTGTTAGATGGGGGCGGCAGCAAGGTGGGCGGGGAGGCGTGACATGGCGAACGAAACGAAAATAATATGCAATAAAAGTGTCTGTAAAAATCTTGTGCACTTTGATGTTGCTGCAGCAGACGAGGCAAATAGCAATGCAGCGGAACGTGCAACGTGCAATATGCCGCACTGCAGCAACTGCAATTTTAATAGCTGCAACAACACGAAGAAAGAAGTGAAAATGAAAGAAGACGCCGCCAATTGTAGCCAGCATGCAGCTAAGCGATCATTTGCTGCGCCCACCTCTCTGCCTCTCGATCTTTCGCTTTTCCCTCTAACTAGTTCGCTTTACATGAACTACTCGACTAGCAGATACCCTAAAGAGATCGCATCTGTCGTCATATGTAGTTGCAATTGTTATAGAAAGTTAGCCAGTGCAACATATTTAGGCCCATGCAGTTATTCGCTTAGCATGAGTTGCTCAACTAGCAGATACCCTACATACAAGACTCATGTTGGCAGACAAGTTACCCAGACTAAAGAAGCCTTTGGAATAGCATACACTACCACTGAAAGTCACATATAACGCACCTAGTCGCGCTTTGCAGGGTATCTATAAGTAGTGTCTACGAAAATCATATCAAATAATAACTCGAAATAGTTTTTGAGTATGCGCTTTGTTTCATTTACCACAGTAGATCAGCTCCCTATGGTGCAGTACACATTTTACAGGGTATCAATGCAGTAAAATAAGAAAATTATACGCTGTTTAAATAAAAAGAAACACAGCAAGTTGCAAGCGTGTGCAAATGAAAATCTACAGACATTTGTACAATTTATTCGCATGCGGCAATGCAAGAAGAATGAAATGTCGGAAATGCTGACAGACAGCCAATTGCATACCCTAGAAAACTAGAAAGAGAGGGAGAGTGAAGAGGGCATATGAGTTGAAGAATGAAGAAAGACTTCATTGTGAGCAAATTAGATTATGCAGATAGTTTACTTCTAGTTTCAGTATGAATTAAATAAATGTGCCCAGTTAATCAATATCTTATGGTATATGATCATTATTATCTTATTATCATTATGTTAGTTATGTATTTAGCGAAGTACTTCTGCTTATAGATTTTATAATGATTTAAATTATATCATGTGATTTAAATGATAAAGTTATGAGTAATTGATGACGTTTTTTTGTAATGATTAGGAATAAATTCCTTTAAGAACTTCTTAATATTCTGCTAAAATCATGTACACATGTTCTCTCTTGCACTTTACTGTTCCTTATTTTACAATCTATATTAAAGGTCTTATTCTTCAGTATCCTTGAGTATCCCTATACTTTCTGATTCAATTTGAATTTCCCACAACACTGTGGACTTTCTCAAGAGTTTTTTAAAAAATTCACATCAAGTATTCTTTTTAAGTTGGATACCTCAAATCGCTTTCTTTATGTTATCATACCTCAGCCTGTATATCACTCACATAAGTTAAGACCGCAACTAAGGCAGCCTTAGGGTGCTCACTAAGTTTTCTCATTTACATAGTCAGCACTCTCTCTCTCTCTTTGACAACTTTACCTCGCATCCATTTCTACTTTTAAAAGAAACTCCCCCATGGCAATGCAAATGCAACGACACCTAATCGAATTACCAAGTCGAGCAGGGTATTTAAATGGCGTATAACAAAAGAATCACAGTTGATTGCTAGCGGCGACGTAAAAGAGCGAACAAATTGTTCGCAACTTTTTGAACTGTGTTAACAACATTTCAGTTCACGTTGTTGTTGCTGTTGCTGTTGTAGTTGATAAGGATGCCCAAGCTGGCTGGCTGCGGCGCTCTTGTTTGGTGTCAATGATAGCGTGAATGATACTTTCTGTACACACACTCACACACACACACACACATACACAAGGGACAGACTGGCAGGCTGTTGGCTTCGTTTGCATAAGTGGGACGCCTGTTTCCGGCATACGCTGCGTATACACAATATTGCAATACAAATACACAAAAAGCAAATATACATATGTACATATAAGTAATACATATGCAAACACACACACACACACTTACACACACTCAGCCTTAAAGTTTATGAACAGCAAATGGTCAGCATAGTCAGAGAAAGAGACAGGTAGAGGAAGGGAAAGAGAGAGAGAGAGAGCGGCACGTGTGAGATTCTGAATTCGAAATCAGTAAACAAAAATGAACAAGTTCAGCCAGACACACAGAAAGAGAGAGAGAGGGTAACCCTTAGTCGGTGTAATGACAATCGACAACGTATTTTATTACCCACTCATATGGGACTCATCAATGCTTGGCTTGTGCACTCATAAATTCTCTGTTAAAATCGCTTCAACTAGATCGAATAATAAATAAAAAAGAAAGAATGATTAAAGCAGAGTAAAGTCGAGTGTAGGAACTCCTCGAATAAGGAATATGTTAAGGGTATCACAGCTCGACACATTTGACAATTCGGCATAAAGTTTTAAGCTAATTAAAACTTTAAAACTGCTCAATTTTTGCTCAGCTGCAGATAATCCCCACACGTTGTGTGAAAGTTTTCATTTCAAAAGACTCGGAGTAAACATATATATTTCTTTAAGCTGCAAAACTTTAGCGAATAACTATAGGAAGAATAATAATTTTGTCACGAAATTGCAGAACGACAGTCGCTTCTCCTACTCCCCCCACAATGCCTGACATTCTAATTATTTATACTTTATTCTTGTGGAGAACATAGAGACAGTTAACTTTGTACTTAATACTTGTTAGGGATGCTATATAGAATATATATTTATATGTACTCTACAAAATTCCTAGATATCTTGTACAGATACTAACATAAATAGACACCATCAATATTTATTTATTTATTTATTTATTTAAAGTCAACTAAGAGCAGTTGACTGTAGGTAAGAAAAATATAAAAAGTTAGATATAAAAATTAAAATTACATTTTTGTATATTAAAATTAAATGTCAATTAAATGTAAAGAAAACATATATATGTAAAATTAAAGTTAAAATTTACGTTAAACAGTAAAATTTTAAAAAGAAATTAAATTTTGAAATTTTGAAATTTTGAAATTTTGATATATTCTATACCATCGTTTTTTAATACCTTCTGTATACAATAAATTTATTCAATTGTTCTGTAGACTAATCCGATTATGCTAAGCAAACTCTATGCAGGCACAAACAATATTTATTAGAAACCCACTGCAAGTGCATAAAAATCTTCAAGCACCACTTAATGCAGTCGCGTTTCTCCACATATACATCTTGTATTTTAGTGTTGATTTTAGCCAGAAATCCTCTGGCCTGGCGGCGCAATTTTATGGTAAAATCTCAGTCATAAAATTGATAAACAATAACGAGTTATTGCCAGCTCCGAGAGTCTGAATCAAAATCATCATCATCGTCATGCAGCATCGTGGTAGAGTGAAGTGTAGATGCCACTGCGCGTATACGTAATATGTGCATAAAGTGACGCTTTATAGGGCATTTTAACGGCCCATTGGCCTTCAGTCGAGCAGACAAACAACTTCACGTTTTATGCCCAACTTTTAGTAAGTTATACGCTCAGCTGTATGTATATGTATATACAGGGTATATACACTTGTATATATGCTCATATTTATGCCTTGTGCAAGTTGCGGCCACAAAAACGAGCGAAAAATTGCAAGCGGAGTGTAAAATTTATGATAAAAACGTGCGACGTTGATAAGAAAAGCGGATGCAGGGCGGGCGCGGGGGCGGAGACGGAAGAGTGGGCGTTGGCGAGAGGTTTGTAGGGATGGACAGTTTCATAACAAAAAAGTAAAAGAAGAAGAACGAGCAAAAACTCTAGAGGCGGATGTCTGGCAGGCAGAGGAGTGGGCTGCACTGAGCTGGGCTTGGCTAGGTCTGGTCTGGTCTGGCCCGGCCTGGCCTGGTGTGGTCTGGGTTGGGCCTGGACTGGGTTCGACTTCAGGCAGCAGGAAGTGCACGCCACGGTCAGACAACTTGCCTTTCCGCGCCAGCACCACTGGCGCTGGGGGCGTGGCATCTTGTTGCTCGTTAGGCTAATAGCGAACGCCGGCCGCCTGGAGGCGTCCACGCGCCATCCTGCCACACAGCGACGATGCCACGATGCCACCTTCCATGCGCCGCATGCAGATTTACGGGCAATGATACGAGCCCAAAATTGTAATGTACGGCAAAAGTGTTGATAGGCCCGAAGTGATGCAAGTGCAAGTGACTGTTGGAATACCCTGTAGTTGGCGTAACCAAGCAGAGTTGCTTGGCAAAGCAGTTATTGTATATATCTAGTTATACACCAAGTTTCAAAGGTGCAGCTCATAAGGTGTCTGAGACAGAATAACCTGATAATCAAAGCAAGGGAAAACGCTGTCATTATTATGCATGACAATCGAATCTCAGTGTATCATATGTTGTTTGATCTCTCACTACTATTTCTGCACTTCTACACTAGAACAACTAATATGATATTAACTTTCGCTTTCAAAAGAAGCTGCATACCAAATTTGTCCCCATAGTTACTGAGCTACCTTGGTAATATTTTGTTGAATTGTACATTTTATGGGAAATCAGAAGAATTTCAATGCAGAGTTTACGTCTTCTGCATGGGATTAAAGCGATAGGTTGATAGTTTAATATACCATTTATGATTTAGGGAAGTAATGTCCATCCATACCTAACAAATTGCATATTTTATCTTTTATTTAGATGCATATATATCTCTTAACATCTTTGATATCTTCCTTCATGTATCCATTAATTATATAATCCTAATTCTATAATCCCAATGAACTCTTTTGTCTTACTTCACAGTCCATCCCTTATATGGTATCATTCTCCCTCACCTTCTCACATTTCTACATCAACTTAGAAGCCTAAATACTTGCTAGGCATACCCCTCGTTACAATTGCCTGCACAGTGGGTATTAACTGACAAACGAGTGAAAGTAGGAGCGGGAACAGAAGCAGGAGTAGCAAACGGAAGCTGAAGCTGGAGCAGGAACTGGCGCCGGTGCTGCAGTTGTAGTTGCTAGATTCAAAAGAGCAGGTGGCAATTGGCCTCATCACCGTGGGCAATGCAATCATGCACCATGCCAATACTTTGAGGCAGTCACAGTGTGTGTGTGTGTGTTTGTGTGTATGGGGCACGTTTCGGGCAGTCTCTCTATGTGTGTAGTTTTTTTCGGTTGTTGTTAACGGTATGCGGTGTTGCTGCTGCTGTTTGTGCTCTACGGTTTTGATTAAAAGCATCGGCCACTTTGAGCCATGCCCAAGTTAAACTAGCCAGGGGAGGGGGTAGCAAACGAGGTGCAGAGAGAGGTGAGCGGGTGAAAGGTGCAGCTCTGTAAGTTAACCTGGATATGGGTAGGGCACGGAAGCTGCCATCTAATTTGATTTGCATTTCGTGCCTGTCGGCACTGAAATTCGATCGGACGAATCGGCTTAACTTTAACCCGATGGGCAGTAGGAGCCGCCACCCCCTTCCACCTCTCCTTCACCCTTTCTGCTTCCTCAGTAGCAACCTTGGGGCGTCAGATCGATGCGACGACAATGCTCCCGGAGAACATTTTGTCGGCAATTAACCTTTTAACCTTATGGCCAACGAAAGTTAAAGGAACAAATTGCTATCTATTTTGCGTTGCCAAGTTTCGAGGCCAAGTACAAGGGATGGGTGAAGGGGAGGGCCAAGCATCACGGGGAGGGGAGTCAAGCGTCGAAATTCCCAAAACTAATCAGCAGCAGAAGTGAGCGAGTGAGCGAGGAACGACGAGCGAACGTGGCATTGCCAACGACATGTGCTAAATGAATCAAACGCACACACACACACATACTTACACAGACACACACACACACGCACTCGAGCAGGGACTGTCCATCAGTCGAGTAGAGTGTAGACACTTTCTCATGCAGATATAGATTCGTATATCAAATGATATGCCTCGCACATACGACACGGTGCCCGCATGTCAGTCCGGTTATGGTAACACAGAGTGAGAGTTATTTCTACACTGAGAGAAAAGTGCATTGAGTTTACATGTATGTATTATTGCAAATAGATTTGTTACTTTAATGCAGCAAGTGATCGCTTTTAGTTACAGTTCATCGTGAATTTAAGTAAGTGCAAAAAACACCCTAATGAAAATTACCTATATAGAGCCTTAATATAGTAGTGTGCCTAAATTGAGTATAACTATTTAGGTATTAGGTTTTAGGTTTCCTTTTTCGACACTAATTCTGATGTTAGTGCTAGGCGACGATTTTGTTTTCTTGATTTATCAATTATATTTATTTGTATAGTTCTCACTTAACTATTAATTCTAATTCTCATTGTACTTCGAACTGTGCAATTTTGAATACGGCTTTAAATTTTTCTGCCACTCCTTCTTCTAATTCGAAGATCATTAATGGTTATACTTCTAGTGTAATTATGCTACCAATTCTCTTCATCTTTGTGGTGCCAACTCATGTCTCAATGCAGACTCCTATAATGCATTTTTATATGCTCCAAACTCTAGTTCCGATTTGGATTCTGTCTTTGTTTCTTACTCTAATTCATTTTCATTTTCTAATTACAAACATGATTGCACATTTTGTTCTATTTCACTTTTCCATTTCGTGTATCAAATGTACTTCCCCAGCTGGTTACATTTCCTTAACCAAATCTACTTTCACTTAGTTTCACTTTCATGTTCCACTCCAAGTTCCAATGCCAGTTTTGAATCCTTTTCTAATGCTGATTTCTTTGCTAGATCTGATTCCCACGCTCTTACAGCTTAAGCACATCTCTAATGTACAATATATTTTAATTTATTGCAGTGTATACTCGACAGCTCGGCTCAGCTCTGTTCCGTGGGTCCCTCGACTCCAGAGCCAAGTAATAACACGCATTTTCGATGGGATTGTTGGTGTTGTAAACTTGTCTCATAAACGGTGCGGAGCGGGGCAATGTGGGCGTGGCGGGGCCCAAAACAGGCGCTTTGCACAAAAAACCATTAATCAAATGTCCGCCTGTCTGTCCCTCCTTGTTCCACCGTCCGTCCATCCCGTCCATGTCCGTGCCTAAGCCTCATGCCTCATGCCGCTGCTGCTGCTGCTGTCGCTGCCAGGAAACGGAAGTGTTACACTAAGCCATTTTGTCTTTACCGTTTGTCATGTCAGAGCGAGCGAACACACACTCAGAATGACAAACTGACAAACCAAATACACTTCAAAAAGGGTAAAAAACCAAATGAAACAAAAAACTCAGCAAATTATATTTAAATTTAACAGGGAAAAGTGTAGCTTCAGTTCGGTCCCACGTGCTCGGGCAAATAGAAAAGAATTACACACGCACATTTATAAATATTTATTTGCCAAACCGAGTGTGCCTCAGTGTGTGTGTGTGTAGTGCAGCTGTTGGGCAGCCTTAACTTTTGCCGGCCTAGGCCCGCAGTCAAAGCCAAAGCCAAAGTTTTTGTATAGTTTTAGCTCTCGGCCTCAACTGGTCTGGCATGTTTGACACGCACACTAATAGATGCAAATACATACATTAGACATACACACACACACACACACACATTTGAATACACAACTTTATAGGGAAACATGTGTTTGCGCATTTAGTTGGCAATGCGAAAGGGACCAAGTCAATTTGATGAAGTGCGAAAAAAAGGCAAACTGCATGAGACCAAACGGAAGTGCGAGCAAGACAGAGAGAGAGAGAGTCCTGTAGCTACACGACAAAGTCCAGAGACTTCAGCAAGTCCAGACACAGTCCGAGTTCGAGTCCAGGCTCGGACTCGTACTCGTACTCAAATCAAAGGCCTGACAGGCGTGGCAATCTGTTTTGTTGCTGTCAAGGCTTAAGTGCTGCTGCTGCTGCTGCTGCTTCCTTGGCCAGGTGCCTTTGCCACGCCCCCTACTGCTGTCCCTGCTACTGACTAGCTTAACTATGTATATCGCTGGCCAAGTGTTTCAAGTCAATCGTTCTTGGCTTGGCTTATGCCGGCATCGACTTGTTTTGACATGAATTATGACTTGAGCGCTGCTTAAGCCACGTGGCATCTTAAACCAGTTGCGAATTATAAGCAAAAACTTGTAGTTAAGCTTGCTTTATCGTTCGACTAGCTTAAATGACTTCGAGAACTCTAAGGAGATAAACAAAACCATTACCTAATGCATTGTATAATAAATATTGAGTTTGAAGAAGTTTGAAGACCCCAAAAGTTCAAAAAATCAACTAAAATACACTCAAAAATGTACACTGCAATTAACAATTATAAGAACTCTCTTTCAACTCTAGCTCTAGACCACAAATGTACATTTAAAACTTTCCTAACTATTCAGACAGTCTATAAAAGGTTCCCATTCAGGCCTGGCATTAAAAAGTTGACGCTACCCAAATGGAAATGCGCGAAAAACCACCAGCAACAACAACAAATGGAAAAGCTCTAATAGTGTTTGTGCGTGTGTGTGTGGCACCGAGTTACGCATAGTTAAATTTTGCGGGTTAATTGAGCTATTCCAGGAATGAAATTTAATACACAAAATATAATTATTCCACTGGTTTTTCAGATGCTATTGGTTTACATCGCTTGCAGTTGCAATTTAACTCCCCCACAAAGTGTGAAATATTTGAGAATCTATGGCAATTCTTATACTCTATACGAAAGTACTATGATTTTGCAGCTGATTTGATTAATATTATCATAATATTTATTATATGACAACAATTAAAGAAGGATTATGGTCTGAGAATATAAGGATTATATAAGAGTTATCATATAAAGATTATAATTGCATAAGTTAGAACTGAAACGAAATATTATAATGCATAATGATACAAAGATACTGAGGGGATATGCACAATAGATAAACAGATTCTTTGAAAAGAACATACCCTAATAATAGTATGATATTTTTAATTCAAGTTTAAATATAAAATTCATGCAAACTCACTCTACAGTCGAATCGTTTCTACATAACCTTAAAATAATAAGATCACTTGAATAAACACTTGTACTCTCTTGTTAAAAATTCTCAATCAACTTCATTGCTGTAACCTCTTAAATATGAGAACTCTTCAACAAAAACATGTTTTGGAAATCAGTTCAACATAACCTCAAAATGATTAAAACTCCATGATAGACAAGAGAATCCCAAATTCGACCTGCTGAAAACCTTTCGTTCTTCTTCTTTTAATTGTGAACAGTACCAACAAGAAAAAACACACACACACGTATTGAGTAAAAACATTTCACGCCCAGCTGATTTATGTTTTTATTTATTTATTTACGAACTTAAACAAAAACAATTTATTTTTTTTTGCACTATTTTATTTCGTTTCGAATTTTTATTTTGATTTTGATTTCTAGACTTTTTTTTTATTTAGTTACAGCTGACGCGTGATAATTGAAAGGCATTTTGAATGCTCCGCTGGTTTTGCTGGCATGATGATGGGCTTTGCGAGAAAAACACGTAGAAGAAGATGGAAAAAACTACAAACCGAAAATAAAAAGCCGTTGGTGGGCGTTGGCTGGTGGGAGGGGAGGCAAGAGGGAGGCACGACCGTTTAGAGAGTGGTTTGCAAAAGCGCGCAGCAAACAAAAAATAATTGACTTTCATTAAAATACATATTATTTATAGTGCACATACCCCTTATGTATACTCTGTATGAGTATTACAAACCTTATTTCATTCTAAAGGGTATTACCCTAGTGTACCCCGCAAAACTCTATTGAATGTGTTTGTGTTTTTGAACGTTTCATAAATGAAAATTTGATTTGATTTGCTGCAAATTTCACTAGCAAAATTTTGCTGATATATTCGAGTTGATGTTGCTGTTGTGGCTACTGTTGTTGTTGATTTCTACACACACACAACAATGTTTTGGGCAATTGTTATTTAATTAAACAAATTATTTAGCTTGGCATTTTCATTAGCATTTGCAGCATTTCCATTTCGATGAGGATTTCTATATTCATTTCGATTCGTTGCTGCTGCTGACGTTGAAGGCTTTTGCCAATTTGATTTCGATCTGGTTTTATCTCTTTACCAATAAACCAAAAACATTTTGGCCCATTTAATTCAATTTTCATTACGAATGTGCCACAACCAGGGAGTGACGCAGGTAGACAGTTTTGAATATTTGGCAATTTTAATAGGCATATCAATGTCTTTGGTGAGATTAGCCAGCACTTGCAGCTAATACTAAACCGAGTTGCAGTTATTGTTAATGGGGGTTTTCCAAATATTGATAACACACCTTATACAACCTTATATACCGTATTATTTGAGTTGGCCAACAGATAAACGATTTTCTATTGGTTTAAAGCTAATTTTCGGTATATTTTATGAGCCTTTGTGAAGCTGCTGAAGTGTGTGTGTGCTTTTCTATTTGTGCACCTGTGCCTGTGTGTGTGTGTGTGTGTTGAGTATGCATTTGTCTGCAGACTACACCTATCGAGCTCTCTCATGTCAAGTGTCCGAGTTGTCGTTTCGTTTGACAATTAAATGTTTCATTTGATTATTATCATTATGCTGGTTATCCCTGACGTTGTTGTTATTGTTGTTGCTGTTGTTATTGTTTTTTGAATGGTATTGTTTTTGCAACATTTGCGATTTATGCGTTTAATTCCATACTTGAATCTGCTCGGTTTTTAATTATGAAATTAATAACGATTATAATGCGTCGAGTGTTTACTTAATGTAATTACCTTGCCTTAATTAACGCACATTTTAGTTTCGCATTTCAAATTGTTTGCCAGATATACGCGGGGTTTTTTTTATACAGTTCTTAAAGCACTCGAGACTGTGCAGTAACAATTGTGCACTGAGAGAAACAAGTGAGGGAGAAACTTGTTTTGGGTGGAGAAAACATTTTGAGAGTGAAAGAAGATTGACGAAGAAGTTTCTTCATATTCAAAAAAGTTGTAAGCATTATATCTCTTATATTATATCTCTTATATTTAAACAAGATATCTAAGATTAGCTTTCTTTTATAGGTTGCGAATATCGAGAATCCTTAACCAATATAGCTACAATGAAAGCTGTACTTGATACTCCCCATGTTTTCCAATTGTGAATTTAGTACATTCTGATTTAAGTGGAATATACTTTAGTTATTCCTTTTCTTCAATAAGAAGATTATAGTTGAGATCATTATATTATTATTACTACATTGTAATTAATATAATTAGATATTAAACACATCTGCATAGGTGAATCTTGCCTGAATACTGCTTTACTCTCTTCAAATTGAAAATCAATCATAATTGCTTATAATTGTCAACATTCGTAACAATCATAGCTTCCCTCTAACAACTTCCTTTCTTTGGATTTCGAGATTGTATTTTCATTTGACAAACAGAGTAAAAACGAAAGGAAAATGCTCGGAAAACCGAAACCGCAACTGAAAGCCGAAACTGTTTATACAAGTCGAGTGTGAAGCAAACAAGCAAAATTTCACTTACCCAAGCGATGCGACCAATTAACACAAATCTCGAGACGGCTACGGCGACGGCGACGGTGATGCCAAACGGTGTTTGGCAAACGCTGCGAATGCGTGATAAATGTTTGCTTTGTTGGATTGTTTTAATGTTGTCGCCTTGCGTTGCGTTTGGTTTCGATTTCGATTTCAATTGCAAATGTTGTTGTTGCTGTTGTGTTTGAAATGCTGTTGAGTTTTTTTTCAATTTGTTGTTGTTGTTGTGGTTGAAGATGATTTTCAAGTTTCGCGACAACGACGACACAGAAAAAAAGTCATTGCTATTGCTGTTGCTGCTACTGCAATTTGATGATGACGAACGCAATTTCTCATCACATTTCTCTCATTTCATCTTTCTCTGCTGGCGACAGTTTTCTTTTCTCTTGTTGTTGTTGCTGTGCTGTTGTTTTTGTTGTTGTGGGGGGAGGACACCAATGGAAATCAAATTAAAATTAAAAATTGCCCTCTAAATGAAACATAAAACAGTCGAAAAATGCTGCGAGGCGACGTCGGCAGACGATGAAGGTAAACAAAAAAGGCCAGCGAAAATTATAACAAGAAGGAGAACGTGGAAGGCGACAAAGCAACAACAACAACATTAACAGCAGCAACAACAGAGACAACAACAGCCAAAATAAGCGACGAAGAAAGCAGAAGAAAAATGTCGCCACATTTTCATTTTGCCTACAGAGAAAATTCACTTGTTGTTGCTGCTGCTGCTGTTGTCGCCGCTCCTGCTGCTGCTGTTGTTGTTGTTGTTCTTTTTGTTGTCTGCTGCTGCTGCTGCTTAGCTGACAAATGCGCACAGGATGCTCGCATTATGAAATTTTTAATCAAATGAAATGACAATAAGATTTTCCATTGAAGAAAAACGCGATACAATTTCCCTTCCAGAGGGCAACGTAGTTGGTTTTCTTATTTTCTTTTAAAATGGAATGTACTGAAAAAATGCAGAAGAAATTGGGAGGGGAGAAAACAATTTAAACTCATATAGAACAATTAAACGGAAAATCTTCTTGGAAAATTATGAAAAATTTTTAAGATAATCTTACGATTTATAAGTGAGCATCTTAAGTTTATTGTTAAAATAATCCCCTGCTCTATCTTTTACATAAGCTACCCCCTGTTAACGCTACTTGCAGGGTACATGCAACTATATAAAAACAGTTATTGTCATTAAAGAAAGCCTGCACACAGGAAAGTCGCTGGCGTTGGTGAAAGGTGCTGAAGAAAATCACAAATGGTTCAACTCAAAACTAACCGACTATGTTGTAATTCACAACTGGTTTCTGAGCGCAGCAGCAGCAGGATATATCACCCGAAATTGTCTATTATTATATAGGTATAATTCAGAGTAAAAGTATTTATAGCTTTTCTCCAATTTTACAAACTATTGTATGTCCAAAGTAAACAAGATCATTTTGAATTTCTTTTCTATACATTCGAAAAAAAGGCTGAAAGGTATTTCTTTCACATCATTTTTAAACAGAATCACTGATCATTTGACATTTAAATTTGAAATACATATGTACATACATACACATATATGTACATACATACGTATGTACATTTGAAATATTTCTCAAGTCACTGATACAAATTTTAATTTCGAATATTTTAAAAAATTCTCATAAATCAGCTATTTATTATTTATTTATTATTTATTTAACAAATTAATTTTAATTGAATTCTTTGTATTAGGTTAAGTATTAAATAACTTAATACAAAAAATAATGAGCACTTTGAATGGAAGTGTTTAAGTTTTAATACTACAACTAGTTTCAGTTTAAGAGAATTTGAATAAATTTCGCACAAAGCAAATCTACTTTCGTTTTAGCTGTTTTAATTATCCCAAGTTGAAAACTGTTGAAGCTTTGTTCAAAACTTATACAAAAACCAAATACAAAGAGCAATATTTATACCAAGTTTCATTTACAAAACAAGGTCCGTTCCCATGGCACATGGAAAAAATTGCAAAAAGCAGAAGTTAAAATTTTGAATTCAAATTACGACAAATTTTGCAAGCATATGAATAGCACAAAGCGCACCAAGTGCCCAAAGTATCCATATCACAATCTTCACACACACACACACACACACGCACACACACACACACACGCACACACACACACATACACACAATAGTTGATAGTTGAGTTTCTGCATTTTAAATAAAGAATATGTTTGTCTAAAGTATTCGCCGTAAAAGTTTAAAGTATTTTTTTAACACGCATTTTTTTATAGCTTTTCTTTTCTTATGGTTTTAATTCTTAGTTAGCTGTTTTCCGGCCAAAGAACTAGCTTAAGGTCAGTGAGGAAATGTTTTCTTTTTTTCAAAAACAAACTTTCGCTCAAAATTCCAAACAAGAATTTGACAAGTTGTATGGAAAATGCATGCACAACAACAAAAACAACAATAGCAACAACATACACACACACATGTATACAAAACGCAGCACGTGGCGGCATAAAAAACGCGCGCGCGAAAATCACTTGAAAAAAAATATCAACAAACAAACACAAGAAGCGGCTATGAAGAACATACGCAAAAAAAGTACGCGACGTTCACTGTGACTGTGACTAGCGCGTTCACTGTGACTGCGACTGTGACTGTGACAGTGACTGGCACCGTGACTGTGACTCTATCACTCTCTGCTGCTCTGGCAACACTCAACGTTCACACGCCAAGCGCTCGTTTGCGACTGAAGTCGCCGCCTCTGCCAGGCACCTGATAATGCCGTCGCTGCCGCTGCCGCAGCCGATGCCAACGTCGCTGTCGACGCGGACGTCGTGTTGGCCGAGCGCAACGCGCAGCCCGATGGAAATTCGGCATCGCATCGTTGTCGTTGTCGGCACAGCAGACTCGTTCGACCACTTTTCTCCACACATTCGCAGAGGTGTCTGCATTTTCCCTCACCCCTTCTCCCCCTTTCTCCCACCCCCACCCACAACTGCGTGTGGTGAAAACTAGCGCCAAAATATGGACAATTGCACTTGGCCAATTCAAGTGGCAGTCGGACTGCCTCCCCCCTGCCCATCCCTCCCCGCGATGGACCCCTTTTCGGACAGCCTCTTGAGGCGATGTTGATGTCGCAACTGTTGAGTGCAAATAAAAGAAATGAGCCTAAAGGTCGACGCAGTTGCGAGGCAGGTGGATCATTTGGTATTATAATGTCAGGTGGGTGCAATAGTTAACCAACACTAGGAAAGCACCATATCTATATTGAAGAGATAACGTTCAAAACTGGACTGATAGGTGATGATCTAAACTCAGCAGTTGCTCTTATTAAATTATTATAATAACGATTATGATAAATATGTATATAATACTCGTATATGATATGATGTTTTGAGAAAATCAAAAATACTTAAAGGACATCATTCGATTTTGATGGTCTCTTCGGCATCCGAAGTGTGTTCGTGATTCTCTTATTGCTTGTACACACTTGATACAATTGACGTTTAAGTCACAAACTAACTTAACTACAATATTTGTCTTAATTTTGAACAGAAAACGTGCCTTACTCCAAACTGGTCATTGTTTTCTTATTTTTTTTTCCTTTATTTTGAAAACCAATTTTATCGGGTGTCAATTAAACCGTTCAGACTGCCAACTTGTCTCACCTACTCTCGACTAAAGCTGCCAACATGCTGGGCCGAAAATAGAGTTTGACAACTCTGGCACAGACCAAGTGCCCAAAACGAGTGAGAGAGAGAGAGAGAAAAGAGTGCACTACGTAAAGCTGCTCCCGGCTCAGAGGTTTCTCAACTAAAACGATTTAAATACAGAAAGCTGCTTACTCAGTCTGTCTCCATAGTCTCTTGTCCCTTGGTCCTCTAGTCCGCAACCGAATCCGCGGACAGCGCAGCCACACGAGGGTCGGGGCGACGCTATCAAAACACATCGTAGAACCAAATGCAGCCCTGGCCACGATAAGAGTCAGCGGCAGACAGGCAAACGACAGCGGTATTCCCCACTCCCCCCACACCTCTCTCTATCGCTCTCTTACTCACTCTCTCCTCTTTCTGTTCCGGCACTGACTGCCAGCCACCTTTGGCCAGTGGTGTTATTGGCTCTACTTCTTTCCGCCCTCCCGAGTTAGACCGCGACTCCGACTCCAACTGAACTTTCTACTCCAATTCGGACTCTGATTCTGACTCTGACTCCTCTATCATCTCCATCCCCATTCTGACTGCAAGCGACCTTTGGCTAGCGGTGTCACTGCCTGTTGGTGCCACATTACATATTTGTCCACAGGCAGACATACATACCCTACCCAGCTAGGGGTTTGTTAGCTATACTAGTCAAGGAGTCAAGGTATTTTCTTTGCTGATTTGAAGTCATTTGGAATTGCAGAGTATTCCAATAAATACTTTTAATTATGCAATAAGTTTTCTTTAGAATATTGTCGCTTATCTTCAACTATTAAGATTCAATATATACTCTAAAATTTCTATTACATGTTTTCTTATTATATCTTTTATACGAATTATGCACTTTAAGTTAACACCTTCAAAAAAGAACAGCTCATCAGAGCTTAACCGCCTTTCTCTTTCAATAAAGAGTTTACAAATATTAAATTTGTATCAAGAGAACATTCTATCAAATCTTAAGCACCTTTATTCCATAAAAGGAATACAAAATTTAATTATTGACTACTCTTTATCCTCTCAACTTAGGGTATTAAAATCCCGCCATATGATCACAGATTCTCATTGCATTTCATTCATTCTACATTTTTTTTTTGCAATGGTCTTCGTTCTTCTCTCCACCGCTCTCCGCAAATCTTTGACAAATGTAAACAGTTGGTGTTCTTTTTTTGCCATCTCTTCTTCTCTGCTGCTTCTTCTTGCTCCTCCTCCTTCCTTCCTTTCTTTGCTGAGCTCTGCTTCATTTTGATAGTGTGTGTCTGGCAATGCGGGTTGCGCTTTTCCTCTAAATTTTTCTCCTTCTCTCCGCGTTACTAACGCCAAATTTATTTTTCTCTGGTTTTTTTCCGTCCAGCGGGAAGCATGACGAGCAGAGGAGGTGGTGGAAGGGGGGGGTGACTAGGGGATGTCGGGAAAGGTTTCTACTTTAGATTAGAGTTAATCAGCTTAGCGTGTCACTTTGACTATTAAAAACGACGTGTCGCCAAAGGGTTTTTGGGTCGTTATTGCTGGCTTACCCACAACACACACGCACACCCTCACACACACACAAACACACAAACATTTTGACACACGCCCACAAGTCGGCAAGGGGACACCGCCTTGAAAGTGGACACATATGAAACGTGGATGTTAATTAGAGTTCCGCATTAGGGTTGACACAGCGACAGCCAGTGTCTGCGACAACCCTGTGCAGAGGAGACTCAGCTGAAAGCATTTTCTAATGAAATATGCTAAGCTAGGCAAGCTTTTAGTTCTGTTTTTGACTCATAATTACTTAAGTAATTACAGTATGCAAAATTAATTACTCCTTAGTAATAAGCAGAAAATTGACACATTGTTAAAAATACCTATAGAAACATTTCTAAACTGTTTGATTCCTATATACTTTTTTCACTAAAGGTAATTACTTGATAACTACTTAAATAATTTCGCAAGTAATTACAGGTAATTAAGCATATAGTCCAGTTAGTTATGTGGCTTATCAGATGATAGATACAATTTATAGCACCTGAAACCTTTTAAGGCAAAAACGGAAGTAACTTTATGAGTAATTGCAGGTAATTAAGTATATAGTACCGTTATTTATGTGTATTATTAAATACCAGATGCATTTTATAGCATCTTAAGCTTCCGTTAAGCTCGCATCTGTTCGATTTCTGTCGCATCTTACCTTGTTTGGGTGGCACAACGCATCTAAACGACGACGATCCGTGCAGCAACCAGATGTGGCAGGCAGACGACTTGTGGCATAGAAAGTGAGCCATGTTCGCTCCACATTGCCACACGTTGGGCAGCTCCGTCGCCGCCGGGACAGCTTAGTCCGCTGCTCCACTAAAGCAACGCAGTCGCCACATTTTCACCAAACAAACACTTGACTTTCCATTGACGTCGACGACGACGACGACGCCTTCGCCACAGCCGCAGCCACCGTCACAGCCACCATCTCCACCTCCCGCTCCCCTTGCTCCTACTTCTCTTCTCTCTGGCTGCGTTTCCACCTGCGCCGCCAACATTTCCACTGGCAGTCCGACTTTGACTTTGCCAAATGAATGCCAAAGCAAACAGGATTTTCAAGTTGTTTGGGAAAGTAACAGTGACGCGCCGACCAGCGCTGTCAGCGTCAACAGCTGTTGCAGCAACAACAAGATAGACAACAAAGCGTGTAACGGCAAGTATGCTCGACCAGAAGATTCCCTGTAGATAATAATGACAGGAGGATAAAGAAACTAGATACAGTTAGAGTAAGACAGAATTGCTTAGTCTACCCTCTTGCTCTCCTCATTCTTTCTCTATCACTTATATAACAACCACCTTTAAAGAGGTGTAGCTAAAATTAAATACTAGCTTTAGCTTCGTCTGGTACCCAGGCACATTTATATCAAATTTAATAAGTTAAGCAATTTTAGTTACAGAGATCCACAAACTTAAAAGAATAAATACACAGAGAATTAAATGAACATAAGCAAAATGAGATATTGATACTCATGATTAAAGTAAAAGCTGAAGCGGAACAGCAAATTAAGGTACTATAGATATTGCATATAGCAATGTATACCCGCTGTCTCATTCCCTCTGTGTGCATGGGAATTCACTCCATCAAGTGTGCACCTCATGAAGATCTGTTTTTCTGCCTTTTTGATAAGTATTCTCTGCACATATACCTATTCCTTTTCTATATAGGATATGCCAGCAAACGGGAACAGCAATAGCAAGAGCAACATGCGACGACAACAAAGCATTCATTGATTGCCTTTTGGTATTAGTTTCAATTTATTTCACTTTGAGTGTGATGGATGGCAACAGCGACAGCTCCAAGCGTGGCATGCCCCACCCCCTCCTTACACATACATGTGTGTACACCCACATACACACACACACACACACACACACACTGGCATACAACAATAGGGTCATCAATTTAGAGGCGCTACCCTTAGCCTTTATGCTGTTTTCAGCTGTTTTTCCTCTGGTTTCTTCCTTTACTTTCTGCACTATTTCTGGCAATTGTTGGTAGCATTTTTATTGCACGCTGCTTAATGCCAAAACAATTGTTGGCCCAAATAAATTGCAAACAAAATTCAATTGCAATTGGCATCGTGCAGTGTAGGGTTGTCATGCCCTCAGAGCGTGCAGGGTTGTTGCATTTAATTGCCCGTTCGCTTGGCAAACCCGAAACCGGTTGGCAGCACACTTAACGAATGGTCGAATGGATCGAAGCGACACACGCTGCAACGTTGCAACAGTTTCTAATTGACTTATTGCCACGCTGTTGGTGCAACCATTTGTGGCACGCATCGCATGGCACATCACGGATGATGAACTGGTTCCACAAATATTCATGCGTGAGTGTGTGTGTGTGTGTGTGTACGGAGCGAGTCTACTCGTTTTGTTGCATGCCCCTAAGCAGTGCGAAACGCACATCAATTATTTCCCACACCCGATTGACTAACTCAGTCAATTTAATAGCCCCCTCTTTCTCCTTCTTCCCATCCTTCATCTCCCTTTCTCTGACCCTCTCGAATGTACCGTTAACTGTTGTGTTAGCTATTTATGCACTCATCCTCCGTCTGCCTCGTTGTATGGCTCGTTTACAGCTGTCTGTCAATCGCACAGATTGTCAAGCGTTTTTTCTCCATTGATATGACAACAAAATTGCCGTTATATTCATCGTTCATCGATTACTTTTACTATCGATTAATGGCAGCAGGGGTTTTTCCCTAGTTTTTAAGTTGACAGATTAATTGATTTATTTACAATTATTACTTAATTATTTTCACTGTCGTCTGTGATCGATTAATACACAGGGTATTCCTGGCGTGTGAGGTCGTTTAATAAACTCAATAAACTCCTGAATCTCGTAACCTATCGAAACTAAATTTAGTGAAAACATTCTTCATATTTATTCAAATTCGAACTAAATTTGTTTTTTTGAAAATTCTTTCTGTTTTAAATAAAACACTTTATCTAGATTTTATTTGTTATCTTTTTTCCTCTTCTTTATGCTTTGCTCGAACTCTTCCTAAATATAAGTTCTATTTATATTTACAGTCGTATAAGTCTTAGTAATTGTCTCTATTTCTACTATTCCCTCTTCTCATTTCTTTTCTTTCTCTCCCTCTTGCTAGTCCTTTACACAGATCTGTGACTTGTTAAGTTCCCTTTCGACTTATTGCCCTTTCCCCCTCTCCCTCTCTCTCTCTCTCTCCAACCCATCAAAAAACCTGAAATGCTTCGATTGAGTTTTTGTCATTCCACTTATGAACTGAATTGAACTCTGATTACAGCTGAGAACCCCCCGCACTGAGCTGTCAGAGGTCAGTCAAACAATTTGACAGTTGGGTCACAGCAATCAACCAAATTGAGCGACAATAAGAAGCAGAGAAAACAACAACAACAACAACAGGGTGACTATAAAATACTTCTCAAAGACGTATATATGTAGTTTAAGAGCTAGCCAAATCTTTTGTCTATACAGAAGACTGCAGGAGTTTTGCACAATTTGTTATACATTGAAATTATATTTTTAATAATTGACAGCCTCCTTTTGTGTTTTTAAGTACAGGGTATGCGTATCAATGCAAATAACAGCTTAGGTGTCAAGTGTCAATCAGCATAAGGCAAGCAGTCAACCACATATGCATTCAATATGAATTGATGCATCATAAATGTTATTTGAATGTCAAATAAACACTTCCAAAATTGCATCCTCTTTAAACAGGAGATTATCTACGCCGTGATGTGGTTAAGTGCTCTGGCAACCTTTATAGTCATGGCGAGATTGCAAATTTTGATTGAGGAATGAATGATTTATACATAGAACAGTAAAATATAGCTATGGATTGAGACAAGGTTCGTTCCCTCTAAATTTCCAGAACTAATTAATTTCTTTACTTTATTAAGGTGTATCAAAACATTGATATTAAAAACCATAAGTACGTATAAAATATCATAAGCTTTAACAATTTTCTCAGGTCTTGCCCTTAAAATGATTAAGGAACCCTATCTCGACTATAATATATCTAATGATTGAGTACTATAAACTGTGTGCTTAAATATAAATTCGACTTTTTTGCTGAAATGCCAAACACAAAGCGAGTTCAGTTAAGTGCTTAAAGCATTTAATATTGTAGTATTTAGTAAAATAAGCATCTCTTTCAATCTTTTAATATTTATCAATGCAAATATTTATCGTATGTATACAATATTTTCAATCCCCAGCTGAGTCGAGCATTAGCAGAGTTTTTTCCTCTTGTTTTTCATACTCTCATTAGTATTTTTGCAACATAATGTTGTATTAATCTGCAGGTCACATCAATAATATTGATTCCTCTGGAGTAAACAAACCCCCCTCCCCTCACCCGACCCAATTCCCACTGACTCACTGCCCACAACCACAAATCTATAACCCCTGAAGCTGAAAATCAAAGCTAAAAAGCTTATCATGTCAAGCCAATAGCTAATTAGATGCATAAGCACTACACAACTATAACTGATCGACTAGTGGATACCCTGTAATTGAGTAGAGGATAAATAAATCATTCACATGTCTCAGCAACCCCCAATACCTGCTGGGAGAGTGCAGGGTATTTGGGCACTGCAGCAAAATTGAATAAATAAAATGGAACGAGGTATATTTATTAAATTTGCACAACATCCGATGCTCTTGTTAACCATTTCCGTGTCCGCGCCAACTGTGAATGCCAAGCGGCAAACAGAAAATGGTCCAAGCCAGCAGCATATGGGCGGCATAAAAGGGGCGAGAAGAAGGGGGAGGAGGCCAGGCATGTGAGTGTTTGACTAGTGTAACCAATACACTCACTTTTTCGATATTGAAAACCCAAAAAAAAACAATATAACCACGCAATAAATTCATGCAGAAAAAGCTACCGATGCAATAACAACAGCACGCAATGAGTGTATACTCGACTAGCGGATACCCTGTACATGCAAGTAAAAGGAAACAAAGCAATGCAATTCTGCTTTCTTCCCAAATGGAACAAGATAAGCAATCAATACAAAAATAAAAACTAAAGTATTCGACTCTCAGATACCATGTAATGCCTACAAATGTATGTATGTATGTATAAAGGGGGAGCAGCTTTACTGCTTCTAGGCTGAACGCACATATTGACATACAGTTTACACATGCCCATATCCTGTAAAATATGAACAACAAATGTTTCACTTTTCTCCGTTCACTCATTTTTACTGCAATTCGTCTGCTTCTTACAGTCAATATGCCCCAAAGACACTACACACTACAGAGTATAAAAACAAACCCGAAAACAAAACACGAAAAAAAATATAGCAAAAAAGTAGGCGTGGCAAAATAAAATCAAATAAAGCACTGGCAAAATATGAATGTGCCCGAGCATGTGGGCCACTAAAGGGGGAAGAAGTGTAGGAGGGGGGAGAAGAGAAGGATGCAGGATGTGCAGCATGTAGCGATCCAAAAAGTGCAAACAACTGCAAAAAGCATATCAATAATGACGATGATGATGTACTGCACTTCGGGGTGTGTGTGGGCGTGGGAGCAGAAGAATGGCGAGGGGGGAACACTGAAGTGAAGTGGCAGCCAAGAGGAAAAGGAGTGAGGCAGGGAGGGTGCTGTGTAGTGGCATACAACATGTTTGCCATATATGTAGCCACAACAACAACTCGTGGGGAATATTGTTAAAGTGCAACCGTTTCAGTTGTTGCAGTTGCACGAGTTGTTGTTGTTGTTGTTGCTGGCAACTGAATTATTGCCGGTTAAACAACTTTCGTACCTACATATTTCAATTAAGTGCCAAAAAGTTAAGACATGCTGCACGGGGGGAAATATACAAAAAAAAAAAAAAAAAAAACCAAAAGACCATCGAACAGTTTTAATTGAATTGAACCAAAATATGTACGATATATGTGACCCCCACATGACCTGAATAATCTACAAAAATAATACAAAAACTCCAATTGGCATTCCCTCAATAGAATGCTGATGTTATAGTTTCGATTATTTGCTAAACAAATTGCTATGAAGTGCTCAAGCAAACTAAATTCCAATGAAAAAGTTCTTTTCGACCTTTCGACCAATTTATTTCGATTTTTGATTGAATTTCAGTTTTTAATTGGATTGTAGTTAGAAAACTGAAGCGAACTTCTGCTAAAAGGAGCATACATAAAGTTAGCTAATATATTCACAGATTCATTTGAATTAAATGATTGATTTGAATGATTGAAACGCATTATTTAAGCAATGTATGGTGTATAATTAATAATAAAAGATTTGTACCACATGAGAATATCACATCCGATTAGATTTGAAAAGATTAGATCTAATTGTATGTCTCAATATACATAACCTCTAAAATAATAACGAAATGAATCATTCATTTTTCGAGAACCATCGGAGTTTGCTCAGTGATGATAAAGAAAGAGAGAGAGAAAGAGAGAGAGCGAAAAGACTGTGAAATATAGAAAGTCAAACATAGAGCAAAGTTTAGAGCATCCTGAACCGAACTGGACAATTTCAAGTGTGCACAGATGCACAGAGCGTGGCATAAGGCCAGAGAAGAAACATGAGAATGCAGCAGTGAAGCTAAAGGATGAAGCAGAAAAGAGAGAGAGAGACAGAGCCAGAGCAAGAGGAAGGGTTAACATGGCCAAAGGGGGCCCATTGACCGGCAGCGCCAAAGGCAGCGTGTCGAGTGTCAAGTGTCGATTGCACAGCACAGCCCCGGGGGTGCTACGAAAAAAGTGTGTCAAGTAAAAATGGAATTAAGCAGCCGGAAGTGCATTGCACCAAACGATACCCTGTAAGCATAAAAAGCTAAGAAAATGTCATTAAAAACTACGAGAGATTATTACAGAGATCATGTCAGTATACGAAATTTTTAAACCTATAACATCTTTATTTACAATATATAGCTCGATACTTAGAAAACTTTGAGCCGCTTGAGTAAATACACCGAAAGAAAAACAAATAAAAAATTAAAACTCCATACCAAAGATTGCAAGTTAAAAGAGCAATCTAAGGTAAATTTATCATTTAATCCGTTAATAGAATAAATTTACTTAAGAAGAAGTAAAACATGTTTGTAGACATCTTCAGTTATAAAGAAGTTCTCTTTTTATACCCTCAGAGCTAGCCCTTTGCAGGCACCCCTCACTTACAGGGTGTACAAAGTGTATATGAGGTACAGCAGCCCCGATTGCGACCTGGCATTAATCTTCGA
This sequence comes from Zaprionus davidi, assembly GCA_018903715.1. Lineage (NCBI taxonomy): Eukaryota > Metazoa > Arthropoda > Insecta > Diptera > Drosophilidae > Zaprionus > Zaprionus davidi. The sequence goes on along the minus strand of JAEIGL010000001.1, from coordinate 2,896,871 downwards.
AATTTGTTTTGTGCCTTTGCGAGTGAAAAAAATTGAAGAAATTTTTCAGAGCGCGTTGGCATTTTGACCCAAGGTTAATGCGAAAAGGGTACGCAAGGATAGGAAGACATGGGCGATGCAAGAGGGGAGGTGGGACACAGGAAAGTGAAGTGTGCTGGGGACAATGCGCTCGCAGTCAACCGCAACTTATGGCGCGCGCGGCAATTTAACGCTTGCGATTTTCGCTAAGGGATTTACCCAGCCCCGCTAGCCTGTTCCACACCACTCCCTACCCTTCCCCTGCTGCTCCTGCTAGCGCCTCCTGAGGGGGATTGCGCGATTGAATGCCAAAATGCACACAAATTGCGCAAATGCCGCCGCAGTCGACGTCGACGTGCTGCAAAAAAGCGCAGCCAGAGGCGGCAGCATAACATGGAGAGAGCGAGGGGTAAGAGGAGGGCAGCTGGAGCGGGTCTGCGCTTGGGGGCACTGCCTTCTCTCGCTGCTCGCTCGTCACGCTCGGCGGCGTTTTTGTTTTTCCTATGGAGCCTGTCGAGAGCTTATAAAATTCACACGCTGCACTTTTCCACCGAGACTCGACGCGGGCCACGCCCCCTGCCTGTCCCTCCTCATCCCCTTTTGGTTCTCTTGGGAAAACCTTTTGCCAAATGCAATTTACTTCTGTGTGTTTTATTGCAGCTCCACTAAATGCCTCCCCTTACCCTCCTCACACTCCTTGACCTCACTCCCTGACCTCACTCCGCACGCAGTCGCCTTTTTTCGGTTTTGGCTAATTAAATTTTATGCTTGGTAATTTTAGAAAAAGGCCTTCCACATTTTTTGGACGTCGTAGAAGGAAACGAAGCAGATGGGGGCAGGAGGGTGCAGAAAGGGGGAGCTGAGGGTAACCTGCTGCTTTTAAGTACGTTTCTCTCGCGGCGTGTTTTGCTTTTTCCTTGCTAACAATTTACAAAAATCGCACAAGTTGTGCATAAAAGAAAGCAAGAAAAAAATTTTAGGCGAAGAAGGAGAGGGCAGGGGGTGGGTGTGCTAAGAGGCGAGCGGCAAATTGCAGGCAATAAATAAAACATCCACGAAAAATCGCTGCATACTTTCGGGCGCAGCGCAGCGCAACGTACCGCACACTTCCAAAGAAATGCCCAGAGAAATATACAAAAGCCAAAGCTGGAACTGCAAACTGCACACTGGGAATGATATTTGAAAAGCTTTTCGATATATAGTAATGTTCCACTTAAGAGATCAACAACAAATAAAATATAAAATAGTTGCATGGCAATTCATGCTATACGATTGCCAAATTCCGCACAGTTCTCTTAAGAGAGAGAGAGAGAGAGAGATAGAATACTTATATATATGTATATAGAGAAATCATTCATTGTAATCCTTGTGGCAGGTGCATGACTCTAAAGATATACTTAGATGTATATATATTCTTAATCATTACATACACCTGTACTGTCCATTTAGAAGATTTCCTGATTCTCAATTAAAAGTTGGATCCTTAAGCTGTCAATAAATAGTTCTTCAAATTATACTACAACCATCGCAACTAAGCTTACACCTTAATACCAATGACTATAACATATGAATAAGAAATATATTTCATATCAAAACATAATGTGCAATTAAAGACAGTACTAAGTGTGAATAAATAGAGCATCGTAAGATGATATAATATTAAAAGGTGCTTCATTAAAAACAAACTACTTAAACATATAGTTATCATAAGACATATCTTTCATGGAAAGTAAAGAAGTGCATTTTCCAGGTATTCTCTATACGTAATTCAGTTTCAAAGCAGCTTCAAATAACAAAATTTATTCATATTGTTATTAAATTCAAGCTTCAAGGAACTCTATCAAATACCATCAGAAGCTACTGCTTAAATGCACTTAAAAAATTAATAGATAGAATTTTATTTTATTTATTTATTTTATTTTTTAAATATAACAATATAGTTATGCGTGGGTATTTGATCACGCATTGTAACCATACCAAAGTGATATATTGCCCTAACTCTATGAACTTATTGCACTCGCAATCTACACTTCTTTTTCTCACAGTGCATCCACACAACAGCTGCAACAAGCAATGCGAAATAAGTCTAATTGAAAAGCGAAATAGAAATTGTTTCCAGAGGGTGGAGGAGAATAAAACGAATTGAAAATCGAATAGAATTGAAAACTAAATAGGCGGCACATTAGAAACAAGCTTTGTGGCGTCGCGAGGTCGCGTTGTGCCCCGTCATTGGGCTGTGATGCATGCAACATTAGTCAATGTGGGGCAGTGGCAGCGAGGCAGCGTATCATAACAATACATAATAAATAGCAGCTGATGCGACAAGGCAACAATGAAATCGATTTTCGAACGACAGCAAAATGCAACAAAAGCCGAGTAGAAAATAAAAAATCGTCTGTGAACTGTGCGACGGGAAATCCCAAATGTGGCGCAGACTTTGCAACGACTACGAAATGCCCTATAGAAGGCACAATTCGAATTGAAAGGCAATTTACAATCACTTTTTACTGTATATATATCTGAAAGACTTCTACAAATTATATTTAAGGCTGTGGTAAATTATAAAACACCTCTTGCAAGTTGCCCGGGCATATCAAAGCAATCACTTGATTGTTCCTGAAACTATACTGATATATACAAGTTGCTAGTTAAGTTGGCTTTGCAAATTTACTAATGATATAGTAAACCGATTTAAATGAAATTTGAACAGTATATACAGTTTCATTTCTTCTCTAAGTATCTGTACAAATTGTGAAGAATCTATTGTATAACAACTGAGTATATTTAAAGCACGGCTTGCAGTATGAAATTGATTCCGTGTTCGTTAATGATATAATGCTTTGATTTCTATTAAATGTTTACAGCTCCTTAAGAACATGTTTAGTTTGCTATATAGTAAGTTTTCCGGGTTCATATCCCGGGGGAGGGCATGGTTTTTCAAACGGCAAGGCTTGCCAAGACAATTGTTCCTACTTCACTAACTTTGATATAGTGTTTGGTAATTCTTAAGAATATTTCTCCACCCTGTGATGTTAAGATACAATATTATGATGTATGGATTCATCAACTAATAAATATAATAATTTTTTTTTTAAAGTAAGTTTTCTTGAAATATCTGTATAAATAAGAAGAAAATGGATAAGGTTATTTATGATTAACCATGTTAACTGATTATACAATATTCTAATCTGATTTAGATAAACATATTACATCAAATCAATACCAAGTTGAGTTTCATATTTTGCATGTTTTCTTGGAGTATTTGAAATTAAATTGATTGTAGAATTGATCAATGAAGTTGATCAAAGAATTTCAATCTTCAAGACTATTTCAAGTAGCGTTGCAAAGTTCACAACACAACACGATTACCCGCTCTGGCGGCACACTTCATTGGCAATTTATTTGCTTCCCAGCTCCGGCAGTGTATCAATTTATTCGTTTATGCCACACACACACACACACACACAGTGACTGCCCCCATTCTCCATGGTACGTCGTGGCGCGCATAAAGATTTTTCGATTATGAAGAAAAATGCACAGCTGACGGGCGGACATTTATCACTTGCCACAGCGTGTGGCAGCAACAGCAGCAGCAGACGAAGGCAACCTGCAGCAGGGTTGCCACCGAGCAACTTAATTGAATTCAATATATGTAGATGTATACTCTATATAGGGTTATGTTCTTATACTATATATGCTGATCAGTTGAGTGAGTCCCACATTACGCTGAGCCCGTTTAAGACTTAAATCCAAATTCAATTTTCACCCCGAATAATGGGAATATTGCAAGGCAAGTGTGTGTGTGCATGTGTGTGTGTGAGAGTTTTTCGTTAAAATTTGATGCTATTAAATTTAATTGTGCATAAATTTTCAATCAAAATGGCCACAGAAAGAAGGAGAAGGAGAGAGAGGCAAAGAGGCGAAGTCGGACGAAAATAAAAGGAAAATTTTGAAAATTGCTCAGCTTTTCAAGCAGGCAAAAGCTAAAGACACACAGAGGGCGAGGAAAAGAGAAAGGGAGAGAGAGAGAGAGACGAAGGTATATGGACTGTCTATTAAGATGCAGCAAGTGCAGGATAAGGCATGCCAGAAGGATTAACCAACGAGTGCTTAGCCAATAAAATACCGTGTAATTGGAGCTAACAAACTTATGGAATGAGTCGCATAATTGTAATTGAAATATATATTTAATAGACATAATAAAATATATAAATAAATATATTTTATAGATAGATAATAAGCTTTATTAAAGAGATCTTAAGATATGTTTTATTGAATATAATATTAAGGGAATATCACAAGTATTTAAATTTTATTTTGAAATATCCTAAACAAATTAAAAACAAATTTGGTTATAAAATATAGTTTAATTCCAACATATAACTTTACTTAATATCTATCACATACTCGTACATTCATTAGTGTTCCAAGCTTTAAAATAACTTTACTTGTATATACAAAAACAATATTATTATTATTTTAAAATATATCAGCGAAAATAGATGAATTTTTGACTTTGTTTGATTCTTTACCTACTACAGAATATAATATTATAAACCAATATCATTTAAATCTGTTGCACCAGCATACCCTCTCTAAGCAACAGCACAGTTTGCAGGGTATCGAAACAGCGCAAAAATTGTGTGTGCAACTTGAGTTTTTAAGTAAAATAATTCCGAGTCGAGGTGTTAAAAGTCAAGCAAAAATATTTGCCATGAGCAACAACAGCAGCAACAACAGTGCAAATATACCCCAAACTGTGTCTGTGTCTATGTCTATCTCTCTCTCACTCTCTCTCTCTCTCTGTCTGTGTGTGTCTGCGTGCGTGGCTGACAATATATGTTCAGGAAACGGATATTAAAGCAGAAAGAAAAACTTGAAAATGAATTTAAAATGAAACGCTGACAGCAGTTACCCCTAAGACAAGCCACTAACCTCCTCGCCACCCCCTGAGGACTTGCCCTAATCCCCCGACTCACGACTCTGGACTCAGCTTGGAGTTCCAGTTTCAGTTCAAGTACAACTCACCATGATTTATATGCACGAATAACTCATAAGCGGACAATTTCTTTCTTTTTTTTTTTTGCCTTGCTCTTTTCCTTATGATATAATTTCTCGCATTGTTGCCTGGCGCGTGTAGATATGGGCGATAAAGCACTTAAGCGCCTGCATGTCGGACTAACTGCGTGGACCTGCCCCGCATCACACCCTAACCACCGCGTCCTCAAGACTTTAACACGGCAAAACTAATAACTGAACTATTCGAGCAGCTGACTCCAATAAAATTCCTCCCCTTGGGCTCCTTACTACCCCTTTCCTTATAGCCCCGCTATGCAAAATATTCTGTCAGACTTTAATCCAGCGATGTGTAAAGGAGTCACTCGACTCTGAGCTATGAACACTTTTTGTGTAAACTTTATCAAGCAGACTTATAAGCTCATAGATTTGTTACTTTCATATATTTCTGCTTTTCTTTTCTTGCAGTCATATCAGAGAAACTCAACCAACCTACAGAATTCATTAAATCAATATCTTTCCTGAACTCTTACTCAATTTAACGAAAATCGCAATAAACGAAAAGGCTGTAAGGCTTTCACTTTCCTGTCATTCAACTGACATATTTCTTGCAAATTCCTTGACTAATTGACATGACTCGCACAACAAAAACAACAGCAAGTTAATTTGAATAATCATATTTAATTTGATTAGTAGAAATGGAAGAAATATTTACAGAATATTTAAAGGATAATTGCAGAGACTAAACACTAAGCAGATTATGAGAACTTAAAGAGTGGTCAGCGGAGGCAGCTTTCAAAATGCTTGAAATGACAGAAATATTGACAGACACACGCACACATGAAACGCAGAGAGACACACACAGATACCCCAACTCAGACACAGAGATATCGTGTGACACTCAGCTGGACAGAGAGAACTCAACTCGTTCGCCATAGATGAAATGCATTTGCACTATAAACTTGACTTGGGAGTTATATTGTGATGGCTGTGAATGTCAAATGCGAGTTCAACAGACTATCAACAGTGCGATCCATTTAGCAAGCCAACGTTTACAATAGTTGGACTAACAGATACTCTATACGAGTGCTCTAAAGTCGTTTAAAGGGGATTCACAATAAAGTTATAAGTAATGTTCAAGATTTGCCAATTTTTTGTTTTAATATAATTTACAGTGCTGATAAGCAAGGCGTGTTCATAAAGAATAAGATACCTATCTTCAGGTTAAGCTATAAATATAAGTTATGCCTATTTTATTGTTAGCACCTTATTCAATTTTACAATATGCCACTTTTCTTTTTCTTCTACAGGGTATTAGCGGTGCAAAATGCCATTTTTAGACTGTTGCATAATTGATTTTGTGCATGTGAACTTTGCACTCTCCATTTAATTGGCTGCCAGTCAAATGTCGAGCCGAGTCGGCATCCGAGCCCGATAACTATTTCTGAAATCGCCATTATCGCGCACTTGCAGAGCACAACGAAAATAAAATAAATGCAAATTAAAACACACAATTTGAGGCACACACACACACGCACTCACACAAACAGATACACACACATACGCACATACAGACAAGTTGAAAAAACAAACAAGCTGAACAAGTCATCCCAAGCGAGTCGCACGTCAAAATGTTCTATATGAACAAATTGAGTAAATAAAGTTGGTAAAGAATTTCAAACCAATGTGTGAATACCCTTATGGATACAGTACTTAATTATGAAAGGAAACATATTTATCTAGGTTCGAATATATTTATATATATAATATTTTAAAGAAAAAAAAGTATGTAAAACCTGCAGAGATCTGCACGAAGACAGAACAAGCAAACACATCAGTCTTACTCGATCTACAGTACAGTAATATATATATTCAATAACTTACAATTCTGTTTGCTCAGTTATACTTCTTAATCGACCTGCAGTACAAGAATATATGTATGCGTATGTCTAATACATTACAATTCTCTCTTCTTAGTTAATACTCGACCTGCTTAGATGTTTAGTTCTCCAGCAATTGTCAAGCTTTATTAGTCAATCCAAGTAACTATGATTAAGCTACTCAATCTCTATAGGAAAACTTTTTAAATAATTCAGTTTTATTTTTACTTTTGTTTATATTTGGTTAAAGTTTCTCAAAATATGTTTGACATAAAATTTTTTTATTTTTTACCAATGCTTCTAACCATGTTTCTATTGGAATCCGCGATATATACGATTTTAGTCATGCTAATCGTGCACAAGATCAAGATGCTGTACACCAATTATGACAACTCGGCGTGGATACATATACTCGAAAGTATCGTCATGTTTATACTGCTGCAAGTGATACTAATATTATGGTGGGAATTATTTGAAGATATTCCAAATGACGTAGTCCAATGCACCATAGCTAATATGGAATCCTCTTGGATGCTTAGTAAAGTAATTAGCTTTAGTGGAACCATTCTCATACTGGCCATCGACTACATAAGCTTTATTTGGCTACTCGATCTATCGGAGCTCACAATATAATAACAGAGAATGATTATTTAATTCAAAGTCAAATTGAGTGTGTTTTATAAATTATTAAGTTATTTAGAAAACGTTTTCATCTTTTTTCTTGATCTCTTGATCTCTCCTGGTCTAGAGAGCATGTGCAACATACAGGCTGCCTGTCAAATATGCAAGTTTCTGGAATATCTTCGCACACACACACACCTCGCTGATGGTTTACTCTGGCCGTGTGGGCGGCAGACGATAGCCGGCTGTCAGTTTATTTAATTGAAATGTTCCTGGAAACCTATAAATTACAAACACATGCATAGGAGAAATACAGAGAGTGGGCAACGGTGTGGAGTGGAGGGGGTGGGCGTGGGCAATGTGTAGCAGAGAGATTCACAGACACATTAACAGCTGAAATTTTATGCATGCCAAGCTGCAAAACAAACAGAGAGAACAACTTGCATACACAATTGATAGATACCCTGTCTATAATTTAATCTGCAGCTAACATATATCAAATATATCCTCGATGCAAAGTATATATACAAATACAAAACAAGTTGGGAACTGTAAGTGATAATCGCAGCAATGCGTACTCTGTAATCTCATTATTCAGATCTTCATCTTTCGTTTGTCTCCTGTCTCGACCTTTTACAGGGTATCAAAAACAAACAGTAACGCTTCACTTAGCTGGCAAAGCGTTGCGCACTTCTTGGCACCATGCAGACAGCAAGCCTGTCGGACAGCCAGACAATCCGCCAGCTTGCGAAGTGGCAAGTGAAAGTCGCAAGTGACAAGCGGCAAGTGCAGCTGCAGTGGCAAAGGCTAAGGCAACTGCAGCTGCAACATGCTCATCGGCAGTCGACAAAAATACTATCTGCCAAAGTGGCAAATATTTATGGCCAAAATGCGAGAGGGAGAAGGGGGAGGGGGCGTGGCAACCACCAAGTTTCCGACAGTTGCAACAGTTCGACCCTTCCCCCGACAACGATTCGGCATCAGTTCGAATTATGCCAAAGTTTGAACGGCCTTTTGGCCCATTTGCCGGCCAGCTGCCAGTTGGCCCGAAAAGTGAATAACGGAAATCAAGAAAGAAATATATGTTATATAGCTATGCCTGTATATATATGCATATATATGCGATGGATTCACTCGTGCGATACATGTAGAACGGCAGCTGTTCGGTTAACTCAACTGAGCATCTCTGAAAAAAGGCGTATGTGAAACATGTCAATTATTCAGAGCATACTTGAAAGCTTTCTATGTAGGTTAGAGACGCCAGTTGAAGTTCTTGACAGTTAAGCTAATTGGTAAATAGAATCTAGTCAGAGAGCAAAGGTAGAGCTGCATGGATCAGGAAAGAGAATCAGACCAAAGACTATGTAAGATTTCATAGCATAAAAAAAGGCAGTTCCGATTTCGTTATAGATCTGAATCTTTTCTGTCAGTTACAGTAATTTATGGAATTGAAATAGTTAAACAAAATTGTTATTCTCCTTAGACAACACTGTTCTGCTTGTTCCAATCTGTTCCTTGCCATATCATACAATGAAATCGCAGCACTTGAGTAAAGTTCCGGATGAGTGCGTAACAGAGTTGCCACAGTTCATGCAAAAAGTGAGTTTGGCATCATCATTCATAATTGCGGGCTTCTGCTACGAATCGCTTTCGAATCGCTCCGCTTTCCTCGACTATACTTATCACAGCACACACAGACTTGAATCGATAACAGTAATTTATCGTTTAGAAGAGGTGTAATGGCTCCTTAAACACACTTACCTTAGCACACACACACACACACAGTCCACACACTTTACGCACACTCGACAAACGCAGGCACAATTTGCATTCGGCACAGGCATAGTTACAGTTATTTAATGCTCAGACACACACACGGGCGAGCGCAGGTAAACACTCACACACTCGCACACACGCACACCCTGTTTAAGTATAAGTGGTTGTGCTTGGCCAAGCAAATGAAGCATTGAAGGACGAGCCGAGTCCTGGCGAGCCACTGGAGCTCCATACCGCGCCACACTTGCATCCCAGCCCTCGTCCCCTGCCTCAATGTGCATTCGTGCGAGTTACGCTGCAGCACAGGGGAAAGTGCGAGTTGAGACTAAGAGGCAGAGGCACAGGGTATGGAGAGAGAGAGGGGGAAGAGGGGTACAGTTGACTGTGTTCTCCCCGAAATGGTTGTCGTAAAGTGTAAAGTCAACATTTTGTGCTGCAATTAAAGCCAAATTGCAAAGGCAAATAAATTTGCCAAGTAAATCGCTCGAAAGTCACACAAACTGCCAAGTGGAAATGCTTGACCACTCGGAGCGCCACTCTCTAGCTCTATTTGGGCACTCCAAGTGCGAGTGCCGAGAGCTTAAGGGGTTTATCTCACGCCCGTTAGGTATGTGCATAGGTAAAGATCGGTGCACAGAGTGGCAAACGAAAGAGGAACTAACTTTATGGACCTTAAACTGCCATACAAGTTTTTGGGCGCCCAACGTGGGGTACTCAAATATATATGAAGTGGAAACAGAACTGAAAATTCTATGTACTTTATCGATGAACTGACTTAATGCTTCACAAACTATTCGAAATGTTGCCATACAACGTTAAGCCGGAAAGAGTTTATTCTATTTTTGAACTACAAACATATGTGTTCATGCCATTTCTTTCCATACAATTCCATTTTCATGTTAATCCTAAATGATTCGTTGCAACTTCTGCTCGACACAGAGTTGCCAAGTTGCCCGAAAAAAGTTAAGATAACACAAGTGCCAAATGCAAACCCCTTTCGCAAAACATAATAAATTATTCATAGTGTATACTCGGTTTCGGTTTGTGTGCCAGCTAAGCACGTGTAAAAGCCAACACGGCAAAGCATTCGTCTTGGGCACGTGTAAGCGCCGAGACGCCGCGCATGGAAATTTACGATTGCCAAAGTAAAATACTAACCAGGACACTGGCCCAAGCCACCGTGTAGTCCTAGTGTGCACAGAACCAGCCACACTAATTCAAGTCGACAAGCCGTGGCCAAGCCAGAAGCCTTTAAACCATGTTATGAGGCACAAGCAAAGCGAGATAGACAAGGAGAGAGCGGAACGGACGGACCGCCGAGCAAGTTAGCCCTGTCAGTTGACGCCATTTTGGGCCGGTGGATGTCTTGTTTACCACAAGTTTTGTCTCTGAATCTTGGCTTTTGATTGCGGTTGCCATTGCAGACCCATTTGCCAATTGTCTCGACTCTTGGATCGGTATGCGAGATTTCAGATTGAGTTAGAGTTAGGCATGTCAGCATGAGGTAGAGAGGCCTGCACAGATAACTGTTTCTGGAACGATTTTGCTTGCATCGCAGTACGGCATCTGGCAGTTATTAAACAGCGTTTGCGGTCTCAACTCGAACTCTCTTTATCATTTTTATGTCCTGCCGTTTTGGTCACTTTAAAGATTTATGCATGGCAGCGGCATCAGTTCAAATTGTTTACGGCATCACATGGCGTATGCGCAATTTGTTATAATAAACATGTTGCTCGGCTTTTCAGCTTACTCTCTTCGCTTGCAGTTCGCTCTCTTTTTCTCTCCCTTTCTCTCTCTCTGCCTCATTTTTTCTTTTTGCTCTTTCTCACATCCTGTCAACTTGTCAAACAATTTATTACGCCTTCCCCGCGTTCCGTTGTTCCATCGTCGTCGTCGCCGTCGTCATCGTCGTTGCGTCGTCGTTTCGCCGCCGTACCATGCCAACCCATCACATCATGATTTATCGCTGCCCGCCTGGTTTAAGTTGTCGCCTCCGGTCGCCTGTTTCTTTTGTTTGCATATATCGTATATATATTTTTTCAAAAAATTAAATTTCGCCGCATTGTTTGCTTGACGCAACACACACCAATTTCCAGCTGCGTTTCTCGTTTAGGTTTTCAATGCGACGCAACACATAATTGATGACGGAAAGAGTGTCTGAATGGTAGCTCGAACACACACACATGACAGAGTACACAACATGCTATATACATATGAATAAACATTAGCTTGAAGTGTTTGCGATATGTTTCCTTGTTCGCCACTTCTCGCACTTCACACATTCTTGCAGAATATTGTTGCGGAAGTGAAAAGTCCGTTTGACGTGTATAAATTGTTAGCATAAATACAAAAGGATGATATATTTTTGAATTGGGCGCCCAACGTGGGATGCACTTTAACGCGTTTGTTTAAAAATATAACAATGCTCGATTGCATATCTATCGATTTGGACTTTTGGCCCCCGACGTGGGCTGGCTTACATTCTCCAAACATGTTCAATACTTTTAGGCACACAACGATGGTCTCTCAGCCCTAATACACAATTATCAATTGTTTACTTTTTAAAATAAATAAATAAAATATTTGCTTATGAGCTACGCCCACGTTGAGCACCAAACACACTTTTGAATTTACTTAAAACATCAAGCACTGGTTTATCCACGCTTAAGCTTATCTTGACGAAGGTCTCAACAACAAGCAAAGAAGTCATCGTCCCAAGTCGTTGTAATCTATGAAATTGTTTGCCAACATAATCGGAACACGGGATTAGGGCTTTGGGATCCAAGAAAAGAGCACGTTAGACTTCTAGCTTAACCACCTAATTGACAATCGCATTGCCAATAGCCATTGGCCAGACGACGACGCTTGGTCGAGCGTGTCGGATTCCAGTTAACCATTGCCAGTCCCCAGTTGACAGTTGTCCGAGTTGTGTCGCATACCGAAAGAACCTCATCTCTCTCACTCACTCACTCACTGGTAAAACCTTTTTGCACCCGCACTCTGATATCTATTACAATCAAATTGCAAATTAAATCAGAAAACGGAATTAAGCGACTTGCAAAGCGAAACGCAAAAAGGAAATGCAAAGCCAACTGAAACGGAATACGAAAAAGAATACCACCAAGGCGACGAATGACTGTGAGTAGAGAGAGAGAGAGACAGAGAGGAGGAGAAAACAGGCGACAGCTTTGGTCACGATGCTGGGGGAAATAAGATGAAAATCGTTTAAATGCGTTAGTTAAACAAGTCAAGTTATAAGTTCATTTTCCGGCAACCGCACATATCCGTTGAAGGTAAACGCAAATCCAATTCCCACTACCCTTCACCCTCCCTACTTTCCTCCATCCTCTGCTCAACCGTCAACCCGAGACCAGCGAAGCATGTGATTCCATAAAATCGCTGGGCAGATGGAAGAACGAACAGGCTGTAGAGTGGCAACGGTAGGAAGCTGAACGTCCAGGGAATCATTGTCGCTGCAAGCGCTTAGCATCATGGAGTAGCCCGACTGGGAACCAACTAACCATGCAGCAAAGCCAAGTCAAAACTGTCCCCACAGCAGTCACAGTGTAGTCCACGCCTATGGGCAGCAAAAACTGAAGAACCAGTTGGGGGGAAACAGAAACAGGAAAAAATGCCAAGTAAGTAATGCGTTACACAGGTAAGCTCGCATCGACGATACCACGTACATAGTTAAGAGCTACCTTCAATGATCAAAGAGCTGCCTACACTATTCTTCACTGTACTCCACGCTATAACTACTACTGCAGCTACATAACTACTTCATACACCCGGAAGCAGCGAGGAAGGGAGAAAGTAACGAAAGAAAAGTCTCTCTGAAATTGAACTGCAAACTTGATATGCTTAGAAGGTATGTCTTCTGCATATCCTGTCGCCTGCCTGCCCGCACTTTCTCCTCTCTCTTTCTCTGTCTCCCTTTTGGTACAGGGGCGCTAACAAGCAGAGCAGAGGGGGAGGAAAAAAACGAGTTAACGCTCCCAGTTGTACGCTTTGTAAGGGTCTCCGAGCTCCGTCTCCGCTCGACTGCTCTGCCACTCAACTGGACTAAACTGACGACAGCACAGCTGGGAGCTACCGAACAGGGAGCTAGCAACTGTGCTAGTCCAGGCTACTACTGGGAGCTGCCTGCCAAACCGTTGACTGTCAACTGGCTTTGCTCAATGCAATTCACCAAATTCATCCCTCTCCTCCTCCTCCTTCTCCTCCTGTAACCCTAGGAAAAAATAAACTTTTTAGTCCGAAAAAGGGTTAGGGCGATATTCGTAGGAAATTCGTGTGCAGGTGCTGCAGCAGCTGCAACTGCAACTGGAACTGCAACAGCAGCTTGCAGCCCCTTGGCTAATGCCGCATATTTGTGTCAGAGTTGTCAAAGTGCCAAAATGACCGCAGGAAAAGCGAGTGAAGAGCCCAGCGAGTAGCAGGGGGAGCGTAGCTTCGTAGCGCATCGCATCGCAGCGTTTAATTAGCGTAAGTAAGTGAGACAGCACTGTCAGTCATTCATTGGGTGACAACAAGCATCAGGACTCGCCGGTCAGGCTCTCAATCACCCGTGCTATGCATCTGTCTGTGTGTGTGTGTGTGCGTGTGTTTGTCCGCTGTGTAACCAACCGCGATAACAAACACTTTGGTTAGGGCGCTGAGGGCGTGGACCGTTTAAGCGTCAACGCAAATTGCCGAGACGAGGCGACAGCTCGACGTGCCCCGCTGGGCAGTTGAAGTTTAGTTAACACTTGTAGAGGCATTGAAGTGCATTGCGAATGGTAGAGGAAGATAAGGGGCTGACTGAATTATGAATATGCAGCCAATTAACAAACTTAAAAAGCAATCGAATTATAATCAAAGTTAACATTGAAACTGATACTAAACCCAACTTAGATTGGAAGCTGCAACTTGTCTGAGTTGAATGTACAACTTGCTTGAAACTGATATCGCCATGAAAGTGCAGTTCAATTAGACGGAAAGCTCAAGTTACCAGTTTGCAATTGAATTTCGAAGTACGGCAAAATGGTGAACTAAAACCGCAAGTTAGGGCAAAGTCAGTTTCGAATTTCCGAATGAATATCGTTGTTTTCACAGTGCATAAGGAGATAAATATACATTTATCTTGTGTACATATATTGTAGTTAAAGCTCATCGCCTTTTCACTAGTTATAGTTCCGCCTCTTAGCTCAGTTATAGATTTCCCCTACTTACCCTTTAAATATTACGTATACGTATGCGTGAACGAGTATTGCTGTAGTTAAAGCGTAATAAATTTGCACATTTGCTCGCATACGCTGATATTAGCTGTCCCCTGGCTGTCCCCTGACTGTCTGCCTGTCTGTGTGACGGTTGTCTATGTATGCGTGTCTCTCTCTCTGTGTGTGTGTGTATGTTTTGGTCCATTTTAGCACCCTTGTGGCATGCATAAATGCAGGCACCGCATACCATTTGCCATTAACATGGCGCACAGTTGGACATTTTGGCCATGTCAAGATGAAAAGCAGTTTGGAAACCGTTACCAACCCTCCCCCCCTTCGGCTCCTCGCCCTTCCCCGCATCTGTCGCTTTCATTGCCCTCTTTGACCAGTGGCAAAATGCAACTGGTAAAAGTTGCACGAATTTCATTTTTCGGACTCCCAACTGTGACCATCAATGTAGATTAAGAGATTTAACGGCCACAAGCTGCCGGCGAAGGTTGGACAGACAGTTGAATGGGAAGAAGGGCTCTCTATTCTAGGAATCCAGCATGGTAGCCTTCTCTCTGTTGTTGCTGCTGGTGCTGCTGCTGGTTGCTGCCTTAACGAGACATTTTCCTGCATTAAAATTAAACTTTAATTTGCTTTGCACAAATGCAAAATCTCCTCTCAGATCAAATCAAAACAAAAGTTCAACATGTGCGTGCACGCGCGTGCATGCATGTGGCCATGAATACGCGTGTGCATGCATGTCTGTGTGTGTGTCTGCAATGTGCCCCTGAGTGTTGACATGACACCAAAGCGACTACACTTTATAGTTTTTGAGTAAGTACACAATATGAGCGAGCAAGTGCATAAATGAATGACTCGACACTCTCCGCTGAATGACAGACGAGGACGCTGTGCTGTGTGAGAGGGATAGCGCAACAGTGCAAGAGAGAGAAGGGTGTAGCAGTGTGGCAGTTTGTGGGGCACTACACTCCACTCACAGTTCGCGTGTGTACGTGGCACGTGCCCCGTGCGACTTCCGACCAAAGCTGAGACAAAGCGCAATAAGAGACAACTTGCCAGAGCTGATGCTCTGACTTGGGTAGGGTATGACAGGCCAGGGGGGACACATTGTAACAACCAACTATGTTAGACGAAAAGGCAGTAGAATTAAGAAACACGTTTAAAAGATTAAATGTGGTTAGGCTTGGTACATTTTCTAAATTCTGTGTTTCATTTCATTGTTTCAACATTTAAGTTCGTCAACTTTCTACACGAGATTTTTAATACCAATGCATGCCATTCCACTGCCACAATGCATATGTTTATTACACATCAACTGGAAATCAACTTACAATAACAATGACAACAAGATAACCTAATACAAAACACATTAAACTGTTAATAATTCACATTTAACTATTAATAATTCACTGTTGGGTTTTATATTTTAAATTCAAAGAGTGCCTATCGGCTTCTATCTATTTTCTTCTACTTATTTACCGGCTTACCGTCACAATTTCGATAAGTCACTGATCACATCTAATGACTAGTGCTGATTAAGTTACAAATATCGCATAGAAACAAAGTGCGATAGTAACTTGCAAACAAATCAGTAACATTTAATGACTTCAATGGTCAGTAAATCAGATATAAACTAATTTAATTAATGGCTGCTTATTACAAAGGGTTTTGTGCCACAACTTCCACGTGCCATTCCACTGTTTCCATTAAAATTGTAAGTATTTAATACTACAAAAAGCCATTCTGCCGTTTTACAGGAATTCGCTGTAATCTCTATAAAAATTTCTTCACAACACATGGACAGACACCGCGCACTCACTCACTAAGAGCATTTCCGCTTCGTATGGCCAAGAGTGTTACCATTTCAGGTTACTGTTATTTACACAGTGTTTTGTTCTTCTTGTTTTCTCTGCATTTTTTCTTCTTCTTGTTCTTTTCGTTTTTTTCTGTTGTTCTTTTTTGCCCCCTTGTAGCATCGTTATTTGGCTTTAGCCGTGTTTTAGTGCACGCTTGATGCTCATATGCTTTATTATACTTGTACTTAACTACATATGCGATGCTTTTTACGGTTTCTACGTGCGTTGTGAACGGTAGCTACAGCACATACTAGTAGTACAACAGTTCCTGCAAAGGCGGCAAAGGCGGCGACACGCACAGGGATCCCAGGCAACCCCAGAAACGTTTCGTACGTCACATATTCGTTACGTTCCTCATGTCGAGCTTGAGATTTACTGGGATTTATAAGTAGGTTAAGTCGGGTCAGTTGGAATTTGCTTAAGGCAGCACGCAAAGTGAGGTTAAGTTGAGGCTAAGCTTTGTTAATAATCGACATCAAGTGGAAGATACGATTCCTACTAGAATGCAAGTCGAGACGAGGCAGAAATAATAAAGAAGGAATCAGATAACACTAGGGAAATGTATGATATGTTACGCCTCTTGAATGAAGGAACAAAAATATAAAAATCGGTTTATAAATAAATTTTCTATTTCATGTTTTTGTTCACTGTTTTTCTGGCTAATCTTAATTCCCTTTAGGCGCAGCAAGTGCCCCTAGAGGCGACGCCACTGACACAGTCCAGTAACGTCTCCTTTTGTGTATACCTCCCTCGCTCTCTCTCTCTTTCTCTATCACACTTACATATGTCTGTAATTATAAGCACTTGCAAATGCAATCATATTCACATTTTAACATTTCGCTTAAAAAATATTTCAACTGACGTGATTTTAAGCTGGACAAGAGCGTGTGAAAGAGATGGCACGATAAGTGGGTCCCCAAAGGTGTGTGTGTGTGTGTATGTGGAAGGGAGATGGTTGCAGAGACAGTTACACGCATACTTCAATTAGCACATAATTTACTTTGGGCTCATCAGAGTTCATCAGAGCGCTAATTGAAGCGCTTTTAGTTGCAGCCATAAAAGCCAACGAAACACACATATGACTGTGTATATAAGTGGGTGTGTGGTTTGTGCATATGTGTGTTTGTGTGTGTGTCTGTGAGTTGGCTTGAAAGTAGCGCAAGTGGCAAATGTTGAGCTGAACTCTTGGCACCTTTATGCCGTACATTAAGGACCTCTGCCTCAAGTCTTTATGCGCTACTCCCAGCTGAGTCGACGGTGCCTCTCATTCACTGCTCTCAGTCTCACTCTCTTTCTCTCTCCCACACTCTTTCCATCTCTCTCTCTCTCTTTTGCTGTCTCTTGCCTATTTTCCACCTCTCTCCCTTACTCAATTATTTTGCAGTTTTTGCGGTTTTCGTTGGCTAATTAAAACCAAAACAAATACAATTGTCACCGCTGTCAACGCCACAACATTGTTCCTGGTGTAACCTGTTTGTATGTGTGTGTGAGTGTGTGAGTGTGTGTGGGTTTCTGTCATTGCTTAGCCATTGCAACAAACCACAAACAATAAGCAAGGACAATGCAAATGAAGTGGGCATTCAAGCAGCAGGAGGCGACCAGGCAGGGCAAAGGACACCGCAAAAAAACAACAACATGAAAGAAAGAGGAAGAAGAGCATGAGGAAATGAAGGAGGAACAACTATTGCAGACAGACAATGAATGTCACCAGAGGGCGACTTCCTCTACTCTCCTCTCTTTCACTCTCTCTCTCTCTCTCTCTCTCTCTCTCCTGTTCTCCCCTTTCGCTTAGTTTCTGTCTCTCGCCCTTGCACTCATCCACTTATTGTTGCTTTGTGCTTGTCCGTCCGCTTTGTTGCTCTGTTTATTTTGAAACATATTCCCGCTGCGTGATGTGGTTTCACTTCTGGCCTTTTGTTGTTGTTGCCTCCATTGTTGTTGCACTTATATCACAGCCAGACAAAGAGGAGACCAGCCAGCACCCGCCAGAGCTCAGTTTGCAAGGCGATAGTTCTAATTGTTGGCGGGTTGCTCAAGAAGTTTTGCAAGCACAGTAGCAGTTGGGTTTGTTCGTGAACCGGTTCACTTACTGAACCACTAGTTCACAAAACTTAAGATGAAGTATTATTTCAACTACCAAAGTGAACCTAACTTCCTAGAAAGGTTTAACCAACCTTAAATCTTTAATTAAAACTATTTTAAGGTTGTAAATTTAATAAAAACCTTCTTGAACCGGTTCAGCAAAGGAACAAACTTCTCAATATTTTAACCAAACACTTTTGCAAACCAGTTTTAATTGTTTGAGAATTGTTTTATAAAGTTAGAACCACTACATCACTGAGCTGAGCCAATACAATTTAAACCGGTTCACTTAACCTCTGAAAATGGTTCACATAGCCCTAAGAATGGTTCAATACATATTACAAATAGCAAAACCAAATGAAGTCTCTTAGTTCATAGGTTGCCTAAGCCGATGTAGAAATCGCTTTCTAAGTAAATTTTGACTTAAACCTTTCTGAACCGGTTGAGTATTTAACAACGAACCATAAAGCTTTAAAATCAAAATCTACATCAATATGTTATTCTCATTCGATTTTCTCCCAAATATATTCACGAAAAACTAAAGAAACTGCTCCAAACTACGCGTTGGCATAGGAAGACCAACACTTGGCCATGGCTATTGTGAATAGGTTGCTGATGTTGTTGTCGCTTGTTGTTGGCAAACAAGTGTTGTCTGTGGCAGTTGGCGACCCTTTTCGAAGACCCCCCACTGTCGCCTCCTCTCTGCCGTGTGCGGGTGCATGGCAAACTAATGTCATAGTCACGCCGCATGACGTTGACAACAATAATGTTGATGATGTAGGGCAGGGTGAGCGACAGCGATACATGGAGTGGGAGGGAAAAGAGGAACTGCTTTGGGTCTCGAGGCACACACACCCGTTGGCACAAGCCGAGTGTGTGTGTGTGTGTGTGTGTTGAGGGAAGAGTGGAAGGAGGTCGCACTGGCCACACGCGGCGTATGTGCAACATTTGCCATTTGCCATTCGGTTGCAACCTGTCGCTGATGTGGCATTTGCATTTCTTTGTGCGGGCAACTTTTATCGGCCATCTCTTTCTATCCCTTTCACCTCTCCTCTCTCTCTCTCCCTCTCTCACTTTTGGTGTTTTGCTCTCGACAGCCGCAAAGCAAAATCAAATTAGGGCTCAATGTTGCAAGCATTGCAAAAGGCCAAAAATGAGTAAGAGGAGGAGGCATGGCACAGCAAGCGAGGCGGGTGAGAGAGAGGGGGAAAAGGGTGGTGGGCAGACTCCAATTATGGCAATGAGAGCGCATGATAACTGTACATTGCATTATCCGTAACTGTCGCTGCTCTAATGGCAACAAATTTTCAATGCTTGTCGCTAGTTCCATGTGTGAGGTGGAATGCTAGTGTGTGTGTGTATGTATGTGTACGTATATATGTATGTGTGAGAGTGGGTGTGTGTGATGGTGTGTGAATTTTTATTTCCCCAGCACAGCTGACATCGCCTTTTGTGTATGACAAATGGCAGAAAAGGCTCGCTCGGGTCGCACGCTGTCTTCTCTGCTCTGTCTAACATCGCCCTATCCCCTCTCTCGCTCTCTCTCTCTGTATACCTTGCTTACTCTGTCTTTCTCTCTTGCGCCCTGTCGACAGTTGCATATGCTGTAAATGTAATAAGTAATGCATGCATAATAAAAATGCAAGCTTCTGCTACCGTTCTCTCTCCCTCTCACTCTTCTCCCCCTCTGCCTCTCTCTCACTATATCCCTCTCACTCTTCTCAGTCTATCTGTTTTACACTCCCTTTCCTACCTCTCTCTCTCCGTTTTATACCCCCTCTCTACACTCCTCTTCTCTTAGTCTGCGTCTGATGTGGCATACTTTTGGGCTGCATAGAAATTTGTTAGCTTGAAATGTTATAAATCAAAGCATGTGCGAGTGTGTGCGATGTGTGTGTGTGTGTGTACGAGTGGGTGTGCAAGTGTGTGTGCCTTTGTGCGTGCCTCTATTTGTGGCAAATTGAAAAGCAAAGCAGTTTTCTCTATTAAAGACAACATCTGGTTAAAACTCTCTTCAGTTTCCACTTGAAGTCTACTTGAACAACTGTGGGTCAAATTTAAAATAAAGTTGAATAGCAGGTTACAAATTTAATTGTCAGTGCATGTAAGGTTTCATTTAAGGCGCCTTTCTTTTGTACTTTCACGGCACAACAAAATTGGCAAGCACTTTAAAATAGAATTTAGAATTCTCTAAGCCTCTTTACAAATATTTGACGTGCAGTTAAACAAAATTCCGGACTTCAGGTGAAATTGAAAACACAATTGAACTACAAATAGAATTGCCAGTTTAGGTACATGAACTGCACAACACAATTCTCTTTACACAAATTAAACATGCAGTCCAATTAAACTCCTGACTTCAGGTCAAATTAAAAGCACAATTTAACTTTATGTTATGCACTTGTACTTCATTTATAGCTTAATTTAAGACGATATTCTTTTGAATTCCCACTACACAACAAACCAAAATTGAACCTCCAAAATTTTCTTACACAATTTAACAGTTAAATTAAAATGCTGACAATGTTGCCAGATGTGGTTAGAAAAGAATTTGAAGAAGACAATTCTCTTACGCAACGGGTTTAAGTGCCTTTGCTTGTTTTGCAGGCAGCGCAAACTGAATTAGCTGAAATACAGCTAACAATTTGGCACTTTTGAAGCGTTGGGTCAAACAACAACAAGAACAACAACTACACGCTAACAAGGCGTACAAAGTCGGCATTCAACTGTCGAATTGTATGTGTGTCTGTGTCTGAGTGGCAGCAACATGAGGCAACATCTCGCAAGTCGCAAACTGCCAACTGACAACTACGCAGCGTGCAACAACGTGCGGCCAGATACAAATGAAGTGCATACAAAGTGTGGCAGTTGCAACTGCAACGGTAAATGCAACAACAACAACTACTGCAGCAATGATGGGTGCAACAACTGCTGCAAGTGGCAGCCGACAGCGCCCGCAGTCGCAGAGTGCGCTCGTCAATTGTTTTCCATGTTGCGTATGTACATACCCTGTAAAGTAAAGCAAGGGCAGGTTTGAATTCAGAAATCAATGGATTTGCATATTAAAGGATATTTTAGGATTTGTTATACCCTGTTAATACAGCTGTTAAATATACAGACATATCCAATATCCTTAGCTGTTCGAACAAGGGTACTTAAAAATTGCAAATCTGCATATATGATATATTTATGGTAAACAGTTTAAGCTGTTAGTGCTGGACACAATTTATGCATTATACTCATGGTAAAACACATTACAGGGTATCCGACAGTTCATCATTCGTTAGCAGCGCACTCTCTGCCTTGTCCCAACGTATGTCTGAGAGCGATTGATTAACTGATACCAGCATTTAGCGTACCAAATGCCCTCATATCGCTAGCTCCATCCACAGCCCACGGTACGTATGCGTAATTTATGTTTAAAGACTTTCTAGAAATTCATAAACAACAGCAAATAACTTGCAACAGCATGGTCCATGCATAATTATGTAATAAATATAATTTCCAGGGAAAACGAGGACAGGAAATGAGCACAAAGAAGGAAGAGAGAGAGAGAGAGAAGGAAAAGGAGGAGGAGGAGGAAGGGGAATCGAGTTGGAGGCGTATGAGCAACATTTGCCGCAGCCGAAAAATATTTGTTGTACTATAAAGTTACTACTGTGTGTGCCTCGGGTCAACACATTTGCGACTGTGGGTGTGTGTGTGCGGGTGTGTGTTGTTGTTGTGTGTGAGTTAATGCACAGGCTGCATTATGCGCGCACTACTATATCATTTATTATTAAAACGGCTTAATGACAAAACTTTTTAGCATTTTATACGAAATTGCCAAATGTGCACAAAACATTTTTGGGTTTTCCATGAGGTTAGCGAGAGGGGGGCGGACGGGGGGTGATATGAAAACCAAGAAAGTGACAATATATCCGGGAAAGTTTTCTTAATTGGAATGTGCATAACAAGTAAGCAACGTGTGAATAATTGAACAGCGCGAGTTCAAAGGTTACATTGCAGCAGATATAACGTTAAGAGAAGATTCAACATCAGAACTTAAAGTTGGGCAGGGACTAAGGATCGAAAAGAATGTTAAATATAGTAAATAAAATTAAATATAATACTGAATATAACGAATAAATTAATTTAAATGATACTTCAATTAAAGGAGAAACACTTAAAGCACTAATCGACACTCGGAATCATGTAAGAGAACATTCAACATCAGAACTTAAAGTTGGGCAGGGACTAAGGATCGAAAAGAATGTTTAATATAGTAAATAAAATTAAATATAATACTGAATATAACGAATAAATTAATTTAAATGATACTTCAATTAATGGAGAAACACTTAAAGCACTAATCGACACTCGGAATCATGTAAATTACTTATGAATTAAGCCACAATCAGGTAAGAGACACACACACACACATAGTCTGGAGTCGGGGACTTGATTAACGATCTCTCGTCGGTCTTGCGATGTGCATATGAAGTCTGTGCGTGCAACAGCTAATTAACCAAGCAAATTGAAATGCAGTCGTTAAGATAGTCGGCTCACATAATGCAAGCAAATGTGAAGGTCTCCCAGCCCCGACCTCAAGACCCCACTAAGCCCCCGACTAACGGACGCCCGCACACACACGCCCACATTTTGAGCTGAACGCGTGCAATTAGCAGCACCAGCAAGTGCTCTGAACGACAGGAGATGGCGTAGATAGCAAAGCGAAAGCGAAGCGGCGAAGGGAACTGGGGAAATAGAAATGGAAATGGCGACGGAAAATGGAAATAGAATTGCGAGTTTAGCTGCCGCTTGAATGGCAGCTCAACGCTAGAGATGATCGGCTTTGGAATCTTTCAAAGAGCGTGACACGCGCAATGCATCCTACGTAACGGAAGTGAGAGATGGAAGCGAGCTAGAGATGGAAGCGGGCTAGAGATGGGAGGAACAGTAAGCTTTGCTTTGAGAAAATATTAAAGATGAAAGAGCAAAAACCATGAGAAAATTATGGCACGGTTTTATTATTATGGCAATGGTTTTATGACACGAGTTAGAGATGGAATAGCGCAGTATTTATGGTGTGGTAGGAAATAAAGATGGGAGAACAATGTTAATATCAGCAAGAAAGTGCAGCTCCTTAGAATCATTTGGAGATGAGGCAAATTTAGAATTTACTTAGATGAGCTTAGGGTTGATAAGACGTTCAAGAGTCTTCTTGTCGATAAAAATCGAAAAATATCGAATATTGGAAATGGGAGAGTTGTGATAATGAGTATCAGAGAATTCCAATATTATGGCACGGTTTTATTATTATGGCAATGGTTTTATGACACGAGTTAGAGGTGGAATAGCGCAGTATTTATGGTGTGGTAGGAAATAGAGATGGGAGAACAATGTTAATATCAGCAAGAAAGTGCAGCTCCTGAGAATCATTTGGAGATGAGGCAAATTTAGAATTTACTTAGATGAGCTTAGGGTTGATAAGACGGTCAAGAGTTGACTACACATTCTTGTCGATAAATATCGAAATATATCGAATATCGGAAATGAGAGAGTTGTGATAATGAGTATCAGACAATTCCAATGTTGAAAATGATAGTCAAGTGTCAGAGAAGGACTAATTAGTTATATCGATAAATATCGAAAAGGTAACTAGGCTTGGCAGAATAATGAAGCATTTTTCTTAGACACAAAAATATAAGCATTACACGAATCTAGTCCGTAAAAGTATAAAATTCATTGCCAGAGATTGACAATTAATCGCTATCGATATACGTGTATCGGATAGTTATCTAGACTTCCCCATCAGGCACATCTCTTGCACAATTACAAAACGCACACACAGCAAAGATAAAGAAGAGTGTGTGGGAACAGCGCATGGAGAAAGAAAGAATGCATTGCCAGGACAGAGCAATATGGAAGGCGCGGGTAGGGAGACGAGGAGGCGTAACAATTACGTCGACGCGTATCATGGCAGCCGTTTGCCATTGCGCCGCCATTTTGTCACGTTTATTATTACGATTATTACTCGCAGGCAACGCGCGCCTTATCGCAGTGACTGTTGAAACTAAGATTCACGTGCCACCCACGTCTGTCTCATCTATCTCTCTCTTTCTCTCTCTCGGTGTCTATCTCCCTCTCTGTCTTTCTCTGCACTCTTGAGTCGAGCGGAAACGGAAATTGCGTTAATAAAGTGCGCACTGCTGCAGCGCCGCCTCCGCCTCCGCCTCTGGTTGAAGAGCTCTCTCAGATTCACCTCCCCCTGCAATTGCATTCAGTTCTGTCCTCGAGTTGTTTCCTATTACCTCTATGCTCCACCCCCTTCCTCTTATGCACCGTTATAACGGTCTACGCTTGATTGGCTTCATTCAGTTGCAAGTGAACTGAACGTTAGGCGCCCAACGTGACCTGCAGATGACAAAATTGTCCAAGCAAATGAATTATTTCTTATTATTGACCGCAGTCCTCCCTCCGTCGCAACGGAAGTGCAGCGATTAGTCCAAATGCCGCCTCTACCCCGCCCACAATCTACCTCCCAGTCGCTCAACCAATTTGTAACGGTATTGTGGCTCTCTTGTTGTTGCTACTGTTGATTTGTTCGCAGCTTGTTATGGCAAATTGCGTGGAATTAGCCCTCATATGGCGCATTACAGTTAATTACTTAATCGACATGCTGTGCGTGTGTGTGTCTGTGATGGCATTTGTGTGCCAGTGTGTGTGTGTGTGTGTGCGAGTTATGTGTGCCTGTGTATGTGTGTAAATTGAATTTTGGCCACTGTTAAGCAAAGTTTGTGGATTGAAAATGAGTGCAACTTTCTAATCAGCAGATTAGTTTTGCGCTTAACTTGATAGTTACGATAGTTACGGCAACGGGAAACTGAGTTGAAAATGATTTTGCCGCTTTGAGAGGGAGAGAAAATCTGATGTAGGAATTATAGGAATATATATGTAGTGTCCAATAGAAAATAGAATCAAGCGCGAATATCAAGAGAACTTTTATTCAGAAAGATAAATTAGAGACTCTAACTGGAGATCTTAGTAAAAAATATGAAATTATTATTACATTCTAGCTTAAACATAACTGGAGGTAAACCCCAGTTGATAGCTATGAAATTTTGTAGTAAAACTAAGAACACTCGTAATTCATTTATAAGAATTTATCAATAAGAAACGTATACATTTATCACATAATATTTCATATATTTCTCAAGTCACCAAAATCGTATAACGAGGTGCAGCTAAAAACCGCATTTCAATGGAAAAGTTTACGAACTAAACTTGAATATCTTACGGTGATAGTTGAGAAAACTGTTAAGTTCTTTGCTGTCTTCCAACTTTGGGAATTATAATAATTATATAGCTGAAACCTACAAGAATTCCGTGTTAATTCCGAAATAGTTTTTATAGATCCTTTCTGTAATTTTCGCCAAAGTCTTGGCTAAAGTTTGTGCCAATTTACATTAGTTTTTGTCGGTACTTTGGTGCTGAAAACTTGCTAGCTTTTTTATGCGGGTGGGGAGGAAATATTATGGCGATAATGTCACAAGGCAGCCGCATATTAACTTGGCCAAAAAAGGCCAAAAGCCCAACTACTGCTGGTGCAAGTGCGGCAGTTAGTAGCTAACTAATTACCAAAAGCCTTTGGCCTCAACCCCCCTCGGGGAATACTAGACGAAGGCGATGCCGCACTTGAGTGTGGCAACAGCAACTTTTTGGCTATCAAAAAGTGGCCCAAAGAAAAGAGAATAAGAAGAAGATGAAGTAGAAGCAGGACAAAGAAAACAACAAATGTATGTATAGAGAGCAGAAATGGGTGTGTGGAAAAATTGTTGCAACAATAACTGGCAATGAACTGAGCGACGTGGCTAGTGGCAAGTTGCGCGTAGCAAGTTGCAAGTTGCAGCTGCCAACTTGGGACAAAGTGCAAGCGTTTTGGCCATTTTGGGTAGACCCAAAGACACGAAAACTTTCTGCCAAGTCACCAGGCAGAAGCAGCGAAAGTTCGCTGCCACACACACACATACACACTCGATGCACCCGCACCCACACACACGCATGCAATTGTAAAATGTTTTTTAATTTGACCAAAATACTTTTGCAATAGTCACGAGTCGAGCAAAAACAAAAACTTGCCGGCCAAACATTTTGACGCTCATATCGCAGGGGAGTTCAAAACGGACATGGGCAGCAGCAGCAGATAGTGGGCAGTGGCCAGTGGGCGGGGCAGCCGGGGACAGTGGGTGTGACACTGGCCCGGACACTGGCCAAAAGTACAAAAAGAAAACAGAAGAAAAAAGGTAAACAAGCAAGAAAGTTAAGTCCGCCGTGAAGAATCCGGAATACTCTGACTTATCACACGTAGGATATAGTCAGACTAAGCTTAATATAGAACACATTGACTTACTTATAGCATCCCTCATTGGAATATTGTAATTTCTGTGAACAAAGCTGCAACCAAATCTCACTTAGCAGATCATGCTGATCAAGAATATATATACTCAATATGCAGCCACATATTCATTGATTGTTCGTAGTACTCTTTATATGGTTAGCCCAAAGCTATACAGCAAACATGAATACAAAAAGCTTTAACTAAATTCTTGCTGAACAAGAACATATATAGAATATATAGAATTACATACAATAGTTCTATATATACTAAGCATGATACACCTTGAAGGCATAACATATTCATTAACTCACCTAGAATACATATAGAATAAAGAATATAAAGTTTAAACACTCAACATTCTACACCTGGAAGGCATCACATATTCATTGACTCTACCTATAGCACCCTTAGTTAGAGTGGCGCAAAGTTTTGCAGCAAAACTTCAATGCGAAAAGCTGCAACACAGCCGCAACGAAAATCGTTGGACAATGGCCGAGTGGACAGCCAGCTGGACAGCCAGCAAAGCTGGGTGGGCGTGTGAGCAAGAAGGCGTGCCGGCCACAAAAGCAAGCAAAAGTTAACAGCGGTGTCTAGGCAGCATGACATGTACCAAGTTCTGCTATAACAATAAAAATTGCACGTTACGCTAAGCAAGAAGAAGAGAAGAGCAGCTGGCACAGGTAGAGGTGAAGGTGGAGATGGAGGTAGCACCAAAAGGAACTGCACAGCTGGACATGGCATATCAAAAAATATGTATCCTTGCAATCCAATGGCCAGTTGGGCTAATGTTTATGTATAGCCCGAGCCAAAATGCGAACGGATGTTGAGCTTCTGCTAAAAACGAAACGAAACAAAACGAAACTTTTCGTTGTTATTTCAAGTTAATGAAAATGTAAGATACAACGGAGTGTGCAACCTGGCAGGGGCAGATAAAGTGCAAAACTGTTAGTAAATACAGCTGCTGCAGTTAAGGCAAATATTAAGAAAACAAGCCCTAATGTATCATCAGAATATTTCGAATAAAACTAAAATCAACTGCAAATCGCAATAGAAATTATGTACACAGCACAAGTCATATTTGATGGCTCTAGGCATTGTAGTTTAAGAGCTCTTAAGACGAGCAGGCAGGGAAGAGCAAAATAAATAAAATCACAAGTATTTTCAAAGACAAATCCATAAAACTTGATTAGAAAATTCATTTGAATTTAAATCTCTAAAGGGAAGAGCAAAATAAATCAAATAATAATAAACATCAAAGACAAATCTGTGAAAAATTCTTTAAAACATTTCTTTAAGCCTCAAAATATCCTAGAAATTCAACAAACCGAATGAGCTTGAAGTTTAGAGTAAAAACTAAAGATAAATAAATATGATTTTCTGCTTTAGTTGCCAAATTTACCGTATAAAATGTTCATATTAGTTTTCATTTACCATAAATTAATTAAAAACCTAAAAAAATTGTCAAATAAATTCGGATTTTAATATGTTTCTGCAGCGTATTTATGAAATCGAATAGAACTCGACATCCACATTGCAAACAATTTCTAAACTCATAAATTGGAGAGAGAGAAAAAAGGCACTAAAAGCCGCAGTTAAATTAAAAAAAAAACAGCTTATTCACATCAATTCACAACAGGCGAATCGAGTCGAGTTGAACGAACAATAGGCAAATCTAGCTTTAAAATGAACAGGGGAATATAACTAATAAATTGCCCGAGTTGCCGTATAAATTGTTAAATAAATAAATCTAAAAGTTATCTAAGCGTGTCTAAATTCGATTTACAGCTGCAATGAACGCCACGACGTCTGCTGAAAAAAATATATGTATATAAACCAAATATCCACACACAGACAAATCGAAAACCTCCAATTGAAACGCAAAGCAATGGCAAAAACGACAACAAACTGAAACGGGGGGTGCAGGGAAAGTATGTCAAGAAAAGCCGCTGAGGAAATACCCTTTAATAAAATAGGAAGAGCAAAACTTGGTTACGTTATTAAAAATATTGGAGCTCATTCAAGTTATCAACTTGTAATGATATAAAGATATCAAAATAAACAGCTCTATATAGTTTCAACTTAAGATCACATGGTACTATTTTACAATTGCGATATAAGTATTGAGGATATTATGTATACTATTGTATTTAAACATATAATGCAGGAGAAACAACTTGAACTATTGCAGACTTTTTGAATTGTGTTCAAGTTATTTGAATCTTTTCCATAATAAAGAATAAATAACTTGATTACTATAGAGCCCCAAGTTGCTATAATAATGATATAAATATATTTTCAATCTTTCTAAGAATAGTTAAAGTTTTAGATGAATTCACCTGCAACTATTTTAAAATTGTGTTATTATTCAAAATTACTTCACATATAGTATGTTAGTTAGTTATACCCGTTGTTAGGGTATCCAAAATTTATACCTACATATATAAATACACATGTATATCTCGTCTATCTGCGGCTTTGTGTATTTTAATTGCTATTGTCTGCCATTTGTATTTGAGTTCCTTTTTGTACACCCCCTTGCACCTCCTTCACCTCGTCACCCACACATTTTTATTTTCATTTGGATTTTTACTGTCATTTTTTGCTTAAACGTTCGGCAAATAAACATCAAAGATTTATTTGTCGACTCTTTGTGAGTGTGAGTGTGTGTTTGTGCATGTTTTTTCCTGTCCACTGCTGTCCGATCCGATGTGAATTATTTAAGCCAAGTGTACACATAATATGGCAAATATTCGCATTGTTTCTGTCGGATATTGAAAATTGATGGATGCGACACTTGGCAATGCGAATTACACAATGTTAATTCCCTTACATTGGGAGTGTGGAGATAGTGGGGGATAGTGTCATGTTCTGTTCACACAGATTTGTCATTTCATTTGAATTTCATGTTTATTTCTAACCAAACTCGTTGACTATTAGAACAATAGTTGTAAATTTGGAATGTTAAGAAATACATATTTACATTTCCATTGGAAAACTGTACTAAATGATAAATGACGTTGCCAAGCATTACATAAAATATTAATATATGCTATTATTACAATCCCAGTAGTGTTAAAAAAATACATAGATATATGTTTTTAAATCTTTCCCGTTCAAATTACAACTCAATATATATTTTAAGTTGCAGAATGATCTTGAAAAAAATTAGAAACGTTTGAAAAATAGAACCTTAAGATTGTGTAGAATTGATTACTTATATATTTGTTTTGAAATATTAAAAAAAAATAAGAGTAATATAACATTAAAAACATCGCCATAAATGTTTCTAAAATATAATGTATAGATTGTAAAGAAACGCTTAAAGTATTAAAATAAACTACTAAAACTTTATTAAGATATTGAGCCCCAGAAATCTAAAAACTTGCTACATAAAAGAGATTATGCATTAAAAAATGCTCAAAACTATCTTAATCTTAAGTATTTCAAAATTAAAATTATTGTAGAATAGTTAATCTTATAACCGAAGAGACGTTGCACGCAGCAGCAGCGCTGCCGGCGAACTGCATGAAATAACCGAAGAAAGCAGCAAACTAACGAATGCAAACAACGAACTCACCACAGAGCAATGTACTCGGCTCTGGTGAGTTGCAGGCCAAAGGGGTGTGTAGGAGACAGGCAGATGTCGCCTGAGGCGCGCCTGCCTCACTCCGACTCCGACTGCGACTCTGACTCCGGCTGTGGCTGCGGCTCTGTGGCTAGGGGCGGCTGTGTCTGTGTCTGGAACGAGGTTTGTCGCGTTGTTGTTTCTGCCTGTTTGGCGGTGATTGTTTGTCTATTTATATGCTCATTATGTTTTCGCGCTTGTTTTACCAGCCCAAGCAGCGTCACCAACAGCAAAAACAAAAACACAAGGAGGCAGAGTACTCTGAATAATGTGCGGTCATACATTGTGGCAAGTGGCAAGAGGAGCAAAAGAAAGACGTACCACGGGAGGTACAGCACAAGAGGAACTGGCAGCAGGGAGGGCGGTTTTTTGGCAGTCTGCCCAACTGGCAGGTTGTCCCAAACAACAACAACAACAACAACGTTACCTCACAATTTGCCAGCAATCCTTTGGCCAAGGGTCAACCGAGACAGGGTGACGGGGTAGAGAGGGAAAGAGGTTGTTGGTTTTTTGTTCTCCCCAATGTCGCTTACAATCAAACCGCTTGTCAATCAGCAATTTTTTTTTCTGCTTCTTTTTTCTCCCCGGAACACTCATCAATTAGGCAAGAACTAATTACACAGTTAGTTGGGGCGAAGAGGAACCACTAGCTCGTATCGAGTGTAGAATTTCAGTTCAGGCAAAAGCCACAATTTAGTGGGGAGAGAAGACTCACAAAAAATATTTGTATTGCCAGAAAAAAAACCTCTTAGGCACAAACGAAGCGAAGATAAATAAATGGATCTTTATGTTATTGAAGGTATCAAAAGTTATGATGTCGCTTACAATCAAACCGCTTGTCAATCAGCAATTTTTTTTTTCTGCTTCTTTTTTCTCCCCGGAACACTCATCAATTAGGCAAGAACTAATTACACAGTTAGTTGGGGCGAAGAGGAACCACTAGCTCGTATCGAGTGTAGAATTTCAGTTCAGGCAAAAGCCACAATTTAGTGGGGAGAGAAGACTCACAGAAAATCCTAGATGAAGCTTCGTAATTATTTGTATTGCCAGAAAAAAAACCTCTTAGGCACAAACGAAGCGAAGATAAATAAATGGATCTTTATGTTATTGAAGGTATCAAAAGTTACGATAGAACTACAAAAAAAACCTTTAGAAAATTCATTCAAATATATTGAATATATATATTGAAATATTCTTTTGTAAACAACATCATATAACAACATATTTTATTGCAATTCTTATATGATTGATATTATGAGGCAGAAATATATCACTTTGTAAAATTCAAGTGAAAAATAATTTAATTTTGGTTCTTATACTCACAATAGAATAAGAAATCCTTTACAGATTTCTATCTTGATCCAATCCAGTCTTAGACCCTATCCATATCCAATATGTTCGCAAATGCACATTCTGTAAAAATAAAACAAATATCAAATCTATCAATGCATTTTAGCACAAACCTTGCATAAATTCATCGCTTTGTCTACGACACTTTATGAACACTTGTTATAAAAAGCGCTTTTTGTGGTTTCCCACCAACAAAAAGACGGCATTTCGTACTCTTATCGATATGAACTCTGACACAGATGGGAAAGATAGTAGAGCAGGAAAAAAGGAAACTCTCGATAAGCTCACCAAGTTAAAATTGAAAATTCCCGCTTTTCCATATGAACGCACAAAAAATAAAAACCTCAAAAAACGAGGAGAGAAAAATCGGAAATTCATATGAAAATTTCAGTTAGGTTTTTGCGCTATATTGCGCGGCTTTTTTCTGCTGTCGCTGCGCCGCTGCTGCTGCCGTTTTCGCTTTGGCTTGAAGACTTAACGTAGCGAAATGGTTGCGGTTTCGACTTCATAAACAATTTGTGTATATTTTATAAATGTTTTTTACAATTTTTTCTCCTTCATCTTTCATCATTTTGTTGTAGGTTTTTGTTGTTGTTGCCCCGTTTATTTTGGCTGGATTTACAGTTTCTGATGGGACACATGACGTCGCGACGGTCGCGTTGGCAACGGCGGACAATGTGGTTCCCCAGGGAGGGGGGGGACTACCCGACGTTGGTTTGGACATGAACGTTCATGCGTTTGCAAAAGGATCAACTTTTCCTGTGAATATGGCGGAAAGTCAACGTGTCTGCAAAGGAAAAAGAGAAGGAGGGAGAACAGGAAGATGTGTGTGCGTACGTATTTTTGTGTGAATGACGTAACACAGAGCGGGGCGTGAATGAGCATAAGCAAGGCCGCTGCAGTTCTATTTGTTGTTTTCTCTGCAATTCCATGTTTCATGCTTTTAAACACGGCCAGCGGCTCTCCCTGTGCGTGTGTGTATATATGCGTTATGCGTTTGTTTATTTACACACACACTCGTACACACACACACACACGTGGCAACCATAGTTGACACTGGCAGCAAGAAAGTTGCAGGGCCAAAGCTCCCTCGGGTCGTGTTTATCTTGCGCTTACACTGGATATTCCCTTAAACTTCGCTTTTACCGTACACTGCACAAAACTGAAGGCACAAGTAGAGGTACAAAGTAACATAAATTAAGGTAATCAAATAACTAATTTTTAAATGACACAAAAATATTAAATTTTTTAATTAAACAAAAAATATAAATTAAAAACAAGAGTTATTAATAATTATACTTTATAGTAACACAATTAAAATAAATGTAATAAAATATAAATTGTAGAAATGAATATATAAGCTAATAATCAATAGTTTATATAATTAATTGAATTAAAAATTAAGAACATAAAATAATTTAAGGTTATGCGCTTCACTCTTGTTTTCTCACAGTTCATAGGTATGTATGTTTGTGCGATGGTACGGTAATACCCTGTAAAAAGACCGAAAATACGCCAAGCAACACAGTCCATCAAGGCTTAGCCTCACACAGCAAAGAAGCACCTCAAAGAGAGTGTTGAAAAGTGTCAAAAGTCACAGTTCCATTTACCGTTTGTTTTACTCCCATCATGGGCATTACGTAAGTGCATACGTAAGTCGACGGGACTTAATTTCCCTGCCACTGTTGTTGTTGTTCTTATTGCTGCTTTTCGCATTTGTTTTATTCGCCATCTTTTTCTGTCATTGTTTTGCCCTGTTGCAGTTTTTCCGCACAGTTTGGCCCAAAGCATTTTATTGCGCCCCTGCACGCGCGTCGTGCAGAGTTTTCATTTTCATGCAATTTGTCTGAGGCTTCGTGGCCAATAGGGGAGAGGGAAAAAGGGGGTGCACTGGCCCGAAGGCCCAATGGTGGAGGCAATGGGACGACAACGATAATAATAACGTGACAGCAAGGCGAGGACGCGAGGGGAAATCATAGCCCTTATTTGGTCCCAACAGTATTAATAACTCGTTTATCATGTGCTTTGTTTCTCACACACTACTTACGCATACATACACAGCCATACATATATGTTTGAAGTATATGCATATGTGTGTATGTGTGAATGACATGCGAAACTTGCATTGCAGCGACTTTCTCACGATCGTTTCGTCGAGTTTTTGCAACTGGTTCATCTTCTGTAAAGGAGAGAGCGAGAGGACAAGAGAGCAAGTTAAGTGCTTCGTTAAGTTGCAGTCAAACGAGTAGAAACATGTGTGTAGCAGTGCGTGTGTGTATGCGTGAACGAATGTACGTGCATGTATGTACATATGTATGTATGCCTGTATGCACATACAACTATTTGAACATACATTGTATGTGGGTTTAATTTATTTATATGCCTACCTGTTCACTTTATTTGAAGTGTCCTCAATGTGGCCTTTCCAGGGGTTCGCGCTTTCTTGTTCGACCATGACGCAGTCGATTTATTTTGCTGTCTCATGACACTTCACTTAAGAGTAACGATACGTAACAATGTCGATATATCCTTTTGTTAGCTATCGATACTATAAATATTCAGTTTATCTGCATACGTGATGCACATCGATTCATATTAGCAAGCTCACCTATCGCCACTTATCGATGAATTAACAAGTTGAGAAAAGAGAGAGAATGCTAATTGAAAGAAGATATACTAAAAAACATGTGCATATACATACATCGATATACGTGTAATTGCATATGTATGTGAATGCACGTATGTTATTGAATATGTGATCAACGTTGCCATCCCTGGTTGACCATGACATGTGGCTGAGTAAAAAGCAATTAAATAAAAAGATTTGACTATGCAGCAGCAACAATGGACCCGCTTGAGGTGTGTGAATGTAAATTGCCGCTCCGATTCTCAAAACACACACACACCTATGTATGTTTGTATAAACAGGCCTACCTGATGCAAAGGTGTGCGCGCAGTCGCAGAGCAGGCCTCAGCTGTTCACTCGAGTTTTCGTGTTTATATTTTTTTTATGCCTTTACCTGTTGCCGCACACACACTCAAATGGCAAGCAGCA
The DNA here is from genome assembly GCA_018903715.1 of Zaprionus davidi. NCBI lineage: Eukaryota > Metazoa > Arthropoda > Insecta > Diptera > Drosophilidae > Zaprionus > Zaprionus davidi. Next base: position 2,862,005 of record JAEIGL010000001.1, on the reverse strand, counting down.
ACAGTGGCAAGAGAGAAAAGGCAAAGCAAAACACACGAGACGTTAGTAAAAGAGCCAAAGCGAAGTCAAAGAATGCCGCACGCGTATGAGTGTGTGTGACTAGTGTTGCGCAATGTGCGGATGAACAGCCATAACTGGCTTGCTAGTTTATAAGTAAGTCTTTTACGGCTAAATTTGTTAATGTGATACAGTTTGGCGTGTTTGAGGCTAAATCGTGGCAACATTGCTGCATGTATCTAGCGTACTAGTTAGTTTAGCTACTTTTCGCATAGGTTAGTATGGCTTATACGGCTAAATCGGCTATTTTATAGCTAAAAGCGATGCCAACAATGTTGTAAACTGACTTTTATGCATGTGCAGATGTGTGTGTGTACCTGCGAGATGGCCCGCAACGGGTTTGTTGGCCCGAACAACAACGACGCCGCCGTTGTCGTTGCCACTTTTGGTTGCTCACAATCTCAGAAGCCAAGAAGTTGCGCAGTCGCAGTCGTCGCCGCTGCCGTCGTCGTCGTTCCGCATTTCCGAAAAAAAAGAATTAAATAGAAAATAAGTGTGACAAGTGCGTTCAAAATATAAGCTGCGATTAAAAAGTAAGAGTAAATAGACAAGAAGAAGTAGGTGGGGCAGCAACAACAACAACAACAACAATAACAACAACCATCTATGACGCCAGCCGAGGAGGTGCGTCAGAGATGCGGCACTGTGTACACCTGGAACTGTGCCGGGGAGCTCTATGGAATTGAGTGCGAATTGTGCGAGGAGCGCCCACTGTGCGCCCTGGATGAGTTTGCAGAGCACATGGAAATTTGGCACTCGGATTGGCAACAGGCACCAGAGGATGAGCTCATGCTGGAGGTGCTTGCCGAACAGTCCAGCGGCGGTGAGGTCAATGAACTCAAACAGCAATTGGTACAAGAGCTCAATGCGCTCGACGCGCAGCTACCGACGACGCTGCCGACGTCACCGTCACAGCAGAAGCAGAGGCACGAGCAGCCTGAGCAGCCACCGCTCTTGGACACGCTCTGCCTGACTGATCATGTGAAGTTTGATGCGGATGTAAGTACCACACCAGGCACTGCCTACACTGCTACCCCTTCCCCTCTTATCCTACGCCCAATTAGAGCCCAATCAATCAAACAATCTAAACAAAAAAGTGTGAAAACAAATGAAAATTGAGTGAATAACGTAACGTATAATAAAAGCAGAAGGTAGCCTTACCTTCGGCAACTGTGCTGGTTCTTATCCCCTCCGATCGTTCCTATACCCTTTATATACATACGCGATGTGTTTAAAAAGTATCGCGAATTTTGAATTTTCGCGGGTTACGTATAATCGAATTTCGATTTAGCTATACACCTAAAACTTGGTACAGATGTTCGGGAAGAGTGTACCAACGTAATAAAACAAAAAAATCTAAATTCGATTATACGTAACCCGCTAAAATCCAAATGCGCGATACTTTTTGAACACACCTCGTATGTATAATGGTGCATAATAATATTGTATAGTGATATTTATATTTATTATATTGTTTGCAATACAAGCTATATATAATAACTCCAATCGCTGTAGGGCGAAAACTTTCTTATGAAAATCTTTAATTCTAACTGATTGTTCCCATATAAACTATAGGATATAGTTATTCGATTTGAATGGAATGAAAAGGGTATACGCCGATTAATATTCAACTTTGATTGACACTAATAAGTGAGGTTATTTAAAAAAACAAAAACCCTTAACCCTAACCCGGCCGATTGTTCAATTGGAAGTATTGTACGATATATATTGCATATATTAGAACTCCCCTGCACTACTTACTCTATACTAATTCTGCACCCCTCTCTCTCTCCTCCCCCACACAGAGCACCGTGCCCACTGTGGAGAGTCAGAAACTGACCACCGAGCATATACAACACCTCATTGAGCTGTACAAAGCACAGCCACGTCTGTGGAATCAATCCCATCCAGAGTTCCGCAACGTTGAGCTGGGACGCGAGTCGTGGCGACACATAACTGATGCCTGGTCTGCCTATTGTGGACGCGCTATTAGCATGACTGATGTGAGGATTAGAATCTCAACACTCTGTCAGCGCTTCATCAAGCAGCGGGAGCGCATGGCCGCCGAGGGGGAACTGGAGGCGAAGTTCGTGCACTACGATCAGTTGAAGTTCCTGTGCGAGCAGCAGTCGCTGCTGAAGCGTCAGGAGCACTTCGGCCGTGAGAATCGCAAGCTGGTGGAGATCTATGAACATTATCCCATTCTGTGGCACAATGCGCACAAGCGCCTGCGCTGTGTGGACACAATGCGCAAGCGGCACGAGGCACATCGTGGCCTGCAGTTGGCGCTGCGCATGTGCGGCATAAGGTTATCCGGCTTGGCCATACAGCGTCGCCTGCAGTCGCTGCGCAAGCGTTATAGGCTGGAGAAGATTCGCTACTTGCAGAGCGTCGTGGAGGGCAAACAGGCGCAGTTTGTGCCCGGATTTGAGCACTACGGGGAGATGGAATTCCTGCACAAGCATATTGATCCTTATGTGTGTGCCGCATGTGGCAAGATCTTTGATAATCTAGTGAGTCATCAGGCGCATGTGCAGAGCAGCTGTGAGGCGCAGCTGATGTCGGCGGAGCAGACAATGGAGGCGGTGGGGGGAGAGGCCACTGTGGGGGAGTTAATGGTGCAGCAGGAGCAGCTAGACATGGGTGTAATGAGGGAGCACGAGGAGGTGCAGGAGGAGGAGGAGGAGGAAGAGCAGCAGGCGGAAGAAGAGGAGGAAGAGCAGCAGCACGCGGAGGAACAGTTGGAAGAACAGCGGGAGATTGAGGAGGAACAGCAGGAGGAAAAGGAGAAGCTGCAGCAAGAGCAGGAGAAAGAAGAGGAGGAGCTTCAACAGGAGGTGGAGCTGCGACTGCAGGCTGAAGCTGGGCAACTGCTACAACAGCTAACTCAGCAGGCGCTGCCCATACCAGCTGTGCAGCTGGAGATTCCCGCATTACTACAGCCAGAGCTAGATGAGGAGATTGCCACCACCCTCCCTCTGCACACCGCGCTGGCTGCGCTGCCCAGTGAGCCGGCAACAGTTCAAGTAGAGCAGCCCGATGTCTCCTGCTCCTCCTCCTCCTCCTCCGCTGAGGACAGTCCCCCCCTAACGGGACTCCTCCCCCATCAGCGTGTGCGTCTGACACTGCTCCAAACACTGAAGCTCATTGAGCTCTACCAGGCACAGCCAAATCTCTGGGATCCCAATAATCTGGACTATCATTCGCGCAAGCAGCGACGCGCCTCATGGCATCAGGTCACGGCACAGCTGAATGCCTACGCCGGCGCCAGTTATACCTGGAAGATGCTGCACCGCAAGCTGACGGACTACACCAAATACTATCGCAGGGAGCGGCAGCGTGAGGCGTTGGCCGAGGAGGGCGAGGGGGAGGGCACACGCTGGAATTACTACGAAGCCTTTAGCTTTCTGGACGATGTGCTGCCCATGAGTTGTGTGCTCCAGAAGACCCTCCAGCAACGGGACAGTAATCTGAAGATCATTCAGGTCTATCAGAGCTATGAGCAGCTGTGGAACACCTCCCATCCGGATTACACCAAGCGCAAGCAACGCCAGCGTCAATTGGAATCACTGTGCACGCAACTGCAGGAGGAATGCAATCTACAGATCACCGTGGAGCGACTGAAGAATCGTTTGATTGAGTTCCGTTGTCAGTATCGGCAGTGCAAGGAGGCGCGACAGGTGGCACAGAAGCGGGGCGAGATGTGGGAATGCAGTTATGAATACTATGAACAGTTGAAATTCCTGGAGCTGCACGTCTCCCCCTTTTGCTGTGCCCATTGCCCGAACAGTTTCAAGCGACGCACGGATTATTTGCGACATCAGCGGAATGTGCATCTGGAGGAGCTGGAGAAGGAGGAACCTGGTCAACAGTTGCGCAAGCGACGTGCGCGACGAGGAGCAGCAGGCGCACCCGCTAATCCTCTCGAGCACATTTGTCATATATGCGCCATGAAATTCTCATTGCGCACCTCGCTGCTTGCCCATCTGCGACGTCATCTGGGGCAGCGGACGCACGCCTGCTCCGAGTGCCCCAAGAAGTTCTTCAATTCGACCTCGTTGCGTGTCCACATGCGCAGTCACACCAAGGAGCTGCCCTATGTGTGCGAGCATTGTGCGAGGGGATTTGTGAATGCCAGCAAACTGAATCAGCATGTGAAACGGCATCAGGGCCAGCGGGATTATCCCTGCAGTCGCTGTGAGAAGGCCTTCTTCACGGGACACGAGAGGGATCGACATATGCGCGCCCATCTCAACATACGCGACAAGGTGTGTCCCTATTGTGGACGCGCCTTTGTTGTGGGCAGTGCCTATTACGCTCATCTCAATCTGCATCGGGGGGAGAAGCGCTATGGGTGCGTCACTTGCGGCCAGAAGTTTGCCCAGTATGCAGGACTCTACAAGCATCGCAAGCGTTGTGTGCCGGGGGAGCAGTAGAGGAGACTATCGGAAGGACTATCGAAGTGGAAGATGTATTAAGAAACTGCTACTCCTCCTCACTTGCTCAATAAGCGCAACGAACATTCGTTATATTATTGAGTTCACACTTAAACCGATAGTGCACACGATTACTATCGGCACAGGAGGATTATTGAAAGGGGTGTTGTACTTGGAGAATACTTTACAATTTAAAATTCCACCTACATTTCAATTTTCACGGTACTGGAGGAATTATGAGCAGGAATTTATTTGCTTGATATGTTTTTGGTAAAGTTATTAATTTTTAACGATAGTAAATGTAAATACTATCTCAAGAATACAATTACTATCGCTAGAATACATTTACCATGGCTTATCCCATCTCTAGAACTTCTCGAATCATTGCTAAGTTGTAAACCGACAGTACTCGGAATCGTACATTTTGAGCTGCTTTTCACTTTATAATATTGTAGCTCTTTAATTTCAATTTCCATACAAGTCATGAATTCATGTTTAATAAGACCTGCTTCGATAGTATTCACAATAGTTTTGCTGTTCCATACTCATTTTTAGTGAAATTTTTGTTATGCGCTTGTTTAGATTTTAGCCAATACTCACACTCATTCTTATTCACATATTCATACTCGTAGTATTTAGTATTATATTGAAGATATTTGTACTATAAAACTGTATTATGTGGTGGCATCATTGTATAGCTACTCCTGAGACATTAATATCATTGTTTAATTCATTGATCAACTTATTTACTCATTAACTTTGTTTTTGAAAAGGTTTTGGAGGAACTTGTAAGTTTATATAAGATAAAACCTTATCGCATGAAAAATTACATAAAACCTTTCAAAAATATATCCATGTCGGCATATATAACTTGTATTATCTGATATTCTATAAATTATTCCAAGATCATATTAGTATATATCCAAGAATGAAATTACATTCCCCTATATATAATATAAATATACATACATGCATAACTGTATCTATTATAACATCAAAGCAACTTGAGGCTATAATCACATTCAAAGTATGCGCTATAAATTCGAATAAAATCGAGTTTCATTGTGTATTTCTCATTATCTCTTTATCGACTACTCTTTGCAATCATACTTAAAATTGTAAAAGGGGTAAGGGATGGGGGGAGGAGGATGGTTAAATATTTGGTAGGTAATAAGGAAGTGGATTTGGATTAGGGTTACTACGAGGGTGGGTGGGTTCACAAAAAATTGCTATAAAAATTTATAATCAGCCATCAAAAAAATGTATTAATTGGACTTGGCGAATCGCTTAAGTTGCCGCAGTCGATAAATATCGTTAGTGGGTGGCACCGATGTCTGCAGCTCATCATCACTATCATCGCCACCGGGCAGCAGACGACGGCGGCGCGGTGGCATTGATGTCACACTGTGCTGAACGCCAGTGTACGTGCTCGTGTCCACGATCCAGTGCACCGACTTGGCCAGATCGAACATCTTCGGTGTCAGATCGTTGTCACCATTTGGCTGAGGTGCGGCTGCAAAACGGAAAGAAGGAGATTAGGTTGATCCTCTGCCGAATTTAATCCACAATTCTCCACTCACATTCTGGCAAATTAAGACGCATAAAGATGTCGAACAGCAGCTCAACACTGACGAAGGGTCCACGGAAGCTGTTGGGCGGTGGCAATGCGGCGCAAAGCGCTGCCAATGCCGGCGGTTGTGGAAAGACCCCGCCGGCCAATGGATGAGCGCCAGGATGTGCGCAAGAGCGCGGTTTGAAGGGTATCATCTGTGAGAAGTCTGGCCGCGGTAGTGGCTGTGATGCCTCACCATCTAGGTCTCCGTCGCCACTATTATGGCTATTAGCACCACCACTTACACCACTAACCTTGTTCAGAATGATGCCGACGTTCTAACGGGGAAAAGAGAAAGGAAAGTAGGAATTAGCCCTGGAAATTACAGGGTATAGAGCAGCAGTTACTCACCTCGGCATAACCAATGGACTTGAGTTCGGTGCTTGTGCAGGGATACAGATCCAGGAACTTGTAACGATCCACCAGCTGTGCCGTCTCCTTGCCCTCGTATTCTTTGAGCTGTTAACAAAATTATATTTTATTATAATACTCCATTTTCAGTACTTATGCAGCACACCTCGTCAACAAAATATTTAAGTAAGTTTAAGTAAGCATTAACTGCATAACAATTTCAGAGATCAGGGATCTGTAATATCAACTGAGTCCACTTTGTTCTTGTGCATATTTGCGATCAAAACTAACGATTTCTATATAGTTCAGTCATATAACAAATTCCCTGACACTCGCTGCAAGTTCAATGTGTACACAACTACAGATACCACTTGCAACTCCCCGATTCTCCCCTCTTCACTGTACTCACATTTTCAAAGACCGCACTACGACGTCGTTCCACCTTGACAATACTGGACAAATCGCCAATATTGGACTCAAATTCGAGGAAACGATTCCACACCTCGACACTCTTGTGGGGTGATAAACCTCCCGAGCTGAGCACACGCTCGAATAAGACGCGTGTGTTGTTGTCCTCGTTCAGATGGGATAAGTAATCAATGTAGCACATAACGTACTCGGGACTGCCGCCAAAACGTTTCAGACCCAATTCAAAGATGCGGAATGCAATCTCTTTATCCTTGGAACAGTAGTACTCCATGAGAGCCGCAGCCACAAAGATGTGGTAGCGGGAACGCACATCCTCACGTGCCTTCTTGAAGATGCCACGCGCTGATTTAATGCCCTCAGCGCGGCGTGCAAACTTCATGTACTGCACATAGACCTGGTGGGAACAGAATAAGATATATAATAATAAGATATACTTAAATGATATAATATAATAAATACATAAGGTAATATAGTACATAATTGAGTCAGTTTTCATTCAATTCTCTTTTCGAGATTGTGGCGAACCAGTTAAGGGAATAATCGGCTATACAATATTAAGGATCTGCATTTTACAATGATAAAGACGTGAATTTCGCGACGTCCCTTTGAATTCGAACGAAATAATGTGAAAACCTGTAAAACTATATTTGCTTAAATCCTATATATATTCCTAAAAATCAGTGCAGTGTCAGCAACATGACAATATGGGGATGAGCTATAGATTTTCGTAAAAAAACCTTTTCATTTTATACAATATATAGCACGATACATTTTCCTAAAAATCTGTACAAAGTTTCAAAAACATGCAAAGTCAGAGTTGAGCTTTAGATTTGCCTGTTATACAATAGTTATATTCTTACAAAAGATGCTTAGGTTGTGGTATTCCTCTTAAGTGGGTCAAAGGTATACGGAAATCTCTAGACGAAGTCTTATAAGTGCTGATATATTATAGTATTCACTGCCAAGTAGTTGCAAATGATTTGAAGTATAGAATGCGTTGCTGGACTTAAAGAAAATTCATATAAAATTCATCAGTCCTTTAGTGTATAATTTGGATATCTATCCCTTACGACTGATATACTATGAAAAACTGTGCTATCTAATTTTAAGTTAAGCATAGAATGGAATGGAATGCATAGCATGGAATTTTACCGTTTAACTTCACAAAAATTAAAAGATGATACCCAAAGATCAGACTGAAAACTCAAGGTCCCTTTATTACTACTTCCTTATAGACCACCGTCAGCCCCCGCAGTTTCTCCTCCTTACCAGCGTTGGATCGATGTCTGGCAGCGTGAGCAACTTGTTGTACATGCTGTGCACCTTCTCGTACTTGAGACGTCCCTCCTCAAAGTCGGCATAGGCGAAGTAGAGAAGCGCATTGCGATTGAGAACGCCATTGATGGAACGTTCCAATATATTGGCGCATTCATCCGCAAAGATTTTGGCAGCTTGCACATCCTGCGAGGAAGAGAAAGAGAGAGAGGGCGATTAGAGTGAGATAGCAGCTTGACTGTGAAGGCACATTCTGTCTTATGTTTATGGGGGGTTATATCAATTAATTTAGGTTGGAGAGTAAAACGCGTGCGGCCCGAGTCGAAGGCAACGCGGCAAGTGGAGAAGGGCAGGAAATCTTCTGCTGATGCAGCCTCCTGCTGCTGCCACGTGCCGCGTTACCCAAGGGGCGACACTTCACATCAATGAAGAACAACAAAGAGAGACAAGAATTTTGAGTTTTTGCTTGGCATTGATTGCTTTCTCTATTTGTGAAAGAAGGAAGCAACAACAACAGCTTCTGCTGCCTGTGTTGCCTTTGTGTGTGTGTGAACGACGACTACGCACGCCTTTCTCCGTGAGGGCGCGTGCACTGGTGTCCAGGAACTGCGATGCTTGATGCCACACAGCAGGATGATGTGTCAACACCAGCAGACATTGCTCGGTGGCAAACATAACGCGACGTGTGACCAGCGCTGTATCCTCAGTGCGCAATGGATTCGATTTCTCGTAGGTGATGAAACGTTTCCATAGCTCCACTTGTTTGGTCTCCTCCTTGGTCAGTGTGGGCGGCACAGCGGGCAGATTACGATTCAGTCCCTTTGTATGATACTCCAACTCTTTGGCCACGCGACGTGCGTTCATGTAATCCCTGCAAGACATCGTGTGTATAGAACAGAATCCCAAACCATTAAATGTGTTCTCTACTTACTTGGAGCGCTCCAGACTCATCTTCTCAGATATAATCGGGTTGATGTTCTGCTCGAAGGCAATGTAATCCTTCCAGAGTTGTTCAATGCCCACAATGGGCGTCACCACCGCCTTCTGATAGACACGACGCACAGCAGTGATTTTCTGATTCTCTGCATAGTTGCCCACTGCCTCGACGCCGCGTAGAAAGTATATGTAGTCCTGCCAAATGCTAAACGAGTGCAAATCCATGCCTATCTTCTCCAGTGCAAAGTCATAGGCCTGAGCCATCTTCTCTCTGGAAGGGGAAGCGGGATTAAATAATTATTTGGCAGGGGATATGTTCTGTTACTTACTTGTGTGTGCTCAGGCCCGCCTTGGTCTCCTTGACATAGGTCAGATATAGTTTCCACAGATCAATGTTAAGGATTTTGACCAGACAGCGCTGGAAGAGCTTCTCCACGCGCTCATAGTAACGGCTTCGCATCTCCATCTCTATGTAGAGCTTCCAGTAGCGCGCCGTAGTGGGGAACACGTTCACCAGCGACTCGTACAGGCTGCGCACCTCATGAATGGGACGTGTCTGTGCCTCGCGCAGCATCACCGACCACGACTCGATGTCGTAGGGACGCAGCTCGACGACCTGTTGGGCGCGCACGAGACGCTCCATGCCCCATTCCTGTGCAAGGGGGAGAAATAGAGAGAGGGAATATTAGCTATACGAACTCTCTGCTCAGGTAATTGCACTTACTATGTCGATCTTTATAAGATCTCGTGCGGATGTCATCGCGCTCATTTGTTATTGCCGGCGTGTTAACTGTGGTAGTTGAATTGCTTTGCTGCTGCTGCTGCCACTTACACACACGCGCGCGTACACCGTAGCACTTGCTTGTCACGTTTGCTAAAACACTTCAAGTTAATATTTTATATTTCATTTGCAGAAATATGATGTCAAAAAAAATTGTCTACAATAAATAAAATGCGGCTTCAGAATACAACAGTGTTGTATAACGAAATGGAAAGTGAACTAGTTCAGTTTCCAGCTGGTTATCGAAAATTGATTTTAAAAACATTATCGGAATTACATTAACTACAAATGAATTTTTGTATATAAAAATGCGTAATTTAACAGAGTATAATAAACTGATAATACAATAAAATACACACAATGGAACGAATAAAACGTTAAGGTGAACTGTGCTGATTTTAATGAACGATTACGATGAACCAGTTGACCAACACTGCGATAGGCATCGATAGTTTTTACATATTCAAATTGGTGAATGAAAAAACCAAAAAAAAATGCATTATTTTTGTTTTGCTTAAGAATTTTCTATATTTTATTTCTGAGTACTATTACATTTAACAGTATTTAAGCATACACAATGTATAAACTTTATATTGGTGCGACAGCGCAACGCTCCCCATGCTTGCAACAGCTTGTTGCGCTGCCGCTACCGCGCAGCGGTAAAAACGTCTCAATCTTACAAAGTTGAATTTTGTTGCCATCTTGCGCATTAATATGAATCTATCGATTTGCATAGAATAAAAAAGAGTGCAAGTATGTGTATCGATTTAAAGCGATACATCGAGACAAAAAAAATATCAAATAACAAAACCAAACCAAACGAAACGAAACAATCAAGCGTGGCAATCAAACGAAACGAAACGCATTTAACGGCAGACATATTGCAAAAAAACAAAAAAAAAACGAAAAAAAAAAAACAAAAATAAAAATTAAACGAACGAAAAACAAATAAATTAATCACAAATAAATAAATAACTGACATCAGTTGAACGAAAGATGCTGAGCTTGTCAGAAGACCTGTGTGTGTGTGTGCGTGTTAATTGCAAGTGACAGTTCTAACTGCCAAAAGGCGAAGGAAGAGAGACAGAGCGAGAGAGAGAGGGAGTGCGAGAAAAAAGTAGACAACACACACAGAGGCACACTCTCACACACATACACGCACGGACAGGACCAGCTGTTGTGTTGAACAACGGCAAAAAGGGGTTAACATTAGCGGTACATTTATTCTCGCTCGGGGTAAGCAATCAATACGATTTATTTGTGCTTATTTTGTTTTTGTTGTTGTTGCTGCTTTGCCTGCCTGCTGCAGTTTTCTTTCCATTTCACTAATTTTCTGAGTGACCGCTGTCAGTTGTTGTTTTGTTGACGAATTTCCCCCAATTGCCATGTTGTTGTTGTTGCTCTGTCGCTTCCTGCGTAGCAGCGACGTCGACGGCAACGTTGGCGGCTATTGACCGTAAGTAGAAAAAAATAAGTGCGCACAATGTAAACGTGTGCGTGGGTATGTGTGTGTGTGATAAGGCATAATAAGTGTGTCACACAGACACGGGGTGACAACAATAACAAGAGCAACAACAAGTAAGACACGGCGGCGTTTTGTGTCAAAGTGGAGCAAAAACTTTTTGCTGATTGTGATTGTGTATTTGCCCACAGTATAGCTATGCGAGTGGGCATGTGTGTGTGCGTGTGAGTGTGTGAAAGGGAAAAGCGCACGTATGCATGTCAAATAGCAACACACACACACATACACGCAGCCTGGATTGCTGTCAGTGTAATTTGACGAAAGTCTCCTTCTCTTTCTCTCGTCCTTTCTCGCTTGCACTCGCACGCTGACAACTTATAACGGTTGTTTTTAATTGTGCATAGTTTTAAAACATATAAGTGGCCTCTGCGTGCCTTTGCTGCTGCAGGCGCACAAGGTGAAAGAGGATAAGGAGATGGATATGGAGGAGGAGAGAGCATGCGGCGACTGGCTTAGCCTGAAACCGCTTGCCTACATTCAGGCGCACACAATGTACGCCTGTGTGTGTGTGTGTGTTGCGAGGGTATTTGGGTTGCAAGCCCCTCCTCTGCTCCTTGAGCACTCTACCCCTCCCCCTGCTCATTGACCGTTGTCTTGTTTTGTATGTTGAGTCTTTGCGAGCAAATAAATACTGCAATTACTTGAAATGTGGCACTTTTACGTACACACACACACACACATTCATAGTAGAGTACACATACTCACTCTTTCACTCTCACACACACAAAGTTGCTTTGTGCACTGTGCATTAAGTGAGGTCGAATTTCTTGTAAAACTTTATTAACCTCACCCAGCCGCACTTTGTGGTTATTTTTGCACTTGTGGAAAAGGTTTCCCTTTCAATGGAGGTTGGCGGGGGGAATAAAATGAACTGTTGCAAGCATATTGGGTATCTTGGCCTTTGTGTTGTTGCCCATAAACACCTGTCTTTATGTTCTGCGCCCTTTCTTATTGTAATAAGAGAGCGTAAACATTCAATTAAATTCACCTTCCCACATATTCTGCTTGGGGTTAAGAACCTCCTCACAGGTTGCACATGTATTCAGTGAATTCATTTCGATTTCAAGCAAAACTTCATCTAGTGAACTAAGTACAAAATTTAATACGGATTTCGAGAAGAACTTTAATATTTGCATTGATTTCCAATTTGAATATAAGTTTATCATAAAACAAAGATATTTATCAAAGATATTCCTAATTTAAGGCACAATTCTAAATCTTCTTAGTAGATGGAACAAATAACTTTAACCTGGCGAATTCCTTTTGCCATCAACTTTATTTGAGGAAGGTTTTGTTCCGGAAGCCTTCCAATTTCTTTGTCTTGTACACATTTTGTAGTTTTCGCCTTGAAATCCAATACATATCAAAAGTTTTCTTAAGTACTTTGGGGTTTTACCAAGCAGAGAACGCTGGAAAAGTTAATAGTTTATTAGTTTTCAGCATAAACCTAATCCCTTTCAAGCCGAAACTTCTTGTACGTTAAACCTGCCGAATTCCCCTTGAAGTCAACTTTGTTTACATTAAGTTTCGCTGTGGAAAACCTCAATTAATACGTACCGCATCGTCACATCGTGTTGTCTGCTACACATTTTCACAGTTTGTCGCTACGTAAGAGCAAAAATAAAACCACAGACCACAATCAATGCAAACTTCCTGCCAATTTCCAGCCGGGTATTAAAGCAGGCTCTGTCTCATTCACACGCTTTAGCGCTCTCCCTCTATCTCTCTCTCTCCCACTGCACCAATAACCGCAAATTGCTTGAGTTTTTAATGGGTCGTCTGCAGCAATTACTCATTTAATTGGAACAAAGTAGAACGGCTCTGATTGAGCCCTGACTTACTGTGTGTGGTGAGTGGGGCGTGAGTTCCTTTTTTTTCGGTACGGTTCAGTTGGGTTTTGCCCGCTGATTGATTATCAAATTGCCAACGAAACTTGCCAACGACAGTTCGAACAACATCCGAGTAAAGGAGCAACAACGTCCAACAACGACAACAAAACAGTTCAATTTGGATTTATTTTGCTCATTTTACCATTTACCATTTCCCTTTTCCCCGTTTTCCCTGTTTTTCACCCTGTTCAAGAAGAAGACGAGGCATCGCATGTCTTTGTACAATCAGAATATCCAAATTAATCATTCAATCGCATTAGTGCTCCACATACTGTGTACTCGTGTCAGTGGCTGAGAGTGTGTGTAACTGTGTATGTAAGTGTGTGTGTGACAGACATATGCGATGTGCTTATGGAGTGCTTGCATATCCATCTCAATAAAATACTTTTATCAATAAACCAACAAAAAGTTCAACGAGTTCTCGTAATGAATACAGTGAAGGTTCATTTTATGGAGAGGTGTTCCCCCCAAAATGTGTCACAGACTGAACGAGCAAGACTCATTAGGTCGTTGTCGTTGTCGTTGTGTTAATGCTAAGCCCTCAAAGAGGCTTTTACCAAAAGCAGCTGTTAATTAACAGTAGTTGAGAAATGTGATCAACTGGAATGTTAAACAATGAAGTTAATTGTAGAGAATGTCAACCTATCTCTATATCATTTCTACATATATTGTACTATATCAATCAAGCTTACATAACAGCACAAAGTGATTACAGCGGCGCCAGTTGAGCTGTTAAAAGCGCCGCTGTTAATTTGAATTTCGCCATTGAATCAATTTCAATAGAAAGCCTCACAATAAAAAAATTCTCGTGTAGTCTCGTATATTCTCGTTATATTGTCTCTGAATTCGCCTTCAAAAGTAATTAGAGCGTTTTGTTGCTTCAGAGCTCTATGCTATGCTCGTCTGCCTCTGCGCTTATCAATTAAGTCGAGGCCAATTCAACTGAACTCTCGCTTCAGATCGAAATCATTGTATGATCATTTTCTATTTCAGTCTAGCGAGAGAAATAACTACAGTGAGTGTTGAGTATTGAGAGAGAGAGAGTATTGGAAAGTTGTAAGTAAAAGCCGTAAGAAAACATCACACTACCAATTTTCCACAATACTTGTGAGCACTTTATAGTTAAGGGCACTTTAGAAGTATTTCCCAACTCTAATACACTAATAATCCTAAGAACTTTCAAAATTCTAATGCGGTTTAGCTGAAGCTTATACAAGTTAAACCTTTTGAAACCCATTCTAGAAATCGCTATTTATCAATTAACAGCACTTTTTAAGTCTTTCCAAACACCCTAAGCCCCGTAACACCTAAAAGAATATCATTTCATTAGAAATATTCTTCATTTCCAGCATAATCCTAAGAACCTTCAAGAGGAAACTTCAAGCCGTTTTAGTTATAGCCTTAACAAGTTTAGCCTGCCGAATTTCTCTTAAAGTTCCGTTGTAGAAAACTCATATAATTGATAAGATCTTCCCAAACTACCCTATACCCTATAGAGAGTGCACACTGTATTCAGTTTTTTATTAGTATTTGTTGACAATATTTGTTTTGTATTTGAATAACAATGTTTGGTTCACATTGTTGCTGACGCGACAGCAACATGCAAATGGGTCTAGCCAGGTAGGAACAGGGAGAGACCCTCTCGCTCCCCCTCTCTCCCTCTCTGGGTTGGTAGGGTAGTGGGAGTGGGTGGGTAGGATGTACCAGTTACAATAGTTAACGACATGAAAACGACTAATTTTGCTATTGGTAAAGCGCCTTTCGGATGGTGCTCGTGACTAGCCTAGGAACCTAGCTAGGACCTTTCCTTACTGGCGGGGCAGCGGGTAGGGTAGGGTTAGAGGGTCTGGAGAGCGGCACACAAATCGCTGACTGACGTGATAACAAATAACCGCAAATTTCTGATTTCTTGTGCGCCTCGCTTTGTATTATTATTATTTTTATTATTGTTGCCCAATCAATGTACAAATGTTTGTACAACTAGGAGAGGAGGGGGTGGGCGTTAGGCTCTAGTCTTAAGAGCAAGTCAGGGAAGGGGGCAGGGAAGAAAGCAGGAGGAAGGGAAGTCAAGAGGGCGCCGTCTAACAACTCTGACAATGTCTGGCGGCGCTTGCTGTGTAGTTCGCTTTGTTGCCTTCGCTCAAACGGTTGCACCACGCTCGGATGCGAAGCGCTCCTTCTTCAATGTCCGATAACGATGATCAGCTCTCAGTTGTGGGCGTGTCACTGCGCGTGGGTCTAAACTATGCGCCACGTCTGACCATGCGTCGCATCTACAGCAAGAAACATTTTCGCAATGACAAAGAGTATCGTCATGAGGTGGCGAATCATTATCGCGACTACAAACTGCAGCAGGCGCTGCTGGGACTGCCCCACAATAGTAGCAGCGGCAGCAGCAACAACACTCACTATCATCATCCTCGTGGCGGCACGACGACGCAGACGCGACGTCGCCGCATTGGGCATTGCATGCGACTGCGTCCATTGGCGCCGCCCACAGTGGCCTCCACATATGCTCAGCTCCGTGTCCAGTTGCCCATCCATGTGCACTATTTTCCCAGGTAGGAAGCCAGTTCCAGAGAGTCTCCTGTCTCTCTGTCTGTGTATTTGTGTGTGTGCTTTTAGTTGGTGTGACAGTTGGTGTCATAGATGTATATGGGTTGGGACCTCTTCTCCCTCCTTCTCTGCCTCTTCCTGCTCTTGCGCTTGACGTGAAATTTCCGCCACATCTTCAGCTCGAGTTTCGTGGCCTTTTGCTCGCTAGCTCGCTTCGTTTTGCGGCTGCGGCGGCGGCTGACGTCAGTGCCAGGCAGGCGGGCAGGCTATATATGCTGCCATATACCCTGCTTGATAAGCCGACGCCCCCGTGCTCGCTCCCCCTCCTTTTCACTGCTTGCCCCGTCGTACCGCACCTGTTTGTGGCTGTATCGCCACAATTCACTCACACACACACACATACACAAACAGTGTATACTATTTAGTATATATACATATTAGATGTGTATATATTTTGTATATTTCAGGCAGAGAACAGCAACGCGAAGCTAGCAAAATAATTCGCGCTGGCAGCGCGCTCTGCTCTGCTCTCTGCTCAGCTCAGCTCCAATGGGGCGAAGAGAAGAGACAGCGAAAGGTCGAGAAAGTCTGAAATTATTTTCAAAATGACTCTTAACTTGCAGTTTGTTTTGTGCGTGTACGTGTGCACGTTAAGTCCTGCTGCAGCTCAATTTAATATCTCAACTTTTGCTTTAAAGCATCAGGGAGGTTAATCAGACCTTTAAAGTGTAAACTGTTCAATGTATCTGTGTACCATATTTTCTAAACTGGATATTAAATTCTACTCACACCTTCGCCTTGACTTGTGACTTTAAATTCTGCAGTTTGGTATAATTTCTTAACTTCTTGCTAAATCTAGTGAGAGGAATAGAGAAGGTTATCTATGTTATAAAGTGCAAATTAATCAGTGTTTCTGTGTATTTTCTTAACTTGATATTAAATTTAATACTGACTTTATGATATTCAAAGTCTTAACTTCTCGTTAAACATACACTTTCATCCAAAAAAGATGTCTGCTTGCGCGAGATGTTCCTAAGTTGATGTGAAATTGACTGTCAGTTCAGTATCAAGTTAAGTTTTAAAATAACTTGGTAATCTTAATATTCAGTTCTAATTTCAAGAACACAAGGTAATCTCGATTCAGTTCTATTTAAATGAGAAAACATACATTTTACCCTGACTCTAGGTTGATTTTAAAGCAATTCAAATAAATGTAAGTCAGAGAAATAACGGCTGCTTTTACTCTCGACAAACTCACAACAGTAACTCTTTTATACACATTTTTCAAATTGATGTCCATTAAAACTTGAGCTTTTAATTGCAGATAAACTTAAATTCTCTCTCAATCATATAAATTAAATTTCTAACCTTCAAAACTCTATACTCAAGTAAAATTATGCGATATATGATAAAAAATTAATTGCAGAAAAACTTAAATTCTCTCTCAATCATATAAATTAAATTTCTAACCTTCAAAACTCTATACTCAAGTAAATTACGCGATATATGATAAAAGTTAATCATCAACTTCGCAGTCATTGCGTTAATTGTCGCTGTGTTTAATCTGTATATATCATATGTACATATGTATAGGGTAAATACTTGTGCTCTATCTTCTTCAATTACTCCCTTAGATATATTTCTCCAATTCTTCCTCCTACCAACAAGAACTTTATTGATTGTGCCAAATGGTCAACATGAAGTTTACTGGTCTCGGGTTAACCTTTGTTCAAGGTAATTCTCTGGGGGAGTCCAGCAAAGTTCATTCGTTCGTTTCGAGTGGCGGCAGCAGGAAGCTACTTCCGTGTCGCACTTAACCTCACTTGTTGACATTTCTCGCCGTAAACGATAACGATAACGATAAGTAAATAGGAGCGTATTGTGGCGCTACGCAAAGGCACGCGCTCGAAATCGTTGTTTGATTATATTAGCCAGTCCATTTGCCAGTCTTCTTTCTCTCATTCTCCCCCACTAGAGATACCCTGTAATGTACACAGTGGGTATATTAGTTGTGAGTGCAATTAGTAAGCTTACATATGTATCTCAAGGTTTGTGAAGAGGAAACATTAAATTTGGTATAGCACATTATCTATAGGGAAACTTAAGTTTTTCTGTTTGCTATTTGCATTATCTGCAAAATTATAGTTATAGGTAATTTTTAAAGTATTTCCCCTTTTAATTTTAATAAAGGAATTCCATAATTGCAAAATTAAGCAAGAAGACTATACAAATTACGCAATTTATTGCACTTTTTCTCACTCTTTCTCTGCTTATACTTTGAATGCACATATAAGGAACGCATACAATTTATTTTGTTTCGCTTAGATCTCTGGAATTCTTTGAAGTATCAATATGAAATTTCTTATGCAGTTTGCTAAGTGCATTATCTACATGAAAATTATATTGAATTATCCGTAATTTTGATGTTTTTCCTTTTTTAATATTTACAAAGAGACAAAAGGGAAAATTGCAAAATTGAAAACATTGCAATTTATTTTGTACAGGGTCGTTTTGCGGTCGACTCGACTGTGCGACTTTCTTCACCTGCTTTGTATTCACTTTCCCCTCTTCCACTGCTCCTTCCCCTCTCTTTTTGTGCTGTTTTCTTTGCCCGCATTCGCTTCGTTTGCTTGTGTCACTGTGCTTGTAATTAATGTTTGCCTTCTTTTGCGGCCCTTTCCACCTTCTGTGTGCGTTGGGGGGTCGGGGCTAATTACAGATTCGGCGATACGTATGCGCCCCGTGGACGACGCTGGCAGACGATTTGCTCAGCAGCAGAAGCAACAGCAGAAGCAGAAGAAGAGGAGCAGGAGGAGGCAGCCACAACATACAACGATACATTGCGGCGCATACACCGTGCGCGCAGCTGCGACCAACTGAAGGCGCTCGTACAGCGCCAGCTCAGCTGACGACAACGACGACGACGGCGACGGCGACGACGACCCCAGAGAACGAAATGGGCACAGTCTGACCCTGAAGCGGGCAGCGTCGACGTCGACAGCAGCAGCAGCAGCACCGACAGCAGCAGTTATGAGCAGCAAGTGTTAGATATTAAAACAGAAAACCTACAACGGCAGCAGCAGCAGCAACAGCAGAAGCGCCAGCAGCACATCGACTTTTACCGTTACCTGCAATTGGCTAACGGGTACTACGAGCGCAACTTGCAGGCGAATGTTAAGTACCTGCAATCGATTGGCCGAGCTAATGCGATAAGGCAGCAGCAGCAGCGACATAAGCAGCAGCGACACAAGCAGCAGCGACGGCACTCTTTGGAGGCTTGGCCGCAGCAGCAGAGACAGCAACGAGAGCAGCAGCTACCAGCAGTTGATCCGCAGTCGACTCAGGCAGGCAATGCTGCAGGCTTGAGCGCCATTTTGCAGCAGAGTTGCCAAACCTCTGGCATACGTGTTCACATAGCGCCGGTGCAACAGCAGCAGCAGCAGCAGAGCATGTGTGATTACAAAAACAAGCATAACAACAATAAACACAATAAGAACAGCGATAACAGAAAGAGTGCAACAGCCGAAATAATCGATCAAGCGCAACAGCAACGCAAACTATACGAAATAATCGATAACCTAAGTGAACTGAGTGTATGCGATAGTCGCAGTAGCGATAAACGGTTGATTCATTTGAGCCAGTTAAGTTTGTGCGATAGTCGCAATAGTTTGCCGCGCATTACATTTACCGATTATACGCAACAGGTGGCGCTATATGGCGCCAATTTTGAATACCCAACGACGAAGCCGGACCACCAAACAAACTGAGTACATATAAAATACAACAAAAGAAATCAAACAAACAACAACAACTAAAAAATAATACAGAACACGTAATACTCGAAGAAGAGGAAGACGAAGGGCAATTAAAAAGGCGCAGCACAAGCAGAGCCCGAGAGAACAAACAAAAAACACAAAACGAAAACAAACAAACAGCGAGCGAGCGCGCGGGCGAGCGAACAAAGCAAATTGCGCGCGCGTCATCGGAAATCGTTTTTATATGCAAAACGACACAAAAGCAGAGCAACAACAACAACACCAACAGCAGCAACAAAGCTAATAACGGACCCGAAGAAACTATAAAAAACGGCTTTTTTTGAGCCGACAGTTTTGCTCGTACAATGGTTGCGGCTGCTGCCGACGTACAAATCGCAGCAACAACAACAGCAACAGTCGTCGTCGAGCCAATAGCAGCAGCAGCAGCAGCGCCGCCAGCAGCAACGACGTCGACGCCGCTGGCCAAGAGCAGCAGCAGCTTAGTGACTGCCGCAAGCGACAGCAGCGCGCAACAAGCAGCGATCTCAAATCAAGGCAACAATAACAACAGCAGCAACGACAGCAGCAATAACACTGATAACGACAGCAACATTAACAACAACAACATGTCGGACTCAAGCATTGCCAGCGGCTCAGTGGCAACATCAACAACAGCAGCAGCAGCAGCTACAGAAACATCAGCGCCGACAGCAGCAGCAACTGCATCTGCAGCAGCAGTAGCGACAGCAACAACACCGCCAGCAGCAACTGTTGTCGCTGTGCCCAGCAAAAGCGCCGTCAGTCAACGCAATGTGGACATTAAAATCGAGAAGACCGGACAAATGGAGGTGGCCACACAGCAGCTCTCCAAGAAGGTGCTAAAGCTCGATCTGGGCGGCAAGAATCTGGATGAATATTCCCTCAAGTCACCCAAGTCGCCCATAGCGGGTAAGAGAATACTATACTTCATATATATCACTATATATGGTGTATAGTATAGTGGCAAAGATAATGTGTGTGCGGCATTGTAAATCGATCGTTTATTTGCGCTCTGTATATACGAGATATACGATATATGGTGTATGGTATATGCTGTATGCCATGGTATATGGGTATTATATTTGAATAGAATAGAGCCCGAGCCCAACCCACAAACCACACATGGGAAAGGCAGACAAGGCAGGTAGAGCTACAGTGGAATAACGAAATAATGACAGGAAGTGGAAGTGTTCAATTAAATTTAGACACAACTAAGGGTTATATAAGGCTATATGGGAAGGGAAACTATAGCGAAAATAACTTAATATATACATTTATTTACAGCTAACAAAATAGTATAAAAGGTGAAATTTAGTTCATATAGTGCATGATTAGTTTCATAGAATAGGCACATAAATTCCTGGTAAATAAAGATTTTATAGATGAAGTATAAGTTGAAAATAAAACTGAATATATAGCAAAAGTAATCTCAAATGTAAGGCGAATCGTTGCAAGACATTATCTATATAGTAAAATGTAATTGAATATCAGAAAACTTATTTCATTTACATATTGTAAGTCTGAATCACCGGAAATAGTTAGAAAAGATAGTAAAGATTAGATTTAAGAACAAGAATAGATAATGGGAATACATATTTTTTGTATTATATTAGTTCTTGTTCAGCAAACAGATTCATAAAGCAATTGATAAGTAAAAAGCAAACTAGTCAAAAATCTCTTGGAATTCAATATAATAAAATACGAATAATTTTAGTTTGTTGAGGTTTAACAGTTAAATAAATGGATGTGCACAATTCCATTTAACAATTTCTGAGTTTCTGAATTGAAAAAGTTCTTTAAAACGCGTATTTACTGTAAGAATTTTAAAGATTTAATTTCAACTTGCTAGCAGAACTAAGTTTTTTCACGAAAAACCGACAAAACACACACTGCCCATACTACACACACATAGACACACTTCCCTACACTACACACACACACAATATACACACTACACATATACACACATATATATATAGCCGTACTCCGAGCTGAACAAACAAGGCTCTTGCACAGCAAAACACGCAGTTTGTTCTTCTCCTATAGGCAGTTGAACTTAAGAAGGGATAGAGAGAGGTCTAAGCTAGAGAGGAGGGGTAAGGTAGAGTGGAGAGAGATACAGTGAGGTAAGGTAGATAGGGGGCGGGGAGAGGAAGCACCTTCAAACGCGCATACACCATAGACATAGGCCGGGGTAACTATAGAAGGAAGTAAGCTAAAGGGGGGAAGACTCTCAATCGCGCATATACCATAATCGACCATAGATAGAGCTGGCGATCATAAACGATCTAACCTGCCTTCCTTATCGCATGTTTACTGTGCATTGTTTATGATTTGTTGTTGTTGTTATTAATTAGATTCCCTCTAACGATTTGAATTTCGATTCCGATTCACAGCACGCTTGCCGCATCAAACATCATTGACGTCATCGGTGGACGTGGAGGATCGGAAAACATTACGTGAGGCCTTGTACCAGGGTATATTTCATCGGCATCGTCGCACCATCTTTGCTGTGGGCAGCTTTCTGCGCATGCTGCGCAGTCGCAATTCGCAGTACAATACGATCAGGAGCTCGTCGGAGGGCGAGGATATCGATGAGGTTAGATAAGAGTACATTATGATATATGTGCATGCATATATACACTCGCATATTGTGTGTATCTGTGTGTGCTATACATATATATGTATGTGCCATGCGCTAGTAGATGCAACAACAACAACAGCAACAACAAGAACACCACAGCAACAACAACAACAACAACGACAATCTGGATAAGGAAAGCAACCACAAAATTGATGACTGACTGTTGTTTTTGTTACACGCAACACACACACACACAAAAAGACACTAGGACACACATACATAGACACCGTGTATAGTTGATCTATATAGTTGGTATTATATAGCATTGTATCATTGTGTAATCATGTGGCATGTAAAACGATTGTAATTGTAACTTGTATCATCCTCAGAGAGAGAGAGAAAGAAAAGGAGAGGGAACTTTGTATCCCACTCTAGAGTAACAGAGAGAGAGAGAGAGAGAGCACTCTGTATCCCTTTCTATAGTAAAAGAGAGCACTATGTGTTCGCTCTCTAGACAAAGAGAGAGAGAGTTCACTATGCATCCCTCACTCTAGAAAGAGAAAGAGTTCTTTTTGTTCCTCACTCTAGAGAAAGAATACTCTGTATCTCCCCTCTCTCTCTGTGTGCCATATACATACATGCAACTCTGTCTCTGTCTCTCCCCATCTTTATATTGCTGTCTCTTTCTGTACTGTGTTCTCGCCACAAAATGTTGTGTTTAGCATTTAGAAACGAAGCGAGAACAGAAAGTGCTGTGACTCTTTCCCTCTGTTGCATTCCAAGACACATCATAGACTTAGTTGCCACTATATCGCTCGCTCTCTCTCTCCCTCTCTCTGTCCTCCTTTATCCTGCCTCTCGCCAATGAATCTGAAAGACGCCTTATCTAAAAAACAAACACCCTAGTCCTTAATGCCTTCTTTTCGATACCACGATAAGCAAACAAAAACAAATATACACATATATACTATAAAATACATACTATATACCATATATACTGTATACTCCAACCCCCCTGTAACTACGTAAGTGTATGTAATACTGTCATAACTGTACAACAATTGTTAAAAACGTAACTCTGTAAACTTTGTAAAAGCGCCAACCGAACATTGTTTTGTCATTCCCGCCCCCCACTCTCCTTATACACTATACGCACCTTGCAGACAGAACCACCAGTGACTCTGTTAAAGCTTGTACTAGTTTTGTAAGTTTTGTACCACAACAACCAATTGTACCGTACCGTATACTGCGTGTACTGCGTATTATCGCCTGGTTTCCTCGTTAAGCTGAACATTTTGTGCTCTCTTGTTTTTCTGGAGAGTTTTCTTTTTTTTGTATAGTTAAGCTAGCGGTTTTTTTTTTGTATATTTCAATTTTTTTTATTCGATGCGTTTTTTGTACATTTCCAGAGTTAAGAGATAAATGATGTTTAATATTTATATAGGATATATATGCTTAGTACTCTTTCTGTAACGACATTTTGATATGATAAACCTTATGTAGTGTTTTTTATATAGACTATAGAAACTAAGTGAGATTTCGTTTCGTGTGTGTGTTCTTGGCACATTATACATATGTATATTCCCTTATAGGGTAACTAATAGTAGTGCGTATTTAGCCTGCCATATAAAAGACCATCAGTCTCCGGTACTTTCACAGACCAGTTATCAAAATTCTCCTCTGCCTTATACTATATATAACATACATATATATATATTACTATATAAATGAACCTATATTGGACCATAATGAACTTTTGATAGATTTTGCTTGGGAGGAAGATTGAATATTTGAGGTTAAGTTTGGCCAGTCTGCAAGCTGCTATAGTGATTTTCCTTCTCTCGTTTTTTTTTTGATTGTTCTATTGTTATTATTACTATTATTGTTATTGTCGGTTTTCATTGCAAAAGGGAACAAAAAATAAAGACAAAACGAAAACAAAAATAAGCCGCACTCGATGAAAATGTTATAGCGCAACTTATACAGTTATAAATATATATATAATATATATAGAATAGCTATATCTAGTTATATGTATTATATTATATTACATGTATGTATGTATACCAGAGAAATGCCTAGTTCTAAGTAGCCCAATACACAGACACACACACACACACTCACACAGACACCGACTATTGTATACCCTTTCAACACACACGATATGATATATGCTGATACTATATACTATATAGATATGTGTGTGCATTTTAGAGCATTTTTGTTTAGAGCTAGAGCAACATAATGTTTAAAGATTTTATACAGCGACACCCACACACTCTCACACACACACTATATAGAGTGAGCTAACTGTATATGTGTAAACGGCTACATTCATGACAAATCTGTTGGCATATATGTACGATATATTTCATTATTATTACATACATATTACAATACGATTATGTTAAAATATTCTGTTTTTTTTGTTGTCGAAATAATAAAACCATGTGAAATTCCAGTTATGTCAAGTACCTCTTCACTCTCTCTGCCTCTTTCTCTCTCATCTATCTACTTTTTCTTTCTTTCTTTTGCAGTTTCTCAAGTCGCGTAAGATCCTCAAGTTTCCGCATCTGTTCGATCGCTAAGACAACATGAGAAATCTTTCAATTTATATATATATACTACATGTTTATACGATTATACGATATATATCAGACTTATATACGATATGCATATTTGTATTGATTGTAAAACACACGCTGAACATGGAATAAATCTCACACGATCTTAGGCTAGCAACGGCGCGTTATCCTCCTCCTCCCCCTAACCCCACCACATGTTTGCATTAGGCAAATTGTAGACGGCGGGCCACAGGGGGCGCATCGGAGCAAGGGACATGCCCCCGTTGGTAGGACTTGGTTGGCCCAGCATCGTAACGAACTGCAAAATTGGATAGAGAAAAAAGGTAGTTAGATATGA
This sequence comes from Zaprionus davidi, assembly GCA_018903715.1. NCBI lineage: Eukaryota > Metazoa > Arthropoda > Insecta > Diptera > Drosophilidae > Zaprionus > Zaprionus davidi. The sequence goes on along the minus strand of JAEIGL010000001.1, from coordinate 2,836,861 downwards.
GCTTAAAAATGTATCTTAAACTTATCGAAATCGGATACATTTAAGGGACTAAAAAAGCATATTATAATAATTTATTGAATAAGTAGAACCTGTCGAATAAGATTTATATGACTGCGCTATTATTGGCACTAACTGTACTATACACTGATATTGCTAGAGCTTACAGTTACAACATAAAGACATTGTTGCCTATGAACAAAAAGAGCTTGTCCAAGATCTATTCTACTTTCAATAGGAAACAGATAAGAATATTATTGCATTATTCTGTGAGATGAGTCCAGAATAAATAATACATTTCATAAGGCAAACTGAACTAGAAAAGGAGGAGTTCTAGGTTCGGCAGGGAGTACATTGCTTCTCTAAGGTCAATTAGTATCTGTACTGTATTACATGAATATTTTGTTTATACTCGATTGGTGATTGAATGGACTTGGAAAGAGATCTGTAAGTAAATGACAGATTTTAACCTACAAATTGAAACCTTTCTTCCGCTAGAACTAATGTCGGTTATAGTGCACTTACCATAATATATGAGATTATGGAGCAATGGGTGTGCAAACCTTAACAAAATCATAAGCTCTACAAGATGATGTTGTCCTACAAGAACGCTTTGCTGAGGCATCTATCCTGGCGTAATGTGGGAAATCTTCTACAAGTAATTGAAGAATTCAGATCTACAAATGGAAACTATCTTTGCTTTAATATGTGAGTAATGTGTGTGCCATTCAAAAGCTCTACAAGTTCATAAATTGAAAATATACTTCGAAGATATGCGATATATCTTTCTTGTGTGGGTTTGATCTGCTCCAAAATAAACTCTGCAAGCAAATTAAATTTTTAGATATAAAGATTTACACTAGTTTGCAGGCAGCACCACAGTGGAACTTCACTATAATGACTACTAACTGTTATGCAGAGTCGTCTCCATATGTTAACTGTACATATATTAGCACTATATCCAGAAGAGCCGAGTCGTCTTCATCAGATATTTATTATATATAAATCTCCTTCTTCCACTTCCTCTCACTATAGTGTGTAGTTCCACTGTAGTTGCCTGCTTTACTATCCATAGTACAGTACTTCCTCACCTGTTGCGGACTGGCCGCGACCACATAGGTGCCATCGTCGACGGCCTTCTGTATCTGCGACCTTATCGCTGCCGTCTCCTTCAGATTGAGCGGGGTCACCTTCACCGGCGGAGCCTGCACTGTGGGCCTACGGCTATTTTGCTGCAGCCAAGTGGGTGCAACCACCTGGCACCATCCGACAGAGATGAAGCCAAGCAGCAGCAGCAACAACAGGCAGAGACGGAGACAGATGCAGACATGTTCGTTCATGTTGAGCAACGTAGAATGAATGCATTCAATCATGCACTCACATCTCACAAACGAGATTCGCTTCCGCTGGAAATTTCGTGCAGATTTGCAGAATATCAAATAAACTTAGTCGTGTTGTTATTGTTGTTGTTGTATTATTATTATAATATTATTGTTGTATTTGTATTTTCATTGTTGTTGGCAGTTATCAGACACGCACAAACGTGTTCACAGTAGACAGAATAACGGCGCTTCTACAAATGTGTGAGTGTACAAATGAGTGTGAGTGTTTCGAATGAATGTTTTCATTGACCTAAAACTGACCTAAACAACCAGAGAAATAAGGACAGGTTTAGGTGAATGAATGTCTTCATTAACAAATGCATGAAGCATGAATATGGAATAAAAGTTTCAACTTGCAACATTCATATGTTAATAAAATATGTGAATATAGCTTGAATAACTTGCAACGTCCACATGCACAATGAGTGCTTAAAATGCATGCGACGAAGCAAAAGTAAAAACAATAAAAGCACATTGATAGTGCAGCCAACTGAATAAGTGTCAATGAGTGTTTGAATATTGACCGAGTGTATAAAATGTTTGAATGTAAATATCCTCACAGGAAGCAACTGCGAATCAAAGTAAACAAAACGTACAAAATAGTTGTAAATAAGTCTGACTGAGTGTAAGTATGAAAACTTGACTGAATAGTTGTAAATACGTCTGAATGAATGTGAATACCTTACTGAGTGTATTCATACGTATTCAAACGTATTCATACGAATACCTGACTGCCTTACTGAATGAGTGTCTGTGTGAATAGTTTGAATGCACTGCGCGTTGCGTATCTGTGTGTGTGTGCGAGTGTGAAGTGAATTGAGCACCGAGTGTGTGCGAGTGTGAATAAGTATCTGAATACATGACTACTGAATGAATGTGTGTGAGTGTGTATAGAGCGAGCAAGTGTGAACGTTTCTCTTGTCCAAATGGTAAAATGGCTTCGCTTTTTAACGTGTGATGTGAGTGCAGTTGAATGGACTCATTCTGGTTTGGTCGACCGTCCTACTCCTCTCTCCCCTCCACCTTCTTCTGATCATCTGCAATACTCTCTCTCCATTCGCCTCTCTGCCTCATGCCTGTGTCGCTGCCTGATCTCCACCCGGCGCCGCAGCAGGCGGTTCACCATCACGATCCTTGGGCTCCTCCTTGATCACCACATCATCATCGTCCACATCGTCCTTGCTGTGCTCATGCAGCAGCACATACTCCCTGGAGCTGAAGCCGAACTTGATCACATCCTTCTCAATCAGTTCGTAGTACTTGCGCGTATCGATCTTCTTGCTGTTGAGGAAGGTGCCGTTCGAGGAGTTCAGATCGATGAGGTAGAGACGCACCCGCTTCCCCTGACTGCCATCCTCACGGTCGAAAGGCACCAGACGATATTGCAGCGCTGCATGTTGCTTGGAGCAACTGGGATGATCCACTGCCAGATCGCAGACTTTGCGATCGCGTCCGACCAGGAAACTGCTCTGACGATGGATGTGCAGTGTGGGCAACGCCATCTCACCCTTGAACGGATACAGACGCCAATGACGTTTCGGTTTACGCGCCTCTGGTGGCTCCGAATACTTCACCACAACGCCATTGACAGTGTTGGTGTCCTCTGTCAAGGCGCCGCTCAATCCGAAATTCGGTTTCTCCTTCTCCACTACGGGCTCTTCGGGTTTCTCCAGATCCCTCACTGATTTACCCCATTCAAAGTGTTCATCATCCACATCGCGTAGGCGTCGCTGCTGCGGCTCCTGTTCCTGCTGGCGTTGGCGACGACGTGGACTGCGACTGCGGCTACGACTGAAAGATAAAGTTAAGGATAAATTTACAATTAAAGAGAAAAATAAGGTGCAGGATAAAGATACAGATAAATTGAAAGAGATAAAGATAATATCGAAAGATGAGGATAAATTTAAAGAGAAAGATATAGATAAATTTAGAGATAACGATCAATTTTATGATATAGATTTAGATTTGCAGTTGATCTGCAGAGACTTACCGGCGTCCCCCTCCCTCGGGGGAGCGACGATATTGACGCTCCCAGCGCTCGTTGCTGCGACGCCGACCGCGACTGCGATCGCGTTCCCTTTCTCGCTCCCGTTCCCTGTCACGTCCACGACGCTCGAAATCACGTTCGCGTTCACGTTCTCTGTCACGCTCACGCACACGCTCGCCACGGTCTCCTCGCTCTCTTTCTCTGTCTCTGTTTTGCTCACGCTCTCGACTGCGCTCGCGCGTTCTGCTTGTGTTGTTTTTGTTTTTGTAGTCGTACTGCTGCTTTTGCTGCTGTCGCTGCTGCGCCCCGCTGCCACTGCTGCGTTCGGGACTGTCCCATTTGGAGCGCTGTTCAAGCTGATGCTGCTGCTGCTTGGGCGACGCATCCTTTCCCGATGCTGATGCCGACTTCGTCTTGGCTTCGACGCTGCTGTAGCTACTGCGACTGCTGCTGCGGCTATTGCGGCGCTTCAGATAATATTGATCTTCACCGCCGCTATTGCTGCTGGCATTGCTAGCGCTGCTACTGCTGCTGCTGCTGATGAAACTGCTGCTGGAAGACGAGCTGGAGCTGGAAGTGTCGCGCTGGGGTTTGCTGCGTTCTCCACCACCCCCCGAATTTGTATGTTTCTCATCATTACTTGTGGCGGCTTCTCTTTTGTTCACCTTCTTTGCTTTCGGTTTCGATTTTGCTTCGCGGACACCGTCGTGGGTCGAAGCTGCAGACGGCACATCATCGTCGGTGCGTGCCTTGTTTTGTTTTACCATTTTTCATTAAGAAGAAAATTTAGAATATTAACCCAATTTTGGTTTAACCGAATTGAAATCTGAAACACTTCTGAATATAATTCTACTGACGTCCGGCTTTGACTTGAACAGCTGTTGAAGCAACGATAGTTTTCGATATTATTTCGCCGCATATCGATATAAATTCAGTGCTGTAAAACGCTTATCAATATATTGAATTAAACAGTCGTTAGCTGTTTAATTTAATTTGACGATACTCCATCGATATTTTTCTTAGCATACCGATATTATTACAGTGCTGTACAACGCTTATCCAAACTGTTAAGCAACGTTGCCGTAAAAGTTAACAGTTAAAGTTAAAATATATTTAAAATAAATTAAAATCAAATTAATAATATTTAAAATTTGGATTTCTAATAATTAACTAACTTCTTATTAAGACATATTGAAATACACTAAAAAACATTTAGAACAAAAAAAACACATTATTTTTTAAAGAATGCCTTCGCCATCTTGATAAGATCTAAAGCCAGCTTTAGTTCCTTAGCGCCACGCACTCCCAAACTCTCGAGATCTTCCAATGTCATCTGCAGCAGTACGCCGATATCGATTTCCTGCCGAGTGAACATCTCGGTCAGGTGCTGATTTCCAGTGCGATTCAACACGGAACGCACACGGGGACTCAGTGTGGGCTGCTGCACTGGAGACCCCCGTAGAAATGACCGACCCTCTGTCTTGAAGGTGCTCTGAGAGCGCGACACTGATCTGGAGGTACTCAAGCCCGATGTCGATGCTCTCGAGGTGCTCAAGCCCGACGTCGATCTTGATCTTGAGCTGCCCAAGCCCAACGTCGTTGATCTGGTGGTGCCCAAGCCCGACGATGATGATCTCGAGGTGCCCAAGCCCGACGACGATGATCTCGATGTACCCAAGCCCGATGATCTCGAGGTGTTTAAGAACGATGGCCTCGAGGTGTTTGATGACCTCGCTGTGCTACATTGGTCGTCGGCAAAAGTAAAGACTTGAGAGGTGCGTGGGGTCAAGGGGGTCAGCGGCGAACGGGGATCTAATTGAAAACCAAATTTATTAATAGCCAATTGGAAAAATCCATTTACCTCTCCAGACACGATTATAACGCTCCATTGCAGTTCGGAATATCAAATAAATTGCACAATTGGACAATACAATATAAAATTCTTTATTAGTGGTAGATAACACACGACTAAGTCTAACCTCAAACTGTAAAAGACTGCAACGTTATCTCTCTTCTCTTAACCTCCCATTCGCATATCCCTATTAATTAGTTGGCAACTCTGTCAATTTTAGTATGTTGATCCTAGCCTATTTTTGCAATATCAATTTCAGTATTTTGCATAGTATATAGTATTTTGTCCATTTCACATGCAATCATAATTCATTTGTGTTAATAAAACGTAAATAATAATCAAAAGAAAAACAAATTAATAATTATCAATTAAATTTAATGTGTTAAAAATAAATTTATAATTTGAAATTAACAGTATAACGGTGCCGCGCTCTCACTTAATCTCCCTCTGTTTCTGTTACACGCACTCTCACCCTCTGTCTGTCATTCGCTGTTAATTTAACATTTGAGCGCAAAAGCTGAGTCCGGCTGTAGTTTTGTTTTTGTTGAGGTGCAGTTAAATGCTAACAGCTCTATAAATGTGCAGAAACAAAATGAAAATGAATTTGTATATTTATTATTAAAAATAAAAAGTTTTTTTTGCAATGCGAATTGATAATTTAAATTCAACAGTATAACGGTGCCGGCGCTCTCGCTTAATCTCGCTCTCTCTCTCCGTAAGCGCTCTCATTCGCTGTTAATTAACATTTGAGACTAAAAGCTGAGCGCGGCTGCAGTTTTGTTTTTGTTGCAGCACTGTTAACTGTTAACAGCACCATGAATGTTCAGAGAGCTGTGAATTTTTAAGTTGTGAAGTATTTATTTTCTTTCCGTGTGTCTGATAAACTACACTGCACTTTTCGGTGTGCCAGCGCCATGTTGCTATTGTTGTTGTTGTGCCTGTGCAAGGAATAAACGGTAAAAACCAAAGAAGGCAGCAGCGCAGTAGCAACGGCAGCAGCAACGGCACAAGGCGACATTTGCTATAAGAAAAGGAAAAGAAACGGGAAATAGGAAAGAAAGCGCTGCCAAGCTGCAAAATGATGACACCGTTTGAAGATTTTGTATATTTAATTAATCACGTGCTGCTCGGTGAGGAACCGGTAAGAAATAAGAATGTGCATAAAATACCAAAGCACACACACTGTGATTGATTTTATTACATTACTAATACTTATGCAGACAATCGAGGATTTCATACTGCTGGTGGGCACCTTGGTGGCATTTATCGCCTTCATCCTGTGGTGCTGCTTCCCCATACAGCCCAAGGTAGGTAAGCCTGCTGGCAAATATTCGGATCCACATCGTTCGAAGTAGCCCCCTCACATACACAAACACACACGTGCACAAGTGTGCAACGCATGCAAATACACATAACACCTACAGACACACTCATGCATGACTTGCACAAACACACATACACTTAACATGTAGGTACAGAAGGAGTGAGTAAGATACCCTCATGCTATAATTGCATTTCGATAATCGTTTATAGGAACCCGGACAACATCGTCAGTTCACGTGCAAAATCATTACGACTCGAATAAAGACGTTCGATGCTGCTGCTGCCGCTGCCGGTGCCGCTGCCGCTGCCAACAACAAGAACAACGCAGCGGACAAAGGCAGCGCTGCAACGGCAGCTAAGAGTGGCAGCGCCAACAACAGCAACAACAACGCTGGCAGTGGTTTAGCAAATGGTAGCGGCAGCGGCGCCAACAACAGCAGCAGCAACGCAAGCAGCGCCGCCGGGAATAACAGCAACAGCATGAGCAGTGGTTTGGGTGCGCTATATAACGGTGCTAACGGTAGCTATAGCAAAAACGGTACTGTCGCCATGCACAATTATTACGTTAAGAACGGACATCATTGCTGCACCTAGAACTTGACAAGGTTAAAGGCAGCGACAACAGCAGAAGCAGCGACATCATAAGCTGTTATAATTTTTTTAAGTGTAAAAAAAAAGCTAAAACTCACTTCGGAATTTTGGTAACTTAAACTTGGTGGCAAAATGAGCTTAATTTTTTTAGAGAGAGAGAGAGAGTAAGAGAGAGAGAGAGAGATGGAGATATAAAGTGAGAGGCGTGGCTTGCCCTTTTTAGGTGTAATAAGTGAACTGTGAGACTTTCTACGCGCTACACTCAAAGAAATTTGTGGACTGATATGCAATACACGCATTTGATGCGCAGTTTTATGTTCTCATATTATATAATTCAGTATAAACTAGTTAAGTCTTCCTATACTGTATAATATATTTTATTTTAGCCTAATACTATATATATTTTATAGCTTAAAATCTGTTTTTTATTTTAACATACTGACAATTTTTATTTTAATTTTCATCGCGAAGAAAATCAAAATCAAAGATTTGCAAAAGTATGAAGAAAAAACAGATACGCGATTAAGAGACTTGCAGAAATCACTTTTTACGCCTAAAGTGGGATTTTTGCCACTTTTAAATGAATTCAGAATTGCTAGAGATCAAATGTCAAGTTACCAAGTTAATTCTAGTTAAACTGTTTAGCCCTTTTGTCTTTTGAAAATTGTGCCAATTAATAGTTTGAAAACGCAGCTGAAAGCTACAATGTGAATGTTAAATCCCTTGACTACTATAGCCCCCCAACCCGGCCGAATTTCATAGTATTTGTAAGCACTTTGAATTGTAATTACTCAGACTGATTTGTTAGAGAACAAGACCATGTTCCGTGGGACGGATTAAGGTGATGATCAAGAGAAAAGAGAAAATATGAGAGATAGATAAAAGAAGAGAGAAACAAGAGAGAGAAAAAGAGAGAGAGAGAGAGAGATAGAGATAGATAAACCCATAATGAAGAAAAGTTTCTTACTAAAAGATAATTGAAAAGAGAGAGATTAATTGAAAGAGAAAGACATACTCATTGAGAGAGAAATAAATAAAAAGAGAGTATATTGAGAGAGAGAGAGAGAAAGAGAGAGAATAATTGAAAAATGGAGAATAATTATGAGAGAGATTATTTGACAGATAAAGTGAGAAATTAATTGAGAGAGAGAGAGAGATTAACTGAGAGTGAATAGAGAGGAAGAGAGAGAGAGAGAGAGAGAGAATAATTAAATAAAAAAGAGAAGTTGAGACAAAAAATATTTAAAGAGAAGTTAATTGTGAGAGAAGTTATTTAGAGAGTATAACTAAGAGAAAGAGCGATTAACTTCCGGAGGTACCCCAAAAAAGATGGAGGTTACTTAAAAAGAAAAATAATTATTAAGACAACTCTTAATGAAGGGGGAGAGAACTCTTAATTAAGAGAGAAAGAAAACTTTTAATTAAGAGAGAGAGAGAACTCTTGATTAAGAGCAGGAAATCTTTTAATTAAGAGAGAGAGCTTAATAAAGAGAGAGAGAGATAGAGAGAAATACTGATTGAGAGGGAAATTAATTGAGGGAGAGAGAGAGAGAGATAAATATTTATATATTGACAGAGAGAGAAAGATATATATAGATAGCAAGAGAGATATAGATAGTATAAGAATGAGAGAGAGTGAGAGATATTGATGATATATATATATATATGTATGTCAGAGGCAAAGAGAGAGAGTATTAATGACATATGTAGATGTATGATGATGATTATGCTGATGATAATGATGATGATGATAATTATATAAGTAGATGATTGAGAGAGAGAGAGTAAGCATATTTGAGGTAAACCGATAAAATGGCACAAGTTTTTAAAACTTCCTTAAATAGCATGTATCTGTATTGTAATTGAAGTTGTAAGTGTAACTGTAATTGTAACTATAAAACACTTAACTGTAATTGTAATTGGCATACCAAAATTATAAATTATTATAAAACACGATACTACACAAGACAACTAGTTATAAGTCGAACTAAAGACACGAACTTATTACACATAATACGACAACAATCTCAAAGAAGAGAGCAGAAAAGAGAGAGAGAGAGAGAGAGAGAGGTGAAGAGGAATACAAGAAAAACAAACTCAAGACAATTATGCAGCGCAGCTGTGCCGTGTCAGCGCTACGATAGCTCCGATATTAATGCATGTATAAAATATATAAGCTGAAATTAAGCACGTTTCGAATGATTTGTACCGTATTCACATAACATTCACATTTAATTCGCGCTCGAGACTTTGAGTTTGTTTATCGTCTTCTTTGCAATCAAACTGTACTTCATTTCTCTCAGTGTACAACACACAATACCATTACAAACACAGACATCACACACACATACACATACAAGTTTGATCTCATTAATTGACTTATCTATGTGATGATCCCTTTTTGAGACCGATATAAAGACAAAATAAAAAAACCCCAAAAGCGAGAAGATTGATATTAGTTGTTGTGTCTTATTACTCACAGTGCTGCACATAAGTACGTACACATACTAATCAGCAAATCACACACGTCCAACCACTTGAGGGGCAAACAACTATAAAAAAAAACCACTTCAGTTTTTTGTTTTCTGTTTTATTAATTTTCTTTTGCTATCTGAGCAAAATCATTAAAAATCACAATGGGTTATTATTTTTTCATTTTATATATAAATGAATAACAATGGGTAACAATCGTAGTTTGTGTAGTGTACACAGTATTGTGCAATATCAACATTGATAGATAACTATATATACATACATAATTATTAAGGAAAGTCCAAGGGCCGAGGGCCATAAATATCGCAGGGCACTCTTACAATACTCATCAGATCTATACATTGATAGATAGATCTTTCGTTAGCTCCTATAGCTCTTATGGTACTATATACTCTACAGAACGTTGCGCTTTGGTACCGTTTAGAATTTGTTTGTGAATTGGGGCTTCTTGGTTATAAATAGTTGGGAGATGGGGAGGGGGGTTTATCTATTACCTAAATAGTAGACAGTCTTAAGGAGTACCTAGGTTAGATAAAAAAACAATAGCAAAAAAAAAGTATAAAATGATTCTTATTCTATATAGCCTATGACATTAGTTGTAGTTGTGTTGAGGTTAGGTTTCAACAGGTTTCGCCTTAAAGTAGTGCAACGCGTACTATATACAAAATAGTTGGAATTGATGGTGGCATTTCTCGCAGTGCATGCGCTCTTGAACCAGCCAGAAGCTCTTCAACTGGGTGCGGACGTAAGTGTGGAGCCTGAATCGGAACTGGTACCGAGAGTGAACGATGAATTAGACCGGAACTAGTAAATGAATTGGACTGGTACTAGTACAGGACTAGAACTGGAACCAATGCAGTCCTGGAACCAGAACTGTTGCTGCTCCTAGCTACTGCAGACCAGTGGGAAGAACACATTCATCTCAATCAGGATTTGCAATACAATGAACACCGTGTAGACCGTGAACAGAGCCACGCCTACTCTCTTGGTCAGCCGATAACCGCTGCAGCTGAGTATGATGAACAGCGCAATCGTCGATAATATCAATATGATAATATTGTACTCAATGCCCTGCGTGCCCACCTGCTGCTTCTCCCCGGTGCCATAGTTCATGCAATTCTTGATGAACCATGGCACGCCCAGCGACAATAGAATCGCAAGAGAGTTGGCACCCAGCGAGTTAGAGACTCCGATGCCGCTCTCACCTGTTGAACAGAGAGAAGAGAGAGACAGAGAGAGAGAGAGAGAGAGTACCAAATTAGCGATAGTTCCTACTTGATCCACTTTAGTTCCTCTTACCGTTTCGGAGCGAAATCAGACTGGAAACCGCTTCGGGCATTGTTGAACCAGCAGCCAGGAAGGTGAGACCCATCACAATTGTGGGCACGTGAATGGCCACACCGAAGGCTGTCAGCATCCAGACGATCAGGTACGCGTTGGCACCGATCGTTAAGATGCACATAATGAACGAAACGGGGTAAAGGCGACGATAGCGCATGGGATGAGGAATGACCATGCGCAGTACCAACTTAATGGGGAACACAAAGATCCACCAGAACTTCATGAAACGCGATGCACTGTGCGGATACGCAAATATGCTTTCGGGCATTTGATCATCCTCTTCGTCGTCACCGTTCCCTGTGCAAGATGAATGAAACATTCAGAATGTTATTGATCTATGCTGCATTTTGAGCTGGTTTTGAGCTCCACCCACTTACAGTTCTTTGGGTGCGTCAGATTGGCTGTCGAAGACATGGATGAGGTGTTCTCTGGAAAGTTCACAACAAACAAACCATCACCGGACAATGGATCCTTCTTTAACGGCAGCTGAGCCTTAGCACTGTTCTCTGGCGGTTCCGTTAGATCTGTAGAAGAAACAACGATCGTATCAAGTAATGGCCCATCCAAAAGGGAAAGAGTGTCAGCTTACCGTAACGCGTTGAGAAGCAGCAGTTCATGCGATCCTCGATAAAGACACGTATGGCGGGCATAAATTTGTTGTTGTTGAACGTGATCAGATAGTAGAGCACCAGGAAGCCCATCATAATGCAGGACTCGACAAAGCTAATGCTGCCACCCCAAGCGAGCACAAGCAACACGATCGTGTTGAATATATAGATAAAGCAGTCTCTCGCTATGGGCCACCAGTCAAGTTGAACAGGCTAAATAATTCAGTACGAAATTAGTCACGGAGATTTCGTTTTTTTCTTCTATTTCTTTGGGATCTACCTTATCGATACATAGCGCCGCTAGACCTGCCACGCCCAGTGTGTTGAACATTAGGGAACCGATAATTGTGCCCAAGCCCATATCCGATTCCAGAATCAATGTACTTATCGTATTCGTAAAGAACTCTGGCATCGATGTCGCTGTTGCCATAAAAGTCGCTGCTGCGACATCTTTTGATAGGTGCAGATCCTCGCAGATGCATTCGACGGTCGGTAGGAAGTAATCGTTGCAGATGATCGCCAGCAGAATGAAGAAATATACCGCAGCGAAGACGTGTAGCACTACCCAACCCTGACGTAGTTGTTCCACTGCAAAGACAAAGTGTTGGTTATTTCTATCGGATCTACACATAGAACATGATAAATCCTAAGTAAAAGACACGGCTCTTTAAAGGGTATCTGCACTGTTTGCTCTCGAATTTTGGTCCACTTTTATATTATTTTATTACTGCTTGTAATTGGATTTAAATGGTTTATGTGGGAGAGTTGAGGCAGTATAAACCAATTTGCTGGAACTTAGGCTGTATGATAAGCACGTGAGTGAGGCCATATATTTAATTTTATGGCTTGCAGGGTTCCCAAAAATGAATTAAAAGGGAGACTATTTGATAAATGATGTTGTGTAAATAGTTTATAGAGGCGCCTCATAGGAAGTTGTCTGTCAGATCTGGATATATGCGTAATTTCGTTATATGTAGTATAGCTTGTATAATATTTACAATTCCAATTGGATGACCTCAGCTCTTTAGTTGGCAAAAGAGATCAGTGCATGAGCAGTTTAATATGAAAACTTGATATCTGGAAATGTCTTATCGCATTTATTTGTATGAGTTTTATAGCTACAATTCTTTCGGATATTAAAAGGCCTCTATTTATTACCCTGTCTGTCTGCATTGTGTGCAATCTAAGGTTATTGGTTATATTATTATAAGCTGTCAAGATCACGAAGATTTAGGAGAGCACCCTGCCTCATACTTCATTTAGCCGACGTCAGGCCCTCGCTGAGATTGCAGTCAGAGTTGCTGAGTGTGCGAAAACTTGATGTCTAAATAGGTCTTATCGCAAATAAATCGTTTTACAGTTACTCGTAGAATTTCGCATTAGAATTCCGTTATTTATGACGCTGTCTGCGACGCCGGCGAGGAGCTGCCCTCTTCAGGCCCAAGCATGTGGAGCTGTCATGTCCCCAAGCGTTGTAGTTTAATTAAAGGTTTCACACACAACTTGCCCAGAACAGCAGATAAGAGGCGCGATTTGAAGAGCACCGACAACAGAGAGAGAAAGATACGAGAGCGTAAAAATAGACAATCAGAGAAAGAGAGAAACAGAGGGAGTGCGGGGCCCCGCACACTGGATAGGGGTCTAGTTTATATGTAAGCTTTATAAACACATTTGCGGCGACTGATTTATTGGCCATCGAGTTGTGCTCGTCCGCTTATCGCCCACTTGTATTGACCCTGGCCCAGTGATAAGCCTGTATGGCCGCGTGCTGTTCGCTCGCCAGGAAGACCCGTCGCCAGGGACAGTCTAGTTCAAGTGCAGAAGAATTCCCCATAAAACCATATTTCATATAAATCGAAAGAAAATACTCGTGTCATTTCGATGACTTAATAAAAATCAAATCACGTCAATGATTAGTTTTTCTATTTTTAAACTTACGTGTAAAGATCTCAGGGAACTCATCCAGTGGCGCATCGGCCTCCTCACCAGGACAGGTCCCTCTGGGCAGTATATCGAAGAGTAGCTGTTCATCCAAGTATCTTAGTGATGATTCTAGAAAGTTGCTACCATTACTCGCTGCAAAAGACAGAAATGAAGAAATTAATTAGAACTTTTGTGTACGATACATCGTGGAAGAGTCACAACCATGAATAAGTTGATGCATTCAAATGCATTACTGCATTCTCAACAGATCCCGCACAATATCTAGATCTCTGATAATATCCGTTGTATGTTTGGGAAAGATAACCGCTCAGTGGGTGAATGAAAGTGATAAGATTGAAGCCCTGACAAAAGTGCACTGAATTTTGTAAATCTACAGCTGTTGCTGAGTGACCTAATAATACTCTGTAAATAACATCATTCAAGGTCAAGAGTACTTAATCATTCTTGAATATGCAAGCAATTTAAGGGGTTCTTTTTCAATTTTCTGTGATTTCATTACCTTCTTACATAGAGATAGGTAGTTAAACAACAGAGATAGGTAAATATTTCACGAGCTAATTAAGCTAGTGAGGCATTTAAATGACTAATTACATTGGTAGTTAAGCGCACAAGATCGAAAACATAAACAAAGTTGGATCGTTTACCCCAAAACGAGCCCCTTCTACGTCTATACACACTGAACATGTTATAGGAAGCATTTGATATCGCATATTGCCATCGATTGGTAGATTTTTATGATGTTGTTGCCATGTTGATGGAGTGATTTCTTCCGATTGTTGTTGTTCTCGTTTTGTTAATTGATTGAGTCGTCAATGGCATTGACGTGTAATCCAATAATAATGGGAAACCGTCATGTCGAATTGGCGTCGTTGTTTTTGTTGCACATTTCTTTTACGACAGACGATTAAATTATTATTATTAGCCATAATTTGGCTCATATGGGGAAATAATACGTGGAACGATTTGTGTTGCGGCGCAACTCGCTGTCTGTCACATTATCTTCTTAGTTACCCAGAAGTGCCCACAATTAGTGTAGTTCCTGGGCATGTTCGGTGCGGTGCGGAATATTCGTCTTAGTCTGATTGACTTGCCTTATCTGCAGGTTCTTGTCTCGGTGCCTTAAAATCCCCAACCTCCCCCTCGTTCGTTGCCCGCTTCAGATGAATCATTTATCGTAAACAAGTATCGCAATGGCCAGCCAAGTCGTTAAACCCATGTGAACTGGACTCTTCACAGAGTTATCTTGATGAAATTTCACGTGATAGACTAGCTGGCCTTTATTTGGTACATACAATATGTATATCATGTAACCAAACAAATCGGGTGACTATATGATGTCGTACTAACGAATTTAAGAACATTATCTAATGACATCACATTGGACTCGTAAACAAAGCCGTCTGCTTATCTCAAAGACTCTCTTCGACAAACTGTAAACAAATATAGTAGTCTGGGTACTTTCTTCGTAATGCCTATGACTACTATTTATTTTATTAGCCCATTAGTTCCTTGGTAATGTAAGAGCTTTGGTATGTTGTGTTTGTTATTGACCTTTTTTGCTTGAAACACTGTCAGCACGTGCGATACGCTCGGCAGCTTTTCACTAGCATTTTTATGCTCAGTTTATTGTTATTGTTAAACCTTTTTTTTTGTTCTGGGGAAAAATAGTAATATCTTCTGCAGCTGGTCCCAGTAGCAGAACAATGCAATGAGCTGCAATCCAGCTAAGTGCAGCCAAGTCTGGCGATAATCAGACGTAATTCCATAATTAGATAAATAAAAAACTTAACAAACTTAAAAATTAAGCATGGCATGAAAAATGTTAGACAAAGAAGAGTTCACATAGTGGACTTAGTAATGCGCTATACAGTTTCTTTAAGGGCTTTACAAAATATTATATTCTTTAATACTCACTGTTTTCCAGTAAGCAAACATATATTTGTCTTAATTGATTGATTTACTTAATTCTTCTAGTGTGTAAAGCCCCTTTTCACAAATTGATTACGAGAGATCATAACTCTAACTTGAGTTTGTATGTGACGCTTTCGGTCTTAATATAATGCTATAAAATATGCCATTAATAACTCAACCTTTATTCTAACTCAATCAGATGTTTATTATATAATATATACATATAGTACATATATGTTTATATTTATACTCACAACTTTTCTTTCAAATTTCAATAAAATAGCTACACAGAGTTTATATGTAACGTGTTGAGAAATAGGTTTTCTACAGTTTCATCTATACCATATATTCCACATTAACAAAATAACCGTCGTAGTGCACTCCAACTTATTTAAGTTGCGTGAAGTAATGCAACTATCCACATTACGTTAGGGTATTCAAATAGTTTTTGTCAAGTCACTACGTATAGTTTTCGGCTATCATTGAAACTGGTTCTTGCGGCCTTTACTTAGTGACAGGTGGCAAATCGCAGCATAGCGAGTACTCGCACGCGTGCGCGCCATGTAATGTGTGAGTGCATGTGAATATGAATGTATATATGTACTACATGTGAATATATTCACAGTCATTTTCATATCGATGGGCTTGCATGTAACGCTTGCGCTAAGCTCTGGGCGCAAACAAGTTTATTGAACCTGTTGACAGGTGTCGGTGCTTTGCACTTGGTGGGGTTACACCCATCGATTATGGAGGTCGGAATTGAGAAATACCCCGGGATGGAATTTGTAATATTCCAAATCAAAATAGCTTGATTCTTATGCGGAAATTGCGACTTGTGGTTTTCGTTATGGGGAAGTCCCAACTAGCTATCTTCCCCCCCGCTCCCACTAGGGCCTTACCCTAGCAACATTTCAAGATTGCGTACCCATTGATGCATTTCATTGTGCAATTTAGCCTGCAATATCGAGAGAAGCCTTCCAATGTTTGCCATAATTACCCAAAGGGGACTTCAGACAGACAACGCCCCCAAATGAAAAACGCATTTGCTTCGTTAATGTTTCCAACTGTTAGCCCCCATTCCCCCATGGTCCCTTCTCTCTATTATCATTAGCATTATTGTTATTATTATTGCAACTTTGCTGTTTAATTGGCAACTCGTTTTGCCGATCGTTTTGGTCGTGTCGGTTGCGGCCAGCAGACTCAATGCAAATCAATCGGTTTCCCATGAGCGGAGAAGGGGGGAGATGAGAGAACTTAGAACTAAAAATTAAAAGCTGAAAACTGCTTGTTAATTGTTTAGTAAATAAACAAATAGTATGATTGCCGAACACTGCACAACAAACGAGTCAGTTTTCTTTGGCAAATGGCATGTAAACGTAAATATGGAATAATATAATATAAACTAATAGTACAATATAATGACAAGAGTTTCAACTATATTAATTGATGACTATTAAAATGGAATCAATAAAGAGTAGTTAAATATAGCAAAATAAAATTAAATTTGGGAGAAAAACGAAACAAATTGGAACAACATAAAATAAAAAAGTGTTGTAAGTCTACTGAAATGAAAATCAAATAAAATTCACTTTAAATTCATTATAATTAAAGAAATTTCAAGTAACTGATGTGGAGTAAAGTATAACACTTTACCAAAAGAATATATGAAATATTGATAAAACTGGGTTTATTGCAATTAAAGTCGAAAGAACGACCTCTAGAAGAAGTATCTGCACCACCCCAAGCTAACAAAACTTTGCTAACAAAACTTTGGCACAATCAACAACTACAACTCCTATTTGGCAATAAAGTTCACTTCAAAATTCTTTTGAAATTTTCAACAAGTTTCCCCAAATGCGTAGCTCAATTCTGTTGCGCAGTGTTTGTAACAAACAAGGGCGCCTGCGTCGCACCGCTAACCCCTACTTCGTTTAACCGTCTGTCAGTCTATCAGTCTGTCAGTTAGGACGGCTTGTTTGCCTGTTTGTTCGACAAATACCCGAGATGATGATAAATTTGCGCCGGCAACAATAACAACAACAAGAGCCACAACAATAAACTTAATAATAATAACATGAGAAAAAGACAACAAAAATAAGAACAAAGCACTGGACATAAAAATGACAATTATATAAAGAAATAAATAAATAAATAAATCATCAAGCAATAGTTGGGGAAACTTATGGAGTCCCAACGTCATGGATATGGTGAGATGACTTTCATCACTTATCGGAATTACTATTTGGACTTTGGATAGGACGAAATGCAGTAATTACCCCTATGTATGTACACGTAATTATACTGAGATACCCTCGTACAAAAGCATAGATCGCATCAAGAAGTGCAACATCATGATTCCAGCTAAAATCTTGTCTCGTCTAGATCGGAATTACCAAATGCGTTTTCTGATTAATATATACTTATCTTTGGTAAAAGCACAGTTTATTTATAGAGTTACGAGCTCGATTTGGCTTCGGACATCGGGACTTATATAGGGGGGGAATTAGGGTCGCTGCCCGGGATCAATTCCAAAGAACACGGGAATCTACCAGCTTCACCCAGACAAACGAGCCTCAATTATTTATGCTATGTTTTGCTTTTGCCTTTTGCGCAAACAATAATCGAGTCGACGCCTCGATACGACGATTATAATTGAACGTTAAGTCGACTTTATGCAATGCTTAATTATGAAATCGTACTTAACTGCCGACTTAAACAATCAAGCGGTCCCAAGTGCTCCCAAGTGGTTCGCGCTTCTTATAATTGTATTAAGAGTTGTCTGTCTTGTGAGAATACTTGTTGATCAAACTGACACTCTGATTCCGATCGTAGGCAACACAGATATTATAAACGTATATATATATTTTTCAAAAATTGTTTGATGATTTTGTCAATATAGAATCGATAGAAGAGTATTAAGTTTCTTCATTTGTATAATTTTTATGAACTAACCTACATACATACAAGGCAATCACAAGAGCCCCCACAAGACCGTCGCTACGACTTTGCCCTCTCTACCGATTAAACTGTTTAACAAAGTACTCTTGCTTGAATATATTTTAACTGTTTGTTTCCCGAGCTACACAAAAAACTCCGGAATGTAGAAGTCAATTCTATTAGTTAACAAAAATTACAAAATACTTTTCTTTGGCTTTTGTGTAACAATTGATTTATGGATTAATTTGTTTATGCAATAAGCAAAATTATCTAAACGTTAACATCGCATAACGTAATCTGAAATTTACTTTGAAACATCTAGTCAAAAATAGTTCGAATATATCAATGCAATGTTAAAATTAGCAACTTCCATTTGAGCATTAATGTTTCATTTAAATACAAACTCTCAAACTTACTTCGAAAGTTATTCCAAAAAGTAAAAGCGCTTGAATAAGAAAGCATCTGCAGATTTTTATTTAATTATCCGATACAAACATCTGTTTTAATTCCAATCAATTCGGAGTAATTTAAGTGATCTTCTTATCAATAACATTGGGTGTTACGGTCATTAATTCTTCAGTTTGTTATATTTAGAAATCACTGGACGTATCATATCAAATCATTCTATTGTATATAATTGCTAATAATTTATTTAATAAAACAACGAGATTTATTTAATCAAACCTCGCAAAAAACGGCAATATCTCATTCGGAAATTTCACTTTAGCCAATCACTATAAATCAGATAATTGGCAGGTGTTCGAGTGGGTGAGCAAAGGAAGGAAAAGAAGCAAGAGAGAGAGAGAGAGAGAGAGAGAGAAAGCCAGAGCATAACTGAGCAGATAAGGGACTCCGATTGAAGGATTGATATTTTGGTAATTCCAGTTAACACTGACATCTATATATGAATGTTCATTTTAGGGGTAAAGATTCTGCTGCTTTCGACTGATAAAGCCTGATAAAGGGGCTGGCCCTGCGAATTTTGGCAGTTGTTTGATAAAGCAGATGGACGATAATGAAATCAGCTCTAAAAGTTTGCACTGATTTATCAACTCAGCGAAAGCTTTACTCTATATGGTACATATAAATAGTGCAAGTCGTTTCGATTATTGGCTTGATTGATTAATTTGATGATTATCTGGCAGCTGCTTCTGTTCTACCTATACTTGGATTGATAAACCCATTTAAGTGCTACGCTTCAAAAAGAAAGAGAGGGAGAAAGAGACAAAAGAAATGAAGAATACCAGCTCATTTGGTATGTCGTCTTTATCTTTGAAGGCATTCAAGTTCAATCGAAAACTGTAAACTCGTGCGTGCAGTTTGTATGCGGCAAGGTCGCAACTATCTTATGATATGGATTTACATTTTGTAATACTTAAGAGGTTTTTGGTTTTAAGATATATACGATATTAGAGTTGATATATCTGACGGTAGTAAAATCCGCACGGAGTAATTCAATCTGCATTTGCTATCAAACTTAATTCGATATTTGGAATTTCATTTATGTTTTAGTTTTTTTGTTTCTTCGGTTTCTCTCTTAACTCTTTATTTTCTGTATTTACTCACCTGTTGCTTGTGTATCCGTTATTAGGCCCGAAAGTAGTACGATAGCGCCAAGCAAAAGGCGCGCGTTTTTCAACATTTCAATAACAACAACAAGAAAAACACTACGAAATTGTTCGCGATTCAAAAACGATTTTTCTCTTAATGGAAAAAAGAACGTGTGAAAATTCGTAAAGAAATAGCTAAAGTTGATTTCAATTTATAGCATTGGGCTCGTGGAAAAAAAAAAACAAAAAGGAAAACGTTTTGGATAACGCTTTGCGCGTATCTTTTATGGGGTCACACACGGCGTATGCGCAACGGTTCAAGACGAGGCGATTTGTCGTTACGTTTTGTTTAGTTTTTCGTTTATTTTGTGACTTTATTTTAGTGAGTTATTTAATTGCTTCTTGTGAGCTTGTTTTTTTTTTGTAGATTTTGATGTTTTTGATTTTATTTTTGAAGTGGTTTTTATTTCGTTTTTCTTTCGTCGAATGCAACTGGGCAACGGCAACCGCAACCGCTTGGGTAGAATTGTATCGCACAACTAATTAAGTGCGACCAGCGCGCGCGCGTCTTAATAATAAACAGCGACGCCCGCCTCGACTGCGCTGTCATTGTCAACGGCGACGGCGACGTTGACGTCGCGACGTTGGCGTCGGCAGCGGCAATAGCTATTGACGGTTCTACTTCGTATTATGGAAAAGATATCTCTCTCCCGGTGTGGAGACAAGTCTGAGATAGTTTAGTTAGTTGATTTTGATTTTGATTCTGAATCATTTGGCCAAATGCCGAAGTGTGTGTGTGTGATGGTGTGTGTGTATGCGGGTGTGTGTGTTATTTACACGTGTGTTCATTCTTATTTTTGATATCGCTCTGCTCTTATGTTGACTTCGACTACAGCTCTTAGTTACACACTCAGCTGAGTGTGCTCTATGTGTGTGTGTGTCAGTGTATGTGTGTGTGTGTATGCAAGTGTGTGTGGGCTCATTAATGGAGCAGTTACCGCTCTGATAAGAAAAGTCAAACAACAAATTGTAGCAACAGTTTATCAATCTATTGCCGGCAGTCAGAAAAACCTCAAGCTCAAGCTCATTTGTATGTGACTGGTGTCAGTGTGTCTGTGTGTGTGTGTGTGTATGTGTGTGCGAATGTGTGGGCTAGTGGGTACTTCATGTAACCAATTGAAACACTTTGGGTATTTTTTGCATTTACCTCAACTGGAAACCTAGTCGTAGCCAAACCCTATTTATAGGCCTCACGTGCTCAACTATCAATCTGCGATCCTCCCCTGATCTCCCTTGTGGTGAAGCGATCATCTAATCGCTAATCGCTTTTCATTGCATTCATTTCACTTTCATACTCATTTGTGCATAAATGAATTTCATAGTACCAACGATCCTGATTAAAACAGTGCAAAAGCAACAAATCAAAACTGATCGCGCTCCGATCGTACGAAACGTAAACATCTCTTCATTAATTACTCAACACAATATGTACTTCCCTGTAACGTTCGCTGCGAGTCATAATCGTGCAAAGTTCAGGTGTCTCAACTGCTTAAACCTACCTACCTTTCGACCTAGCTACCGATCTAGCTCTCGCCCCACCCGCCCCCGTACATTCCCAAGATCGCCGCTGTTCAATTTGTCAGAGAACTTTTGCTATTTCAGTAATACCCACTGGGATTTTATCGTGTCGTGAATTCTGCTCTGCACGAGTTGCATTTCCCAATTTTCCCAATCCCATAAATTTGTCAAAAACCTAATCAATCCTAAACGCTTAATGACATAAGCATTTTATATCAGTTCCTCTTATTCTGATTCACTTGCTCAATTTGCATATGTCGGGTTTTTTTATTAATAAGGAAATTGATTTGAAAATCCTTTATAATTTGTCACAAAAGATTTGGAGATTGATTTGCAATCATTCTTAAAGACTAAAGCTCTAAAAGTTTGAACTCATTTCCGATCTACTTTGCACATAATGTCTGTGATTAAAAAAACAGGCAACGTATTTCCCCCTTTAACATGGCTGAAGATCTGATAAGTTTATGACTCAATTCTTAAGGGCGTCTTACACAGCTCAAGAGAGTTCGCCCTCGTAGAGAATTCCAGATGGGTATTTACATGCAAGTGAAAGCTTGGTACAATCTGTATATTTTATTGTCTGTTTTTTGCTATATTTTTTTATCATATCGCACAAGATTAGGAGGCAAACCAATCAGTTTGCTGCTGTCGCCATTGATTACAGCTGTACTTTTTTTGTATGTCCGATTCAGATTCTTTCTCCTATGCACGTCACACTTGTGCGTTGTGGTGTTATGGCGCCCTAATCTGAGCCCCCATCAGCGACGTCATGTCTTCGCGAAACTATGGCGTAGGCGCTGTCAAGGTGGTATAACAATATCACTTTGACAGAAAGTAATGCAATAAGCCCCCCCTTGTGGTGGCTAATGCTGATAGACAGTTTGACTGGCGGACTTAACGGACAGCCCTGGCCTTGGCTTCTGTTATATAATATATTACTGTCTGTTCCTAATCTGTTGATACGCCCATCAAAGCTCTGTCTATAGCACTTTCCATTACTTATCACCCGATTGTATATGAGCAGGGATTACATAGTCTAAAAAACTTCGCTAGACCGGATGCTGTAAGCAGGACATTGCTAGCCTTAGCAAATGTGCATATATTATGTAATTATGTCTATACTTATATATATTATAGCATAATGATTCGTCTTCGCTTCTTAAGAATTGCACTCAGTCATCGAACGATTAAAAAATGATATTTGTCTAATCTTTAAATCACAATTGGCCGCTTAATCAGCAAACATTTATTTTAAGAAATGTTTCAATAATTTATTATTACGACCAAGGGTAGCCAGATTTTTGATTTTTCATTATTTATGAGGTGGTTTTAAGTGACCCAAACACGTGTTTTTTTACTTTTTACTTTTTCGCAATATAGTCGTAGATCAAACTCGTATCGGTTTTTAGATGCCCACCTTTCTTGTTGATATCACGCCCATTTTCAATTATAATTGAAATCTTAAGATCTCGATTTATTATGAAGAAATATATATAGTTTGTACGAGTATAGAGTTTATGTGTTCTTCATATTGCGGTTTCAATTAAATATATACAAAACACAATTCGCCATAATAATGTCAAGTATTGCACGTAATCAGACTTTAGCTTGATAGGGTCTCTGGTTTTCTTTTTTGGCCGATTACCGGACGAACAACTCACAATGTTGACATCGTAAGTGAGAGTCCGATCTTGATAAGGGGCCCACTCCAGTAGCGACTTATCCTCAAGCAGCAGCACCCACACAGCAAATCCAATTATCGACTATAAAGTCACGAGCTGGTTGGTCGCCATAATAAGGTGACGGTACCATCTAAGAATAGCAAAAACAAAAAGTCTGGCATAGCTATTGCTGATACTTGTTGCTGATGGTTACTAGGCAAATTACGAACATATCTTGAGTACTTTATCCTTATCCTTATCGATTGATTTTGTAAATTGTTGTTTTACGAATTTGTCGTACTTACTCTTTATAGTATGCCATATTATAATAGCAATGATTGGAAATGGGAGGGTAAGCTTTGCGTGTGTAATCGACGAGTAGATATTGTAAAATTAATTTACAAGCTCAATACAGAGAATATTGAATATTGTGAATATGTTAGAAAGATAATCTTGAAGAGGGATAAAACCCGCTGTCCTAAGGAAAAAAAGAATATTATAAATGCGTGTCAAGCTAAAATGTATATAACGAGCAGAAAGATGCTTGGTAGTCTCTACAAATGAAAGTCGTAGCGATTTTCAAAACAAATTAGTAGTCTTCTGGATCAATCCATTTGTTTATGCGATTTTTGTAAGTGGATGATTTTGTTTCATTAAAACAATTACAGACAATCCTTGGTTTGACAACCTTGCTTGATCTAAAAATACCTCGTCTATTTAGAAATTACATGATGTGTACTTTAAGCCAAAAAGAACCAGTAAGAAAACCAAGAGTCGCGCGGCAAGCACAGTGGGATACCCTTCGACCTATGTTGCGGTGTAGTTTAATTTGTTTAATTCATACACATATTCATATTCATCCAACATTTGAAATAAACTTGATCTGCGCCGAGTATGGTATATAGGAACCTTCATTTCAAATTAGATGTCTCTGGCCTTCATCTGGTCAGACGGACATCCGGACAGACAGACAGACATGGCTCAATCGACTCGGCTAATTTATTCTCAGCAAGAGTATATATATACTTTGTGGTGTCTGCCACGCCTTCTTCTCCTCCAAATTTAGAATAACCTTTTTTGACCATTTTCAATGGTCGAAGGGTATAAATATGTGCACACTAAATCAGATATCGAGTTTTCTTTTTTGGTATTTTTTGAAAATACTGACATTTTTAAGAATAGGCAGCATTAATATGCGAGTTTTGTTTTTATTCTTTGATACGGCAAGGTGCAAAATGAATTCAAATCTTCAAATGGTGCGTACAAACGTCTTATCACTAATATATAAATTATAAACACATGAATTCCAAGTGACTTATCTTCGGACTAAATATATGTGACACTAAATATACTGGCTATGTATGGTATGTAGGAATTCGTATGACAATAGTAATTGAAGGAGCTGTTTTGATGTCATAACGGCACTTCTAATTGACGTCATTGATACCGGGTGTCTGCTACGTTCATCAAGAACAGATATACACACAGATAAATATATGCATATACACACAGATATACATATGTATATAATGGATTCATATACGTCAATATGGCGGGCAATGCGATTCAATTGGTTTGACAAACACAAATGTGATTTTAACTAAATGTACATATGTATTTAGTATATATGTATATATTATGTATGTACATACATATATCGACAAAAGAGAGAGAGAAAGAGAGAGAGAGAGACAGAGAGAGATAGAGCATTATATATTTTGGATGATACTATATATTCACTGCTGCATTACATATTCTAACACTTCGTCAATTGAAGTTTGCATGTTGTTTGCTTTATAGATGAAAGTTGATTTCTATATAATTCGATGATGTCACGTTTTTACGCACAACCGCAGAACAAGTACACTGCATTGCATATACCAAAACAAAAGTGTCAGAGAGATCGGCACATGCAGTAGTCCATTGTTTATTTGTTGCCATAAACATTAATGACCTCTTGCGACGTGCGACATGGATCAGCACGGGTCGGAGTCCCATAAGCTGCTGCATCGCAGCGATAGATTAAGAGTGATAGCAAAGTTCAGTTAAAATAAACTCTTAAAAGTGTAAAGACAACGCGCTTGTTTAATTATAAATTATGAATTACTCTGTTAGTGCAAATAATCATATTCTGGCGACTCTATATTACAATTCGTACTGACATACTTCATCTCGATGGTGCAAGCAACGATCAAGAATATGATGTACATAGAAAGGGACAGAAAGCCGACAAGTTTACCCAGCAGGAACTTTGTGAATGACAGAAAGAGATACAGGATGATTGATGCGACGATTAGCATGCCCACAGTTATGGCAAGGGCATTTGAATTGACAACGATATTCCTTGCACTGGAAGTCCCTTCCAAAAGTATCTTGAGAGTCCATGGAAAGCCTAGACATATAAATATGTCAAATGTGTTCGCACCGATGGCGTTGCACATGGCCATTGCGGCCATTCCTAAATTGGTTATTATTAGTTTGTAAATGGGGCTGCATACTATGAAGAGTCCATTGAGAAGAGGCAATTATGAACACACTGTGAAGAGGAGGGTATAACTAAATAAGCTAGCATGGTGAAATGTGAAGAACCTTACCTTACCTTTTCTGCAAATGATATAAGACGATACGACTTCGGGAATACTTGTTCCGATGGCCAAAACTGTGAGGCCCATGATAGCGTCGGGTATTTTAAGATTATAACCAACAACCGTTAGGAACCATGCCAATAAATAAGAAATAATACCAATCCATATAATGGATACAAGTAAAATTAAAAAATAGGGTGCACGGGGACTGGGAGTGGTGATGGCCAGGACTACCTTTGCCGGAAATTGGATAGCCCACCAAATTTTTAGGAAAATATTTGCATCTTTCCTGTACTTTGGGCAAATGTTCTCTTTGAATGATTGCAAGCGCTCATCACCCTCACGGTCCAGCGGGTCCTCGGTTACCATGTCCTTTTCGTCATTGACGGCTGCAGAAAAACAAAGAATTATTCGTGAACTCGAATTAAATAAAATATTTTTAAAAATTTTCAATACTTCGGAACATGCTCTGGATTCTACGATCGTTGCTCAATGCTATAACATAAATTATATAACCAATTAAAAGTCCTATGGACTCATACAACATTACTTTAGAGTCATACAAGACGATAAATAGTATAACTATTGATACCAGATACCAAAATACATCTCGTGTAAGCGGCCACCAGTCAAGTTGTGATACCTGTGAAAAAAAGTTGAGACCGTTAAGTAATGCCTTGCTTGATTCAGCAAAAGATTTTCAATTACTTACCATGCCAGTAAAAATACCGCACACAGCCGCAATTCCCAATAAATTGAACACCGATGATCCAACTATCGTGCCGATGCCGATGTCACCCTCCGTAACAAATGTTCCCACACAGGCCACAAAGAGTTCTGGTGCTGATGTGGCAGCTGCCAAGAAAGTGGCACCGGCAACGTCATACGAGAGGTGGAGGGCTGTGAATATTGAGTTAATATAAGTGAGTAGTATATATGTGTACATACAATAGCAAAGGCGCTCCATAGCTGGAACCAAGTATTTATCACAGAGAATCGCCAGAAAAATAAATAGATACGTGCTCAAAAGAATGCAGATAATTGTGTTACAGATTCCTTTTCTTCTCATTAAATTTGGAAAGTCTACAATATCTGGAATGCTGCAGTTACCTTCTTTACCTTCCCTTACACCATTGCGAAGGTAAAACGGATCTGAAGAATTGAGTGTAATCAATCAATTGCGTAATAAAATGGATAAAGATGATAGTTTGGTATTCATTCGCTGACACTTTTCACAGTACCGTAATAATATGATGGTTTATTATGGTTTTCGTTCATCCTCCTTGTCTAAGGAACTTAAATTTTGAGTCCAAAGTACCAATTTGCATGAACTTTCTATTTGAATCAAAAAATAATTTGAAATAAAATAAAATTTAACTGAATTTCTCCTATATTACTAGATTGAGCCGAGACAACAATTTTGCTTATAGAGAGTGTTAGCCAAAGATTATTGTCAATTATAGTTTCCTTCAGCAATCAGAAGGTATCCATATTCTGCAATCTAAGTTTTGTTGTCCTAGAGGCAAGTTCCTCGGCAATTCAATCTTCAATACATCAAATCAATACATCTTACTCATTATCCTGTCAGTAATAAAATAAAATAATTGTCATTGCATTGATCAATTTGAGTGAAGGAAATAATCTCATTCGAAAGAGTGGTTCATTCAATTTGATTGTTCACGTTATCTGAAAGATTATCTTACGATCACCTCCTCATTGTTAAAATCCCAAACATTACCAAATCGATTACATGGAAATAGTTTCGCATTCAGAGAGTGTCAGAGATGAGATGAGTGTCAGAATGAATGCGTTGTGAACAGCCAATCAATCCCTTTTTGGAGGTTACCAGCAACATCCACAAATAAAAATGCCCAAAATGTTTTACTTACATCAAGTTAAGGACATTTCAATGAACAACAAGCACAAAAGCTACCGTCAAGTGTGCCCTACTGAGACCAAAATGATTTCATAAATATGAAAATTACTTCTATGTTGAGCGTATTTTGTGTGGCATACTTTACAGGGAACAACCTTGATAATCAGTTCCATTTTCAAATTGTTTCTTAAATAACTTCGCGATGTGGCAAAAATCTAAAAATAGAAATATTTATCATATGTTTCTTATAAGATCTAGATATTCATACGGACAGACAGACGGATAGACAGACATGGTAATATCGGCACGGCTGTTGATGCTGATAAAGAATTGCACCCTATGGATAGCGGGTATAAAAATGCATTATTAGTTGCGATCAGGAGGGAGTAGCAGTCAATTTTGTACCCCACAGAACATGTGACACATAGGTCAAGTTTTCTTAAAAAAAAAACAACATGATAACTTCACATAAAACAGACAAAATACAATGAAACACAAAGAGTAATCTTGATTCAAAAACTTGAATACTGTTATTTGTATTTATACCCGATACATATATTTTATATATTAATATTCGTTGACATTAGAATAAACAACACTCAAAATGAAATCCAAAAATCAAGTCATGCACCAATAACAGAGTACCATATTAACACAGTACGAAAAGAAGAAACAGTTAACTTACAGAGCTTCTCAAAAAGGCCAGGGTGGCATAAAAAGAAGCTTGGAAATTGGGTTGTTTTGAATCCCCACAAATGTATGTTATCATAAAGTTAAAGTATTTGAATTTATAGTGCAATTTAAGTCTTACAACATAGAGAAAAAAGAGATAAAAACAGCAACAGATTTAGAAAAATGTATATCTTTAATTTAGTACGTCATGTTTAATTTACAATTTCTATTAATTTTCTTATTGCAACAATTTCAATTCCATCAATCATCCATCAGTTTCATTTGCTGGATTTTAATTACTTGTTTAAATATGCCAATTCAGGCGACTCTATATTACACTCTGTTGGGCCATACTTCAACTCGATGTAACAGGCCACGACCAAAAATATCATGTACAGGATCAGACATATCCAGCCAATACAATGGCCCAACATAAACTGTGTGATTAGGAAGCATAAGTAAAAGATAACCATCCAAACTGAAATCGAGCCGATAGTTAGGTACATGGTTTTGGTATGAAACATTATCTTCTCGCTAAGGAATACTCGCTTAAAAGTCCATGTCAAGCCTAAGCATATTAGTATATCAAATGTGTTCGAGCCGATAGCAGTGCAAATGGCCATTGATGCCAAACCTGAGGTGGTTATCGATAGGTATAATAAGATGGAACAGCATTGACTTAACTAATGCAACTATGGACTAACAGCAATGAAAATGTTATTATGGATAAGCTACTAAAAGGAAGCAACAAAAAACCAGAAAGAAAGTACGACATGCTTTTATCTTTTCGCTCGGCAAGATTATAAAATATAGTAGTAAGAAGATCAACTGTGGAGAGGCAAGAAAGGCAGATAAGGAAGACGATACTAAAAGGCGAACATAAGAAGGGCAACTAAGGAGAAGCTACAAGAGAAAGAGAACTACATATGAGAGTAAACTAAGAAAATAACGAACCTTTTTTACAAACAACGTACGATGAGACAACTTCAGGTACACTTGCGCCAATTGACAATACTGTCAGGTCCATGATACCGTCGGTTATGCCAAAATTATAGCCGACAACTGTTAAGAACCATACACACGCATACGAACTTAAAGAGATCCATATGATGGCTACAATTATGGTTAAAAAATAGGGTGCGCGGGGACTGGGAGTGGTGAGCGCCAGAATTACCGTTGCTGGATATTGGATTATCCACATAATTTTCCAAATAAAATTTGTATCCCCTTTGGGCTTTGTGCAAATGTTCTCTTTGAATGAATTCAAGCGGTCATCACCCTCACGCTCCAGCGGGTCCTCCTTTACCATGTCCCTCTCGACATCTACAGCTGCAGAAAAACAGACAATTATTTCATAACTCAAGTTGGATCAAATTAACTTTGGATTGTACTTCTGAAAATTGACTGCATTTTATGATCAAAAATCAATGTCGTTAAATAAATTATGTAGACTAATATAAAAAAAGGGGGTTCATAAGTTACTTCATTGTCCACCATCATGACAAAGAGCATTATAATTGAGAGTAAATACCAGACAGTATCTCGTGTGACGGGCCACCAGTCAAGTTTAAATGGCTGTGAGAAAAAGGTAAGATCGCAAAATGATGATTAATTCAGCAAATGGTATTACAATATTTACTTACAACGCTTGTTGCTAGTCCACACACAGCCGCAATTCCTAATAAATTGAACACCGATGATCCAACTATCGTCCCGATGCCGATGTCACCTTCCGTGATAAATGTTCCCACAATTGAAAGGAATAATTCCGGTGCAGATGTGGCAGCTGCCAAGAAAGTGGCACCGGCAACGTCAGACGAGAGGTGGAGGGCTGTGAATTGTGAATTGATATCAGTAGAGCACATCGAATCGGCATTGAGAGTGAGAGGTATTTATGTGTACATACAATAGCAAAGGCGTTCCATAGCTGGAACCAAATAATTATCACAGAGAATCCCCAGAAAAATAAATAGATACGTGCTCATAAGAATGCACATGATTGTGTTGAAGACTCCCTTTTTTCTCATCAAATTTGGAAAGGTGACAATCTCTGGAATGGTACAGGTAAGATTCTCATCGTATTTGCGAACCTGAAGAAAACCCACATCTAAAGAATTAAGAATGAATACTTGTCATGATGATGAATTCCTGTTATTTTTCATTTTACCATAAAAAATGTCGCTCGTCATTATATTGCCGTAAATTTAGAAACAAAATGGTGGAAGTCAAAGCTGTATTATGGCAAATTTAAATAAACAACTATTTAACGTTGATCTGAATTCTCAAATATAACTAGATTGATTCAATAGAACCGTTTTGCTTTCGATTAGTGTAATATACACAAATTTATAATTACAATTCAGAAGCACTTAATAGCATATAAACATATGTGTGTACATAAGTATTGTATAAGCAATGTGAAACGCAGTTTGAACACAATTGTAACATCAATTTATCTATTTATGTATATACAATGTTATGTTTCATATGTGCACACATACATATGTATTTGAGAATTCATTCTTAGTGTATGTCAGTCAGTCAGAAAATAGAATATTATTTGACTGTTACTAAGATTCTAAGAGAGGCACAGGCCGGCAACAGGCCGACTGTCTTTGCATAACTGTCGGATTTTGTGATATGTTAGCTGTATGTCTTGGTTTGTTCACGTAGGCCCTTCACTGATAATTCCGGGGCCTGTCTAAAATATTTGCACTACATGTTGTACGCTCTATCGCAGACGCCGGATGTGAGATTAGTAATAACTATATATAATATTTACTGCCAACATATGCCATATGCTAGATATGGTTTAAGTTTTTGGCATTACTTCTTTGAAAACTAAAGACAAGATAGAGCAAGAGAGAGAGAGAGAGAGAATGGGGAATAGAATGACGGACAGGGTTAGTTGGTATTTTTTATAATATTTATAATTTAAATGAAGAGTAGAAGATAATGGTTGAAAAATGTATTCCATTCTGCTCCCGAAAGTAGTTTAAATAAACTTGAGACCTGCTATAATTCAAAAGGGAACTTGTTTTGTCAGATGGAACAAAACTATACAAAACTAGCACTGAATCGATTCCGTTTCCGTTTCTAAAAAAGAACACACAGCTTGATTCTTTGTTAAATCTCATATATTAATCGTATAAATACATTATTGAATTTGTTTTTTTTTTGATTTGGTTTTTGATTTTTGGTTCTCTCATCTCATTTATCTCATTACACTGCGACTGCGAGAGCGAGTGAAGAGGTTCAAACTACTTTAATAATAATAATAAAAAAAAAGTATTACAATAACAGCATAACGTAGTAGCATAAAGGTAACTCAACTATCAAGGTAGATAGAATAGAACAGGAAATACATATTAATTAATTAATTAAAACGACGACTGCACTGCAGAGTTGCCCGCCAGATATTGTTCATCAACCATCCATCGATCATCATCAACCATTCTCCAATCGCCATTATCCATCCAGTTCCAACTTCATTCATTCAGCTTTAGCTGCAGTTCTATGTGCAGTGCCAGCTCCAGCATCAGCTGCCAACTCCTGTTCTCCTTCACCTTCAGTTACTCGCTTAGGTTCCTCATGATCGTCCGCAGGTTGGCAGATTGACGCGGAAGAACACATTGAGCTCGATGAGCGAGGCAAAGACCATGAATACCAGATAGATGACCAGACAGGCGATGCCCACCTTGGTGTCCAGCTTAAACTTGTTCATCGAGAATGTCAAATAGAGTAGAAACAGTGTGGACAGCAATGTGATGGCCGAATACTCCAGACCGGCCGAATTGATGGCCACATAATTCTGGCCCGGCTGTATGGGAAAGAATACGGCTTTGATCAGCCATGGAACGCCCAGACAGAGCAATATATCGAATGTGTTCGAGCCAATCGAATTGCAGATACCCATTGATCCGTGACCTGCAAAACACATACCGCAAATCATTATCAATATCCCAAAAGAAAGAGAAAGAGAGAGAGAGCGAGAGAGAGAGAGAGACTCACCGCGCTTGGCCACAATGACACTGGAAACTGCCTCGGGAACGCTGGTGCCGGCGGCCAGAAATGTGATACCCATCACCGAATCGGGTATCTTGAGAGTATCGCCTACAGAGAAGAAAAGAGAAGAGAAGCATAAGAAAGAGTGAGAGAGAAAATAACACTCATTAATGTTCCCATTAGATTCCTACCAATTATAGTTATCATCCACGCCACGACATACGACAACGAGCCAATCCAAACGATGCACATTATAAAGGTCAGTGGGAAGATCTTGTTATTCTTGGCCTTTTTGCAGTCGGGTATCGCAATGCGGAAGAGCAGATGAATGGGCCAGATGATTAGCCAGGTGAATTGGGCAAAGCAGCTGGTGCCCTTGGGATAGGTCAACAGGGAGTAGCCTTCCTGTTCGGGTTCCTCCACGGCAGCAGCGGCAGCAGCAACTGCAGCTAACTGCGACTCTGCATCGGCATTGTCCACGGCAATGATACCAACTGGAGCCACAGCTACACCGCCGCCGGCACCACCAGCACCAGCACCAACACCACCACCACCACATGCAACACTTACAGTGGCTGCCACTGCACCGCCTCCACCAACGCCGGCTGGGGTCGTGCTCGTATTGCTGCCAGCCTTGGCCTGATCATTGTTGAGGCCACCGTTCAGCTGAATGCTGGCCATGTTCTGGCAGATGCGGTTCTCCACAAGTTCTGCGAAAGTTTGAGAGAGTATTGATCAGAGTATGCAAGCGGAAAAATAAATGGGAAATGGGGAAGAGGGAACTTGCAGAAAGGAAGCTGGAAGAGGAACTGGGAGAGAAACTGGAAGAGAGATTGCAAGACGAACTGGAAGAAGAAGCGGAAGAATAACTGGAAAAAGAACTGGAAGAAAAACTGGAAGAGGAACTGGAAGATGAACTGGAAGAGGAACTGGAAGGGGAACTGGAAGATGAACTGGAAGAGGACTGGAAGGGGAACTGGGATAGAAACTGGAAGAGAGACTACAAGATGAAATGGAAGAGGAAGGAGGAATAGAGAGAGACTGAAAGAGGAACTGGAAGAAGAAGCAGAAGAATAACTGGAACAATAATTGGAAGAAGCACTGGAAGGGGAACTGGAAGATGAACTGGGAGATGAACTGGAAGAGAAACTGGAAGAGGAACTGGGATAGAAACTGGAAGAAAGACTGCAAGATGAACTGAAAGACGAAGCTGAAGAATAACTGAAAAAAGGACTGGCAGATGCTGGAAGGGGAACTGGAAGATGAACTGGAAGAGGAACTGACAGAGAGACTGCAAGGGAACTGGAATATGAACTAAATGAGAAAAAGGAAGTACTGCGTGGGTTAATGGTTTATTAAACTAGGTAATGGAGTCATAGAAATGAGAAGGGTACTAGATTAGGTTGTGAATAACTGGGTACTTAAATAGGTACTTGAATAGGTAAAGGGGTTCACTAATAAGTACAATTTGGGTACTGGAATGTGTAAAGTAAGGAATACGGCAATCAAAGTTGAAACTGAAACTGACCATTTAGTACTGACGTGTGTGATTAAAACGTTACTGCAATAGGAAGTATATACTATGGGTATTGCAATAGGCACTGTATATGTTTCTTGTATTTAAAATAGAAAAGTTATTGGAATTGGTTCTGAAGAAAATGCTGTAATTTGTACTGGAAAGAGTTCAGTAATGGGTACAGAAATCAAACAGAAATATGAACTGGAACCGGAACAGATATGTGAACTGAAGGAAGAGGAAATGGACTAGGAACTAGCGCAAGGGGAACTAATACAAGGACTGGCAGAGTAATGTAAGGGACTACTGTAAAAACAAGTGTTGGTGGCCATGAAACTCGTCTGGAGAGTTTCGGTATGTGTACCTGGATCTTTCTCATTGCTGTTCTTTGTGTGTATGCTGCAGTTGGAGGAGCGGCTGCGCGAACGCGCCTGCTTAACGCCACCTGTGTGTGAGATATGGTAGTTTGTTGTATATGTATTCAGTGTGTGTTCAATGTGTGTACATATTGTATGTGTAGCCTTGATCTACAAAAGTGTAATGTTCCCCCAGTGTCACTCTACAGTTGGAGACGCACTTACCTTTGGCACACTTCTGGAAAGACTTGTCGAAATACATGACTGCCAAATAAACTGCATAGAGTGAGACGAGAATGAGTGCCTCGTACCACTCAACACGTTCGTCGTGCATGACACAAATCAAAATTGCAACTGTCACACCGTAGGCAATGCTATCTCGCGTCAGTGGCCACCAATCCAAGGGAATTGTCTGAAAGTAACAAGATAAACAGAAGAAGTGTCAAAGTGTCGATGGGTGCAAGGATTGCAAGAGAAGAATGAATACACTCGAAGAATTGTGTGTTGCACACACACCCACCATGCCAGCTCCTATGCCACAACAGGCGGCTACGGCGAGTATGTTAAACACTGCCGAGCCGACAATGGTCCCCACTCCAATGTCGCCCTCCGTGATGAATGTGCCTATCACATTGACGAACAGCTCCGGCGCCGATGTGGCCGCGGCCATAAAAGTGGCGCCCGCCACGTCGTTGGACATGTTGAGTGCTATACCGAAGAAAACAAGAAGGAATTAACTTTGCAGAGCCTTGTTTAATATATGTACATCTGAAGACCCTAAGTAGGCTAGCTATGCATACATAACAAAACAAAAAAATCGAAATTCGATTATACGTAACCCGCGAAAATTCAATATTCGCGATACTTTTTGAACACACCTCGTATAGTAGTTATACATATTTATACATTTATGTGTATGTGCATTCTAGATCTGAAGATACTGCAGAAGGTAACTACGAGTACTTATATACATAACTATACTATACGTAGGAGTCCTACGCGGCCAAAACTTTTAAAATTGCTACGAATGTTTCGAAATAAACTATATTCGGTGTATGGTACGAGTATATGGGATATATAATATGATAAATATATGTATATAATAACAGTATTATTTTGTGAAGTCGATAAATAGATCGCAAGCAGATCTTGCTGTTTTATATTCTTTTCTATTGTCATTGCAATCGGGATCACAATCGATGAACTTACCTGCACATATTTTCTCAACAGCTGGCACAAAGTACTCATCACATACTACTGCTAATGCTACAAATAAATATAAACTGGCTATAACATGAAGTACAACAGCACCGGACTGTCTTTGCGCCTCCGTGAATAGATCTCTGGGGAAATCATCAATGGCGGGCTGAGTGCAATTTATATCTGTGTAATTTAAGGAAGAGACACAGAAATACAGATAGAGAGAGAGAGAGATAAGAAATATTATAAATAACATTTATAAATAATCTTAATGTTATTCTTGTATTCCTATTCTTTATTTCTTTTCATAATCACACATTTTCACACTTTCTTTATAATCTCCTTTGGTTTTGTTTGCCATATTTTCATAGTCTACTTTTGAGCGTCAGCCAAAAGGAAAACATTTTATTATAAAGCTTTACTAATAAAGGAGTTAATCCATTTTCAAAAAAACCCACACAAGCAGAAAGCCTTTATCGAAGAAGGAAAGAGTCGTAAGTTTTCCAACTGAAAACTGGCAGCAAATCCGAGCTGGGATTCACCATGAATTCACAAAAAAAAAAAACACGAAGAAGAAAAAACGGCACAATTTGTGGGCGGCGAAGCGAACAAATGATCGAGTATTATGTATGAGAATAACTATAATCGCTTGATTGATTAATGAGTCTATTTGAATTCACACACAGTTCTCACAGATCTTTAAATATCAATTAAGAGATCAACGTTTTGCACTTTGCTTGTCAGCTCGGGCGAATCTTGCCGCTCCGCGCCGCGTAGCGTGTCGAGTGTTGAGTAGTGTCGGTCGTGTCGCTCGACTAATTCAAATGACCTATTCATAAGGCAGATAACGAGTGCTACTCGAATTGTGTTGCTAATGAATAATCGTAATGCGCACATTTCATGTTACGTTTTCACTTTAATTATATTGCTCCGTTTTATTTAGTTTCGGTTCGGTTTGCCTTCTGCTTTTTTTTTTGCGTCGGCCTCAAGCGCCGGTAAAGAACTAAACCAACCGAACTGCTGCAAGAACAACCAGAAGACTGACCCAGGGGGAGATTCGGCTAAGAAAATGACAAAAAAAAAACAAGAAAAAAAAAACAACAACACAGAGAAATGAGAAACAATACGAAGCTCGTTTTTATTGGGGTTGTTGTTGATGCCCGATGCTACCGAGAGTCGTGTCCAATTCCGATTCCGATTCCAATTTCGTGTCGTCTTCTTCTGCCTCCTTATGATCATCGTCATCAGCATCATCATCGTCATCTTCTTCGTTGATTATCGATGCGACATGAGCTGCCCGAGTTGAGTTCGCTTGAGCTCAGTCCGACTGAGTTGAGCTGAGATGAGCTGAACAGAGTTGAGTTGAGTCGGGTTGGGTTTTGGTATGGGTTTAGTTGAGAAATAGTCGGGTTGTGCTTTGTGGGATCGGTTTGTTCGGCTTTTCTGTTTGGTTACCGCTGCAGCGGAAGCGACAAATACGAGAAGAAAACGCTTTGATCTCTCTGATCTGTCAACTAATTGAATAAATGGCGACGCAGTCACTGCCCGCCTCCTTCTCCTCCTCTTCCTCCACCTCCTGGGCGGCAAATAGACATGCAACGCCTTCGACTCTAATCGAGTCGGATGCAACAAATTGCAAGCATAATAAAATACAACACCAGAACAACGTAAACAATCGATTACGGTAGATGCAAATTGCTCAGGGAGTACCCCAAATGCGGCTGAGTAATAAAATACTTGTGTTTTTGGGGCATTTCTTGGGGTTAATCGTAGCTGGTACAATAAGTTGACCCTCCTTTACTTCTGGTTATACTTAAACAGAAGAAGATCATTACCTGGAACTAGCTTTGCTAATACACCATGTTTTCATATTGATCCCATTTAAGATCACAATAACTTAGCGCTCTACTATATATAGATATAGTCGCACGTATTTGTACATTTTTTTTTAGGGCAATTTACATAAATTTCGATAAACAATTGAAGCCAATTTTTCGAGACGTTCACCCAGTGTCAGAGACATCATCATCATCATCGCCATCATCAGCACGATCATCAACCGAAATGTGGATCTTGCGAACACTTGTGACTCGACGCGGATCGACACTTTGCGTGGCAAACAGACTCAAGAGTCAAGACCCAAGACAGAAGACACAAGACCGAAGATAGAAGAAAAACAAGACACCATGCAAATGGATGTCTCTGGGGTTTTTTGACTCCGACTCGACTACGTCTTCGTGTCTTCGTCTTCGTCTTTGGGGTCAATTGAGCCAAACGCATTTTGTAACTGTCGGCCCGCATAATGCAATAATGCTTAATCAGCACTTACATACAGCACCATCAAGAAGGGGGAAGTGTGGGGGCGGTGTGAAGGAGGAGTGCAGAGCAAAGAAGAGGCGAGGCAAGACGCAGCTAATGATAATAAATTTAACATGGATAACAATCAGCGAAATGTTCAATCACAGTAAATTAAGTTCACTTTAATTGAATAAGAGCCGCATAAACAGTAGTAGAAGAGAGAGAGAGAGAGAGGGAGAAAGAATGAGAGGAGTGAAAGAAACTGAGAAAACTGAGAAAATTATAAAAATCAAGAATAGATCAGAAAGGAGTTTAGTTCAATGATTAACACACACTTATCGAAAACCGATTAATCGATAACCAAATCCAACAGTAGCTCAACTAATTGTAAATATTATTTCGCTTAAATGGAATGTGTTAAGGGTCAACTTGTTACGACGCTTAATTGTCAAACTAATTGACACGTTTTCCCACACTTCAGCTGCAAGTTGAATTAATTCATGCATGATCGTCAGAGATCATAAGGGTTTCACATAAACTGTACAACATGATGACTTACTTTTCGGTAATTGAGTTATTTCATTCGAGCTCTCGCAATGAGGCGTGAAAGTATCAAAATTATGACACAAAATACTCAAATTTCATTAAAGAACTGAAATGTGAGAAGAATTTGAAGCAGAAATCAAGAATTCAGATTGAGAACCTTCTCTGAAAGTTATAACAATCTTAGAGATACACAGACAAACAGTGAAATAACTCATTGCAGATTGAAGAGCTTTATTCTTTTCCATTTTTTTACTTTAGAAAATAGACGTAGCACTCAGTGAAGAAACTCTACTAAATCAACACTTAAAGAAAGTATGAGAAATTGTAGAATAAAGCCAAGACACAGTGACAAACCCATGGTGCAGCTTTCAAAGTTCACTTGCTGACAAGACAGATATATTAGATTAGACGTTTCCTAACACTGGAACACTGAACATACAGTCGTCCGATATGATGCACACAGCATCTCATCCCATCTGCTGTACATAGAAACGTCTCATTGCCGCAATTGGCTTTTGTTTTACAAGAGACTTGAACAGGCACACAGACAGTTGAAATGGCCATAGTTATTGTCAGAGTCAGATCTATGTACAGTACATACCTACTCATACATATATCTATGTGTGTGTGTGTGTCTGTGTGTAAGTTATTTTGTACATAAGTAAGCAAAATCAGCGCGACAATGCGTTTTAATATGACTTTTGTGTATCGTTTAAGTAACTTTGAGAGCACCCAAGCTGAGGCTGATGCTGATGCTGAGGCCCAGCTCGAGCTTATCTCACTAGTTTGTGCTGTCAATGTGGCAATCTCTACGTATTTGTGTGTATCTCCCTGTGTGTGTATCTCTTAGTTAGTTACTGTAGCTGTTGTTGCTGTTGTCGTTGTTATATTTCGTATTTCGTATCTTGCGCAAGTCGCCGTGCACCCAACGAGCAACGATCCATTTAAGATCTATCCAAATTCTTTATGTTTCACCAATGTTTGCCTCTCTTGGATCTAAGCTTATCTTGAGCATTCACAATATGAATGAAGTATATAGTAGAGGATAAGTTTAATACGTTTTTCATTTGCTTTAGTTTTAAACTTTCTTAAGTTTCCATCTTAAGTTTCTATCTTCAAAGACTTAATCGTTTAGTGCTTTGTATAATTTTGATGAATCTCCATAATTCATTCAAGTTTTTTAGCTATTTATTTGAGTTGAATAGATTTTGATATCATGCATGCCTGCATGATAAAATTTCTCTGATAATTCTAGTATTATTTCCTGGCAAAACTCTTTCTTGAATGTCCGATTTATATCTATTTCTTAAACCCTTTAATTAAGGTTTATTAAGGTTAATTACATTGCGTGTGGCTGTCAAATCTGTTTCATCTGATTTCGAGATTGTTTTGAATGTGACGCTTCAATGCACATCCAGGGAAAACTTCTAATACACGATATTATATCATGATCGTGATCGTGATCGTTATCATGATGACATATACTAGCTACTTGGATTAGTAGTTTATACAGTATTCTGTCACGCCAAATTTAATTTTCTCCTTCAAGTATTTCCTTCGCACTTTTCCAAGTGCGGCTGTACTCGCCTGAGGGGGCATTGCGCATACGCCGCTTGATCCAAATGAAGTCATCTATACATACATATAAGAAATTAAGTTTTCCGCAACGAAAATACATAGACAACTACAACAACAGTAGAAAAAAAATCAAGCCAACAATGAACACAACAACAACAACAATAACAATAACTGTCTGACTGTGTATGTGTGTGTTTTTTTTTAGTATTTTGTTCTAATTTGCTGTTTGTTTCTTTCGTCTGTACTTTTTTTTTCGTTTTCGTTTAGGCTTTTTTGCTGTTTTTTTATTTTTTTTTTGTGCATAGTAAATGTCATTAAGTTTCACTTAATGAGCCAATTTAGACAATTGATCCATATGCTTTAGTTTACGCGACACACACACACACATATAAATAGATTATGTGCTGCGCCAATGTGTGTGTGTGTGCAAGTGCGGGTATGTGTACGTGTGCGTGTGAGTGTGTATGCGAGTGTGTGTGTGTGTGTAACGAGGGAAAACGCGCCGGACAAATGTGCAGAAAAAAAATCCATTTCTAACCGACAACGACGACGGCGACGACGTTAGAAAGAATATTGAGTTATATATTTAGCAATATAATATATACTCTTAATATATGCGTTTAATGACGTCACCAGCTACACCGTCACACACACACACAGAGAGACACACATTCACACACACAC
Source organism: Zaprionus davidi (assembly GCA_018903715.1). Classification (NCBI taxonomy): domain Eukaryota; kingdom Metazoa; phylum Arthropoda; class Insecta; order Diptera; family Drosophilidae; genus Zaprionus; species Zaprionus davidi. Next base: position 2,796,390 of record JAEIGL010000001.1, on the reverse strand, counting down.
ACACTTGGCTTTAAATTTGTTTTAATTATTTAATTCGCTTTGATTTCGCCGCAAATAACAAAAAAGCAACAAAGAAAAAAAATGAGGAGAGATTTCAATTAATATTTAACGCATTTTGCAACACTGTTTCGCACAGTTTGAAGTGCGTGGAGTTTTGGTATTATTATTTTTAGTATATTTGCATTGCTGAAGAGTTTCGTTAGGTTTGTAAGTTTCGTTTAATTTGTAGTTTTTAGTTTTAAGTTGTGTGTGTTCGGTTTTTATTCTTTATTTTATTTGTAATAATTTTTGTAGATGGCCCGTACCCGTAGTGCTGCTAAGACCCCAATAGTCTTCCATTGCTGCACGGTGTTGTAGTGGTGATGGACACTCGTAAACTGCGCTTCGGCCGCGGTATGAAACGCAATCTCAATCTCAATCTCGCTGTGTCCACTTTGATGGTGTTGATTTGCCGCCACCTCTCTCCCCCTCTCAGCCACAGCCTCAGCGTCGGATTAGCTGTGGCTTCTCGGTTTAGCCTCAGCGGCAGCGACACACACACAAACGCATATGTGAGGGGGGGAATGGGGGGCAGAGCGGGGGAGGCTTAAACGCGCACGTTATTTTCAATTGTCGTGAAGATCTCATGCAATGTTCCCCCAAAGGAGGGACAGAGAGAGAGAAAGGAGGCAATTGAAAGCACAAGGCGCGGCGTGGCGCGACACTCACACTCACTCACACCCACATACACATAGGCACATTTGTGTCTCACTTAATGCATTTCGCAGTAACAAAAAAATGAAACAAAATAACAACAACAACAAGAAGCAGCACGACGACGACGCCGCCAAAAAGATAACGGCATAAATCAAGGGGCAATCATAAAGAAGCAGCCGAGGCAGGGGCTGCTGGCAGAGACTGAGCTGCGGCTGCGGCTGAGCTCTGTCTGCTGTGTGTGTGTCTGTGTATTGTGTGCTTCCTCTCTGTGGATTATGCTGATCTCGCTTGCGCGCACACACTATGCTGCCTCTCTCTCGCGCCACTCTCAGCAGTGAAGCAACAACAACAGCAACAGAAGAAGGAGATAAGACGAGGCCGACGCAACGAGTCCCGTTTTCTTTCGCCTGCGCTGCCTCTGCTCTGCCTGCGTAAGTATTCACGTATTTTTAGTTAAAGCGTCCACTGCGACTGCGCTGCAACGGCGACGGCGGCTTTAAGTTGTTTTTGCTTTTGGGGCTATTTGCGTGCTGCGTTTGCATTTGAGTTTGCGTTTTTGAACATTTGCTTTTGCTTTGGTTTAGTTGCTTTTATTTGTTTGTTTTTTTTTTTTTTGTATATTCTATATATTGTCTTGATGCCGCCGACGTTGACGTTAAACTGATTCGATGTTTCGGCCAGCGCTTTAGTCCAAACTGAGCAACGAATTAGTTAGGTGCATGTAGGTGAGTGTAGGTGTGTGTGTGTGAGTGCTCATCTCAATGTGTGTGCCTGTCTATATATATGTGTGTGTGTGTGCGATGCTTTTATATACAGTTTAACTAACTATAGAATACACACACACACATACTCAAACTGATTGCATGCTGGCCACTTACACACACACACGTACGCCACTCTCTCTATGTGTGTTTGTGTGCCCGCATTATTGTTGTTGTTGTTGCAGTGTTTTGGCATTTCCAGAGCACGTTCCCAGTTCGCAGTTCGTAGTATTCCTCACTCTATATAGAGGTACATTATATATAGTATATTATAATACGATCCGCCCCTAGCAAAGGTCATGTCATGGTACAGCGACCAACTAATTATGTTCAATCTACATTAAAACCTCAGACTAAAAGTGCGGGTAGATCCGATTGGGGGTATTCGCACTATTCAAACAGCTCGTGCCAGCATCAAAGAAAGTTATTCATTTATCCATCTGGGTTTGGCCGCTCCCAATCAATAACAACAACAACAATAACAACAACAATGTCCATTCTTAAATGCTAGGCATACTACGTATTTAGTACACCCCCAACCCCATATTATGCTCGATTAATTAACCCACATTCAGTCGAGATTTATTGCCTTGTTTTGATCCAAAGCTGACTTATTGGATTACACACGCCTCTTTTAACTTATTTCAATAACCAATCCATATCCAATGCTATAGATTTTGATCTTGAAAATGATAAATACATACATATATATATAGATTAATTTAAAAACAAGCCTCACTTCTACAAAAGATTAGAATGCTTTGTAGAAAGTTTTCTTGGAACCATTCTTGGGTAAATGCCTGCAGCCTCTTTGAACTAAATATATTATGTTACTTATTATATTATATACATATGTCATATGTCATACATTGAATCATTTGTTACGTTGAATCATTTGTTAACATTTGCTGCAATTTTGCATTGAAAATGCATTTGCACTCGACATCATTATAAAGAGATATTGCAATATATATATATGATTACTTACCATTAACTAATCCAAGAGCTCCTCGTATAGACTCCCCACTCATAGCAGGTTCCCACATTTGCTGATTGATGGACCCAATGAAAACGCAGTTCGCGTTTTGTTATGTTATTCAAATTTTTAACATTTTTAATGCAAAAAAATAAAACCAAATCATATTGAAGCGTTCAGTTTCAATTTAAAGATTTGCGAGAAGAGCAAGAAATCTTTTACACAATCGAAAACCTAAGCTCGCTTGGTTGGTCAATCTCCAAACTTTTGATTTTTGCTTATCAACAAGCTGCCGCAATAAAAACTAGCAACAAACAAATCAGGGAGAGCTCCAATAAAAAATATAATAAATATAACAATAAAGAAACGAACAAAGAAAACAACAACAACAATACGTTTCCAATGTGTGATTTACATAGTTTTTAGTGTAGCTTGGTTTAGTTTTAGTTTTATTTTACATTTCGCTCGACGTTTCTTTCATTTTCGCTGTGTTGCATTAACATATTTTTGGCAGTTCATTTGAATTCGCGTTAGCTAAAAGCTTTTGGCTAAAACAATTAACCGTAATCAGTAATCAAAGAGCGATTAAAGGCGGATCGAAGGCTTTCAAAATATAGATCAATTTTTGGGCACGCAAAGAAAGCTTTTTGTTTTGGTTGAATTCATTAACAAAATAAACTAGAAGCTTTTCTAACTCTAAACGGAATTTGAAAGCTGAAAAAGATTCAGAAGTACTAAGTGGGAGCTCAAATAATCTTTTAAATTATGAAACCCTAATCAGTGCTTGAGCTTTTTCAGTTGTAGAGGCTTAAGGCTTTCTCTAAGCATATCCTTTGCTTCTATGATCCAAAAGCTTACACAACAGTTCTGGAATTCTTGAGGTCTCAAAAGAGCTAGAGAACTGTTGAACATGTGCTTTTTTCTAACGATTTATCTGAAAGCAAAACATTTCTTTAAATAGCTTTAACATCAGCTTTGAATCTCCACACTGAGCTAAATAGTAGAGAAGGCCCGCATTGCCCAGCAAAAGCTTAAGTGTAGCCGTAAGAACAATTCTCAAATGAGCTTTAAAGACAAACTAGCGACAACTACACGTATGTATGAAGCTTTAGCAAGAACTCTTACCCAAAGTTCAGCTTTCTGACAGAACTGTTCTGTTCTGAAAAAGCTCTGACAAAAGCAAATCCGATCTGTAATGGGGCCATAGAAAGTGATGGAACTGGCACAGTCATCTTGGTCCAGTGCAGTCCACTCCAGCTGTGTGCGCTCTCGAGGTCGCGCACCGACATGACCTATGCCCAGCACTTAACTCAGGTCGGTCGAATCCGGTAGAGCTTATGAAAAACATCAAATCGTAAAATGTGTGCGCGACCTCATTAAAAAAGCGATGCTGCTGGGGCAACTTGACTAAGTGGCTAAATGGTCAACGGGTTTCGCGCCTAATTTAAATTTTTCGATCATTTATTGATCGGTCTCTGAGTCGCTGAACTCCCACAGATTACCCCGAAACCCCCCTATCCCGTCTTTCGTCTCTCTCTCTCTCTCTCCGGGTTTCACTTTGGGGGCTTGTGGATCGATGACGAAAGCAGACAGCGCCAAAGGCGAAAGCGATAGCAACAACAACGGGGTTGGGCAAGGCAGACTCATAATCGATTCATCGATTCACTGTGGATCGTTCGATCCGAAGTATAAAAGCAAGCGGCTGCAGGTAGACCATCATCAGTTGCCTTAGCTTCGTGAAGTTCCACAGATTTCGATCCCCAAGCAAGAAACTTCCAGCGATGAAGGTAAGTACCAGTTCAGAAGGAGGAGGATGATCCCCAATTGGCGCACTCTACAATCCTTTCGTTTTGAATCTACCTTGGCAGATCTTTGTGTGTTTGTTTGCCGCACTCGTTGCCACCAGCTCGGCTGGCATCATCAGCGGTGGAGGAGGCGGTGGAGGAGGTTACAGTTATGGCATTGGCTCCGGCGGCGGCGGTGGAGGTGGACATGGTCACACTGAGGTGCGCACCCTCAAGGTTATCCACGAGGGCAGCAGCAGCTTTGGTGGCGGCGATCATGGACACGTTCACATCGGTGGTGGTGGTGGACATGGCGGCCACGGTGCAGTGCATCAGGAGGTGAAGACCATTAAGGTCATTCACCAGGAGGCACCAGCAGTGGCTTATCATGGACACGATCACGGTCACGGCGGTGGTCACAGCTACGGCGGTCACCAGGAGGTGAAGCTGGTTAAGGTGATCCACCAGGAGGCTCCAGCTGTGCACCATGGCTACTCCCACGGCGACGGACACGGACACGGACACGGAGGTCATCAGGAAGTGAAGACCATTAAGGTCATTCACCAGGAAGCTCCTGCTGTGCATCATGGATTCTCTCACGGCGGCGGCGTCGGCGGCGGCTACGGCGGTCATCAGGAGGTCAAGACCATTAAGGTCATTCATGAGGAAGGACACGCTCTGGGAGGCGGCGGCGGTTACGCTGGTGGCTTCTCTCACGGTGGTGGACACGACTTCGGTGGTCACCAGGAGGTTAAGACTGTCAAGGTTATCCACGAAGAGGGACACGCTCTGGGAGGCGGCGGCGGCTATGCTGGTGGCTTCTCCCACGGCGGTGGACACGACTTCGGTGGTCACCAGGAGGTGAAGACTGTCAAAGTTATCCATGAGGAAGGACACGCTCTGGGCGGCGGCGGTGGCTACACTGGCGGCTTCTCTCACGGCGGTGGTTTCTCCCACGGCGGTGGTTTCTCCCACGGCGGTGGTTTCTCCCACGGCGGTGGTCACGAGGAGGTCAAGACTGTCAAGGTTATCCACGAGGAAGTCGCTGCCGCACCCATCTCTGTGCCCGCCGTGCACAACGAGTACCTGCCCCCCGTCGTGTCGGCCCCCGCGCCCGGTTATCTGCCCCCCTCCGGTGGCTGGAAATAATCTCGTCCAGCTGCGTTGTGCAGTTGTCCTGTGATTCGGACTGTGTGTGACTGTCATGACTGTCACCTCCCCTTGTTGAATAGTTTTAGTACCACACCCCCCACCACCCCCTTTCCCATACACGCCCCCTCTATTTTTTTTCAACTTCCATTAGTATTTTAAGATGAAAACAATTTTTTTTCTGTTGAACATTGAAAATAATATAAAAATAATTTTTAAAATGATACGTGAAATTTGTTTTCATGAGCAGTGAAATATTTTTTAAAACTATTTCAAGTGATTTAACCTGTTTGGAATACCTTGCAAAAACGTTCTAGAGGGTGCGACTTTAAAATGTATAGTACATAAATATTCTCTTTATTTCCAACAATTTGCCTCGGAAAATGTTTATATACGGTTTTATACCCTAAATCTGATTTGCCTTATCATTTTAGACAACAAACTAAAGTTGACGATTAAAATAGATATACAACTGTGAAGAACAAGTCGTTCGAATGAAAATCTGATGATTTTCGATAACGTTATGTGTGTTGGAAGTGATATAACAGTAATTTAAAAAAAATAAAACTAGTCGAGAAAGAGAATAATATTTTAATACCAGATCAATATTGTAATCAAACTATGATATAAATATCAGTCAAAAGGAAACAGAATGAATAATTTTTTAAAAAATTATGTAAGTTGGCAGTTGGGAAAGAATCTTTAGCCTTTTTAATGCTATATCAATTATGGGATTAAATCATTATAAGGAAAGTCTAATATATATTAGTTAATACTAAAGTTACAAATGTTTGCAGTCGAGTGAAAATGTTTTAATTGTAGAAAAGTAAAGCATGACAAACGTGAGTGTAAATACCAACCAAGTTATGAGTGTTGCAAGAGCGTCCCTTATCCAAAAACTTTGGCAAACTTTTATGATATTTGTAAAGTTATGACATTATTTGTTTACGCGTATGAGTTTTCAAGAAGATCACCTAATTAAATCGTTAAAATTTTCGAAAACTTAAGATAAGTAAAATAAAACCCAAAGGAAACAAAGAGTACCAATGATAATGATGTAGAAAATTTTCCCAAACAAGCTTGATCTTTCCATGTTGCATTCGAAAAGCGCTCACTGTGATTGTGAATGGAAATTTTTGTTTGTTTCGATTTCGAAATGCAAATTGAGTGGTTTGGTCGATCTCTGATGGGTTATTAATTATCACACATTGCTGCTCCTTCTCCTCATTCGCTCTGCATAAATTTGTATATCTTTTATCTGCAGATCATTTATATCTCTTTTGAGTTTTTGGTTGATTGTTTTTCTCTGAAAGTGCAACTGGTTTTTCAGTTTCCACCCACTCTTATTAATGGGTTCCCCACTCTCTTTTCGTCGTCCACACTTCATCATCAATCTCTGTTTTCTGTCTTCCACTCTCTGTCTATGTCTCTGTATCTGTCTCTCTCTCCCACTCTCCCTCTCGTTTAGGCTCCAATATCGTAACCCTAAACGAGCTGATTAATAGGCCCATCGAATTGTTACTGTGGTCACTTATGTATTTAGCTGTGTGTGTGTGTGTGAGCCGTAGAGTGTGCGTGTGTGTTGACAATATAATATGCAGAAATAACTTAGGGTTCGTAATTAAAGATTAGGCTCCATCGGGGGAAGCCGAATCACTTGTAGTTCCAATCCGCTCGAAGGCCAAACATGCGTCGCTGCTGCGTCGACGGCGTCTGAGACTGATGCTGCTCCAGGCTATTGCTCTCCAGATACTGATGCAATGGCAGTGGACGCGGCGATGATGATGTCTGTAGCAGCAGTGGAGGGGCGCTCGTTGGGCGCCATTTGGATGGGCGCCACGGAGTCTCTTGCTGCTGCTCCTCCTCTAGCGTATTCAGCGAGTTCTGCTTGCTGCCCCCGTTCCCGTTCCCGGTCTCCGTGTGCACACGCAAATTGAGCAACAGTTCACCATCGTCATCGATCAGATTGTACAGCTGCATTCCGTTCTGGGCATGCGCGCGTTCCAGGCGCACCTGCTGCTTGGGCTTCGGTTTGGGCTTGACACGCCTACGCGGCGGATGCGGGGGCAGCAGGCGCGAAGCACGATCTTGGGCTTGGAGTTGCCGCAGTATCCCTAAAGGCAGCAGCAGATCGGATTCGAAGGGCAGAAAACCGCTTGCACGCACTTTGATAATGTTGCGACTGGGTGGGCGTGGCAATGCCAGCGACAGACTGAGGCTGAGGCTGAGCACGAGCAGCAGTTGCAGCTGCATCACGGTGGGTCGCATCCTCCAGATCAGACGCTCATTTTCAAACAATTTCAGTTTACACTTGTACACAACCACAAAAAAAAAAAAGAAATATAATTTCAAAATAAATAAGAGTTTTTTTTTGGCTTTTTCGAGCCTCTCGGAGCAGTTCGTTCTAGGCGGGTATTGCACCAACTGATTCGGGCCAAGCGACGCACTGTGCCACAGACCCAGCTAGGGCTCACACACACACGCACACGCACACACTTAGACTGCAAACATAAATGAATTAATTAGAGAAAATTCCGACGCACGCTTTTCGAAACGCTCGGCTGGGCACAGTGGGCTCAAAACAAACAAAAAATTATCTCGCTATTATCTGTTGTGTACTAGAAAGTATGGGGGAGGGGGTACCCATTCAAAAGATACTTAACGGCAAATTACCAAATGTAGAATTATGAAACTATAGACTGTATAAAAAAAGCTGGAAATATTTTTAATTCTTAACTTACATGGAATTTAAAAAGAAAAATATTTTTGCTATTTTATTTGTTCAATATATTGATGTCGACTACATATTTTAGTACTAAAATAAAAAACGTTTTAAAATCAGTTGAAATGTTATTTATATGTGGATTGAAGTAATTTCGATATTTTTGTAAAACGTTTTCAACAAATATCATAGAATTGTCTTTTATTTATCAAAGTATACAGCAAGTTTTAGTACTTTTAATTAGTTCTATATTTAAGTTGAAAGATATTAAGAAATTAAATTTGTTAATAAAAATAAAATTGTAATATATAATATTATTAAAAATATTGTAGTAGCTATTTAGATATTCGTTAACATTTTATAATTATTTGAGATTTGCTTTATAGTGAAAACATAAATAAAACAAATTAGCTCACCTAAATTTATATTTTCTATTTCTATTTGAAACAAGTTCTTAGTCCAAGGTTTTCACTAGGCTTTGCACCACTGTGCATTAAATGCTCAGCGCTTTGAAATGAAAATAAAAACATACATAACTGCTGTCTTTATTGTTGTGTTTGTGTTTATTGCGGCTGTTGTTGTTGTACGTTGTCGGTAACATATCATTCTTCTATCGTTTTTATGGCTAACACACACACACACAGGCACGAACAAATGATGAGTGTGCACGTGTGAATCGTGTGTGTCGCTTGGTTAATAAGTGATTTATGCTACACTTAACAAGAATAATTCTTTTTATTGCTAATGCCTGGCCGTGCCCACTGTGCACACAGTGGCGTCAAACTGGTTCACAGCTAGACGTGGTCATTATTGCGACCATTAATGTTCGGCTACTGACGCAGCTGAGAATGAATAAGAATGAAGTCGGGAGGGAGTCGACAATGGAGTTGGAGTCGTAGTCGAGGTCTGCTACACTGTGGGTCACTCTCGCTTAGCGGACGCTTAGTGTGTCACCTGTGTGCCCAACTGCTCACCTGTTTACCTGCTCTCATTAGCATAAAATGCGCTGCGCTCTTATGCTAATTTAGCAAACGGAACAAGGCGAAAATCGACTCAGAATTGAATTGAATTTTCACCCAACACAGTGGGCAGCATTTCCCATTTCCCCCCAGCATTTTCCCGAATTAGCATTTATAACGGCTTGTCAGCAAGTCAGTTAATTGGTTAATTTTATGTGTGTCAACAAATCTGAATACCCCGCTTTGTTCTGTTCCGCGAAGCGTTCAAAGAAACCCGTTTCGGATGAAGTTTCACTGCGTCTGCCTCAACTCCATAGGGTGACAATCGACGATGATTTACGAAGCCTATTGAAATTGAAATGATTTAAGCACTTTGAAATATACCCTCGAAAAGAGAGATTCATTCGGGTAGCAACGACATGTGATAGAGAAGGTAAACTTAACAGAAAATTGGTGTAACGAAAGGGAAAACTATAAGAAAATCTATTGTCTGGTTAAAGGTAAGACAATATTTAATATTGTTAGTGCAAGATATGTCAGGAATTTAATTTTGAGCTATTTAAGTCTTTCGCAGTTTTATTTCACTGCAAAGTGGTGTAATATTCCACACCAAGAAAAGAGAACTACAAGTCTTAAACATCATAGAAGGAATGAGTGAGAAAGAGAGACACATATTCTACACATAGTACTTTGTTACGATTAACCAACTGTGCTTTCCTACTCTCTCTCTCTCTGCACGTGTTGATCTGTTGCTCAATACCGGCTGATATTACAGTTTATCTGCTGTTTGTTTTGATCGCTCTCCTCACGTGACCTGTCCTCTCATCCACTCTGCCGTTTCTCAATTTGCATGCTGTTGAGTTGCTGTTAAGAAATGCGTATTGATATTGCACTATCGATACTAAATCAGAATATCTCAAATTCTTATTGAATATACTAATAAATGCGTATCGATATTGCACTCATCAGAATATTTAATAAGCTTATCGAATTTACTAACTAAATAAAATACTTATCTTGCGATATTATTGTTAACAATACGTTCGATATACATAAATATAAATATAGATATTTTTACAGCTGCCCATCACTAATTGCTACTTCTTTTTGCCAGCCGCTCTGTGTCTGCTTTTGCTGCTCTCCTGGTGACGCTTTTCAGCCAATCAGAACAGTGCACGCTCTGTTTTGTTTGTGATCAGCTGGTAAGAGTTTGTTCGCTCTCTCTCTCTCAGTCTCTCATCCCTTAGCCTGACTTACAAATGTTCTATTCCTGCTGCTACTTATTCTGTTTGCCTGGTGTTATTTCGCATTTAGCACTCCCTAAGCTGCGCTCTTTCTCTCACTCTCTCCCGACCGCTGTATAACAGTTGTTTTGTTATGATCGAACTTCATAGATGGTGCTCTTTCTCATTCGCTCTCCCTCCCACTTCAGTTGCTGACTTGCAGCTGATCTTTCCCTGCTGCTGCCTTCTGTTCGCCTGGTATTTCTTGGCATGAAATTGACGCTATTTTGACTTTGATCGTGCTCAGCGCAAGTCCCTCTCCTTCACTTCCCCCTTCCAAGACTCCTTTTGAATGTTTTTCTCAATTAAGACGATTCATTCCCCTTTTCTTTTTACTTACAGAAACTTATATATAGAAAAGGAACCCGATCCATGTCCATTGCCAGCCAGAGGATTTCAACGCACATTTTGTGGATTTTATTCAGTTTTATTTTAGCATTATTTAGCATATACATACGAGACTTTGTTTGGTATAGAGCGTGTACAACTAAATTATACCAACTTGCAAAAAAAAAGAAGTAATTCTATATAGGTTGAGTATTATATAGTACGAGTATGTAAGATATGTACAGAGATGTGTGTGCGTTAAATCTATGTTTCTGTGTTAATCGCGTACTTCTACTTGACTAGCTTTATAGACGAAATGTCCAGGGTTCTTCTCAAACTACGAGAACTGATCTGAATAATCGAGACACTTAAGTTAACCTAATTTAGAGTTATGTAAATCAAAATCTGGAGCTCTGGACTCGTACAAACATCATGTTACATCTACACAGAAATAATAATAGATATATAGAATAGATATATACATACATATACAAATACTGTTGCTCTAGAAAGTACTTTGGGTTCGGGAGAGTATATAATTGATACATATATAAAGTATGATGTAGTAATAAATAAATATAGAAAATATACATAGTTAAGTTAAACAGTAAATTTGCTATATGCCCAGCACATGCCTTGAGTGAGGGGATCTCTTCTAGTCCAAAGTAATGTGCGGATTTGTATAGGTGAACCCATGGAACTGCTTTTGATCCATCGAGGCGAGTATTTCCTTATCAATGGGTGTAAGGCGAACACGCTCTCGGGTAAATACGCGATCGAAATATTGTGTATCCAGTGGATGTTTCTATTGGAATATTGAAATAAAATATAAATCATTAAAGTTACAGTCTTTTGATTGATTCTTAACATGAACTTACAACTTGGGGCTTGAAGGGTGGTTCAATTTGCCGTTTCTCCAGTAGATTCCAGTCAATGGGTCTGAAGAATATATGATCAGCTATATCACCAGCTGGACTATATTGTGATCCTATGCGTTTCGTGTAGTCCTTCTCGAGAAGCTATAGAAGAAGCAAGAATGGTGTATAAGTTTAAAGATCTAGAGAAGATCAGCCTAACAAGTTACACTTACGCCCTTAAGTATGCCCGTCGCCTCGGCCGATATATAGACGGGGAACCATGGAATTTCATTACAAATCGACCAGAAGAGTTCGTCCTCATCGCAGCCACTGAATGGCGACTGACCGATCAGCATCTCGTAGAGCAGCACACCGAAAGACCACCAATCGACATTTTGATTGTACTTTTCGCCCTTCAACGAAAAACAAAATGTTTCAAAATAGACAAACAAACGATATGTATCGTCATCTTACCTTGATGATTTCGGGCGCCATGTAATCGGGTGTGCCGCAAAAACTATCGGCGGTTTTATCCAAATATATTTGTAATTTACACATGCCAAAATCAGCGATACGCACATGTCCCTCATAGTCCAACAAGACGTTGTCCAATTTGAGATCTCTGTGACAGAGACAGACAGAAACAAATGAGTTAAAGGTCTGGTGCGAGAGTATGTCTTTCTCTTTCCCACTCACCTGTATATGATGCCCTTCTTGTGAAGAAATTTAAGGCCAGATATGATTTCGGCACCGTAGAAGCGTGCACGCTCCTCCGAGAAACGTCCACTCTCCTGTATGTGGAACATGAGATCTCCACCATTAAGATATTCCATCACAAAGAACAGATGACTCTGCAGGGAAGAAAAAGAGACAGAATGACTGAGTGAAAGCAGGAGAAATACGAGATACGTAGGGCGGGATAGAGAGACCTTCAGGCAAGTATAAAGAGACGTGCTATGCGTATGTACATATATATCGTACTATATGTATATCTGGCATAGTAACAATGTCATTAGCTTAGCAATAAGTACAGAAAGGTTAAAAGAGAGAGAAAGACACCTTCAAGAACATCTGGAAAATAAGGCAAACCTTGATAGAATCTATCGTATCGCATATCGACCGTAGAATGATCTGACTGCGAGTCCCCCAAAATGTGGGATGGACGCATCCTCAAAGTCATAAGTAATTAAAATACCTTCTAATCGGTGTCAATGCAAGACAAGATGGCGCGTCTAGGCAAAACAAAACTTATTGTTTTCTGTTAGTATATTCTTTTTTTACTAGTAGTATTCTCTCGTGTTTTCTTCTGTAGATTCCTAGTGTTTTTTTTATTGTCGGGGGATTTGTTTAGAGAACATTATCGAACCACCAAGTGCCGGACGTGCGTGCCAAATTTGTTGGGCCTGAGGCGGTGGCGTCGTGTGCCCCAATCGATGGTCAGCAATAAAGAGAGGGAGAGAGAGAACTAGAGAGGGGTAAACGTGGGGGGTAGACTGAAGAATGTGCGAGAAAGAGATAGATGCTGCACTCTAATTTTAGGCACTTTTTACCTTTTGGTTAATTTATTTTCGTATCTTTCGGATGCGTTTTACCTAGACGCGTCTACTAATAGAGCACTGGGTCTCTGTGTCTCTGGGTCCCACTCTCTCCCCCTCTCTCTCTGTCTATCCTTCTCTGGCGATGATGACCTTAGACTTACCTCTGTTTGAAAGGTGCAAAACAGATGGCACAAATAGGGATGCTTGGTGCCCAGTGCGAGCACCTTACGCTCGATCAATGTCGAGTCCACGTCGTCGTCCTCCAGCACAACGTCCTTCTTGAGACACTTGATCGCGTAGTAATATGTCGTGTCACGCAGCTCAGCCAGCAGCACCTAGAAGAGTATATACGACATATATGATATGGTATGGGTTCTTAGAGGGTCTCTACGAGTACTTACCTTGCCAAAGCTTCCTTTTCCCAGTACGGCAAGAAAATGAAAATCATCTACCGAATAATTCTTAAATCTAGGTATTACTGTGGCTGGCGCGGTGAAACGTCCGGATTTTTGGAATTGTGAATATGTATAGGATGTTTCTGTACGATCCATCGACCCAAAGAACCAAAGAAAGTGTTGGTAGAGAGAATGGTAGAGAATGAAAGGAGCATCCACAAAGTGTAAGTAATTCCAGAGAGACGACAAGGAAGAGAGAGAGAGAGAAAGTAAGAAATATTAATAGAAGTTTTGAACAACGTATAAGATGCACATAATGACAGTCGACAGTCCACAAATGTTGTCTACAGTTCGGTATAAGTTTATATTTTAGAGCTGCACATAATGAAGCTTCGTCTATGAACGATGGATTAGTTTAGTTAGGATCGTGGGTTAGTCTCATATATGTATATGTAATATATATATGTCTGTATGCCATACCATCATGTTCATCGTTGTGCTCAATCTTATAGGCAGGATTGCAGCTGGGGGGCGTGCTGGGCGAGTCCCGTGCCTCACGAGCGCCTGGTTTTGATTGTATTTTATAGATTATTATTTTGGGTGTAATGTTTTCTATAAGCAGCAACATATAATCGCGGCTTTTCGAGAGAAAATTTGAGCGGGTTTGGTGCATTGTTGATAATTATTATTGTTTAAAAAGTTAAAAAAAAACTACGATCTTCAATTGTTTTGATACAAAAAACTTGAGAGAATGAATTTTAAAGTTCTTTTTTGACAAGTAAAAAGTAAAGTTCTATGATAGTGTTGCTGAGTTCAGTGAAAACTCCCTTAGCGGACATTTTCCTCAGGCACAAACTTTTTCTAAGACATTCATTTTGCTCAACTTTACTCCTCTTGGCCGTACGCGGACACTATTTATCTATATCAGCATTTAAGACCTCTTTTGAACGGACAAAACTGTATTTAACATACGCGAAAACCTCTCTTAGACGGACATGCACCTCTCTCTCTTTAAATATGTAAGACCTAAGCAGACACTCCTTTTAGCCGATTGTCAAGCTGGTCAAGAGGGTTTCCACTGTTTGTTAAAAAGCGGCGACTCTTTTGGAGTCCCTGTCCGGCCAAGAGAGATTTCACTGCACATGCACTTCTAGCGCGTTGTAAACTACGATAAATTCTTAGATAAACGAGCAGTTCTTCTACCAATCCGCACACGTGTTGTAAATATGTATTCTACATGATATTAAATAGATATATTTCACGCGGGCCCACATACGCCTCACACACACAGACACTCACTGAGAATTCACTGACAAAGTCAATTACGAAATCAGGCGCCGTTATTTATGGATTTTACAAAACACACGCGCCAATTTTCTTTCGGTACCGATCGAATTGGATCGGAAAAGATTCGGGATTGGGTTGGAAATACTTTTGGGGTTACCTCGCTTTACGTGGTTGAGCGCTTCGACGATGAGTTTCTGATTGACGCCGCATAAATTGGCCGTGAGGCGTTCGCATTTCTTGTGACAATTCACGTCACATTCTGATCATGTTGTTGTTGTATAGATGTAGTTGTTGTTGTTGTTGGCAGCGTGGGCAGCCAAGATGTTGAGATTAATTAAAACAAATCGTTATTAACATGATTATGAATTGTGATCATATGGAAATGGGCAAAGTAGAGAAATATATATGTACGTTAGATACAGTTCTATCTATATACACACGATATATGTAGGGTATGTGTAGAATAGAATTTGGGGCTCTTGCAGCATCTGCGATTTATTGATTGCACGTTTCTGGCGAATGCCTCATCCCATAATTTTCCTTTTAATAATGAACAAAATACTTAAAAAACGCCAACACGAAAACAATTAAAAGTGAGAGAATTGCACACGTTAAGCGCTTGCACATGCCCTGTAAACAATGCTTAAGTTCAATTATTTTATATATCATATATTACACTTGCCTCGAATGTGCATACCCTGTAATCTACGAACATATTGTTTGACTATCAATTAAAATTGTTAACCACATTAAGTAGAGCGAGCTGGCAAAACATTATTTGAACTCATGATTTATCAAAAGGAATTACAGTAACCCCAATATAACAGATTTTTGCAATTAATAATTCTAATAATTGACAAATAATTCTATGATACCCTCGCATTGTTTCCCTTGCTAGGGTATAACAATTAAGGAACAATACAAAACAATCAGAAGCGAAGCAAGAAAATTGCTTACGCGCAACTAAAGGCAAATCAATATAAACACACAGACACACATACACACACACCCATACACACAACAAACGCACATCCGCTTTTAATGCGTCCCAAAGGCGCCCCTTGAGCAAGCGTCGAGAAAAGGGGGGCGTCGATTAATGTAAATTTAATAAACAAACCGAAAAATATTCACAAATATTTGCGCGCAATTGCTGGCAAAATGTTTCAAGGGGGAACATTGGCAAATTGTACTTCGCATTCAACGAAGCGTTAACTAATTCAATGCAAATATCACGCATACGCCAAGTGCGACGCACCAAGCAGAACACACGCACACACACACATACTCACACTCACGCCCTCAAGGTGTGTGCAAGCTAAGAGCAAATATTGATTGCTCAGCTTGAGTTTCATTGCTTTAAATGTACTTTAAAGAGAACTTTACAATGCAGAAAGTGAGGAAGGCTGAATGGATCTTGAATTTCCCTAATTACATTATAAATATTGTTAATCTTTTTGTGGAACAAGAATATATATAGGGTAATATACAGATACATAAAGGAGAGAACTTTATAATGCAAAATAATCTGTAATAATGGAAGATTACACAGGCCCACAAATAAAAAAAAGTTTCATGATCTGGGTAAGCGGCATATGCAGTTATATGTATTTTGGGTCGCTGAGTCCGAATCCGAGGTCAGAATTTCGCCATCACGTCTGGACTTCGACATAACCTCACAAAACTGAAAAACCGTAAAATATCCCCCAAAAGATATAGAATCCTGACCTGAGCATGCGATATATGTTTTATCATGTATTTAGTCCTTCTTAGTCCGAATCCGAAGTCAAAATTTACGTAACACGTCTGAGTTTTGACTTAACCTCAAAAAACTCGAAAAATTTTTGGAACCCCAAAAAATAATGGGGGATCATGATCGGGTCATGCGATATATGTTTCTATATGTTTTTAGACCTTCCAAAACCGAATCCAATATCGAAATTAGCCAATCACGTCTGCATTTCAACCTAACCTAAAAAATTTTTGAAAAATTTCCAAAATTTTTAATATTTTTGATAATTTATTACTGCATTTATGCTAATATGTGGAATTACATATTTAGTTTATGTTTTTTATTAGTTCAAATACAGTTTTGACGTAATAAATCAGTACTCATATGAACCTATTCCGAATACTGATAAAATAATGCTCAAAAGGGGTATATTGAAAAAGAAAGCTATTTTTGTATTAAATTTGAATACATCCTAATCCAATATTAAAAAAAGGTAAACATTTTGGGAGTTTTTCAAAAAAATTTTAGGTTAGATTGAAATTTATTCGTGATAGGCTAGTTTTGACATTGGATTCGGATTTGGAAGCTCTTAAAACATATAGAAACATATATCGCATGACCCGATCATGATCCCCCATTATTTTTTGGGGTTCCAAAAATTTTTCGAGTTTTTTGAGGTTAAGTCAAAACTCAGACGTGCTACCTAAATTTTGACTTCGCATTCGGACTAAGAAGGACAAAATAAATGATAAAACATATATCGCATGCTCAGGTCAGGATTCTATATCTTTTGGGGGATATTTTACGGTTTTTCAGTTTTGTGAGGTTATGTCGAAGTCCAGACGTGATGGCGAAATTCTGACCTCGGATTCGGACTCAGCGACCCAAAATACATATAACTGCATATGCCGCTTACCCAGATCATGAAACTTTTTTTTTTTTGTGGGCCTGTGTTATTGAGTAAAGTGAGTAAGCTGAAAAGGATCTTTTTACAATATTTGTTGCCGCACAAGAATATATATAGTTATGTATATATATATATAAAGAAGTGTGTATACTTGAGTAATATGTACACTATATATTGAGCTGATTCCATCAAGACGCGTCGAGCAACTGTCTGCGCTGAGATCAAACAGCTGCAATCAGTAAGCAGCAGCAGACGATTCCAGACAACATAGTTGCATCGGGCATATATAGTACTATATATGCACTACTCAAGTAGACTAGTATAGGGGCGAGAGAGCGAGAGAAGGAGGGAGAGGGTGGTGCGTTGCAACGCCCGGAATTGCTTTCACACTTTCGTTATCGCTATGCTACATGTTTATATAGACGTATCTATCAATGTCTTCTATATCTATATATCGGAATGGATTTATTTTTGCGTTTTATTTGCAAACATGCGCGGGATTTTTGTTTACGTTTCTTGCATTTTGCAATTTGATTTTTATGCGACTTTTGCTTTCGGTTCGGGCAACTCTTGAAAGAAATTCTCGCGATTCTTTCGATTGTTTTTGCTAGACAAAAGACACAAAAACGAAGAAAAAGCATCGAATGTGCGAGCAAAGAAAACACCAGATGAAACTGTCGAAGACGACAAAGGCACAGACAAAGACGGAGACAGAGTCGAACAACAAGGGACGGAGACAGAGAGAGAGAGAGAGGGAGAGAGCGTGACCTAAACAATTTTGTATACAATTCGTTAAAAGTAAAATGCCAAATAGTCTATCTCTCAATTTCCCCGATCTCTGGCTATATCTTTGCAAATATATGTATATTCGCTCTTTGATTTCCACATTACGCTAGCAAATTCCTGTTCGAAATGGCCCAAGATGGGAAAGGAATTACATAAACACACGGAATGTGTAAATACTCTACAAGAAGTAAGGCTCAACTAGCTGGGCGATTATTACTGAATTGATTACTGAAAGATGTACTTAATGTCCGATTGCTTCACTTGTTTTGTTTTGCATATACTATTTTACTGATCTCATAGTCTTAATTGTATTATTTTTTGACTGACTTGTAAATACCCTACATCTATTAAAATTCACATGTCCATCTTCTCTTGTACTACTAATTATAAAAAGAGTATTTAATAATAGCAGGTATAGCTTTAACCTTTAAACAGTTAGCTAACCTACTCTCATATTCACCTTGCATAAGGCTGCAAGTTAATTTGTTTAACTGCAAGTTAAATACTTTAAAATTGTTTCGCTTTCAGTTAAATCTCATTTGAACTTGCATAGAAAAGTTTATGAATGACAAAACGATTAAGAAACATGTTTTAACAAGAAGTTAAATCTAACATGAACATGAAATATTATGAATTGAAGTTGAAAATTCTATAAAGTTCTAGGTTAACCCAAGGCTTGAAAGTTTAAAACTGATTCGTTACAATATTCATTGACAGATGAAACTAACTTGAATGTAAAGTTACATTAACATGAGGTAACTCGAATGTAAAGTTAAATTAACATGAGGTTAAAACTCTTGTTTTAATTTGTAACAGTTTTTCTTTAGAAAATACTAAGTTAACTGTTTTGATTATTAAACTTTAAGTTAACTTAACCAACGTACAAAAGAAAAGATAGGCGAGAATAAGGACTGGAGAGCGAAAGAAATAATCATTTAAATATTTTTATAGATTGAGCAAGCCACAGGGTCACACAGTTTAGAGTGTCCAAGTTAAACTTAACATGATCACAACTTAAGAAATAAAAAATCGTTTTCCTATAATTGCCGTGCATAGAAACAAACAGAGAATGGGAAGAGACTGCGATAAGCTCTTTGAATTCGATAGAATTTCCGCCACATACAGAAATAGAGAGAGAGAGAGAGATGGTGAGAGAGAGCGGGAGAGAGTAAAGAAAATGTTGGGGGGAGGGCGGGTGGTGTATTATGTAGTATAATGTGGCCATATAAAAGGCATTTGTATTCGCAACTAGTGCGATTTATAGCATGTTTATTTGTTTTTCCGACTTTTTGTTGCCTTTTCCACTAAATATTCCCGCGTATGCGAGTCCAAATTGAAAATGAAAGCAAATCTCGAGAGAGCGAGAGAGAGAGAATATATGGACAGGGGAATCGGGGGGTATTATTAGAGATGGATGAACGATAATTTAGCTGGCACGTGCGTCGCTCAATTTGGTCGCTCGTCCGTCATCGTCGTCGTCGTTGCGTCGTCGTCGTCGTCGTAGTGTGGTCTTTATTTTGTGTGGTGTTTCTGCTTCGCTTACCCAACATCTTCTTGGGACTGGAGGGCGCTGTGCCTCCCTCGAAGCCGGAATCATTGCTGCACGTGCTCATCCTGATGATGGAGGGAGAGCTTGATGTCGAGGCCGACGCGGAGGCAGATGCCGATGCCGATGTGGAGGCATTGCTAGTGACAGTCAACAGGTTGTTGCTACCAGTTGCTGCTGTTGCTGTTGCTCCCGCTGCCGTTGTTGTTGCCCCCGTTGTCCTTGTCTGTTTGCTATAATCCCCGCATGAACTGGCACTGCTACCTCCACTGCTCCCATGACTGCACGCATCCTCGCTATCCTCCTCATCGGAGTCCTCATCCAACTCCTCGCTACCCTCCGAGCAGCTCTCGTCATCAGTATTCTCATCCGAATAGACAATCTTCTCACGCTTCCATAGCGGACGCGGTGTTGCCACCAGTGGGTAACGTGGCGCCTCCTCTTTCACATAACATTTGCTGCTCGGATCGATTTTGATTTTCTTCTGCGGATCGAAACGTGCCGCCTCCTCTTTGGCCTTCTGTTTCTTCTTCTTGTGCTCCTTGCGCTGTTTCTTCTTCATGCTGGCACTGAGACCACTTAAATCACCAACGCCAACACTGGAATCACTATCGTCGTCGCTATAATCGCCGCTACTTTCCTCCGCCGACGAGGGTATATAATCGTCTAGCTCGGCGTCCACGTCTCGCAGACACTGTGCCAAATTCGATACTGTTGCAAACTTTGATAAATTATTGCCGACGCTTTCGTCGCAGCTGTTGGTTTGCTCAACAGCAGCAGCAGCGGCGCCAGCAACATCGCTCGCAGTAGCAGCAGCAGCAGCAGCAGCAGTAGTTGCTTGCAGCTCGCTGCCTGTTGCAGTTGTTGTTGCTGTTGTTGTTGTTGTTGGCGTTGTCGCTGCAATTGCTGCTGCTGCTGTTGTTGTAGGCGTTGTCGCTGCAATTGTTGCTGCGGTGCATGACGCATTTGTGGCCGCTGCAATGGCCGCCTTAGTGGGGGCCAACGTTATAAATTGATCGGCATTGATTGGGGTCACATTGCTGTCGGTCAGCGCTGTTGCTGTTGCTATTGCTGCTGCTGCTGTCGGCGGAGTGCTGGCTGCAGCTGCTGCTGTGACTTTCTTTTTGGCTGCTGCTCCTGTTGTTGCTGCTGCTGCTGATGCTGCTGCTGCTGCTGTGGGCGATTGCACCTTTGACTTTGGCTCAGCAATTTCCGTCAATTTCGTTTTGGTTTCCGTTTGTTGCTTGAGTGTTGCTGCTGCGTTGTCTGGTGGTTGCTGTTGTCGCTCATTATTATGCGTTGTTTTATTTATTTTCGTTGCTGCTGCCGTCGCCGTCGCCGTCGTCGTCGCTGTTGCTGCCTGTTGTTGTTCAGGTGACTTGGCTGCTTGCCCGCTATTTATTTTTGGCGCTGCCGCAGTTGTTGCTGTCGTAATTTTTGTTGCTGCTGTTGTTGCTGCTGCTGCCGTCGTTGTCATGACTACAGCGCTGTCAGCGCTGGCGTTGCCAGACTGTTGCTTTTGCACAGCAGCAATTGTTGTTGCCGTTGGCTTTGCTGCTGTTAACTTCGGCTTTGGTGTTGCCGGTGCAGCAGCAGCAACTGTTGGTGTTGCTGGTGCAGACTTTGAATCAATTGCTGTGCTCTTCACTGTTGTTGCTGTCGACTTAGCTGTTGTTGTTGGTGAGGTTTTTGTGGTTGCTGTTGTGGATTTGGAAGCAGCACTGACAGCAACTGTTGCTGTTGCTGGCTCCGCTTTAGTTGTGATTGCTGTTGGCTTAGCTGTTGCTTGTATAGATTTGGGAGTTGCTGTCGCTGGCTCAGGTGTTGCTGGTTCAGATTTTGAAGCAATTGCTGTTGTTTTGATTGTTGTTGCCGGCTTAGTTGTTGTTGTTGTTGGTGCTTGTGAGGTGCTTGTGATTGCTGCTGGCTTAGGTGTTGCAGCTGGCTCCGCTTTAGTTGTGATTGCTGCCAGCTTAGGGGAGATTACAGCAGCTGTTGCTGTCGCTAGCTCAGCTGTTGCTGACGTGGATTTGCTTGCAGGCAGTTCCGCTGCTGCTGTTGGTGTTGTTGGCGCGGACTTGGAAGCAATTGCCGCGGTCTTTGTTGTTCCTGTCAGTTTTGGTGATGTTTTTGCAACTGTTGCTGCCGCCAAGGGTGTGGCTGTTGCAGATTTTGTAGCAATTGCTGCGGTTTTTGTGGCTGCTTTCTGGGCAGGCGCTGCTGCTGCTGGTGCTGCTGGCGCCTTGAGCTCAATGTGAATTGCTGACTTGAGCGTGGGTGTCGCTGGTGTTGCTGGAGCTGCAGCAACAGTTGCTGCTGCCTCCTTTGGCGATTGCTCACCTGCCTCATCGGCCGCCTCCAGCTGACGATCGTTGATCACCTTCTTGCGATTGCTCATGTAGAGCGTCTCACGCGAACCAATCTGCGACCAGAAATCTTCTCCACTCTCTGACTTTTGCAGCGCCTTTCGAATGGGCTTGGGCGTGGCCACGCCCTCTGACTTCACCGTGCTGGGCATAGGTGTGGGTGTGGGTGTGGGCGTGGCAGCTGTGCTTTGATTCTGTTGTATTGCCGCCTCATCGAAGGTGAAAATCTGCGCTACACTCACATGTTGCTGCGGTGCCTCAGGCAGCTGTTGCTGTTGCTCCACTCCCTGCTGCTGCTGTTGCTCCTCTGGCTGCCGCTGCTGCTCCTCTGGCTGCTGCTGCTGCTCCTTGGACTTGAGTCTCTTTAGTGGCGATGTCTTTGCCTTTGGTGCAGCCTTCATAAAACCCTCGGGCAGCGCACGATCCTCTCGCTTGGGCTCCTCCCGCTTGGGCTCCGTCTTCTTCTTGGGCAACTTGAATATTTTGTGTATCTGCTGATGCTCCTCCACACTCTCAACATTCACTGTGAACTTTGGCTTGGCACTGGGCACAGCTTGAGCTGGCACCATCAGCTCCTCATTCAGTTCCAACACGCAGGGCATGTGTTGCTGCTGCTCTGCTGCATTCTCCACCTGAACAGTCGCTGTGATCTTGTGGCGCACTTTCTTGCTCTTTCGCTTGGCCACCGGCGCAACTGCTGGCGATGCCTCGTCGGCTGTGGTTGTGCTGTCGTGACTGCTGCGACGTTCCAGATGAATCAATTGAAAGCTACCAGAATTGGATTTCTGCAGCTTGTTGAGCAGCTCCTGCTCCTGTTCCTGTATAATC
Organism: Zaprionus davidi; assembly: GCA_018903715.1. Classification (NCBI taxonomy): domain Eukaryota; kingdom Metazoa; phylum Arthropoda; class Insecta; order Diptera; family Drosophilidae; genus Zaprionus; species Zaprionus davidi. The sequence goes on along the minus strand of JAEIGL010000001.1, from coordinate 2,773,494 downwards.
GAGGCACGACGCCGCAACTCGCCCGCATTCAAATCGTCATCGATCTTGTCCGAGGAGATGTCCTCGCAGATGTCGTGGAACGTGGGACACTGCACCAGACTCAGGCGGCGTATGGTCTCCTGCACCAGCTCCTGTTCCTTCTCCTGCTGCTGCTGCTCCGTTTCGGATTCCTCGCTGCTGCTGCTGCTGCTGCTACTAGCAACTGTTGCTGGCGCTATTTGCTGCACTGCAGCTGTAGCTGTTGATGTTGCTGATTGCCGTTGCTGCTGCTGCTGCTGCTGCTGTGGTGTATCCTTCTCATCGTGTATGTAGAAACGTTCGCGCAGCAACTCGCCGGGACTTTTCTTGTTGCTGGTGGTGGGAAACGCTGCCAACTCCTCGGCGAGCTTCTGCCGCCAACTGAGACTCGGTTCTGCTGCTGGTGGCAAATCACGGAACTGATGCTCTGGCTGTGGCTCTGGTTGCTGCCGTGCAGGTTGCTCTGTGCGCTCCTTGCTGCGTCGCCGTATGGTGGACAGACGCACCACAGCGCGATTGCGGCGTATGGTGGAGCGACGCGGTTGCTGCTGCTGCTGCTGCTGGTCTGGCTGCAACTGTTGCTCTTCTTGTTTCTGCTGCTGTTCATCCTGTTTGCTCTGCTGCTCACTTTTCTGTTGTTGTTGCTCTGTTTTCTCCTGCTGTTGCTCTTGTTTCTGCTGCTCTTCTCTCTCCTGTTGCTGCCTGCGCTCCGTCGTCGTCGACGTTGTGGTTGCATCCTTATTGCGTCTATATCGCGCCGAGCTGACATCAATGTCGGCCGTGTTGATGGCAATGGGACGCGGTGGCACATAGCGCGTGTTGCTGCCGCTGCTGCTGCTGCTGTAGCTGGAGACGCTGGAGTATTTGGGCGACTGAATGCGTGTCAGCGGCATCAGGCTGCTGTGCCCACTGTGGCGACCTCCCAGCGCTGAACTCTCTGTGATGGTGGTCAGCTTGGGCTGATAGCGCGATGAGAGGCCCAATATGTTGCTGCTGCTGCTGCTGCTGCTAGTGCTGCTGGGCACGCGGGATGTGGTGGGCAGCAGGGGCACCAAATAGCTGCCAGGATAGGCACGATTGTAGCTGGAGGTGTAGCTGCTGGCGGGGCTAGAGCTGGAGCTGGAGCTGTAGTACGGCGAGTAGAGCTGACTGCTGCCCCCACTGTAGTAGTAATTGCTTGAGTCCGAGTACAGTGGCATCTTTTCGCTTTTCGCTTTTCACTCCAACACGAAAATGTCACAAGAATCTCTTGATATTGTTTTTGTTTTCCGATTGCTTGTTATTTATTGTTTGCACTATATGGAAACAGCTGTGTCTATATCTATATGGCCATGCCTGTAGGCGGACGTGTATAAGTGTGTGTGTGTGTGTGTGTGTGTGTGTGTGTGCGAAGAAGAACTGTTAGAAAGCACAAATTTCCAATCACTTTTGCCCCGATCTCTAATTGCAATTTCAATTTTCTCTATCTATATGCCATATATACATACATATGTATACCATATATTATATAGCAGATCTATATATATTTATATATATTTTCGATCTGTTGTGCTGTCATAAATGTTGGCAAGTGCCAGAGCAACTTATTGCCAAATGGGCGCAAATTGCCAGCGATTGAAAGGGCGCTTCAATGCAAATTGAACGTGACAGTTGAAATGTGGCAGCAATTCAACGATTGACCAAGCATAAAGCCAGCTATCAATCAATTGATTGAAACTATTGCAAACAATTGCAACTGCGAATAAGACTTACGAGCCAACTTACGAGTCAAATAGAAATTGAAGAAGATCACTGAAACTGACTTTGAATTATAATTGAAATTTCGCAATTGAAGTTGATAAAAGAATTTCAATGAAAGTTAGCTGGAACTGTAAGATACAGACAAGTGATTTTTAATTACGGTCTATTAATTTTTTGAAGATGAAAGTGTTAAGATAGTGAGTTAGCTAAGAAAAAATTGAAATTTAACTTAAATAAATTGAAACTAAATAAAATTCTAGTATAAAAGTTCAACTGATTGAAATCGCAAAGGGTTCCTTGATATGCCCAAAAAATTTATGTACTTGTATTGAAAATGATTACGTTGAACTTCAATTTAGACTTTACTTTACAAATGAAAACTGCCGTTAAACTGAGTTCTCAGTGGAAACTCTTGGCAATTGCAAATAGATAGATCGATTCAAATGGAATTCTTGTATTCTTATATTAGCCCTGGCCACATGCGGCATATGGAAATAGACTGACTATGTTTCCAACTAGATTATATATATAGTATTGTATCTATAGTATGACGTAAGCTCACGAGTCGTCGTCGTCGTCGAGTGTTGTCGCTGACGTTGTCGCTAATCTGACGAGCGACTTTCCGACGAGTTTGGCAGGGGAAAACTCGCTTCCCCTACAATATTTTCAATTGTTTATCTTCACGCTCGCCACCGGCACAAACAAGAAAATCAAAAAAAAAAAAAAAACCAATCCAAGAATTGTTCAAAAATTGAAATCTCTAATTAAAAAGCCAAAGAGCCAAAGGCAACGCGAGCAACACGGACAATTTTCAACGAGCCGAACGCATTAACGGAAACTACTGAAATGTGAAAGACAGCGCAAAAATGTTCAAGCATTGGAGATGTTCCTGTACACACACACACACACCCCTACACACACACACAGCAAACACACACACACAGCATACAGATGCAGACTGTCAGCCCATGGCAGTGAGAGAGACCTCTAGAAAACTGCTCAGACTGGGGGCTAACTTCGATATTATTGATGCTGTGTTGCTACTGTGTGTGTGTTGCTGCTGTGTATGTTGTTGCTGTGTATGTGTTGCTGCTGTAGCTGTGTGCGTGTTGAGCAGACCAACCGCAACAACAGCGAGCCCAGACCAGCGTCAGGTGCTTTGCCTGAATTTCGAATTGCCGCACTCTCAGTCAAATAGCCCCAGTCTTTATCTATCTGTATATGCTGCTGTCGATTTCGAAATATGCACACACACTCGCACTCACACACACTCGCGAGCATCATTTTCGAATTTCGAAAAACATCAAAACTGAATTTTGAAATCATTTTGAATGTTCTTTTTCGCACACAGCGAAAGTAAAAGCTAAAAACAGCTGAGAAAGAGAGCGAGTAACACTCAGAGAGTGACAGAAAGGGAGAGACAGAGAGCGAGTGGGAGAGCAAGAGTGTGAGAGAGCCAACACGGAGCAACGATCTGAATATGTTTTTGCGAATCGCTGTCAAAACGCGCTAATCGCCCCACAAAATTTATGTAGCAAAAGTTTCGAGTTGATTGTGAAATTAATTGAAAATAAAAACTGAGAATCACAACTCAATTAGAGGGGGGAATAATGAAGAAAAACTAAAGCAAAGTAAAGGGAAATCAATTTGGAATCAGATAAATTGAATTTCTCTAGACAACAAGTTCCAAATTGATGTGAAATTATTTATAAGCTCAAAGATCACAACTCAATTAGCTAAGAATAGGATTGGATATAGTGTGTGTGTATAAAAAATGGAATATATTCTAGTTAAGCAGAAACGAATCACGTGGTAAAAGATTCATAACAATTTGAGTAGCTCGAATAAAACTAGAAAACACTTGAGTTGAACGGAACAAGAAACTACAAGTATATACAATAGATATGGGTGGTATACAGTTTATAGATTGCGTATTACAAGAAACTTTATAACATAGATAGATAAAGTATTTTATTTTGTAGAATGAGTAATAAAAAAGAGAGCTGCACTCATTGAATTACAGATTCAGAAAGTTTTGAATTGCTATGCAATCGTACTCTGCCAAATTTGACAGATGACGTCTAAGAAATAATCCAGCCGATGTCTCTTCAAAGAGCTTTTAATTTAGCTTGTCATGGCTTCCTTTACTCATATAAATCTAGAGCCAAACTTTTATCGTACACCTGTCATAAGTCATATTGGCAAAATATTATAGTAAAATGTATGTATGCATAAATATTTTGACACTTATTTGGCACATTAGAAATGAACCTTAGAGAGATTCCCCTCCCCCGAAAAATACCATATATAAATCACAATTTAATTCTATATACAGAATGAGATTTCGCTATAAATTATCTCAGTCCCTAATTATGCTAAATAATGGTCAATTTGGAAGCTGATCGATTCGTACACCTGCTAGGGGAATGTTTGCGATTCTTTGCGGTTCCGCAAAGTGCATTTATAGTCGGATGTCACACACACGGCACATGGCCTGCGACGAGGGGGGCGTGTGTGAGGTGGGTGCGGTGCAGGTCGTTGAAAGCGCCAAACAACCAGAAATAGATAGAACCGCAACATGTAGCAGCATCAGTAGTTTGTCAGTCTGCCAGTCTGTCAGTCTGTTAGTTTTGCCAGTCTTCCGCTGCAGCGCCTCAATTCTTTTGGCTCTTTCTTTGGCCACGAGCAGAGAGAGTACTTAATCTTCGCAGATTTATAGCCAGGCTGCCTTTCCATTATTTTTCACCGTTTCGCCGTCGTTGTGTCGCTGTGTATTTTTGTAAGTTTCTGTCGTATTTTTGGTTTTTGCTTCTGTATTTTTGTATTTCTTCTTCCCCTTTCCTGCTCTTTCTCTCTCTGCCTTCTTCTGTGCATTCCGTTCGTGTCATGTCGTGTGCATGTAAAGCTGCATCCGTAAGATACAAAAACGAAAATAAAAACAAAACAACTAGAAAAAAAGCGCTAGAACATTTCTACCTCAACTAGTTGCGTTATAACACACAGTGTGGGGTAGATACGTTCCCAGACTCATCAACTCTTAAAACTTTTTGCTTTCTTCTCCTCTCTTTCTTTACAGGGTATCTAGCAGATGTGCCCCAGCCTACCATATGCACTTTTGTTATTTTGCTGTCTAGTTCTTGGCCCGCAGCCTGTTGGCAAAGGCGCAATAAATTGATTTCTAATACAGCCTGTCGCGCCTGTCTACATGAATATCTACCGTCTCATATAGGATATACTATCTATGTATCGTATATAGCGTATGTACATAACCTACATGCGCTACGGACTTAATTGGGTTCAGGCATTACGAGTATTTCCGCCATGCTTTTTGAGCGCTTTCAGCTCACTCAATCAAAACGTTGCGGGACCCTCTGAAGTGTATGGTTCGTATTTAGTACCGTCTAATCCACCTTAAATACGTCATGAAGTCCGTGCGAGTAATGCTCAATGGGTAAACAACTTATCATGATTGTGTGCACATGAAAATAGTGTTTATTTTCGTAATTTTTCAGAGTTTGAATCAAAAGATCATTTCAAACAGATTCTTATGATTTTTTCGACTTGCCCAATCGATTTAAGTAGAAATCTATAGATTTAAAGTCCTTGAATTGAGAATATATAGTATATGGTATATATATAACCTTAAATGCATCAAGAGTTCGAACCACGATGTAAATGATATTCTACACGAAAATCTAATGAATTATGGATAACTTAAAAGTATTCAAAGTTGAGAAAGAATCTCTGAATCTGTCAAGTTTTGCAAACATGCTTAAAATGCTGCAATTTTAAGTGTCTTATTCAACGAATTATATGACATTCCAGACCAAAATCTGATGATTTTTCAAAATGTTATATGCGATAAAGATATACTCTTTCGGCAAAACCATTTCAGCTGATTCAGAAAACAGAAAATATTTAAATATGTATACAATAATAATAACGAGAGCAACAGTCGCGCAAAACGCGACAGTGGGATACCCTTCGACCAATGTTCCCGTGTAGTTTAATTTGTTAAATTCATACACATATGCATATGCACATGCTTTGAAATTAATCCCGACAGATGGCGCTCGCGCTTCGCGCTCGCCCGTCTCCCTTGTTAGCTGACAGAAGCACTTGGTTTTATGCTCATACTTTCTTAAATAACTTCTGTGTTTATTGTTCGATTGGATTGTAATTTGGGGACTACGTAGATATTTCATTTAGCTTAGTATATGTTAAAGTCAGAAAGTTGTATCTTATATACAGCGCTTACAAATTAAGTTCAAAAATTAAATTACAGATTTGTGGGGGCGGTGGGCGTGGCACCTAACATTTGAAATAAACTTCATCTGCTTATAGTACACAGGAGTCTTCCTGCCAAGTTTGGTAACTCTAGCTTTTATAATAGCTGAGATCTGTGCGTTCACACAGACAGACGGACAGACGGACAGACGGACAGACGGACAGACAGACAGACATGGCTCAATCGACTCGGCTTGTGATCCTGAGCAAGAATATATATACTTTATGGGGTCTCCCACGCCTCCTTATGCCTGTTACATACATTTGCACAAAGTTAGTATACCCTTTTTTGACCATTTTCAATGGTCGAAGGGTATAAAAAGATAAAGAAAAACATTTGCAAAAAATTGTTATACACTTTTTGACTATTTGCAATGGTGGAAGGCTATAATCAGTTAATTTTTAAGAAAGTTAAAGAAGAAAAGATATAGCCAGAAAATATGGCTCTCATATGTTGTCTTTAAATTATTGTATTTATAAATTTGCACATAACCGAACCGGGTACAGGGTATCGTCTAGGCGCAGTTGTTCCGCTCCAGTTGACGCGGTCTTCGTGTCGCCAGTTCATGATTTAACGACAAAATAAACGCATATAGAACGTAAATACGTATACGCGCGCATATCTGACGAATCCCCATTCTTGTTGGCATATATCATCAACCAACATCGAACAGAGTCTGCTGTCGTTACGGGGCGAGAAATGTGAAATGCAAAATACGACGAAATACAACGTGCATTAAATATAAATCTCAACAATTTCTTTTTTTTTATTATAATGTACAATATTTATTATTATCTTTTGTGCAATTTTAATTGCTGCGACCGAAATGTGCTGACTGTGCCACAGTAGATCACAGTACAGACAGAGGGAAGACACTGTAAGAAGTAGAACAGGCCAGCAGGCAGAAAGAGTGAGGGAAAAGAGAAGAAGCCACAGAAAGACAATCGTGGGCTTTATACTATCAACCCTAGTCCTGAACAGATGCTCTGTAAATACAAAATAGTCGACCCTCAAGCAAGTTTTCTTAACTTTCAGGAATCCAAGATAAGTTCAATGAATTGAAGTATGAGCGATCATGCTTTGCTTACTCACAAGTAAAGAGTAATCAGATGATACATTATGAATATATATGTCTGTATTCACTATTTAAAGAAAGCATTTTCTATTGGGTAATACCTCTTTCAATATCTGTACTTAGGGTATATATTAAGCAATCTACATATATATTTTCCTGTATTTGTCGCATTGGTTTTTGTCATTCCCATTCGTACGCAGAACGGTTTCAATAAATATAATCGAAATTGTACAAACAGGAAGATATTTGCCGACCACCAACGAGTAAAAAGTAAATACCATTGCGGCCATCGGCCCAGGCAATAACAATACGAATATTAATGCGGATTCTTGTCAACAAACAAGGTACGAGAATTATGTATGTGCATACATATATAGAACATTACTTCCACAGAATTGTCTATTAAATAAAATAAAGAACTTTAGCAAACCCGACTGTGATATACCCAGTAAAGCTACTTTAGAAAAATCGAACACAACTCACTGGTAAAGTATCAAAGGTTCTTCAAAATTTGGATATAGTAAATTTAATATGAAATAAAGAAATCCCTAGACCAAAGTCAAGATAAAGTTGCACTGAACGCATAATAATCAACGACGTAAACAACACTAAAATCTCGGAGCCCCATATAAATTTCCTTCATATTATGATGATTCCCAACGTAACGGTCGTTAATTCCCATTATTCATTTTGACCGTTACTTTTTCTTACAAAATTCCCAGCCAAAAGCTTTACAAAGCTTTCGGGTTGTTGGCCCCACTTACATAGTGAAAGCTCTTGCGCAGCGCCACCTAGCGAAAGCTTTCGAAACGTGCAATCAAACACAGAGCAACGAAGGCCCCAAAAGATATGACAAGAGTTGATGGTAGAGAGATAGAAATTTACTACATACCTTCGCACTTCAGTGCCTGTATAAAGAATCCTCCCATGAGGGAACCGCAATGATCACAAAATGTTGGCGACATGAAGGTGTGCGGCTTAAAACGATGCGGCATATCGATTTTGAAGCGTTCGCGCAGCAACTGCAAAAATAGAAATAGCAAAGTTTTAGATGGAAGAAGACCTCTATGATAAACACGACCTATGACACCTACAATTGTGCTGGCCGAGTTGAAGACGGAACCAGAGCATTTGCCCAAAAGCTTCTCATGACATTTTTTGTGGACGACCGTCTGGCAAACTGATGAAAAAAAGAAAGAGAGAGAGAGAGAGAGGAAGAATAAAAAGATGATTAGTTTTAAAGTCTGTACTAATTAGAATGTGAGAAATGCCGATAACATCATAGGTACAATCGGTCAAATCTCAATCTTCAGAATGCAATGTATAAGCTATTCCTAATGTACTCGTATGAGCTATTTCTATTCTTGTGGATTTTAATTGAACAAACCAATATTTAGGCTTTTATACGTCCCTTCTTATAGCACCAACAAAAATATTTGAAGGAATAACAAATTTTGAATACATAAAGTAGGGCTCTCAATCTTCAGAAGGATAGGTATTAGCTATTCCTAATAAGAATCACCCTATGGGTCCTAGCTGAGTTAAGAGAGCAGAGTGATAGACATCATAAACCATACAATATACTTTCTTTCTGAAAGTCAAACGCTCTACACAAATCTTAGCTACATTTGCAAGAGTCCAATAAGGCCCGATTTACTGTTGGCTAGATTAGAGTTATCACCACCAGAGTTGTCACCCTACTCACTGATGCACTGGTAACCCTGTTTGCCAAATCCCCAAAGAAACAGATTGCAGAAGGCGCAAAACGTGGGCTGGCGAAAGAACTTGGCCACAAAGCGATGTCCATTGATGTCGTGGGTTCTGCAATATCAGAATCGGATTAGAAATGGGAACAAGAAGATATATCTATACATTGAATTACACTCACTTCTGGTGTTTAATGGCGCCACGTCGATTGGTAATGCTGCGCGGTCGCGTGCGTCTATCCACATAGCCACCGCTGCCAGAGCCACCGCCACCTCCTCCTCCACTTCCTGCACCACTGCCACCACTTTCTCTATCCCGCTCTCTGTCTCGATCTCGTTCTCTCTCCCTGTCTCTGTCTCTGTCGCGACTGTAGCCATCCTCCTTGGAGTGCTGGCGCGGTAGCTCGAAGGAATGCTGCTTGCCGTAGTGATAGTGACTGTGACCGTGATTATTGTAGTGATCGTCACAGTCACGATCACGTCGCGCGCCGCTGGCACCGCTGGATCCACTGATGCCGCTGCCAGCGCCGCTGCTACTGGACGAGCTTGGCTTGTACCGTGTCTGCAAAAGGGAAACAGTAAATCAATTAGATCAATCAATTTGAGGATAGTACAGTGCAAACAGCCTAAGGTGAACTCAATTTTAAAATCACAAACCATTTTTCAACTAGTTCCATAATCAACAAATTTGTTTTTGTCTGAAACTTTTTAGTATTTTATTACTCAATTAATCAAGATCGTATTTTGTATTTACTATAAAAAAAGGCACGACCACTTAGGCAACTGCTATAAAAATAATATAAATAAATAAAATGTTTTCTAGTTTTCGCTTTCGCCAAGAATTCACTAATGGAAAATCCCATTAGATTTGCAGTTTATAAATCTTTTGTTTTCGCTGCCTTCGTCTTTTATAAATATACAAGACACTTAACGCTATAAAGCATATAGTACCCTGTAAATGCCAATTAAGGTAAAGGGTAGCTTAGAACTGAGCACAAATATCAGGCATAGAACTAAGCTACCTGTTTTGATTGAGTTTTTATTATAGAATACCTATTGAGAGAACTCAGGAAGTATGAGAACTACACTTGTAAAATTTGACAGACCATTTCCATTTGACCTATAGACAAACTTAGCACTCTATTCCTACATCAATTTACCATCCCATTGAACTCGGGCAGTTTGTAAGCTACAACTATGAAATTTAACAGACGATTTCTACTTAATTTATTTACAAATTTTACTCTCTATGTGGACCCATATGTGTAATAACTACAACTATAACCACTTAATCTCGAGCGATATGAGTGCTATAACTCTGAAATTTGTTCTACAGTTTCCACACGACTCAACAACAAATTTTGCACTCTTCTTAGATACATAAAATTTCAAATAAAGTTTCTAATTGATCTCAATTTGCTTGTTTTCTTTTTTGTAGAATTGACACTTACATCATGACGCGCAGAGCCGCCAGAGCTGCGCGGCCTTTGGCTGCTGCTTGAGTTGGTTGCCTTTTGTTTGCGCACCTGGGCGCGTGTGAACATCATCTTGGCGTCCGTTTGCGCGTCGAAGACGCGCCAAATCCTCTACACGAATCGCGTGCCGTCGTTGTTGATGTGGCCGATGCGAACTCGACGCTGTAAGTGGAACGTACAGCGAGAGCACGTTGCCGATGATGGCCCGATCTCGATGTGGATATGGATGTCGATGTCGGGCACCAGCCTGGGGGCGTAGGGTGTGTAGAGGGTGCTTCTGCTTTGTGTTATGAACGTGTGTTTGTGCTTAACGAGAAACGCGTTGGGCCCAAGAGCAAATACGAGGGGCGTTCCTCCTCCTTCTCCTCCTACTTATATTGTTATTAAATAAACAGTTCGTTCCGCTGCTGTTGCTGTGTGCGTCGGCATTTCTGTACTGTGGCTGTAAGCGAGTTTAAAGCCTTGTTGATGGACATCTGCGAAATGGAAATGGAAATCAGAGTGAGAAAGTCAGAGAGAGAGAGAGAGAGATAAGAAAACAAAGAAGCTTGAATACCCTCTCCTGTTATGATTTATGTTTATTCTGCCACATCTTGGGACCATATATACTCCCTCTTAAATACTATTTACGATCTGAATGGAATTCCCTTTATTATACTCCAAAGACGAGATGTCTTGTTATATATCGGGAATTAACAGAAACCGGAAAAAGGCAACTGCCATGGCAAGAATCCAGTGATTGCATATATACATATACCATATAGAGAGAGAGAGAGAAACAGAGAGTTCTATTATAAACCAAGTTTCCTATCAAGATACATTAATAAGGCACATTCCTGCCATAATCAAATGATGATGAATGGTGCGATTAAGACCAAAAATGATTCAGGTTGTAAATGTTTTTGCCTAAACAATTTGCATGTTGATTGCTTAAGAATATCACGAGCAAATACTACTGCTTGCTTTGCTAGATTATATAGTGCTTCGATCCGATTGTTTTTATTATATACAAAATATCTGCACGTGGTTTCAATCAAAACACTTTCAAAAATTAACCGAAAGAAGAGACTAGACAGGCGAGTCGATGATTTAAAACATTCAAATTTATGTGATTAAGAATATAAGCAGTTTTTAGGGTGACCATGTTTCGCTACACGAACTGTAAAGAGAAACCTAACTGGTGAAGATGATCCAAAAAGTTCAAATTCACTTAGTTATGAACATTTTAAATGTTTAGGGCGACCATGTTTCACTACAAAGGCTTTAAAGAGAACCTTAACAGAAGTGGTTCATCAATAAAACCTAAATTTACTGTAATCAGAGCATTTCAAATGTTTAAGGTGATCAAGTTACGCTCCAAAAACTTTGAAGAGACCCTAAACTTTATCAGGAGCATTTTAAATTTGTAGGGTGACCATAAAACGGAAGATACGGCTTTATACATAAGATCTTTAGCTTTCTTTCTCTTGTTATTGATTCAGTAATTATTCTGCCATGTTTATACCATAAATTTGATCATATCATGTCGATTTTCATGGCATAAACGAGCAGAGTAACCTGTTGTAATTGCGGAAATTAAATTGAGCCTCCAGCAACAGCTGTTCGACCTATGCAAATACTTGTGCAATAAAATCGCGATTTTCATGGCATAAACGAATTGAGTTGAGTTTTTCCCAGACTATATTGGCGAGTATATAAAAACACCACGTAGCCGTGGATCGTGCCGCAGTCAAGGCAGGAAATAGGCAACTATACAAGTTCATTAGTATAAATATATTTTTATAGGTACATATACAACATACACATACATACATATGTATAAGTATATAGCATATATATGTGCTCAACTGTGAAATTGGCCTCTGGCTCTAGCTGGGCGAAGAGGGGGTGTGATGGGGCACAGCATTCAAAGGGCACTTTGTCACGTATGCAAAGAAAATTTCAAATTTCAAATTCTGAAAATTAGCCGAGGTTATTTGTAATATTATTGATGAATGGCACAGGAAATATGCTAATTGATGAGCCGACGATATATATCGCAGTGATTTATATCCGATATATTCTTGAGCAATCAGTTCGCGTTGATGGATTAGAATATTTTGTAAAACACCCTCGAAGGGGATGTGTCGAGTGGGTGGTTGCGCTGATGGATCGCCTCAGCTGCCCCCGTTCCATGTAAATGAGTGTGCGTGTGTGTCTTATAAACAATGCGGGTCATTCGTTTCGGGTACTCGAAACGGTATCAAATGCCACATGAATGTTTATTTTTGAGTTGTTGCGGTTGCTGCTGTAGCGCTGATTCTGATTAAATGTTCTTGCTGTCCAATTTCTGTTGAAGTTCATTTGAGAGAACGAAAACAACTACACAATAATAACAAGCAAAAGAAAGCAGAGAACAGCGGGAGAGTAGAAAGTTATGGGGGAGGGGAGGAAAAACAAACCAATTTGAGTTGTGATATTTTGCTTGATTTCTCATTTATTTAGCCTGAGGGCATACAACACGCCCCGCACACCACTTTTCCACCACACACTGCCCACTTGTTGTTGTTGCAGTTGTTGTTGTGTAGGGAATCCACCAGGCGCGTTCTTCTGGGGTCGTGATTCGACGTTGAGACGTTTAAAATATATGATTTCTTCGTCTTTGACGGCCTACCAAAAATAAGTTCTCGATTCATTTCAAATTTGTTGTGAACGCTCTTCTGCTGTCTCTCTCTCTCTCTCTCTTGCTTCCTTACCCCCTCTTGCTTCCTTCATCTTCTTGTTGTTGTTTTTGTCTTTGTTAATGTTATTATAAATAGAATTAAGTGGCGAATTGTGCGAGATTGCGTGCCAATTGATTGCCGGATATGATTGAGAAAACAACAAGAGCAACACAGAGTGAGAGCGAAAGGGAGAGTTGGAGACGGAGCGGGCGAGAGAGAGAGATAGAAAGAACCAAACACAAACAACTTGTGGCCTTTGCGAAAATGCCAAAACAAACTTACATAAATTTGTGTTGTGAAAGTGACAAGCACAAAAAGGGTTCGAGAGTTGAGGCAGATGGAACTATGAAAACATGTAAATATTCCTATTATATTCAGCTGGAAATATTTTAAAGAAAAATTTCCACAAATTGGGAAAATGACTAGAAGACTTTTCTGGAATTTTTGATAGTCATCAACAAATTTATCATTCCTTGAACATTTTCTAAGTGTTCTCTTGACATTAATTTATACATTTTTCAAATTCCTTTGACTCAGACAAAAACTCAAACCTCAAACTTGCGCGGAATTTCTTGAGTTTTACTATTCTAATAATAATATTATTAAAGCTTAAGACTCAGTCCAACCGCAGCTTAAATTGCCACTTTCTTCGAATGTTTTTTAGAATTCATTGAATTATGATATTAATGTTATATTATATATCATTATTATTAGTTCATTATTAAACAGGCTCTGGAGCTAAAAAATATATATATTCTTAGCTATGCAAAACTCAGCTTTCGTTGGAGAACTAAAGAACTGAAGGAATATCGGTATGGATATATTCACAATGCATAGAAGAGAAATGAAAAGATGTGCAAAGTTTATTCTATGCGAACGTTTTCATTGCATTCTACAGATGCTTGGACTTTTGAATGGGCATGATGGAACTTCTCAGACAGTTCATAACAGACTTTGATGGGTACTTTGACACGCTAATGAACTGAACGCTGCAGCGCCGACCGATTCCAGACCGAATACTTGAGGCAGTCGATTGGTCCGATCGGTCGGTCCAGTCCCGTCCATGTGACTGCAGCGGTGAAGGCAGGTGGGCAAAGAGGTGTGAGGTTGGTGGTTCAGTTTGAGTCGCCTTCGGCGGCAACTTCGGGTGTCTACTATAAACACATTCCACACAGAAAAGGGGGGGGGAAAGACAACAGGAACAGATCAGTAGAGAAACGATTCGAACTGAACTGAACTAAACTGAACAGATCAGTTGAGTTGATTCAGTCGGAATATAGAAGTGAAGAACAGAAGGAAATGGAGAACAGAACAGAATAGAAAGAACAACAATAAATTTCTCATAGTGAAAAATGCTTTTGTTTTAATGCCCCGCAAAACACATCGCAAATTGACTGGATGATTGTGCGGCGCGGTGGCGGTGGCGGTGGCGGTGGCAGCAGTGGTGGCGATTGTGGCAGTTGTGGCGGTTTGCTCTGGCTCGTCATCTCATCTCTCGACAACGAACGGAATGGACACGCACCCACATGTCTACACCTATTGATCGATGTGTGACGTCATGCGGTCAACCTGTGTGTGCCTTCTTAGGCAGGCTTCACTCTGCCACTTTCACACTGTCACTTTCACTCGCAAAACAAAAAAAAAAAAAGAAACAACAAAAAAAATATGAGAAACATAAATCTTTTTTTCACTTTCACTTTTTGCAGTGCACATAACGCATACGACGCGTTGTACAACAAATTGTCACTCGCTATTTATCACATTCTTTAGATTTTGATTTTCATATTTTATGGATTTTCTTTAAGTTTTCCTCCATGCAGTTTTTGCCCAGTCGAAACTCACGCCAAACAAACAGTCGAAACACACACGAACGAACGAGCCACAATATGTACGAATAAACAGATATTGGAGCAAGGGAAAAATAGGTAAAGAAAAAGAAGAATGTAAATGAAAACGAACACGAGAAAACGACTACGAAACGATACGAATCAAATATGCGGCGGCGGCGAAAAGGAAATCTTCCGCTCTGTTCGCCTGCTGCTGCGATCTCACTGAACTCGCATCTGAAAGCGATATATGCCCCAAAGTATTTTCTAGTGTGTGTATCTGCAACGCGTCTCTCAGTCATCGCTCTCTAGCTATCCTCTCCCTCGCTCTCTCTCTCTCCCGCTCTCTATTTATGCGTTATGCTGTGTTATAGGCAAATAATATCATGTGCTCTTCGCAATTAACTCTATTACAGAACTGAGGCGTGGCAAGGGGTCGATGGGAAGGGGGTGAGGCCAAGCATGTCGCAAAGGGAATAGACCACATTATCCGTATACACAACTAGAGCGCGGACAGGTGAGAGTGCTATAGTGCAAGCTGGCAGTATGCGACTAACCAAATACTACGTTTACAATTATTTTTTTTCAAACATTTCAACAGACTTTATAAATTGCTGGGTCTTTACAAGTGTGCTTACCAAATTTCATAACTTTAGCCACTACCAAAGCTGAGTTCAATGAGGTTAAACCATAAACAATTGCGGAAAACTTTACTAACATAAAAGAAGTTTTATTTTTATTTGTATGCTTATATCTTATATATATTATTATTATTTTTATACAGATTTCCTAATATTACAGGGTAATTTTCGGTTGTTTAATCTTTTCACACTGTACGAAAAGCTCACGAGCTTTTATAGGCACGCGCCCTCGCATTTCTCAAAATATTTCGTTGTGTATTTTTAAATACCAAAGAGCGCAAACAGAAAGAGAGAGCGAGAGAGAGTGTGTGAGAGAGAGTCGCAGGGGGAGGCTAAGTGAACTATGGAAAAACCTGAACACACGCCCTTCACACCGAGCTGTCGTTAAGGCCTTGCAGCGCTGCCCTTCCCCACCCTCTTTCTCCCTCCTTCCATCACAATCCGTTGACGAAAATGGCGTGTAATATGATGCCCTTGAGATTCTCGTAACGCTGATCGCACAACTCAAGGTTATCAATTAGCTGCAGAATCTCCAAATCAATCACATCGATCAGTAGTTCACACTTGGCCGCATCGCTGCAGATGTGCAGGGTCTCGAAGTGCTCCTCGATATCGGTGAACCATTGCTCAGGCTCTGCTCGATTAAAGGCTGGCGGATGCATGATCGCTACGCCAGCATCCAGCTCTGCTTCGGCATCCTTCGACTGCAGACGAACACAGCCCTGGTGGCCCGAATGGTTGCCCATGCTCAATTGGTTGCCCCTCAATTGGTTGTCAACTGTTGCGATTGCAAACAAAATGCAAAGTAGTTATCGATAGCTATAAGATATCCATTTACTAGCAGCAGCAAAAGCTTTTAATAAACAAAGGCATTGCTTGTTTACTATATATCATTTGGATTGATATCTAACGATAGTTATTGATATTTATCGATGATCAAATAGCTTAAAAGGTTCAATTTCAAATGCTTCGCTCTGGTTTAACGTTCTGCTTATTTGATTTTTGTTTGATTATTTTTTTTATTCAGCAAACAACTTTCAACATAGGTCTATTCGACCTATTCGAACTCTGCCCAACACGAAGACTCTGTATATATTTATACATATCCTATTTCTTATGCCATAGCATCAGTCTACAGACTGCAAACGATTAAACAATGACGATTGTTTTTCAAGCAACGTTTAGTTGAGCTTTATTGAAAGCCCTCAGTTCAATAAGCCGGAACTAATCGAAATCGAACCGAATCGGAGTGGAAGTGGAAGTGGAAATGGAGCCATGCACACGAAGCGACGTACACAGGAGCGCTCGAGTAGTCACAAGATGTTCGCAGAGGCAAACAGACCACAGACGTCTGTTACACTACACAATTAATTGGCAGAAATAGAGACCGAGTGAGACGCTTGAGAAGCCAGCTCAATGAATTGTAATTTCCCATAAATGTTTAACCATTTACGCCAACTAAATTCAAATGCCATATTCCATGCACTATATACGACTACATATATATTTTCCATTCCAGATCCTGCTTGCCACCAATCGAATCCGCAGCCAAATCCAAACCCAGTCAAGGCCAAACTTGTTGTAACTTTTCATTTTTCGGTTGTGTAAAGTTTTCTATTTGATTCATTGGCCTCATTTCCCGGGCAATGCGTTAGCCCTCCCGTCTTTCCGTCTGTCTCTCTGTCTGTTCGCCCGTTCAGTCCGGCTGTCTGTCTGTCCGTACTCCCTCCCCTCCTTTCTTCCTTCCTGCCGTCTGTCTGGGCGTCCGGGAAAGCCAATTGAATGGCATAAATCAGTTGGGCCAGACAATAATGGAAATGCTCGCACATGTATCTATCACACTTATGTTCTCTGTGTTTTTCCTCCTGTATCCGTATCCGTATCTGTTGGCTGTATCTGTATCTTGTATCTGTATCTGTATCTTGAATTTTCCATTTTGCTATCTGGCATCTTATTGTGTTTTGTATATTTTGATATTCATCTTGAAACTTAATCAAGCAAAAATGTTTCAAACTTTCCTTTGCCCCTTTTCCAAACTTCCTCTTCCTCTCCTTCTCTTTCTCCCTCTCTCTCTTTCTCCTTTTATTTCTCTTTTTTGGGGTTTCGCCGTCCTTTAAGAGCTTTGCCCTGCTTTCGCCTGGCTGTTTTTCATCTTTAAGATACATTTACCTCCCTCAATCCTCCCTCCCCCTCTGTTGCAGCTTGTTACAGATAGTCGCGTGCGTTGAGCTTATAAGTAAGATTCTATCCAGCTCTATGAATGTTCTCTGTGTGTGTGTTTGCATTGTCTGTTTGCTGCATGTGGCATGCGGCATGTGCCCTTTCATTCTGTGAGTGCGGCCAGCTGTTGGTCTCCACATCGCATGCAGCTCGCAATCGGATTCACATTCGGGGTTTCGTGCAACGCTTTTTCCTTTTCGTGCAACTAACAAATGCACTTGCCACACACAGCCTTGAGAATGATGCAGTTGCACAAACCGCGCAATCTTTGGACAGTTGCAAGTTGCAGCAAAACTATCCAAATCCATCTATTCATTTGCATTCAAAGATCGCGAGCAGCAGCAGCTGCAGTTGCTTTTTTCACTGCATTCACAATTATTTTGCTCAGGTAACTCAACTGCCTTTATGGCAATGCTGCTTAAATTTATTAGATCGTGCGTTACTATCATAAATAACAAGTCAGACAAATTCGAATAATCTACCATAAGTAGCAACAGAGTTACGCTTAAATTAAATGTTGCATATGAATTGAATTTATAGTGGAGAAAGGGAAAGATAAAGAGAGAGCGAAAGGCGGAGACAGGATACGATAAAGAGAGAACTTATAAGATCTAAGATACCGAAAAGATGACATAGATTATATATTTAGACTATATATATAATACATCTACTGTACTACAGAAAATGGGAGCGAAAAAGCAGGAAGAAAAAAAAGAAATGTTAACGACAGGGAGAAAAGCAATGAGCAGAAAGCAGCGAGAAGGAATATGTTTAAGACAGGACTTTTAAGTATTTTTAGAAAAGATTATATGAATATTATAGTATTCGATCAATAGATCGCAGTCCTTTTCCCACAATAAATTAATAATAATATCTACACAAATAATACTATAGAAAACTTGTCCTACTCTAATGAGAGATATGTATATATCGTATATATATATACATACTACGTACCTATTCTTCAGATATACTTAGGAATGTAACATTATATAAACAACCCAATAAGAGAGAAAGAGATGGGAAGAGAGCGAGAGAGAGTGAGACGACTGAGCCACACAATAATCTTTGGCCATTATCAGGTGTCACTTGGATGTTCACGAAGACATCGACATATTCCATTTGCCGCACATTGTGTTGCTGTTGTTGTTGTTGTTATTCAACGGTGCGGCTTATGATGTTGAGGGTCAAGAACTTTGTGTGTACACCAAGCAACCCCCCTTCCCCACCACTGCCCACGGCGACGACGAGGAAACTACAAGGAGTAACAGAAATGGTAGACTCCTGTCCCCCACAGAGCCACAGGACAAGTTAAGACAATGCGAAAGCCAAAGGCGAGCCCAAAGGGTCGCAGTGTGCGGGGGCAAGGGTTGGGAGTTGCGTATGGTGAAGGGGAAGGAGGTTTAAGGGTTGGGGAAGGTCTGCTGTTTCTTGCTTCCGTTTCAGGACATTTGTACACGTCGTACAATCAATTGCTATTAGTTTTCATTACAATCAAATTACCATAAAATCACATAGACCGTTAGTCGAGTTCGTGCCTTACGGGTTGCCATTTGTCGTCGTAGTCGTCGTTGTTGCCTGCCAGCCCCACCGCTCTCATCCGTACCTCACCTGATCACAAGGTACACACTTTTTCGATATTCATAGAATAATTACACTTTATCAAGGCGGCGCACTCCATGAATTAACACCACTTTCGGGGGGGAGGTGGAGGCGGTCTTCCCTTTTCGATAGTTCCTGTTCCTCTTCCTCTTCCTCTTCCTGTTCCTTTTCCTTTTCCTGTTGCTGCTCCTGCTGTCCGACTGGGAAATTAGTCAAGTTTGTTACGTTTATGTAGGGAGAATTACCGTAATTAGAATATATTGAGCAATAAAAGTGATTTTTATTATTCGAACGCAACGTGAGAGTTCACCCCGATTCACCCCAAAAAGTTCATTGACGATGATGATGACGGTGACATGGTCAGAGAGCACACACAAACACACACACAGATACACACAGGCACAACAATTGGACAACAGGTAAGGCGCCCATGTCCAACTGTTTCTTTTGTGGCTCACTTTATGCGGCCTCCCTGACCACCGAAGGGAGCATTTAATGGCTGCCCAAGGAAAAGGAATTTGTACAACTAACTTGGAATTCCCCTACTCAGTTACCCTCTCTGGTTGGCAGGAGGATTATGCTCAGGTTGCCTGTATTTAGACTTTGCATTGAAAGTTAAGATTTCAATGAGGAAGAAGAAGTGAAAGATTGAAGAGAAAGCTTAGTTAACATATCCTTAAAGTTCTCTCTCAAGCTCTAAAAAATATACTTTATTCGAACTGATTCACAAATAACTCTTAAAGTCAGATTCATATATTTTTAAAATTGTGAGTAAACATCGATTAATATAAAATAATAATATGCGATTAATCGAGATCAACTCAAAAGCAGAGCTTTATTCAAGCTTTATAGTTAGGGCATTCACGCTACATATGTTACTGTGAAATATGTGTTCCTTTTGACCTTTTTATTTCAATTTTAGCGCATACTGTACTCAGATATTCAGCCTAACCCAATTTAAAGAACTTATACAGTATAAATATATAATACGTTATTATATACAAGAACTTGGGAAAAGTAAAAACCGGAGCTTTAAGCTGTATAGAAATACAGTCGACTTTGGTTTTATCAATCATGTTAAGCGTGAACTGTGCACAGAAATTCAACCTAACCTAACTTTAAGAGCTTTTGTACTAAGCTTTACTGAGGCCTCTTTGCCTTTCATCAAGTTTAATTTGAGATCGAGTTGGCAATTAGTAGGCAAACTTGGCTAACGGTTAATGTCAGGCTGTATGTGGATGGCTATGTGCAGGTGTGTGTACATGATTGTGTGTGGGCGTGTTGTGTATGGCACATTGTCATATTGCCACAAACACTCGCCCTGTATGTGTGCACTCCGTAAAGATTGTGCCGAAAATTAACTTTGACACACACTTTATGAGGTGTGTATGTGTGTGAGTGCAAGAGTGTGTGTGGGTGCCATAAAAACGCAGCTCATTGGCTGCTAAACATGCCGTTTATGGTAGGCAGTAGAGTGAGTGAGAGAGAGGGAGAGAGAGAGAGCGAGAGAGGGCTGTAAAAGGAACATGGCTAAGTACTCGACTGGAGCTGTCATAGTGCTGACCATAACGTTGCATTGCGATTACATGCGGACGGGTGTGTTGCTGCTATGCCTTTAGCATGTGTGTGCCACATTGTATGTACATATGTGTGTGTGTATGCGTGTGTTTGTGTACTGTGCATGTCAATAAGCAAAAGCAGCTGTCAAAACGCAGACGCTGCCGACTACGAACTACGGATGCTAATGTAATTTGACAATGAACCGATGAGCCACCAGGCAGCAGGCAGCAGGCAACAGTCGCCAGTACCGGGTTAGGCTCCCGGCTCCAAAGGGTCCTGAGCCTGCGACTTGCTGCTGTTGCTGCTGCTTAATCGATTGACATTTGCGGCACTTTCTAGGTAATCGACTTTGATGGCCGCAGAGATGCTACGCACGAACACGAACACCAACTTAATGAGTTGACCGAAGACCCTAAGTACAAAGATGGCGAGAGCGAGAGAGTGATAGAGGGCAAGACGGAAAGAGACGGTGGCAACCCTAAAACTTAACAGTTCATTTCGCAACTCGCATATCGTAAATCGGGCTGGCCAGGCCCGCTTTATGAACACATTCCCCCATTTCCCTTCACAACATTTGCCGCACTTTGCCATTTGGCCGTTAAGTTCGAATACCCATTAAAGTGCTGGACGGCGTTGGCGGCACTTACGGCCGACATCATTTTGTTTTGCTGTCATGCAAAAAGCGCATAACAAAATACAAAAATAAACCCCGGAAAATAACACGCAAATAAATAGAGTTACACTCTGACTCTTCCCCTCCCCCTCCCTCTCTCTCTCCCTCTCTCATAATGGCGGTCCTAACGCTTTTAATGCGACTGCACTTAAATCTATTATATAAGAATGCATAAAATATGCCACATATAAATTATCCAGCACGATTTAGGCTGGCACTGATTTTTGCGCCTCTTCGTAGAGCTTTCGCGAACTTTGAGTTTGAGCTTTCACTTTGACAGCTTTACGTGTCTGGTAAATAGCAAATAAAGCTTGTGAAGCTCTTAAGGGGTATGTGATCGAACACGAAAAGCACGAAAAGTTATCAGAAAAGGCTTCAAATTCTCTCTTCTCTTTAAATAACTATATCAAATTGGATATCAAATTAGTTTATTTTATAAAAGCTCTCCACAGTTTCAATTATTATTACACATTTAATATACACAAACAAGAAAGGCTTCGCATAAACTACTATTCCGGATACATTTGAAGATCGATAGCTTTACAGTTGATAATTTATAAAAGCAATACAATCACAATATAATCAGATATTATATAAGATTTCAATGAAAGAACTTGCAAGCTCAACTCTTAGATTTTGTTAGAGCATAAGCTTCATTGTACTACAAACTTGAATTGAAAGCTCTCATTTGGATTAATCTGTCACAAGTATTTCTTAAAGTCAAGGCACTGCTACAATTTGATAGATAGATACCCTGAACACTTTTTACCCAGGCAAAATAAACCGATGCAGGTCCAGCCTAAAGTCACTTGCATTAAAAAATAATGTTGCATAAGCGAAAATAGCGTTAACAAATCCAATCTACAATGTTGCGCCTGCGATGCCAGAGATAAATGAGTGCACAAAAATGAACAGTTTATAGGCTGAATAAAACTGAACCTGCACCTAGCCTGTACTCCCCTTCCCCATTCTTCAGGAGATGATCTGAAGCTGACCAGAGATGGTCACATTAAATTACAGGCAAAAGAATGAAACCAGATGCAGTACGTCTTTTTGACCAGGCCAGAGTTGGCTTCGATTTGTGGTCAGCTCGGGGCAGTGCGAAATTGAAGGGAATGCTGCAAAAAAGTGTGTACAACAAGCTGGTCAAGCAACCAAACAGATAAACGGATGCTATTCGATCCCCGCGCAAGGTGTTGCCCAAGGCACAAACACAGAGTCAGAGACAAGAGAGTGCAGGCGACGGAGAAAGGGTTTTTCTATATGGGTAACAAAAGTCTAAATACGCTTCATATTTTTGTTGCTACTCGTACCTGGCAAGCCACAGCCTGAACACAGCAGTACCACCACCCACTGTACATGCCACATGGCAAGCGTTTCGGGTTTACAAAACATTTTATTCATTGAGGGCGAGTCCAAGTCGCAGCTCAGATTCAGCCGGGGCCAGGGCAGATGGGTGTGCCTGACATCACCTGCGTTTGTGGATATCGGGAAGGGGTAAGGGTAGCGGAAAGGGAAGTGAAGTGCTTTGCCCCGTTGCAACACGTCCATCAGTGGCCCATTGTCTGCGTCGCGCATACGTAATGAACCCAAACTGAATCCGCATTTGCAGCCCCTTCCCCGATTTCAGACTCCAACTGCCATTGCATTTAGCTGTGCGCGCCTCACCTGTCTGTCTCTGTTCTGATGATGGAGCTACTGTTGCCACAGGGAGGGGGCGACATGATTGGCTCTGTGGCACGGCTAGGGGGGTCAAAGGGAGCACACTGCGCATTGAAAGAAGCGCAATTAGCACTTCGATTGTGTTCGGTTGACGCGATTTGCATCAAATTAATGTCTTCATCAACAGACAAACAGACGGAGGGAGATGGAGAGACGCAGGGATGGGAGGCAAGGACAGACATGGACAGCGTTCAAAACTTTGTGGAAGGTCAACAAGTCAAAGGGCAAAGAAGGAAGAATGGGAGGCGGAAACACTTTAAATCATTTGTCAAATTGCCATGAAAAGTTCGTTTGGCAACTTGTGACCATTTAACGGTTCAAAACGAACCGGTGCAATAAACAATAATATTAATTAATTATATGTATCCTAAAAATACTAAATCCAATGTATTAGAAACATCCCAAGCGAATGAAACAATGAGAACTATCGATAGTTCTAAGGGAGGCACTCATCGCTGGCTTGCAATAAAAGGAATAAATCCATGTTTGTACCTTCATCTCTACCGTTAAATGACTCGTGTGTACTCGTATATGAAAATATCATCTTCACCGACAGAGTAAAGTATAAAGTATATAAAAATAATAAGATCGCAGCAGGCTGAGGCACAAGTTGAACTTTCCATAATGTTTTAAGCAATCATTCCCTTTATATTATATTCACTTCAAAACACAAATCCGTTCTGCTCACACTTCGTAATTTTTAAAGTTTTGATTATTATTATTATCTGCGTAAATTAACAGTTCTCTGCGGTCATGTGGTCCTCAATGACACAATTTGGTGAGGACGGCACCATACCTCAGGTGGAGTTCGCCAATGTATGCGCAATGAAGGGCGATCCATCGGTGGCCATCAACTCTGGTGAATTCTGTGTTGTGGCCTCGGTGAAGCAGTTGCCACCACTGGCCGAGAGTGAGACGGTGCACAAAATAGTCGATATGAATACGAACGTGGGCATGACCTATGCTGGCTTTGAGCCAGACTTTCGTATACTCTCGAAACATGTGTTTAGGACCAGTCTGACGGAGAAACTCAAAAATATCAACGCCGCGGGCAGAAAAGTATCTCGAGTGATGCAGGAAATGACGCATGTGTGCGGCACGCGTCCCTATGGCTTGGCGCTAATCATGGCTGGCCTTGATCTATTTAAATATCCGTGTCTCCTCAAATTGGATGCTTATGGCCAGATATGCGGCAGAAGTGCTGTGGCAGCTGTGGGCATTGGAGCCGCGGATCGTGAAGAATATCTAGTCGAGCAATACGAAGAAGATATGTGTCTTCGTTCCGGACTATTGATGACCATCGAGTCTCTCACGCTGGATGAAATGGAGAAATTTTTCACGCCAAGAAATTTTGAGATCGCCGTACTAGATGGGGATAATGGGTTTAGGATGCTCTGTGAGAGAGGTGTCAAGTACGCAGTCGAACAAGTTCAGTATTGGTAATCTTGTACGAGAGTGCGTGAAATTAATACACATGTTTGTATAATTTCATAAGTAATAAATATCGATAGTTTGTTATTGTGTAATAACACTACTATACATTGTTTGATTCACAATGAGTTATATTATTTCACAACACTTGCCTTGCATTAGGCACGCTAGGTGGCGCCACTATATGTCTGGCAGCACTTTTATTTCTGTGCTGCTTATCACACTAGAAAGTATTGCTGCTTCTGTTCATCCTTCTCTTTCTTCAACTAACTGGCATTGTACCGGAAAATCTGTTTTGCTTTTTCTCTTTCGGCGATCTGTTACTTTTGATTCCCCCTGTTGTTTGCCGCATCTTCTGCTCTCCCACTCTGCTGCGGAGACAAGTGGCACTTGTGGCGCCGTCTAACGGTTACCTGCTGCGCCTTCGGATTGTGTCCGGTGTCTCGTGTTTTGTCTCTGCCGGCATTCTATGCATATTTATTTATTTTCTTTTGCCTGTGCTTTGGTTTTGGCTTTTTTTTGCATTCATTCTCTCTACCTTTCTCTTTCTTTTGCTGTGTGTCCTTTCATTTGCCTTCAATGCAATTATACTGGATAAATATCTTCTTCCGTTTTAGCTGTAATTACAAAAGTTTAATTGAGTTTTCTCGGCTCGTTGTGCTCCTTTCGTTTCGTTTCTTTTGCTTCTTCTTCTCGCACTCTCTGTTGCTGTTGTTGTTGTTGTCCTGCTACTCCCACTCCCTTCCCCCTTTCTCCACTGATGCTGTCGTTGCGGCTGGCTAGAAGTTTATCCAGCATTGCTGGTTGTCCTTGTCGCCGCGCCTGCCGTTGACGTTTTTTCATCTGAATGCCGACTCCTCCGGCTCCACCTACTCCTCTCCCTACCTCTCTCTCTCGCCGGCATCATCCATATTATTGTTGATGTTGCAGAAAAACAAAAAGAAAATAAAGCGAGTGCGAGGAAGAGAGGGAATGGCAACACGAACGAGTTGTTGTCAGAGCCTGGCAGGCCTGTCTCCTTCGTCTATCTAGCGCCACGTGATTGTTTTATACCACACTCAGTGTGGGGACGAAAGGGCGGCAGAGACAGTAGCAATGCTGCCGGGGCCTGAGGCTGAGTGATTTCTTCAGTTGTCCAAGGACAGGACAGGACAGGACAGGACACGACAGGAAAGGCATCCCGCCCGCCCGAGCAATACGTGCATAATAAAAAGTGATTAAAAACTGAGACCGCTCTGTGAGGCGCGGTACATCGATAGATGTGGCGATAGTTCGATTACTTTTAACAACAGTTTGTTCAACACTGCCGAACATATGTTCAACATATGACATTTTGTGAAAAACCTCGCCGACCCCTGTAGCTGAGTTGTCTGGGCCTTCGACTCGCAAATGTTACCTATACAGGGGTTCCGGGTTCGAATCCCGGGGGAGGGCATGGCTGTAATTCCTGCATATAATATAATAATATTATAGAAAGAGGAGCTCCAAAAAAAAAGGCCGTCGTTTTAGGATTAAGCACAAAGTGGTTTGGTTTATCGGCAACAAACAAGAAAAGTCAACAACACAAATCAAAATTGGGAGAATAGTACACTTCCGAGTTCGAATCCTGGGCTATTATAAGGCATGTCAACTGCGCGCTGGTACGCGTATTCTTAAAGAAACTTAAACTTGAATAAATGATGTAAGAATATGAATATATAAAATAAATATATTTTTATTGAAAAAATATTTTATTTTCAACTACTGATAATTGAAGAAGTTCAACTAAAGAAACCTTAACATGAATAAATTATATAAGAATATATAAAATAAATATTTTTTTATTGAAAACATTTTATTTTCAACTACTGATAATTGAAATTTCTCAATAAACATTTGAAGTGATTGTTTCAGATCATCTTTTTGACGATGTTCAATCGCTATGCAAGCTATCGATAGTTCACGCATCTGCCCCGCTTCCTCCTACGCCTCCCGTCTCATAAAAATTCTTCAATACCCCTCAACCTTCCCTCCTGCCACAATCAGCATTAGTTCCGCGCAAGATTTCGGCTTAAATTGCTGTAAAGTTTTTATACCCTTCGACCATTGAAAATGGTCAAATGATATGGTCTTGCTCAAGATCACTAGCCGAGTCGATTGAGCCATGTCTGTCTGAATTTAACAAATTAAACTTCACCAGAACTTGGGTCGAAGGGTATCCCACATTCGCGTGCCGCGCAACTGCTGCTTTTCTTACTGGTACTACTTTAGACTAGCTTTACCAATTAAAGGAAAAATATCACAATTCTAAATTTCGAAAAATTCTGAAAATGGACAAAATAAACACCTAAATTAAGGGTATTACTTCGATATTTTCCACAATTTTCATACACTTTTGGGAGGACTTTTTAAACTACTTATGACTAGCTTTACCAATTAAAGGCAAAATATCACAATTCTAAATTTTGAAAAATTCTAAAAATGTTGTAAGGGGGACCCTTTGGACAAAATAAACACCTAAATTAAGGGTATTTCTTCGATATTTTCCACAGTTTTCATCGCAAACACTTTTGGGAGAACTTTTTATACTACTTTTGACTAGCTTTATCAATTAAAGTCAAAATATAAATATTAAGTTTGTACCAGTAAGAAAAGCAACAGTCGCGCAGCACGCGACAGTGGGATACCCTTCGACCTATGTATGTATGTATGTTCCTATGTATGTACACATACACATATGCACATGCTTTGAAATTAATCCCGACAGATGGCGCTTGCGCATCGCGCTCGCCCGCCTCCCTTGTTAGCTGACAGAAGCACTTGGTTTTATGCTCATACTCGTACTTTCTTAAATAACTTTTGTGTTTGTTGTCCGATCGGATTGTAATTTTGAGAATGCATAGATATTTCATTCAGCTTAGTATATGTTAAAGTCAACAAGTTGTATCTTTTATACAGCGCTTACAATTTGAGTTCAAAAATTAAATTTTTGATTTACGAAGGCGGTAGGCATGGCACCTACCATTTGAAATAAACTTGATCAGCTTATAGTACACTTCCTTCCAAATTCCAAATTCTTCCTACCAAATTTGGTAACTCTAGCTTTTATAATAGCTGAGATCTGTGCGTTCACACAAACAGACAGACAGACATGGCTCAATCGACTCGCTTGTGATCCTGAGCAAGTATACCCTTTTTTGACCATTTTCAATGGTCGAAGGGTATAAAAATTCTGAAAATGTTGTAAGGGGGACCCTATGGACAAAATAAACACCCAAATTAAGGGTATTTCTGTATTTCTTCGATATTTATACCCTTCGACCATTGAAAATGGTCAAAAAAGGGTATACTAACTTTGTGCAAATGTATGTAACAGGCAGAAGGAGGCGTGACAGACCCCACAAAGTATATACATATATTCTTGCTCAGGATCACTAGCCGAGTCGATTGAGCTATGTCTGTCTGTCCGTCTGTCTGTCTGTCTGTCTGTCTGTCTGTCTGTGTGAACGCACAGATCTCTGCTATTATAAAAGCTAGAGTAACCAAATTTGGCTGTGTACTATAAGTTGATCAAGTTTATTTTAAATGTTAGGTGACACGCCCACCGCCCCCACAAATCAATAATTTAATTTTTGAACTCAATTTGTAAGCGCTGTATAAAAGATATAACATTCTGACTTTAACATATACTAAGCTGAAAAATATATCTACGTATCCTTAAAATTACAATCCGATCGGACAATAATCACAAAAGTTATTTAAGAAAGTATGAGCATAAAACCAAGTGCTTCTGTCAGCTAAAAAGGGAGGCGGGCGAGCGCGAAGCGCGAGTGCATATGCATATGTGTATGAATTTAACAAATTAAACTACACGGGAACATAGGTCGAAGGGTATCCCACTGTCGCGTTTTGCGCGACTGTTGCTCTCGTTTTATTTTAAGTATCTTTCGAAAATAGAAACCAGACTAAATGAATCTTTCAAAGAATTCCAGACATAAAGTTTTATTTTGTAGATTCAGATTTGATTTAAATTTTCAATTTTCAATGGGAAGGGCGCAGCAGCGGCAAAGACAGGAGCAATGCTGCCGGAGCCTGAGGCTGAGAGATTTCTTCAGTTATCCAAGGACAGAACAGGAAAGGCATCCCGCCCGCCCGAGCAATACGTGCATAATAAAAAGTGAAAAAAAAACTGAAACCGCTGTGTGAGGCGCGCTACATCGATAGATGTGGCGATTGTTCGATTACTTTTAACAACACTTTGTTCAACACTGCCGAACATATGTTCAACATATGACATTTTGTGAAAAACCTCGCCGACCCCTGTAGCTGAGTTGTCTGGGCTTCCGACTCGCAAATGTTACCTATACAGGGGTTCCGGGTTCGAATCCCGGGGGAGGGCATGGCTGTATTCCAGAATATAATATAATAATATTATAGAGAGAGGAGCCCCCAAAAGAAGCCATCGTTCCTAGGATTAAGCACAAAGTGGTTTGGTTATCGGCAACAAACAAGAAAAGTCAACACAAATCAAAAATGGGAGAGTAACAACACTACTTCTAACAACTGCACTTCACATGTATAATCTCAAATGGTTTAATAGCTACAAGAATCAGAATATTGTAAACAGAAACGAAAATTCCTAATGAAAATAAAAAATATTTTTTTATATTATTATTCTTAATTTTTTTATATTATACCTAATGAATCTGGATTCTCAAAAGGAAATTAACAGTATTTAGATGCTCTATTTGATCCTTTTCTAGTAATCTTATTCCTTTTTACATATCTATAGGCATTTTGACTTATCTGCTTTCGCCGACCCCTGTAGCCGAGTGCATTGAGCGTTTCAAACGCTCTTGTAGTCCAATGCAGAGCTACAAACGGGTTCCGGGTTCGAATCCTGGGCTATTATTAGGCATGGCAACTGCGCGCTGGTACGCGTATTCTTAAAGAAACTTTAACTTGAATAAATGATGTAAGAATATATGAAATAAATATTTTTTTATTGAAAACATTTTATTTTCAACTATTGATAATTGAAATTTCTCAATAAACATTTGAAGTGATTGTTTCAGATCATCTTTTTGAAGATGTTCAATCGCTATGCAAGTTATCGATAGTTCACGGTGAAAATGTTGTAAGGACAAAATAAACACCTAACTTAAGGGTATTTCTTCGATATTTTCACAATTTTCATCGCAAACACTTTTGGGAGGACTTTTTATACTACTTTTGACTAGCTTTATCAATTAAAGTAAAAATATCAATATTCTAGATTTTGAAAAATTTTGAAAATGTAAGGACAAAATAAACACCCAAGTTAAGAGTTTTTCTTCGATATTTTCATTTTAAGTATCTTTCGAAAATAGAAACCAGACTAAATGAATCTTTCAAAGAATTCCAGACATAAAGCTTTATTTTGTAGATTCAAATTTGATTTCAATTTGCAATTTTCAGTGTATTTTACAGACATTGCTGGTTTCTACCTAGACTATCAATATTCTTAAGTTTAGAAACAATCATGCTATTCACATCAGCTATATTATTGCGTTCAGGTCTTGATCTTCAGATTGTTAAAGCACTAAATGATATCATATTAATCGTACCATATATATTCTAAGTTGTTTTTATCTCAATTCAGTTTAGGGTTTTAATTTGCGTATTTTTTCAAGTTCAGCCTGCCAAGAAGAAGAAAACGCTTTATAGCCGTGTTTATTGCCAGATTTGCAAAGAAAAAGAAATCGCAGATGCCGCAAAGCTGTTGCCTTATTGAGTTTAGAGTGAACCGGGAACAGAACTTGAAGCGGGTTTGAGTCGGGGTCGCTGCTCTGCCGGATCTGACTGCTGGGCAATTGGCTGCACTTGCGTCGCGTTACGACTGAATATTGAATATGAAGTCGTCTCTCTCTCCACGTTTATAAATATTTGATGCGCCGCTGCCTCGCAAACCTCTCTCTCTCTCTCTCTCTCTCTCTCGCTCTCTGTGTGTGTGTGTGTGTGTAATTGCGCACTATGCCCGCATGCTGCGGCCACATACATATCCATATCCATTGCCAGACAGTGGCGAGGGAGGGGTAGACGTTCAGATTTAATAAAGCGCTTTCGAAAAGAATCGCCTAAATTCAGAAATTCATTGGTTACGTTTCGCTCTTTGCCTCGCTGATTATCCAAGCGATACAGGGGAGGCCAGTGAGGGAGAGCGAGAGCCCCATGCCCCTTTCCCTCCCTTTCTCGCTCCATGTTTTATTCAGTGGAGCCGCTTCGGTTATTGTATATCGCGTGGCGTTGCCGCAAATAGTTTCATTTTGTAGTCATTGTATTTTCCCCGACTCAGCACGAAAAGATCCCCGCACCGAAATTGGCATAAATATTTGAGCACCTTTCTAGCTCCAACTGCTGGTCCTGCTTTGCCTTCCTTCCCATTTCTCCCCTCCTTCTCCACCTTTCTTGCTTCGCAGTATAAACAGTGCAGAGCATTTTCCATTGCACAGATATTTTCATTTCTTCTTCAACCCCCCCAGTTCAGCTTTCTCTGCTGGGTACAAAGCAAATGAATACCAATCAATGGCAGTGAATCCACTTGCATTGATTCATTTTATTTATTTAATTAATAGCTAACCCCTTAAAGAAAAAGAAAGCTGAAACTTTTGGCTAACCAACAACTGAGAATGCACTAGGGGGAAACTTTAAGTTACATGAGAGGATTATAATAGAGTTGAGGGTGTTAGGAGAGCAAGGGAAATTGTGAGGGATTAGTAGCTATATTCTGTTCATGTTCTGAGATATACGAGTATGTATTGCAAATCAAATCAGTAAAGACTGTTCGATGTGTTCAAGTAGTACTCAAGTTAACATTTTCATTTTAGACATCTCTAACCCCATAAAGTATATATATTCTGAATCAGCATCAACAGAGGAATCGAACTAGCCCTGTCCGTCTGTGAGATCTATGTGAAAATAGACATTGGATATATGAAATTTTAAATAAACTTTAGTTCAAGCGTAGAGGTCAGATATCGGATATTCCAAATGAATCTGAGTTTAATTTTTATAGTGTTAATTGCATGTCAAGTTTCAGATTTCTACCTATTAGTTGAGATCAGATATCGGAAATTTAAAATAAATCTAGACTAAGCTACATGCCTAATTTCATTACTCTAGGACTTGTACTTCTTGAGATCCATATTTAATATGTAATATTGATGATAATTAAAATGAAACTAAATGAACTTTATCTAGTAGTAAATATTGTAAGCAAGTATTCTTGTTTATAGCGAGCAGTGAAGTCAGTTGCACAATTCCAATCTCCATCGTAAGCTTATGTTCATCAAATGGCTTAGCTCAAGCTTAAAGCAATTTTCAACTTGTCTTTCAGTGTGTTCAATTACCTGCAGCTAAAACGTGTCTAATTAACAACGGAATTATAATAAGCATTTCAACTTACGGAACACAATTCTTTGATGCTGAATTGAAACTAAATACACGCAGATGGAATCGAATGTCGACAGTGTGTGCGATAAAGTTAACAGTTTATTATGAGTGCTTAAACAGCAATTGTGCAAGGGGGGGCTGAAAGACAGTCATGTGGATGGGAATGTTAAGCCGAAATGTAAGCAAAAATCATTATGGCTTTGTTGCAATTACAAACGCAAAGCTGCCGCTTGGTAGCGTTGGCAACGACAGGGGGGCCGGAAGGTTGGAAGTGTATCTGCAACAGTATTTACCGTTACAATTACAGATATACATACACACATACATACATACAGAACAGCTGTAGAACTGTGTGTCTGCATCTGCATATGTAAATGCAATCAAATTTGCAACGGTCATTTGGCCAGCAAAGCGTCTGTCCGACTGTCTGTCTCATCCGTCCGGACAATCTAACGGCTATCATGTGGCACATGGACGGGGCATTTATGTATTCATAAAGCCGCTTCCCCTTCCACTATGCCACCCACTCTGCAGCGGACAGTGCAACTGCAGCTGAATGATGTTTACCTCATAAATAAATAATTGTTAAGCACAAATATATACACACACATTTGCGTGTGGGTGTGTGTGTGAATGAGGGGCGGGGCAGGCGTGGCTCGCCCGCACAGTCAGACAGACAAATTACCCGACTGCAGCAGCATCAGCAGTCAAAAAGTAGCCAAAAATTCTTTGGCCAACCCACAAAAGCCGCCCTCAGTCGACCAAAGCCGCCGTAGGTGGAAAGACAAATGAACGTGATGCTAATTTTGACTAACCGACTAACAAATGCACTTGCTACATATACTGCGATATTCCTATGTGATCGTTAGTTGATAATAACATAAGTAAAAAAGTTCTCTTTCTTTGTTTTGCAGTTGTGGCAAAACTCTACAGAAATATCAAACTGTTATCAGCTGTTATCGATGGTAAATCGATAAGCAATTAATCGAATTCAATAAAAATATCTGTGAAAACATTACTATTAAATCATTTAAAAGTGTTGTTAACTTTTCGATAACATTTCTGTATATTCATCTACAAAAATCTAGATTTTTAAACAAATTTCATTCAGCTCAGCTCACTGCCTTCCCCTGTAGTTGAATCGTCTGAGGTGTTTGACTATTACACAGGGGTTCCGGGTTCGAATCCCAGAGGAGGGCATGGTTTTTCAAACGGCAAGGGCTTGCTAAATATAATAATTTTTTTTTAAAAAGCTCAGCTCACTCAAGAAAGGCTTACATGGAATCCACACTAAAATGTACAGAATATTGATTAATTGATGAATTTTAGAAAACAACAACAACAACCACTAACAGTTAATAATACACTTATTTTTGCAAAATGCCTGACGTAGCACATGTACACTTTACAAAAGTATACCCTTTCAAAATATATGTATATCCTCCCAAAAAATAAACCATTTTTAAAGAAAAGTGCATTTTTTTAACAAATGAAAATCTACTTATTCACTGTCTGTCTGACTGTCTGGCTGTGTGTGTGTCAGTGTTAGTATATGTGTGTGTGGTTAACATTTGTATACGCAGCTTATGAGAGGATTATGCGGCAACCTATGAAAAGGTTGTGCAACTTTCACCGTCTGCGTAAGGTGAGGCGAGGTGAGGTCATTGCATACTTTTGGGCGCTACAGCGGGTTCCTAATTGACAGCAGCAAGCTGCCAATACAAAGAGAGAGAGAGAGAGAGAGAACAAAAGTAGCAGAGGGCGCAAAAGTGACACTCACATGGACAGCAGAAAAGACGTATCCAGACGAGAGATGTCAGCTAGTATATCATTTTTTGTAGTGTTGGGCAACCGCAGGACTGAAGAGCTATGTAGGAACGCCCGCACCTGAATTAAACATCTTACGGTACTTATTTCCTCTGCCGAATGCGACGACGAGACATTCCATATGCAACTGCAGCTGCAGCACACACTCACATACCTTCCTCTCTCTCCCACATACACGTTTCTCTCTCTCTCTCTCTCCCTCTTGCTCTCACAACACTTGTGCTAAACCAATTTGTCTGGCAGCTTGCGGTGTATGCACACTTTAGGTGTGCCAGTGTGTGTGTATGTGGAAGTGTGTGTCTCTATTTGATAGTAAATATTCGTGTAAATATTGTTGTTTACCCGGTGCAATCGTATAGTTTGCAACGATTTATCGATAGTTGCGATAGTTTTGGCAGTTGACAAAGTTGCGCACTTTAACTAATCAGATTAGTAGTAGATGCTAACATCAAGCTATAGCACACACTATACACACCTGATCTAGGCCTATTCAAAAAACCTCATTAGTTGCAGGGTATTCCATATGCTGTAGAACTTTTTGAGCAGCCCACCTGGGGCTAAACTGAGGCCACATATTACAGCTGAACTAAGTTGCTCGACTGCTGCGCTGCGTCTTTTCACTTGTTTATTTGGCAGTGTGAGTGTGTGCGTGGGGTATGAACGACAGCACAAGAACTTTGTTACAGTTTGTTAACATTTGACTTGAAACACTTGCTATAAAAATTCAATCGGCTTGATACAAATATGCGGTACATTAATCAGTGCAATTGGGAAAATCTTTAGGCAGTACTTTCCTTATTATATTTGATACTTCTGTTAATCATCAGACTAACAAATATGCCAAATTTACTTAAAGATCGCTCGAAGCTTAGTTATCGCCACGACTTTTGAGTGCACTTTGCATCTCATTCGTAAATGTTTGAGCAGCCTGAAGTATTTTCCGCTTATTTTTAGTTTTATTATTTCCATAAGCTCTGTCATTATCTGCTTAATCTATTTTTCGTTCAGCTCTTCTTTAATGTCTCTTTCTCGTTCAGACAATTTTCCCTTTTTTCAACTTATCTTTTTTAAAACTCTTTCGTAAATGTTTTAGCAGCCTAAAATATTCTCTGCTTGTGTTCGACTCCACTTCGCTCTTTCTTCAGTCTCCGCTTTTCCAGTTCTTCATTCTGCACTTTCTCATTCTACCTACCTTTTCTGTTTTGATCTCTTCTTCACACCTGCTTTGTAAACGTTTCTCACTGACTGTAGGGAGAAACTGCCTTTAGTGAGGTACTTCCCATTTTCGAATCAACTTTATAGGGTATACAAACTTGCGCCTCGAGCAAGCTTTTGTTATTCTTGTCTTCTTCTTGACTTTCATGTTGTTGTTTTGGTTGTTGTTGCTGTACAAGGAAAGTCAGCGACGGCAATTTCTTCGTCTCGTGGGCTCATAAGAAATTCATAAGTATTTCCGCTTCTCTGATTTTTGATTCGGTAATTAAAATGCAACTGAGATTGCGCTACACGACTGTGTGTGTGTGTGGCACATTTGTGCAGAGCGTAGAAGAAGCATTTTTCATTTGCTATGCTTATATGTATTTGTTATTGTTGTTGTTTGTGTTTCCAGGTTCTGTTGATTTACTTCGCATCGAAAGTTCGGGGCTACAAAGGTAACTCTCTGTTATGCCAGGTGTTCAATCGCTCTCTGTAGCACCTGGGAAAACTGACTGACGTCGAAAGACGTCGCATCGTTGTGGAGGAGAGGGGGGAAACTGTTGGGGCAAAGTCCTCTGTCTCGTGATTGCTTTAGCGCATTGTAGACCAGCTTTGATTACTCGAATGGTTTCTAAGCACCTGGCCAAATGCCCCGGCACGGAAATGCAACAGTCGCAAAACGCATTATCTGCTTCAACTGCCAAGTGGACAAGAAGTGGACGCGGGATGGAGCGCGAAAAGAGCGGAGTACAGACGGGGCAAATGAAAAAATACAGAGCGTAGAAGAGGGGAAAGCGAAGAAAAAAAGTAGCAGCTAAGAAGACTCCAGTCGAGAGTACTCGATGGTGGCCGTAAGCAAGCATAGAGGACTGTAAGATATCCTAGGGAAAACGAAAAGAGACAAATGACTGCTCTATATAATTACCAATTTCAATTAAATTTCATAACTACTATGCTCCAAATTACACAATCTACTCAGGTGTACAAGACCCACGACTAGAATCCGCAAAATGTGAATAATTTACAACTTGCAAGTTCTGTTTCTTGCATTGCAGCCAAGTTAAATGATATAGGCAGCACTTGAAAGTATCTTAAGCTCACTTGATGTCGCAGTTAGTCACATAACAAGCTGTAGGTCAAATAGTTCCTGAGTTCCAAGCAACCCATGTGGCAGCATTTGGAGCTACAGGTACTAAGAACATTCTGCAATTTCATTTACAAAAGTTTATCTACAAGTGCGCGATTGCCTTGGTTTGGCGAATGGAAAGAGGAGGGGAGGGGAGGGGAAGGTGAGAGGGCTGGGGGTGAAAGCGAGCAACTCAGGCAGCAGGAATCAGGAAGCAGAACGCGGCTCAGGCCTCAGAAAAACTAATGGCATCAAAGAAGAAAATCAAATATTGCTCGAGTGCCACTGGCAGCAACCGACAGCAACAGCAACAACAACAACAACAGCAACAACAACAAGAAACGACAGCAACCGACAACAACAAGATGGAGAAGAACATTCAGCGGTTGCCGTGTAAGAAAACATGCAGATGGTCCGTCAAAAGTTTTGGCTGTAACTCGCGAATGATAAACCGCGCAGTCGAGCAAACCTAGAAAGCAATGAGGGGGTTGGGGGGGAGCAGAGCGGGGGTATAAAGTCGAAGTAGAGGGGGGCTGGGGAGAGATGTCTTTCAAAGTGAACGAGTTTATATGATTTTGATGAATTTCCGTGGCAACGACGCCAAAATGAAAATGCGCGCAGAGAGAAGGAAAGAGAGAGAGCACCGCAAAGAGAGTGACAGGAAAAGGCAAGAGAGTTGGGGGGTGAGGGGAACAGCGAAGGGATCTGCTCGATAAGTAGCAGTTAGGATTTTGCTCTCGACATCCGCGGTCGAGGGACAACTCCGACTACCTGCTTTGAGTTTAATATTAGAAATTGCAACGACGGACGATAAAAATCATTGCTGCTCCTTCAAGTGCGGGCGAAGAGGAGACCAAGAGAGGCCGATAGAGTGGGGGAGGGGAGCGGGGAGAAGGGGGAAGTAGTGTGCACCCGCCCTGGCACTGCAAAGTAATTTCCTGCAATTTAAACTTAAGAAAAATAAGGAAGCGTCTTTGATTTCCGTGTGAAATGATGTGCGCGCCTCGCGATTACAACAACAAGTAAAGTGGGGGAAGAAGGAGTAGAAGAGGAGTGGAAAGGGGAAATAGGGGAGTAGCTGGAGTAGCTAGTGGGCAGCACTGGAACTTTAGCGTCCTCTTGGGCGCAGCTAAGCAAGAGAGAAGAGAATTTAATGAAGATTTAAGTTGATTTGATTTATTACCTCACCCGTAGTACAACTCCTTCCCTCTCCCTCTCCCTCTCCTTACACCACTGGTTAACTTATTGGAGTATCATTTTGAGTGCAACCTGCTTGACATTACACTGCACTACACTACACTACAATGCTCTGGCATGGCCACCTCGAGTGCCAATACAAATTCAACTTCACCTGAAATTTGCTACAGCAAGCCACTTATAACATAAATACTGAATAATGTACCATATAAAGAATGTATAAAGACAAATGCCTGAACACATTATACAACTGAAACTTAGTAGTTAAAATTTAAGGAGACTTTGCCACTGATAGGAGTTAGTTAGTTACTATAGTAAGGTGAAGGCCTATTTTACTCATAAGTTCCTTAAAATTAAGCTGTTAAATCATCGATATTTTAGTTGGTGTTAGTGCAAAATATCTTATACGATTGAAAAAACCTTGCGACTCTCACATAATTTTAGCATTTCGAAATAAATCGATTTTGCACCAATTGCACAAGTATAGCATGAACAAAAATTTAAAAAAAAATTATTATATTTATTAAGTGAAGAATCCATACATCATAATATAACATCACAGGGTGGAGAAATATTCTTAAGAATTACCAAACACTATATCAAAATAAGTGAAGTAGGAACAATTGTCTTGGCATACCTTGCCGTTTGAAATACCATGCCCTCCCCCGGGATTCGAACCCGGAACCCCTGTATAATAAATAGTCAAACGCCTCAGACGACTCAGCTACAGGGGTCGGCATGAACAAAAATAAAACATCTTCCGATTCTCACAAGAAATCTAATTTTAACAAAACTGTTGCCTACTTTTAAGAGTTATTTATAGCTGAGCACTCGTCTTACAGTTACAGAGTTATGCAACTATTAATAGTGCATAACTTATTAGTTAACAGTGTTGAAATGCATTTCAGTGGATCACAGAATTATGCTTTTATTTAGTGTTGGTTAATGAAGTCATAAATCGAGGAAAAATATTTGTAGATACTGTTCAGAAACTTACCAGAAATCTGTAGAAACTATTCGAATTTAAGTAGTTTCCCATATAAGAGTGACCGTAATCTCTCGCACTCTCTCTTTCTCTCTCTCTCAGGTTTTCGACTGTCGTTAAACATCAGCAGTTAGGGGGTTCCTTTGTTCAACTTGGTTAAATGCTTGTTATCTGCCGCTTTCGGAATACGTCGCCATTTAGAGGACGCGCATGA
The DNA here is from genome assembly GCA_018903715.1 of Zaprionus davidi. Lineage (NCBI taxonomy): Eukaryota > Metazoa > Arthropoda > Insecta > Diptera > Drosophilidae > Zaprionus > Zaprionus davidi. Next base: position 2,734,859 of record JAEIGL010000001.1, on the reverse strand, counting down.
CATCGCCAGTTTTGAAGTGGCTTTTTCGGGATTTTTTATAGCTGCTGTACGGGCAGGGAAAGGGAGTGGTGTGGGAAGGGGGTCTGTAGCTGGGCACATTCATTCCAATCAGACACTGGATACCGATATAGCGTTTGTAGGCTCTCTGCCCAGCTAGGCTAGGTTGACAGTGCCAAAAATTTCATGTATCGCATCTTTTTCTCCACATTTTCTATTTCTCTTTCGCACTCGCTGCTTTCTTTCTTTCCCTTTTTTTGTCGATTTGTTGTTTTGTCACATTTCGGAAATGTTTGCGCCCAGAGCGGAGCAGCTCCTCCTCTTGCTCCTCCACCTGCACCCGAAATGAAATGCCTGAGGGCAGTAAATTTAAGCGACAGCCGGAGAAAGGGCAGTACGAGGGGAAAGAGCGCAGGGCATGGCCAGCCAGGGGGGAGAAGTTGCAGCACGTGGTGTGGCGGAGTCGTCCAGAGTATTTACCGCCATGTGCATAGTTTGCAAGTCTGCGCGGCCGTCGCGACACCTGCAGGAATGGCCGACTATGTCCCTCTGCGCGTCCCTCCTTGCATCCTCGGGGAGCTTCGCTCCGACATGGCCACTAACAACATCAAAAAGTGCCAAGTGCCAAGTGTTTGCCTTGGTCAGCTCGCCGGCAACGTGCATTCCTTGTGCCGCAGCACCTCACTCTCCAACTTCCCTTGACTCTCCCTCACACCACCTCCTAGCTGCACTGCCTGTTTTTGTTGGCGTTTTTTGCCACCAAATTTTGGCGCTGTGACATTTTTTAGCGCCCTCTCTCTTTCCCACACACACATACATACACAGCGTAGCCAGTTCCAGTTCCAGTTCCCTCTAATGTGCTTCGTTGTCCGCTGCTTTTTGTGCACTACTGTTGCTGCTTGTTTTTCTTGCCGTGCACTTGTTGGCTACTCTTTTATGCACATCGATTTTCGCTCAGTGCTTTTTATTTGCCGGACGAGCCACGGACGGACAGAGCCGGTTTCGCCGTGTGTAGCTGTTTGTTTGCCCATCGCTTGTTTATGTGCCGTAACTGGTCAGGAAGTTTTTAAAGCGACATTTAACGTAGTCAGCAGCAGCCTCCGTCTCCCTCGCTGTGCTTAGGTGTAACTTGCCTTAACTGCCTGCCGTTGCACTCGTTGGAGATCGCTTTGATTCACATCCATATCGGAATAATGCTTGCATCACTTATCTACACAATTCAAACACTTCTTACCCAGTATGTCGCTGGTGTTCTTCTACGTTTCAGTGTTGGTAATCAGCGAGCGGGCTTAAAGCACGCTCACCATGCACCATGCTGACGTCACAGCTGACCGGCGCCATAAGCGATCAAGTGCTGCCAATTGAATAAATTCATAATCGATTAATTCTAATAATCACTCACCATGCACCATGCTGACGTCACAGCTGACCAAAGCGATCACGTGTTGTCAACTGAATAATTTCAATATCGATCATTCACTCTAATAATCGCTTCATCATTTTCATATATTTGCAACATTCTATCAAATTGAAATCTACCTAAAATAATGTTGAAAAAGAATTTTTAATTATTTCGAATGTAAAATAAAGTATTTAATAATTATTTGCACTTGCAAGTAACTGCGTATGCAAACATACCATGCTGACGTCACAACCGCAGTGATCGTTCATTGAATTGCTATGGCTGCCAAACGTTATACAACACTAGCTTGCCTGCAGTTCAGTTTGTAAACGCGCCTAAATCGGTTTCGCGCAACTTTGTGCTGAGGCTTCTCCATAGCCAATTAATAAAACTATTTCGCTTCGCTCTAACAAAGTTTCGTCAAGTTCTGTGTACATCATAATGGTACGTAACCACCACCCCCACCCCCACAAAGTTGGCTTAGTTTGATTGTCGCAGGCGAAATGCTTCTGCAAGTCGCCAAATCGTGCGACAAAGTCAAATGCACATTGTACATGTGTGTGTGTGTGTGAGTGTGAGAGAGTGAGGTTGCTTCTGGGCGTGTGTGTGTTTGTGTTGCATTTTGCAATATTGCATATTGTGCGACGCACTTAAATTCAATTAAACTACAAAGGCAGTTGCACAAAACACGAGCAGCCAAGCAAGCGCCACACGCGTACAACAGCGTCAAGCAGGACGACGATGACGACACCAAAGACGCCGACATCGACAGCAGCGATGCTGACTGTGACGATGAGTTTGTGCGTCTTTGAACATGTGTCGAGTGCGAGAGAGAGAGAGTGACAGAGGGAGAGGGAGTGCAACGCTTTGTGTCGTTGCCCTTCTTCATTCGTTCGTTCATGCACAAATTCACTCAAGCATTCAACATCGACACTCATTCAATCATGTTGCTACTGTTGTTGTTTGTATTCGCAGCATTCGTTGCATTTACGAATAGGCGAAATGGTTATGTGGACAAATGAGATCGCATTGAAGCTCACGTTTGAGTCGTCAAATCAATCGATAGTTGCGGTTTCGATAGCAGCAAACGATAGTGATAAGATTCGTGGAATTAAGTGTTGCAAGCATAAGAAATGTTCCTAATTACTGCCCTGTAAAGTATGCCATGCATTTTTTTCGAATTTCAACTTAAAATTGCATACAAAAAACGGAGCTTAGTTAGTTTTACTAACCTTGCCAGGATTTTACCCCGTAAAGTGAATGTTTTCTGAATCAGAATCACCAGGATAGTCGATATATCCGTGTCAGTCTGTCTGTTCGAACGGCAACTCGTCTAACGATCGGAGAAGATAAGAACCTGCAAGTGTATACAACTTTTGGCATGCCTTTGATAGCCTTCTTGTTCGTATTTTTATCCTGTTCGTTCTCCTAAGGGTTGCTGGGCAAAGATGAATATCAGCTTAGGTTAGAAATGTAGGCGTGGCCAGCGGGCTGAAGCTCTTTAATTTCATTTGCACACTTTTCAACACGCCTCACTTCGGCTTCTCCAATCGAGAGCTCTATTTAAATGTTTTTCCAGCTGTCCAGAGTGAACGGACAAATGCATATGCAAGGTGTAAGTGCTGTGAGGGTGTCTGTGTGTGTGTGTGTATGTGTGTGTTTGGATAGTACCAGCATGCGAGAGACACGCTTGCTTGAGCAACAACCTGAAATGTGTCGCACTTTTGTCAAGACGTCCCTTCTTCCTTGATATCCTTTGCATTTGCAGTAAAGAAGCAGAAGAAGGACGAAAGAGACAGAGAGAGAGAAAGGGGAAGAGCAGGAGCTGCTGCTGCCACTGTAGTATCTGCTGCTGCTGCCGGTGCTGGTGGCACTGCGCTGTACAACTAATTCCATTAAAGCAAGCTCTAAGTTGATTTTCAATTGACTCCTCATTTGGGGACGACAGTGGCAGCAGCAGCGAGGACGACAGCGACGGCGGCGTCTGCGCTGTCAGCAATCAACATGTTCAATTGAGCATATCCTGCCCGGCCCAGGACCCGCTCGTTGTGGCAGCTACAGCTACAGCAGCATCCAGCAACAGCTACGGCCCGAGTCGGAGTCGGAGTCAAAGTCGGAGCGACGCAATGTGATTACCCGATGCTATTTTGTACACACACGCGACAAGGAAGAACAGGATACACTTTAAGAAATAAAAGCTGAAAGAAATGTATACTATACACTGCAGCTGATACGGGAGACTCGCTGTTATCAATAAGGCAGACAAAGAAAGGCATACCTAAATAAATAATGCCCCTTTACTGACATGCATGCAGACACATGTTTTCGCACTATCTGCATGCCACAAATATCTTTACTTTAGATTTACTTTAGATTTAGATTTTATTTAGCGCTATGCAAATATCTAGCTATTAAGAAAAGAGGTATATAAACCCGTGTTTTAATATGAATAAGCCAGTACGAAAGAAAATTCTCCCATGCCCAATTTGTTTATGCACTTATTGCGGCGACCTTTGCGACTGGTTTATGTACTTGTGGCATATAATTAATATTATTTAGACATTAGAATTCTACATTAGAAGTCAATATCTCTACAAAATAAAAGAATCGGAATTGCTTTAAAAAAACATCTGAAATATACGAAAATCAATGCAAATTCATTAACAGTTCAATGGAAATCAGAAAATCTCATCGAATACAACGAAAAATACAGTATAAATGCAGTAAAGCATCAAGATCATAAAAGAGAGAAATTAAACTTTGAAAAGCTTTTTTCAAATTGTAAATTCTTCCCTTGGAAATAGGAAAATCTCAGTGAAACGAGTTGCCTATCGATAACATTGCAATTATATATTGGACTGTTATGAAAACATCGAAATGTACTTCGGAAAATGTTATCAAGCTTGTTATCCTATCGATAACATTGCAAGGACTTCTTCGATTATTATATTTCTTTCTTGTATATGCAATTTCATACTATAATTTCTCTCAGTGCAGCAGCAACAAATGCGCCCGCACACACACAGGGACATCGTCCTTGATGGCGTCTGTCCAGCGTGCGGGCGCGCGGTGCGGCATCGTTGGTTGCCTTTTACATTTCATTGGATTTTATGCGTTTTACTTTATGCTGATGTTTTTATTATTAAATTTCCCTGAATTTTCATTTACATTTTTTGTGTTGCGCTTCGCTACGCTCTATGCTTAAGCCCGCCCTGTGTTGCCTTTACCTCCCTGCCGCCCTACCACTGCCTTCTCTTCGTGACACAGTTCACACTTGCGCTACCTTACGCTCATCCTCTCTCCGCACCGCCTCGTTGCCTTTCCTGCCCTTCTTCCTGTCCGGCACTGATGACTCCTCTTCATTTTCACACTTTTCATTCAATTTATCGCATTTCGCAAATTGAGTGTCGCTTTCCTTAGATCTTCTCAGTTCTCTCTGTTTTTGCCTTATTCCCTTTGCCTTTGCCTTATTCCCTCCCACACCCTACTGCGTTTACTCCTGGATAACATTTTGTGCTCATCCCTTGACTCAACTCGAGCTCAGCTCGTTTAATTAACCATTTTCAGCTATATTTTCCGCCATTTCCAGCTGTCCCTCTCTTCTTTTCTCTTTTCTTCCCTTTAGCCAACCTGCTAATTATTTATGAAATTCCTGCAGTTTTAAGCTTAAATTCTGACAGAGAATATAGATTACTCACTACATTACAAAATATAAATAAAGTTAGAGAATAGTTAAGTAATTTTCATGTTTGGAAACATTTTTAATTAAAACTTATTTCCCTTTAATCGATAACTTGCGATGCAAACTTTGTGAGCGATAACTTGTTTTTGCTTTTTATAGTGTTGTCAAACACGTGCATCAATTAAATAAACTAATCTCAACTTGCAGCGTAGAGTTGCGAGACTATTGAATCGCTGAATAAATGCTTTTATTGAAAGATAGGCACATTAGTATACATACATATATGTTTAGTATATTATTATCGACGTCTATACGCGCTGCTCCAGCTTGTGTCTCCACCAATTGTTGCCGACTATCACTAGTACCTGCAGCACAATGCAAACGTACCACAGATTCCAGATGATCATCAGTAAATTAATTGTATTGCCACAAGTCTTTGAGCTGAGGTAGTGCAACGACAACAGCAAAGGGGCACAGGCTACGCAAATGGTCAAGAGAAGCATCTTTGGATGCGGCCTGCTGCAGCATAGATTGATGGTGAAGCTGATGTAAAGGCGCAGCCACTCTATGCCCAACACCAATGCATAGGCCAGTTCCATGCTCAGCTGCATAATGCAATTATTCTGCGTGAAGTTGAAGAGAGAAGAATTAACGCTCTCTCTCTCTCTCTCGCTCATTCATACTCACATAGATCATATCGATGGGATAGCAAACGGCCCAGATGACGGTGATGTAGACATTCATCTCCAGTAGTATCTGCAACCAGACATTGCTGCGTTGTGGTTTCACAATGTGTGACATGTAGACAACCAGCTGGAATTATGATAAATGACCATTGCAAATATAGCCTACTTGGCTTATTAATTTCCCCTTTAATCGATTACCCGATAACATGAAGCAAACAAAAGTTGCAACTTGTTTCACAAAAGTGTCGCGTGCTTTACAGTCTTGTGTTGTTTAACGCATGGATCACAACTAACCTAATTTCACAGCTTTCTCAATTTACAGTGCTGTACAATGCCTGCATATCGCTGCGCTCCACCTTTGATACAAAAGCTTGCAGCTATGACACGCACGCATTATCGAATAACTTAGTATATTTGGCCTAATTAGGACAAACCCGCGTTGTGCCAGTGCTGTAAATGACCTGCAGCAGGGTTGCCCCCAGGGTTGTGTTTGTGTTGCTTGCTTTCGACACCTTCGACTGCTTCGCCACGCCTCCGCACGTCGCCCATATGCTGCGTTCGCATTTCATATAATTTTTCAAGCCACGCCCACGTGCAGCCTCCCCCCTCGTATGACGCGTTTGCAACGGTTCATTTTTGGCAACTCATGAATATTCATGGACATGAACGCGCAAAGCCTTCTGGCAGCTAGCTATCTGCCAGCACCAGCAGTGGAACGTGGTGGGGAGGTGAAGTTGGCAACACTGCCAGTGCAACGCCGGGTGGCAACGCTAGGGCCATTATGCAAGCCATATTCTCTCGCCGTGCTTACAAATTGTGCGCGCCCACCCAAGAGGCGAGAGAGAGAGAGAGACAGAACGAGTGTGTTTATTGAGTGGAGTATCGCTTGCTCTGTCTAAAGTTGGCTCCGATTATTCCCGCGGGGGAGGCGATTCTTCCGATTCCCCCTCCTCCGCCGACTCGAACTTGGCTTCACCCTCCTCCTCAGACTGCTCATCCACCAGTTCCTGCATTTGCCCAGCTTCATCATGTTTCTCATCCTGCTTCACCCCCTGCTTCAACTGCGCCCGTGCCGTCTTGTCCATGGCAAAGCGCTTGGTCCAGAAACTGGCGATCTTGTCGTGCTCCTTGCGATTGTTTTGATACTGATCGGCAATGCCCATGACCAGTGGATCCAATGGATTGCACTCCCCAATCAACACCCAAATGGACAGTAATACCTTGGCAATGTTCATCACTGGAGACCAACGCTCGTTGAGCACATCCAGGCAGATGACGCCGCGGCTGTCCACGTTGCAGTGATAGATGCGTGTGATGAAGCGTATCTGTGGCGGTCGGAAGGGATACGCGGCCGGGAAGCGTATGTCCAGTCGGAAGGTGCCGTTCTCATACACTGTCCCAATGGGACCCAGTATGGTTGCACGCCAATGGAACAGATCATCCTTGTAGAGCTCGGCACTGCAATTGGGAGGCGGATGTTGAGTGATCTCGGTTAGCTCACGCCTTATTCTTATCGCCGGCCCATTGATCTGAGTTGGGCGTGTCTTGGCGGTACGCGCAGGCGGTGGCGTTTGTGGCTTAGACGTTGGCGGCCTCGACTCTGGCGTCACCTGGCGACTTGTACTGGGCACATTCTCATCCACGCCCAAAGGAGGTATCGCTGCTGCTGCTGCTTGCTCCATCAGCACCTCCACCTGCTGCTGCTGCTGTTGCTGCTGCTCCTCCTCCTTCTCTTTGGCTTTCTCGCTCACCGCCTCTGGCTGCGATTTTTGGACAGGCAGCAGCGCATTCGACTTGCCCGACATGCTTCCGGGCCCTCAAATACAGCGGGAAATTTTTGACGGTTAATTTGGATTTTGTATTTTAATTTCTATTCGGAATTTTGACAAATTCTTGACAATGTACTTTGTCTCCAACTGTTCCACATAGAGGGATGGAAGGAGAAGCTAGAGTAGCATACGACATCAAAGTGGATTACGCCGTGGAAAGAAATCTCCCACATAACCTATAAATGTTCTGTTGTAGATTATGATTTAAATAAGAAGTCAAGTTTTGTACTTTTAGTTTTATATTTTCATTATTTATATTTTCAACTGCAACACCAGCACCACGATCTGCTCTCAGCAGAAAACGTTCAAGAAGAAGGAAGTAAAAAGTGTGACCATGCATGTCAAATATAAAGTAGTGTTGTTAAACGTTATTTTTGTAGTTGAATAGGGTATTCCAACATGTTCTATTAGCGACACTATCGCATCGCTGGACAGCTCGACTTGGTGCACGATTTTATATAAATTAAAAATGAATAAAAAAAAAACAAGAGACTGTGATATAGAAAACATTGATTCTATAACCTTCAAGTGGTAAAAAACTATTGTACCAAACTTATAACTTCATATGTTCATATGTAATCTAGTTGGCAACTTATACATAGAATAGTATGGTTTATGCAATGTATAACTGAAATAAACGTTATACAAATCAAAATTAAAAAAAAAAAACTATCGTTTACTTTAAGTAAGATGACTTGTTCAAGTTTGAAGGAAACTTTCGCATAGAAAACATTTCTGCAGTTAAATGATTTGCTTTGTATTATCTAATTCAGATATGATTAAGGCAAACTATCGTATATATATTAAATATATAAAATAAATATATATTAAACTTCTGCTATTATAATATGTATATAAGACACGATTGTAAATTATATTTTATAGTTAAATATAAAAGACGTTCAGTTATTTATTAACTGTAATTCTATCCGCTCAACAAATGGAAATTTACTTAACCTGAAAACTATTGCATAGCTAAGCGATGGAATAATATCGAATGGATTTGCAAACAGCTTAACACAATCTGCATAATACTGCAGATTGCTGTTTATTTCTCAGCTACCCGCAGCACTTTGGTCGGGGCGTGGCAAACTAAACCCGCTCCCCTCCCCTCGCACGTCGTAGCCATAAGTTGGTTACATTTTATGGTCTCGGGCACTTGAGTCAGCCCGGCTTAAAGTGCTCGCCCGGGTGAAAAGCAATTTTCTGCTGACAAAGCCATCAAACTGGTCACCTCTAGGTGGCATGGGTGGTGAATGGGGCAGGAGCACGAGGAGGAGGTACGCCCATTTGCTGTATCGCCATCTTCGCTTGCTTAAACAAGTCAAACGTTAATGAACTTAAAGAAATTAATTAAAGTGCCGCATGAGGGAAAGAGAGCGAGAGAGACAGACACAGAGAGAGTAAGAGACAAGCCATGTTGGCCAACATGTGTGTGGCAATTCTGGTGCGGGCGGGTGTGTGTGTGTGTCTGTGCGTGGAGAGAGCTTAACGCCTGCGATGCCTTTATTGAAAACGACATCCGGTTGGGGCATCAAGCGACGTCATTGGTCGCTCGGCGAGAGGGGGGTCGAAGAAAAGGGGCAGGAGGAACGGTCGCGCATCGCAAAGTAAATGCTATAAAAGCAACACCGAAAGGGATTGCGATCCTGGACAAGGTGTTCCAATGTGGGCGTGGCCGGCGTGGGGAGGCGTGGGAGGAAGTAAGTTATGTCGACGCGCTGATGCTCTATTTACTTGGCCAATAAAAGCTGTCGATAAATATCGATAGTTGTCTAAAGAGTAGTTAGCTGCAAAGTCATCGATAACATCATTCAATTGATTAGAGATGGTTAGTTTTTGTTTCTCTTTTGCATACAATTCGATTACATTATCGAATGTACGTAAATATGTTGCTGCCTTCAAGCTAAACTGATCATGTTGAGCGCATAGAAATATATGTATGTAGAGCAGCATCTGCAGCATAGTGGCGTGTTACAATGTGCAACATGTTTGCCGTCTACTCAAAGTAGGATAGATAGGAGGATTGTAGACCATACATGATATGAACGTACGCGTTTCGCAGTAGTGAGTATTCGATTAGCTGTGTTTGTTAACACTGCATGAGCGAAGCACTCTCGATAACAGCAACAACTTCCTAACACTGCAACAAGTGAAAATGCTGCTGCACCTATCGATAACAATGTGTTTGGTAATTAACAATATGCTGCGTTTTCCAATACTGCAACAAGTTAAGTGGGCACAGCATTTTACAGCACTGTAACGAGTGAATTTGGCGTTGTGCCTATCGATAAGAGCGTGCAAACCCAATTGCAGCCAGAGGGTGCACCCTCTCGATTAAATTTGCAGCGTTGCCACATTGCTTTGTACAGTCAATGTGCCACACTTTGCACTATGGCTGTGCAGCCTGTGTCTGTATATTGTATATGGCAGGGCATAAATATCGCCACATGTTAAATGCTGTGCGCTCATTTGTAGCCAATATGCGAGGGGCGATGCTGCCACTGCTGCCATCGGTTGCCATTGCAGACGCTGCTCGGACAGTGTCGTCCAGTCTCGACGATATTGCGCAAAATTAACAAATGAGCTCGACGAGCGCACACGTTGCGTGTGTGTGTGTGTGTATTTGTGTGTTGTGTTTCGCGGCGTGGAAGGTGGACAACATGATGCCACTCCCCCTTCGCCGATATGTATGCATGGATACCTCTCAATTCAGGAGCAACAGCCTGGTCCCAATGTCGTCCGTATCCGTGTCCGGGTCGGCCGTTTGCGTGTCAAACAGTTTCTGCACTCTCAGCTTTTATTGAATTCCATTACAGTTTCATGTCAGTCAGGCGAGAGCGCGCCGTTCGTAACGTCATCATAAAAGGACGCCTGCATGCCAGGACTCCCCTCCCACTGCGCTCCCGCCCCCGTGCTCGACCTGCCACTTGGCTTGTTTGCCCGGTACTTGCCGCCTGGCCAAAATAATGAAAAGACATCGGGAAAACGGACAGAGGACGCAACGATGTCTGAAACTGACGTCGTTGTTGTCATTAATGGGAAATTGTTTTAGATGTTCTGCCCGGCATAGAGTCGCATCAAGTTGTCCATCCGGCCAATTGGCCCCCATCCCCCTCTCTTGACATATTGTTAACGCATTTCTGTTTATACTTCCCGTAACGCTTCATTTCGCACTTGATTATCTCGTTCTTGGCAAATACGTGTCCACATAAAGTGTGCATAAAACGTGTACGCCGGAAAACTGTAAGTCGCCTCCTGTAATCGACATGCCGGCCGAGGGAAATATTGTAATTAATACGCTTTCGATAACTTTATTGAAAGTCTACAGTGAAAACACTTCTGTATCGACTTTAAAAAGGAAACAGTGTTGATTAGCTATCGATAGTTATAATAGAAATTAAATAAATCATTTAGTAAATTTGTTTATCATTAGCAAAACATATTTATCGACTTATTGTAATCAATATACTTTCAATAAGTGTAATAAGTGATAACTTCCAACACTGGAAGCGCTAATTAAATAAAGATGAGGTGATTGAAAATACATGAATAAAAAGGTAAAAGAATATAGAATGTCAAAATGAATATAATTTATATCGATAGATGACCATCGATTTAGCCAACTCTAGTCCATAAAAGAGAATAGAAATTTCTCCCACTGCACAACACTAATGTGTGTCTGACCGTGTGTGGGCGCTTGGCTTCGTTTTGGCACTTTTGTGTATGTGCCGTGTATGGAGCCCATCCATGGAGCACGGGACACGCAACGCATCAGCTGCAAATGACAGCGGTAGCCCTGGCTGACAAAATGCTGCAGCAGCTTCAGTTTCGACCGTTTTGTGCTCGTTTGCTCTCGTCACATGCGGGTGCACTAGATCCAGCCGGGGTGATAATGCCAGACCGCAAATAGACAGAGAGAGAGAGAGAGAGGGAGACATAGACAGAGCAGCGGGGGCAGAATGACAAAAAGCAGACAAAGATTCGCATCCGACATCCGCTTTGAGAAGCACTTTTCCTACGATTTCAAAGGGGGCACCACGCTAGCTCTTCAAGCTCCTTATCTCGTTTTCTGGCTCGTCTAAACTAAGCGAAGCGAATCTTGTCATCCGCAGCTGAGATTTGCTTGTTTATGAACAGCGACAGCAATATGATTAGCATAAAGTTGTAGCGCATCACAATTAATAGTTTTGTTTAAATTTAACATATTTTACTTTTCAAATAATAAATAAATAAATGAAATAAGTAATTTGAATAATATGTTGCTCCTTTTAATTGATATATTGTATGCGATTGCAGCGTACTAGACTTTTGTAGTGTTGCAAAAGACGTCAGAGGCTCGCCATCTTCAGTGCGCAAACCTTTTCAATTGAACATGGAAATAAACAATTTAAAACATTTAGAGACGAGAATTGAAAACAAGAAGTAATTCAACGTAATAGAAAACAAACTTGAGGCGCTGTGGAAACCGTTCTTCTGATTGGGACAATCAAATGGCAATTAGAAACGAGGCAAATGCCAAACCAATTGGAAGACATACAAATGCGCTGTTCCGTTTCGGCTCTCTATCCTCCCACCAGCGACCCGCCCTTTCCCACTACCACTCTCTTTGAATGTGGAATGTGAACAAAGAAATGAAAGGGGAGGAGGTGGAAGGAGCATAGCAAAAGTTAATTTCGTCAACTGTTGTGTGGCCCAAAGGAGTGAGAGAGAGAGAGAGAGGATGTGAAATTTGTGCGGCTTCTCAGTCAATCTTATGCGGCGCAAAGCTGCTGCTGCTGCAGCTACAAAGCCGGAGACCAACGGCAGCAGCAACTGGTGCTACTCCCCCCAGCACCACTCCCGCTCTGCCCAGACTCAATTAATTTAAGGGATTTTCGAAACTAACAGCAGCATTGCTGCGGTGCATTTGAAACGACTAACTCCGTCTATTCCCCCTCTCCGCCGTCACTCTCTATCTATGTCTCTCTCTCTCTGAACCTGACTTCGAATCCGACTCTGGCTTTAGCTTTGGCATTTGGCGGTCTTCACTGAGATTTTCGGCCCGGCGCAAATTTAATTAAACTACAAAATGGGCGCTGCAACTCCCCCCACCCCCGTTGGTGCAACTACGACGGCTTTTGCCAGAAAGTTGGCATCTAAATATTATTTTACACGACGCTTTAACTGCAACTTTTGCATGCCTCATAATAATCATAATAATGCCGCAAGCAACAACTGTTTCATTAAAAGAAAAATAAGAGAGAAGGAGAGAGAACGAGGGCGAGGCGTTGCCAGACTGAGTTTCATATGAGGGAAGAGAAAGGCGAGCTATGGTGGAGGGGGGTACGACGCAGCGTATGTTGTTTTATGCGTATGATATTTTACCAAGCAAAAGTTATAAAGCAAAAGAAGCGAACAAGAAAAAGGATAATTTCTTTTCGTACTGCCCCCCCCCCTTCCCTGCTGCTCTCATTTCCTGTCTTCTGAGAGATAGAGTTCGAGGGCGGCGGGGGCGGTAGCGACTTGCGCTTTTAGTTAAATGTTTGAAAAGAAAAATTAAAAACTTTTTACAACAGCATGCGCGGGCTGCTGCTGTTGCCTCATCTTGCTCTTAATATGCTGCAAGCGGGGCAAGTGCAAGTGAAGCAAGTTAAGCGGCCAAGCAGCCCCGAAGATTACGTCGCTCTTTGCAACATGCTCCTCCATATGCGACTTCATCGTGAGCAACAACAGCCGGCGGTACCTGGTGCCCCTGGCCGTTGTGCCATGCCACACACACATACACAGACACCTGCAAAACATGCGTTGCACACATAAACTCGCTCATTTTACCGCGACCTCAAGTGATAAGTGCTGGCAACGCCTTACGCAGAGTGTGACCGTTTCGCGTAAGATCATAAATATCAGCAGTGTAATAAACAACCAAAAAATACTAGAAAGCTCGGCTTATTGAAAATGTTCGTGAGTGTAAAGTTTAGTAAATTAATATACATATAAATAATTAAATAAAAACTTATAAATATATATACATATATATAAATTCAAATTTGATAATATATTTGTGCGATAGTGGCTGCACCGCAGATTTATATTCAAGTAAGTGAACTTTCTTAATGAATGCAAGAGAGAGCAAGAGAAGGAGTGGCCCCTCTTGAACAATCGAAACATTTTGATCCATTCTGATGATTTATTTATTCGCACATTTCTCATTCCATTCGCTTTAAGATTCTGCTCTGCCTGTCCCTTTCTTGCTTATCACCTGTAGGCGGCGGGCAGCACATGCGGTAAACAGTGCAAAGTGTGTTGTGTGGAAGAGGGACAGCAGGGGAGGGCTAGGTAAATGGGAAAAAACAAGAAAAAATTAGAAGAAAACAAAGAGACGAAAAAGGAAAAAAAGAAGAACGAAGGAAAGTAAACTTGTCGCAACTTTTTGCGTTGTTTTTTTGTTTTTTTTTTTCTGCACATTTCGCTCAGCTGAGTTGACTCTGCCATGTCTTGTCCTTGTCTCGGCGTGTGTACACACGCCATCCAGATCCGGATGCGTCTCTCCTTACCCCCTCTCTTTCCCCTTCTCTTTCTGCGCCTGCTGCAGCACTCTCGTAACTTTTGCTAGTGCGGCGACATCTGCCAATGTTTTGAACATTGCAATACAGAGAGAGGGAGAGGGGGACAGAGAGGGAGAGAGAACGAAGGAGGTAGAGGAATCTGAGATACGGGGACATGCGAGCCAAGTGTCTCTGCCGAGTGTGTCGCACACGCAAAAGGACAAACTCCTTGGCAAAATAATGAAAAAGTAACTGAAAGTCGTATTTGTATTTTGCTATAGCGTCAGCTTCGCCGTCGCCGGGCGCCAGAGATGAGCGCCTGTTTAGTACGTGTCACGAGTGCAGGAAAATTGAATTGAATTATGTAATAGATAATAAATTTAAAAATATATATGTATATATATATATAATTTATAGAGCAAATTTATTGTTCTTTATTTCAAGTTTAAACAACTTGCGCATGTTTAACAGTGTGACCATCTTCTGCATTCTCACGCAATTATTTTAACTAAGAATTTATCGTTTTAAATTCTAAATATGCAATGTAGCGAACTCAATTGCTAATCGAATCACTCACACTGCCATCTCTAGTTTGCTTTGGTGACGTTGCGGTGCTTCTTCTTTTGCCTTTGCTGCTGTCTCTATTCCCCTCCCACATCCTCCTGGCCTTTGCCACTCCCTCTCTGCTCAAAGTCGAACTCTTCCATCATGTAAGGCGAGGCGAAAGTCGAAGTCGAGGCGAGGCAGCCTGTGGAAATTGGTGCGAGTAATTGGTTTGTTAGAACAAAACTTATAGCAAGGCAAATGGCATGCTCCCCCTCCCCCTTCCACGACTCTTCACTTCACCACGCCAGCTGGACATGGGCAAACTTTTTGGGGACTCACCTGAAGAGAAGCAGTTAGGGGCGGAGGGTGGTCAGGGGGGCACGGGGGCACGGCAACAACCTAATAATAATCTGCATGTGCATGCCAGCCGAAAACTTAAAAGCATGTCACAGAGTTTTCCAGCTTACAGATTTCGATGCTGCACAACTTTGCTTTGCATGCACACTACAGTCCCTGCATGAACACATTCAACTACAGGTGTGTACTGTGTACGCAAACTGGTAACCTTTTTTTTAGCTTGCAACATACAAGTGAATGAGTGCAAAAGTACAACATTCACTCACATTTATTAAAAAAATAGTACACAACAAATTGTACACATTTTAAGAGTGAATGATTCACTTAAGATGCATTCATGCAGCGGGCTGGAGTGAGTGAGGGCGAGTGAGAGAGCGCTCTTGGACCTCAAGTTTAGGGCGAAGAGATACACGTGTAGCATGTCAGTGACATGTAGAGGGAGCTTCAGCATAACTCTGCAGACTTCCGATTTGGATGCCCCTCCTCGTACTCCACCCCGGACTTAACCGAGCCGGAGCTACACAAAGGTTAAAAAGCAATTTTTCGAAATGTCAGCGCACAAAATTTCATTACAAATTTTTATTTGCCTTTTGCGTTTTTGCGCACTTTTTGGACAGTGTACGGGACAGAGCAGTGCAGGAATAGTGCAAGGGGGTTGGAGGCGCCATTGTTGTTGTTATTGTTGCTGTGTGACCAGTGAACAATAACAACAATGATCTGCTCGTAGCGTAAGCAACGGCACTTGCTCTCCCACTTCATCTGCCACGTGTGTTGTTGTTGTCGTTATTATGTTTTCCCCAATTTCTATTTCCTTTTCTACTTTGCTTTTGCCTTGGCTCGAAAGTTTTCATTGTGTTTGCTGTCGTTGGCGCAGATAAACGTCAGTGTTGTAAAACGTTCAACTTGTGTGCGAATTTGCACAGGCAAGTCGTATGTGTGTGTGTGTGTGGGAGGAGGGTAGCAAATGAAATCAGCGCCTGATAAACGCCCACACAAGTAATTAGCACGATAATAAAAATCGATTGAGGATCGCAATCGATAAAAGCGTGTTGTGAAATTTTATTTATTTATTTATTTAATAATAAAAACAAAACACAAATAAGGTTTGGGTAGGCTAAAAATGTTAATTTTTGTATTTTTAATTATATTGCATATGCATTTATTTTATCGTCAATTATATATTGCCATTTTTGTTTGGTTATCTGTATTATTGGCATTTTTGTCTTTAAGTGCTACGGTCACACAGTGCGGGCGCGTAGAAAGTTTTGCATACTGCCAATTTCGACGATCTTTTTTATTAATCTGCTGACACGAGTAAACACATATTTCATTGCAAAGAAATTGGCAAAAAACCTTCTGCTTCTTCTGCCTGAACGAACTCGAGCATAACATCTAATTTATTATTATTAATAACAATAATACGCATATGCATATGAAAAGTACTCGAGCGCGCACAGGCAATACAGAGGGGGGCACCCGCCTGCCTGGGGCTGCTGTTGGGGACCCCAAAACATGCTTCGACTGCAGTCGAAATCAACGTTTAAAAAGGATTTGCCATGCTAAATATTTTGAAAAGCCTTAAGCTATTCAAAAATTACATCACTCGAGTAAATATGAGCGACTTGAGAGTCTGGAGACTGGCGGCGGCGACTGGACTCGGACACAGCAGAGACGAGACCCACCAGGACTACCGACCCCACGATTAATGGCAACGGAGAACGTAATGTAGCGAATATGCCGGAGTTGCCGTACTGATTTCAAATGGATGTAAGGTTTGTGTGTGTGTGTGCGGGGGCGGCAAACAAAACAAAGGCAAAGAGAGGTAAAAACAACACAACGCGGCAACGGCGGCAGCGGTTCAATGGTCGACCGCTGCCATGCGCTTGATTTAACCATGCATTTGGCCAGGCCAAGACCGAAACTAAAGCCGGAGATGTATACGTATGTAAGTACGTCTGTGTGTGTGTGTGGCGGAAGGAAGTGGAAACTGAGGGAATTGGGGTAAAACTGCGGTCGCCTGGACCCACCGACAGACGACCGAGTGCGGCACGGTCGGTCCTCTCGACATCATCGAGAAATGAAAACAACTCAAGCGAAAATACAATCATATTTTTATTGCCGGCTGGTTGGCTGCATGTCGAAAGAGACGGAACAACCAAAGAGAGCGAGAGAGAGAGAGAGAGAGTGTATGAGAGAGAGAGAGTGAGAGGGGGTAGCTTGGTTGGTCGTCAACCAATTCTCGTTTGCTCGCTCGTTTAGTCGATTATTCTTGGAGGCGTTTTTCTTAATAGCAACAAGAACAAACGACGATAATGTCGACGACGTCGGAGAAGAAGGAGAAGGAGACGACAAAGGACCCAACGACGGACGGACGACAGCAATAACGGTCACTGGACGCCGCCGACTGAAATGAATTAAAACTGAATCAAAACATCTGGACGCACGACCATGAGACAACATAAACAGCAACCACTCCCCCACTGACCCACCGTCCCTTTTCCCTCTCGCCCTTTCTCTTTACACTATTTATTTGAACTGCGGCCGGTTCGCAGCTTGACAATGTGAAACGGCGGAAAAACGATAGAAAGATTGCAAAGAATAACGCTAAACAAGCCGAGAAAACGATATGGCTTCAGTAACGCCGAAAAACATTGAAAAGGTGAGGCATGCAGTGGGGTTTTCTAGCTACTTCACAGAGAATAACTTGCATAACTTGACTGATTAATGGCGTTCTTTGAATGATTGATAAGCTGAATTCATATCAATAAACAATTCTTGAAATTGAAGAGAGATAAGTTCAAGCAGTCCACAACAAATCAACTCTAAGATTTGTTCAGGACTGCAAAACTGCACTGATAATGGAGCTCAAAGCACAGCAGGGGTACAATATCGTATAGATCGCAGAAAAGATCTCCCTATCAATTAAAAATAACTAATAAGAAGAAAGTTTCATGTTTTCCATAATTGGATCTGTATATAAAACAAGTTTCCATTTGAACAAAATCTTAAAAACATGATCAAATGATGCTCGATTTGTTGGGAAAGAAAATGGAATCGAACCTTAAAAATTTTAAACTTCCACATATGGTAAAAATACAAGGAAATGCTCATAATAAATTACTTAAATTACTTAATTAATAATTCCTCAATTACTTAAATTCATCTGTTGATTGCCACACAAATGAAAGTCTTCTCATGATCGATATGGTAACCCTTAGAAATCCAAGGGTTCATATTTAAGGTGACCAGATCGATTAAAAGAATTGAATGTGTTAGGCAGTGTTAGAGAAGCTGAAATTACAGTTTTGTGCGTGTAGTGCAACACTGCAACTCACACACAGTGTGACCAGAGCTTCTTAATATTCTTATAATAACGACAGTCACTACAAAAAACCTGTCAGAATTTGAAAGTTGAACCGCTCAATGAAAAAACAAGCAACGCATGGACTAAATCCAAGAGGTGATCAAAATGCCTAAAGGTTGAGCTGATGACACTGCTATATCGGATAATGGAACGAAAGAATCGGACTACGAACTCCCTCAAGCTCTCAACTTGGCGGGACTCTGCAAATGCGAGAATGCATGGGAAATAATAAAACTATCAACGCGACTGGGCACACTTCAGCAACATCAGCATCTGAATCTGCATCTGCATCTGCGCCTGGTGCTGCTGCTGCTACTGCGGTTAGGGCGGGATGGAGCAAAGTGGCATAAAGGATGTGCAAGGCAAGCAATTTGCATTTGCACACCGCAAGCAAAGGGGAAGAGATAAAGATGAAGCAGACGACAAAGCAGACGACAACAACAGCCACAACAAAATGCTTCAGAAATATGCTAAATTACTAAAAGACAAAAAAACACTCGCTCACACGCACACACACACACACACACCTGTATAGGTAAAGTATTTTCAAGAAGTTACCGAAAGTCGAGAGCGAAGCAAAGACAAAAACCAGTGCCAAGAAATGGCAGAAACACAGGAATAAACAATAAGGAAGTCGCATGGCGAAGCGACTGAACTGGACACAGCAGGGGGAATGTAGAATCGAGTTTGAGCAGCACACCTGCTGTAGAGTTGGTCTGTTTCCCGCCCGCTTTCTGCTGGCTGGCCGCCCAATTGGGCAGTTCGTCCTGGCCGTGTCAAAAGGAGTCGTGCTGTTCCGTCCCCTGCCCTGACCATGCACCTGATGCTTGTTGTGCGCCCTTATTGAAAATAGTTTTACAATTTATAGAGTGCACATTGTGGACGTGGATGGACAAAGGTTCGAATCACAGTCGGATGTCGAGCTTCCATATAAACATCTATCGCATGGGTGTAGTCAAATAGCAAAAGAGGGATGCTAGCTATAACTTTCTCACAAGATCTCATTTTTTTGTTACTAAGCTGACAGTATAAATGACAGCTAAAGTATTTTACAAATAAGGGTAACCATATTTAACAACTGCCAAAATCGAAAACGAAGTAGATTTCGTAGTTTGACCGTAAAATACAAAATAACGTGCACATATAAAACCCTATTTTTAACAACTTTAGTAAATCGAAAAAGAAGTAGATTTCTTAGTTCACCTTTAAATAAACCAATGTTTATGGAGAATCAGAGAATCTTAACTAAAGGGAGGAGCAACTTGCCAAACCCATTTGCACTACGCCACTGTTGGAGTGCGCCTGCATTTTGCATAACAAAGCCAGTGCGCGTCCAGTCGTCCAAATTGTCAGTTGAAATGTCAGCTCAAGATGGACCATTCACAGCAACAACAACTGGTACAATACCAACAATAACAACAACAGCAAAAGCTAAAAGGAGAAGCAGAGGAAGAAGACCAAGGCAAACTGAGAGCCTCAAGAAATGCGAGTGGGAGACGTAAATCAAGTAAGCAGCTTTGTCGGCTTACAAAACATTTGCTTACATTTCCACAGCAACAAACAAATCACAGACAAATTTGCTCAAAGGTACAACGATAACCGATGAATTCAGGAATGTCAAATGGAATTATCTTGTACACACATACACACAGATACATTCAGTCTCGCCCACACCCACACCAGACGTACTTAGTTATGATGTTCAACTCTGACCGAACTCAGCTCAAGTGGGTACTCGAAAGACGCATTTTCTCATTTCTACGTCAAAGTTCGATTTACCATCGAAGTTACGCTATTTTCCCATGCCACAAGAGAAGGCAATGTCAGAGCTTATAAGCTAATTAAGTGTTTTTAGTTGCCAGGTGGCAACTCTTCTACTACGACTGTTTCAGACAACTCGAGATTTCATTAATATGGTTGCAGGAGTGTGGGTTTAGCTTTGGGATCCAACTGTTAAGATGAAATCATTGAGTTCACTGGATTGGATAAAGTTTCAAGTACCGATTTAATATGATAGTAATATCATATCAACAAACAACATGAGTTAAAGTCGCAATGTCTGTAGTTTAATTAATTAACCTTATGTAAAAATATAAAATCAATTCGAAGTACAATATAAAAGAAAGATTTATTGTATTCTTATACGAAGGGCAGAAAAACATTGACTCGAGGTCAACGGTAACCATTTAATTTAATAAACAAAATACTTTACTTTAATCAAAAAACAAAATAAAAAAAACTTTATTTATATATATATATAAAAAAACTTTATTTATATATATATTTATTTTTTCATATTACAAATTGTCTTAAGACAGCCAGCAACCACCTGCCATGCCTTCACCTAGGATTCGAACCTAGAACCCCGTTTGTAGTCCTGTGTCCTTAAGTGATCGGGACGCTTAGGCCACTCGACTACAGGGGTCGGCGAAAGCAGGTGTGCCATAGTACCCATAAATGTAAAAGCCAATACAAACACGATACAACGCTTGTAATTCCCAACTTCAAATTTTTCACAAATTCTGTTGCCTATTGCTATCCCACTCCCACATACCAGACATGCAAGCAAATATTACAGTGACGACATCGCCATAGAGATGTCCGGCTCACTGTGAACTATCGATAGTTAACTCAGCGATGACACTTCATTAAAATATGAAGTGTTTATAAAGAAATCAACTACTGCTTTTAAGTGACTTCAAGAATGGTTGTTGTACATACATATATTAAAAAATACTGAATACAAATTTAAATAATTAAAACATAATATTACATTTATTTAAATTCGTTGTTTCATATTATAGATTTTGTTATGACTAAGCACTTGCCAAGATGAAAGCCTGAAAATAGCTGAGACCTTTTTATATGTTATTGGAAAAGATCACTTAAAAATGATGAACTAAAAGATGCTTAAATTAAATGGAAAGGAGCTCTGGTAAGTTTTGTTTCTCATAAGTCTTCCCATGATATTACCTCTTATAAAGAAGAGTGAACACAGATTCGTTTAGAGAAATCAAAAGCAAGCAAACAAAAACTTGAGGGAGCATTGTTTAAGGCAACTAGTTTTCCCTTTTGCCCCTTTATCCCCTGTCTGATTCAGTGGAAAATCGAATTAAAAGAAAAAGTGCGATGAAAAAAAAAATTACATGAATTCATAATGAAAACTACTGTCAGTTCACATTACAGAACTTTCCATCATTTTGAACAGCGAAAGGAGGATGGAGGCAAAATAGACGCGACTGCCGCAAGCGTTGCCGGAGGAACGAAGGATTTTGGGGATTCCGGGGAAAAGTTCAGTTTGAGTTGGGTGCGCTTGGCGTCTCGCAAATCCATTGAGGATATTTCCGCATGCACAGCGTGCACTCAATATAAGCGAATACCTAAATCTCAACCTGTAGCCGAACCTACACACATGTATATATGTATGGCTTTCTCTCTCTTCCATAACTGTAACTGGGCATGTGTCTGTGTGTGTGTGTGTGGGTGTGTGTAGGTGTATTCTGCCTTGCGATTGAGCTGTCCGAATGCGCCTTTTAATGTAATCTCTTACGGATTTGTTTTGACAAGCGCACTCTGCTCGCCAGCTTCCCCATCCGCCATTTCACTCTCTCTCTCTCTCTCCTTGTATACCCTGTTTGGGTTGTTGCTTTTCAATGCATACGAAATGGGCGTATCAGTTGTGCGGCAGGCAGGGCAGTTGGAGGGGGAGGAGAAGTAGACTACGCTAAGGTACACTTCGGGTCGGGTACCTCCTGCTCCATCATAAATATTCGATTACTCAAGCGCATGTAATTTGTTATATCATATTTCGAACAAACGCTTTTTTATTAGGGCTCTCCTCAAGTGTCCGCAAAGGCGGCTCTAATAGTCAGCAGGAGGGTGGAGGCTGCACGCAGAAGACGTTGAGAGTCCTGTGTTGTTGTGTGCTTGGGAAAACTTGAAAATGTAGGTTCTGATTTCAAACGTAAGACATGTTTACTATTTACTACTCACATATCAATCAATTAGCAACTTAAATTGTGCTTTGATTTAAGCCATGACGAGTGTTGAACTAAAATATTTAGTAAAATGCAAGTTTATCATAATAATTTGGTATCCTATTAGATGAGGGAAATACCTAGTAATATACATATTTATATAACTTTATAAATTATTGTATTGTATTATTGTATATATTCTTGATCTATAACAAATTTTTACCAACTTGTTGATTGTTTTGATTAATTTTGAAAAACGATTGTATATATTCTTCTTCAGTATCAGTATTGTACGTGATTTTTAGTTAGTTTAGGCGGATTTTTTCATGTTTTGTATATATTCCTAAACAGCATTAAATGTTACTCGGTTTTAGACCTGATATTTTTAAAACGTCGCCCACTTTCGTTATCGATTCAAACTCGAGCAGAGCAGTCTTTCAAACGAGCTGGCGAGTTGACTTCCGATTATTGTTGCCTCGAATTTGGTTCGCAATGAATATTTAATGCGCGAGATGGGTAATAGGCTGCGATGATTTAACTCGACACGTCGCATTCACTTGGCGCACTCACGTGCTGCACACACGTCCGTCTGTCCTGTCTGCACACACACTCACACACTCAGAGCGCCTCACGCACACTCGCCAACTCATTTGTGGAGCCAACTATGATATGTAAATATTGGGGAAGCGCCAAGTGGATTTTTCCCATAGGAAAATAACTGAACGCTATGCCACACGGAGGCGCCGATGCGAATGCGAATGTGGAGTAGGTGCAACCGTTGGTGGTGGAGATAGCAGGAGACAGGAGATAGCAGCTCCTGGGCCAGCTGTTGTGGTTGCAGTTGCAGTTGAAGCCGTAGACGTGGCCGGATCCGGAGCCAGAGCTGAAGCCGGCAAAGCTTGCTGACTCTGAGCAAACTCCACTTTGGCACTGGCAATGCGATTTACATATTACTAGGAGAGTCTGCTTTGAATAAACTCGGCCCCCTCCACTCTCCCTCCACCTCTATTCCCCTTTCTTTCTTCTAACTACGCACTCTTTTGCTCATAGTGTGTGTGTGTGGTTTTTAAATTTGCAAACATGAGCATGTAAATTTGCAATGAATAAATTAACCAGAATCTGTCTATCTCTCTCTCTGCCTCTCACTCTCTCTCCGTTTCTTGTCGTTGCCTTGTGCCTTCACTCGACACTTTCGCTATTTATTAAAAACAAATTGGCAGGCCAAGCGAGCTGCGTACCTGGCTTGAAGTCAACTTTAAACTAGCGATGAGCGGAAATTGTGGAAATTATCGAATACATACCCTTAACTTGGGTGTTTATTTTGTCCACAGCGTCCCCCTTACAACATTTTCAGAATTCTTCAAAATTTAGAATAGTGATATTTTGACTTTAATTGATAAAGCTAGTCATAAGTAGTATAAAAAGTCCTTCCAAAAGGGTTTGCGATAAAAATTGTGGAAAATATCGAAGGAACACCCTTAATTTAGGTGTTTATTTTGTCCAAAGGGTCCCCCTTACAACACTTTTAGAATTTTTCAAAATTTAGAATTGTTATATTTTGACTGTAATTGATAAAGCTAGTCATAAGTAGTATAAAAAGTCCTCCCAAAAGTGTTTGCGATGAGAATTGTGGAAAATATCGAAGAAATACCCTTAATTTAGGTGTTTATTTTGTCCATAGAGTTCCCCCTTACAACATTTTTTGAATTTTTCAAAATTTAGAATTGTGATATTTTGCCTTTAATTGGTAAAGTTAGTCATAAGTAGTTTAAAAAGTCCTCCCAAAAGTGTATGAAAATTGTGGAAAATATCGAAGAAATACCCTTAATGTAGATGTTTATTTTGTCCATAGGGACCCCCTTAAAACATTTTCAGAATTTTTCAAAATTTAGAATTGTGATATTTTGCCTTTAATTGATAAAGCTAGTCATAAGTAGTATAAAAAGTGTTTGCGATGAAAATTGTGGAAAATATAGAAGAAATACCCTTAATTTAGGTGTTTGTTTTGTCCATTTTCAGAATTTTTCGAAATTTAGAATTGTGATATTTTGCCTTTAATTGGTAAAGCTAGTCTAAAGTAGTACCAGTAAAAAAAGCAGCAGTTGCGCGGCACGCGACTGTGGGATACCCTTCGACCCAAGTTCTGGTGAAGTTTAATTTGTCAAATTCAGACAGACATGGCTCAATCGACTCGGCTAGTGATCTTGAGCAAGACCATTTCAAGGGTATAAAAACTTTACAGCATATTAAGCCAAAATCTTGCGCGGAACTAATGCTGATTGTGGCAGGAAGGAAGGTTGAGGGGTATTGAGGAATTTTTATGAGACGGGAGGGGTAGGAGGAAGCGGGGCAGATGCGTTGGCCAAAAATAGCGAGGTACCAATAAAATGCAATGTTTGATATGAAAACAAATTCACGCGGGTGCGACTAACCAAATGACAAGGACATTAAGCACACACGCACAATCAGCCACCCTTACACACACATACCTGTCCCCCACACACACACCCACCCACACACATAAAGAGAGAGTGCTCTGCATGGGCAAGGGAAGCTCTTGCAATGATTTCCACATTAGATTTTATTTGCACTTTCGTTGACATTTGCGCAGCCCCCCAAAAAAGAAAGGAAGAACGAAAGTATCGAGTAGGGAGATGGGGTGAAAGGGCAACACGCATACGCCGCGTGGCCTGTGAAGGATATGCCCAGGTATACGGTTGTTTTTTAAAGCGGCTACAAAATCTCCAAAGCACACTTGACTTAAATGTGTAGAATATGCTGCAGGTAGACAAGCTGAAGAGTGGGGGAAGGAGAGCAGAGATGAGGAGAAGAGGGGGGAGCAGGAGAGTAGCTAAAAAGGACACACAGCGAAGGCAGTGGAGCGCAAAGCGTCGAGAGTTGTTGCCATTACCGCAAAGCGGACGAAAACGAAGATGGAGGCGGGCCAGGACAGGATAGGACAGAACAGAACAGGACAGGCGGGAAGGCCGCACAACCACATATGACACTTGTTAATCCAGAAACAACAACAACAACTACAATACGGGAAACAACAACAAGGAGGAGAAGGACAACAAGAACAACAACAACCGATGACGAGCAAAACATGAAGCAAATGCTGAATGAAATAAAGGGAAAACGGGCAAGCCGGCGCGGAGTCTACGCTAGTTGAAGACAATTCCAGCAGCGAGAGAATAAGAGAGAGAGAGATGGAGAGAGAAAGAGGTGTAGTGAGAGACGCAGCGCAATACACACGCATACCAATAAAAAGAAACGAAACGATAGGACATTTGGAATCCTCATTGCAACGAAAGTGATTTTAATAATAAATGAAATTTTTTTCCTCCTTTTGCTGTTACAACAACAACAACAACAACAGCAGCAACAACAACAGCTACAGCAACGTGAGGAAAGCAGGAGCTGTAGCCGAACAGGTCCTGGCGGAGCTGAAGCACATGAGTTTTGTTGTTGTCTCTCTGCATAGTTTTCCAGAGCTCCGCAAAGGACACTTGTTCCTTGTGATGTTGCTCGTTTTAGTGCTCTTCAGTGGGGCCCCAGCTCGGCTCGGCTTGGACCGGACTGATGTGGCCTGACCCGGCCTGGCCTGCCCAGGATTCCTACTACATGATGGTTACTGGCAGACGGTTGCGTTGCGGCCAACAGGACTCGAGAGCCAGCCGAGAAATTCCTTTGCTCAGCACAAAACAAAAAAAAAAAAAAGGAATGAAAATAATCAGCTAAAGCAGTCGAGAGCGGGATGGAGGGAGAAGAGAGAGAGAGAGGGTAGCGGAAGTTCACCCCCTCGAATACAAGACCATCAAAATATTGACAGCATTTTGTGCATATCATAATTTGATTAGCCCTGTGATGTAGTGGATTCTCACTGATTGTACTTTTCTTGTCTTGGGAAATACGCTAAGAGATATTTCTGTGGTAAATATAAATATATTGTTTAAGTTAAGTTTTGCCAGAAAGACTGACAATAGGTATAAATTAAAAATTGACATTTCATTAATCTTAAAGTTAAATATAACTAAAAACCTACAAGATTCAATACGCAATACTTGCCAACTTCCTTACTTGTCTCCTGTTTGCTTTGCTTTTATTTTCGCATCTACCTCAATCAATCCACTGTGCCACGCCTCTTTATCTATATATCTAACATTTCTCAAGGCTGTTGCCTTATCAAATTATCCGCGCTTGGCGCATATTTCAAAAAACTAATTGGCCTTCCCATGCATTCGAAGAACCAAAGTTGGGGCAATTATTCTCGGGGCAGGAAACTAATCTCAGACTTTGTAATGAATTTGTGGCGTTTTGCGCTTAAAAATTAATAGCTAACCTCAAAGAGCGCAGCCGAAATTCATAATTATAATTTGTACAAGTGCAGCATAGCCGGGCCTGGACTTCCCAACTCCCCCTTTTAAAGTGAAACGTAACATCAGAGGGAGTGGAAGTGGCCAGGGCCTATGCTCAGGTTCAGGCCATAACTCATAAACATAAATTTAAATTAGAAAACAAATGAAAGCGCAAAATGTTGTTAATTTCTCAGCAAGCGCGTAACCCAATCCAGAAATTGTGGCAAGTCTGAAGTCGGTAGTAAAATTAGAGGATTGTGTGGTCTGATATAGGTAAAAGTGTAACTAATAAAAGCACATTCATCAAAGCGGATAAGGTTAGCACTTGAAAGGGCTAAGCTAAAGCGAACCATAAATTAAAAGAGCTTACAAATTACCTGAAAGTATCGCGTTATTCCAGGAAAGATTTTTGTGATTAAAGCTCAGCTTGGGATTTAACTACTTTACCTTAATGAAATGATAAAGGGTTACACTAAAGAAGCTTTACATTAAGAAGAATGCAAGCTTTCAACTGCGAGCTTTAAGTGGGATTAGTCAGTTAAGGTTGAGGTGCTTTGGATGCTAATCAAAGCTTTACAAACCAACCACCTATGCTACAAGCTTTATCTTCATTTGAGTAGGTAAGTAAATAAGTAAGTAACTC
Source organism: Zaprionus davidi (assembly GCA_018903715.1). Classification (NCBI taxonomy): domain Eukaryota; kingdom Metazoa; phylum Arthropoda; class Insecta; order Diptera; family Drosophilidae; genus Zaprionus; species Zaprionus davidi. The sequence continues at coordinate 2,707,491 of JAEIGL010000001.1, read as the reverse complement.
GATAAGTAAATTTATTCATTTAATGTGTTAAATCAGTCAGCCGACAATCATTATTTAATGATAATAATACCCGTCCCAAAGCAATAGATAATACTCAGTTAAATGCTAGTTTGATAATGCTGCAATGACACTTGACTGAGTTGCTGATGATTTGAAAGTTCTTTTGAACTTTCGACAGTGTCAGCGACAAATAAACGAAAACGAAGCCAAAGTCCACAAGTTGTTGTTGATACACCAACTGTGTGTGGTGGCGTAAGGAGATGAGTAGCTGGGGTAGTATCAATGGGTACTGTTCTAATGGATCCGGGATATTTGAAATAAAGGACAACCGCAGCGCTAAGCGTGTGATAAAAGCTGTTGAGCTCATTCAGCGAAATGAAATGGAAGCAACATAAACAAAAATGCTACCACAATCGATGGAGGGCAACTTTTTGGTGAGGCGTGAGAGGGGGGGTGGGGGAGGAGCGGGCAAAGCACGAAGCTAGAGGAAAGTAGAGTGTAGACGAGAGTGGACTATGGCCTTGCCGCCTTTGATGTGGCTACCCAACTGGGTAACTTTTTTGCGACGCGAAAGGGTACGGCATGCAGGGTAGTGCTCGGCAGGGCCAGCTGAGCGGGTCGCTTGATTATAAGCCACATTAATGCACAGACATGCGCCGGCAAAAAGGTTGAGCAACTCCTAAAAACTCCGAGCCAAAAGTAAAAGACGAAATGGCATAGATGATGGACCAGGACTCGCAACCAGGACCTTTTCATGGTGTGTGTGTGTTCTGTGAGTGTCGGTAAAAGGGAAGGATGGGCGTAAAGATGGTAGTGCTGGGTTGCCGGTTGGCACTGGCGGTCAACAGTTTTAATTAAAACAAAACAAGCAAAATGAGCCATCAAATGAGAACGACACTTGAATACACTACACCACAGTGAGGTAAGTGGCATGAAACAAGAGAATAGAGAGAGAGAGAGAGAGATTAGGTTAACAATTAAAGTAGGATAAGTAGAAGCACTTCAGTTTGCGGCATTTAAATTGGGTGTACCTAGAGTAATATTTGAAAGGTTGCGATAATCAAAAGTTGAGGGATATCAAAGAGATATCGAACTTGGGAGAGTTTAATGTATTTGCATGAGAATTTATTGACATTTAAGGATGTATCTCTTCAAATAAATAATAAATAATTCATAGAATCTTGAAAAATTAAAGTACTTTTGAATTTGACAGAAGAAAAAACCTAAACGAACAAGAAGACTTACGATCTTCTTAGCAGCTTCGCTTGAAAGAGTTTGCTGTATTTGCACGCGATGTTATAGCCTTTTAAGGATGTATCTTTAAAGTAATGCAAAGAAACCCGAGAACTTCAGATCACATATGTCAGTATTCTAAACGAACAAGAAGAATTAGCACCTTGTTAGAACCTTTGCAATCTACATTAAAATATACATATACGTATAAGTTATTTTGTTTCTAGCAGCGAATTGGCCTCGCGAAATTAGTGTAGCGGAACAGAGAGACACTACCAGCTATTCGAGTTAGAAGGAGAGAGAGAGAGAGAGAGCGCCTACGCAATAAATAATGCATGTAATGCGTGCGAAAAAGAGGAGAACAGCGCGGTCAACAGCGAGCAAAAGGGACTAAAGGGGCGGCGGGAGTGGGACGTGAAGGCGAGAAGACGTGGCCGTAAATGAAATGAAGTGCAGTGTGGAATGAAGATGATGCGGTGCCGGTCATAAAGTCCGCCAAGAAATGTAGACGTTTCCCAGGACCTGCTACTGGGTCGAGCCCCAGCAAAATGTGCGGAAAATGTGACGGTCAACAAATTATCAAAAAAAGTAAGAAAAAACACATACCCGAAAAGAAAAGGAAAATAAAAGAAAAGCAAAGAACAAACGCGGATGTTAAGCGAGAAAGAGGGAGAGAGCGGATGGAGGGAGGAGTGAAACAAGTGCCAGAAAAAGGGCACTGCGAATCGAGCGAACAGCTGCGAACTTCAACGCGCCGCGGCCAGGTCAGAGACGTTTAGCTAAAGAGCCAAGTCAAAGGAAACAACAAACAGACAGACAGACAAACAAACAGCAACAACAATAACAGCCAAAAGAATGGAGGAATGAGAAACGGAAACGGGCGGAAAAAAGCCGGCCTACAAAATGGCCAAAATGAAAAACGAGCCAACAAAACTGTTGTCATTGTCTCGTCTGTTCGCTTTGGATGTCCCTACTTGGCAAACGGGAAAGGAACTGTCTGGGAGGCGCTACCCCAAAACAGTGAGAACTGTACATTATGGAGCTTACAAGTGACTTACTTGAGGGAAATACGAAATGAGAGTTGAAAGTACTGAGCAGCTGATGCCTGCAGAGAGGGGGAGAGCATTGGGTAGACCGATATTGACAATTGTGGAATGTAGCAGGGGACAGAAAGATCGTAGAGTGTTGGGTTTATGAGTGCTAAGGGGTGTCAGAAAGATACTTTCCATTTCTAATTATAATTAAAAGACACAAAAGAAAGGGAAACCCGGTAAAAAGAATAATTAATGAATATTCAACTGTTTTGGAGTTGGTTAGGTTTAGTAGTTTAGGCAATAAAGGAGTTGTGGCATCTGGTTCCAGATTAACAATTCTAGAAGGGGCCAGAAGGGAAGAGAGATCTTATAGTGTTAGATTAATGAGTAATATGGAATTTCAGAAAAGCTATTGTCAGTTGTAAAGATAATTAAAAGATACAAAAGAAAAGAAACCCTTATAAAGCACGGGGAGAAGAATTAGTAAATAAAGAAAATCTAGTATTTTAAAGTTGATTAGGTCTAGGTTCGGCAATAAAGGAGGGGAAACATCTAACTTCTTCCTCCAAATCTACTTTCCATTCTGAATACAATGTTGAATTGATTGATAAACTGAATTACCCAAAAAGCAAATGCTCAATCAGTAGCAGGAGTGGGATCCTCACAGACCTAACCACGCCCCCACTCAGTTTGCCATGCGATCAATCAGCTGATTGATGAACTCAATTCCCTTGCAGCTGCGGGCTGCGGGTGTTCCGCACCTATCACATTCACAGACTCGTCAAGAGGTCAACTCGACCAGCAGAAATTAAGTTGTTACTTCTCTTGCTCTTTGTAGCTATTGTCGCCCTTGTTGTTGTTGTCTTCCTCTGCTGGCCATAAACACATCTACTTATACGTTGCTTTATGCTAGGATATTTTTGTCCAGGCAACAGGACAAATGGCAGACATGCAGGCGGAGTGGGCAAGGATAGGAGCAAGAGCAGGGGGAAGTGGTTGAGGTGGCTAGCAGGGAGTCCCGTCTGTGGCCCACAGTTTTTGCCCTTGCCTGGAAAACCTTTTGCCTTTCGTTTTGCTCAACTTGCACTTGGCGTCGTCGCTTTCAACCGCCACAACACACACATTTATATATAAATATACTATATAGGATATATATACATATTTTTTTGTTGTTGCTGCTTTCTCTTTTATTCTTTTTGTTGCTCCTTTTTGTGGCTAAATACAAAGGCGGCTGGTTTTTGTGCCTCGGCCTGCCCGGCCTGTTCTACTAGCAAAAGACTAACTTGGTGCAGGGCGGGCAGCAGCAAAGACAGAGAGGGGAGCAAGGATGTTGGGTTATGGGTCGGCTTTTTGTGTGCCGGCCCCGGTTGTTAGTTGCATGAATATGAAGTGGTCTTATAATCCACACCAAACAACAAAATGACCCAAGTGCGAAATTAAAAGGCGAAAATGTGCCGAGTACGGGCAGGGAAAGGTACGGGTAGGGGTAGATGGTGGCCAATGGACAGAGTGTGTAGGGTACGGTACGACTGAGAAAGAAAGTTGTCTAACGTGGTTGGGGTGCGACGTGCGGACTGCTAAATGGACGAACGCTCGTCTCGTGTGAAGACGTTAGACTGGCAACAAAAAAGGGGCCAATTGCGGGGAAGTCTCAGTCTTTGTTTTTAGACCCCCCCTCCCTGTCTTTCTTGCTACACACTCTACCAAAAAAAGGCTACAACTGCTACCCTGTTGTTACTAAACTTGGCTGCCTACCAGTTAAGTCTACAGGTACTAAACTGAACTCTCTTGATTAAACCCTATTTGGCTCCTTATCCTATAATTCTATTATGATATTATTTAGAAGACTCTTTATTTTTATACAGACTTATAGTTCTACCTTTATAACTTAGACCCTATCTTTCTTACTTTCTTACCTTAAATAAACCTCCAGTACTCTACTTGGCCAAGCAATCTACTCTCAACCTATCTTTGTTTACTCCATATTCCATATTCCTTCCTACCTAACCCGCTTTACTGCTATTCAGTCTTAATCGCAACGCGATCAGTTACCGATTCGAACTCTAACATCCTTCGTGGCTTGGATTCCATTCGGCTCTTTCTTTAACATGCATTCGAACAGTCTCTTAAACTTTGCTAAATGTTATTAACATGTGCTCAGAGCGCGAGCGCAGGTGCTGTAAGAGAAACAGAGCGATAAACTAAGATAGAGAGAGTTTGTAAAGCAGTTCTCTTTGCTATAAGCATGTTTATGGCTGGGTTTGAAACTTGACTTAATTGTTCTTAGAGTTTGACTTTGAAAAATAACTGTTCAAGTTGAAATTTCGATTTTGAACAATGTCAAAATATTGAACAAATTAAAAATGTATAATATTTAGAGAATTTAATTTATAATTTCGAATAAAATGTTTTATAACTAACCCTAGTATAACAGTATCTCTTCTACAATTATCACCAACTTTAATGTAACGTGACTCATGCGCAGTAGGCACTGTTAAGTCTCTTAGTGGAGTAAGATGTCCTCTAAAGAGCTCTTGTTTTTCTTAGCACAAGCCTTATGGCAAAGTAAATTCGGAATGATATAAGACTTGTTGCTAGTAAAAAGTAATTGTAGCTCAATCAGCATATTATGAATCTAGGTGTATCTTAACTTCTGACACTTAAAACTTGTTTAAAATTCATTTTAAATAAATACTAGCTTTTTTAATCTAGTATTTTCTTCCTTTATGATTTTATCAAAACTTTCTTTCCTGGGTAATAAATTTATTTGGATATAAATATTTTGAACGTTACCCCCTTGCCACCTTCAACGAGCTTCATTTTAACTTTGGAATGATATTTATCATATGTTTTGATGTCAAGAACGATGCGGCATTTAAATATCATACATTAAAACTTCACATTTATTTTTTTTTTTTTTTAAACTTCCCTTGTCAAAATTTATAAATTTTCTCAAATATTTAAAATCACATTTACAATACTTTGAGATTTGATTTCAAAACTGTTTCCGCGACAATTTGTGAAAAATATTTTAAGCTTATCATATATTTAATATATTATATATCGGTTGCTTATCATAGATTGCTTAGTTTTCAACATTTAGTGGCTACGTTTAAGAGCTTCTTCCTCATCATATTGAAACCTCCTGTTCAAATGCATACAGTTTTCAATATTGAAAGAAAATGCGCTGAGCTTTTTGTTGCTTTTCAAAAAGCTTTAATTGTGTTAGGCTAACAGTGTAGTAAAAGTTAACAGCTACTGCTGCTGTAAACTAATACAACTGTTAGTTAACATGTCTGTTGTTTAAATTGACTGTGAGTTTGCTTGACTGTTAGTTTGCTGAACTGTTAGTAAACTTGACTGTTAGTTTGCTTGACTGTTAGGTAACTTAAATGAATGCTAACATTGCCCATTGCGAAAAACATCGCATGTAGCAAAAAGCTTTGCCAAATTATTCCCACATAATTTATTCTTATTTCATTTTGATATATCAAAAATTGACCTGAAGGATTTCCCTTGCACTTTTCTGTTGGTAAAATTGGGAAATTCAATTGAGAATGGCAGCTAATGTGAAGATTGGTAAAGCAAGTGCTTGTTGAAAGGCGAAGCGTGAACGAAAATTACGTATACGCAGCATGTTGCGTGCGATGCATGTTAAGTGTGGAACTGCAAGGCATGCTGTGTATGGGTGCCTGGGTGTGCATGGGTGCCTGCATGTGTGTGCGTGTGTATGTGGGGATTATTGCGAATGCCTTGCAGTAAACTGAGAAGAACGACAAATATGAACTCCATTGTGTACAATAAATATCCAATTATGATCGCTCCAGCAGGCAACCCCCACTGACATTGCTCAGCTCAGCTCAACCCCAACCCCAACCCCCACCATCATGGCTGTGAAAATGTGTATACGCCGAACAAATTGGATTAATTATGAAAACCATGAAAATTGGGTTAATTCCTTCTGGTTAAATAATTGCCTGGCATTTGTTGGTCATCGAACTGCGGCTGCCTGTTTTTTCTGCTTTGCAATGAGCTGCATTCCTTCCCCCATTTGGCAAGTATTGCACGTGTTACGTGCTCCATGCCACATGCTGCATGCCGCATGTAATTACAATGCGTTAATAAAAACAAATGAGTTTCACGCGGCGATCAGCTGCCATTTAATGTAATTATTTTAATACATTTTACAATTTCTTCCATTCAATGCTGGCACGCCTCTTTTCGGCCGACACGCCCCCTTGGCGTTACGCTTCAGTTCTCGCACGGTCGAATCTTGTTACACGTGTCGCAGTCTGCTTAACTTGCTTTTCATATTTTGATTTCCATATACACTGTAATTAATATTGCACATGATATCTGCAAAGGGAGGTGTGACCCACCCCTCATTGTCCATGTGAAGTGCAGAGAAAGGCGCCACACACGCGTTAAATCCATGGACTTTGTCTTAAAACTGATAAATGTTCCGCAATGAAGAAAGTCGCAAAAGTTTCCCCTCCCTTTTCGTTCATTGTTTCCCTTTTTTCTTTCATCTGTCAATTTATTGCGATTCTCGATTTAAAACTTTTAAGGCATTTCTTTGTATTTTACTATATACTATATAGTTCTCATTTTATACTCGTACATTATCCATTTGCACAAATGATCTTAAAGGTTTTAGCTGTGTATAAGTCAAAGTAGACTGAAGACATCGTTGAAAAAGGATGTAATGATTTAAGAGTATTTATAAAATTATGATTACAGAAAAATAAGAAGAAAAAAAGTAGGATTAAGGCTTTGAGGAAGCTAAAATGAAGGCCACAAACATTTTGATTGCAAACCATGCTTAACGTCAGTCCCTCAGTTTTACTGCAAAAGTCCTTAGCCAAAGAACAAGCAACAAACGCACTTTTTAAAATGATATATCCCATTATTAATTGCATTAACATATTTATTGCTTGCAGTTGCGCAAAAGCTTTGCGCGCGCCATCTGCAGCTTCAATTCGGCCAGAGCTTTAACTGCAATTCGAATCGAAAGCTTCTGCAAATAGTTTAACATAGAATGACTAAACTTTCAGTTGCATTTAAGCTTCAGTTGCATATTGAAGGCAAGTCCAGTTGAAACTAAATTGAATCGAAATTGAAAACTAATTGGGTCTAAGCTCAGGTGGAAGCGCATTGAGAGTGCCTCCACAATTGGTTGCTGCTCAACAATACGTAACGCATTTAATTTTAATTGGCTTAAGACTTTGCGATGTTATGCTATGCTTTCAAAACATAGCGTAATAATTCCTCTATTGTAATGATATGAATATTCCTATTCGTTCCATTGAAATTGACATATGGAAAATGCAATTCAAAGAGAGTTCAAAATGAATGGGAACTGCATAGATACTTATTTCTTTTGCAGCTAACAAGCTGTTTTTATTGGCAATAGAGTGAGGGGTGGAAGGGGGGTGGGGAAGGTTGCCTCTTAATGCTCATTGTGTGCTTGCTGAAGGGTATATATATATATAGTATCTGCAAGCGAGCGCAGGTTGATGAAATTAAATATATAAAGATACTCAAAATGCTCATATAGATTTAAATAATGAACGAGTTTTGTCCTAGTTATGTATTCTTTAAAGTAGTTACCTCAGTTACTATATAGAGTAAGTCTTTTAGACTTTCCAAGTTTAATGTATTCTCTGCTCTTGCATAAAACTTCTTGATAAACAAAGTAGAAATAACTTTGTTATTTACTAAGGTACGTCAAATCATCAAAGCACAGTGTACAGCCCCACCTATGGCTACACTCCCTTTTTAGCTCTTTACCTGTAACTGTCAACCCCCCCCCCTGCTATTTGTATACCTCACCGCTATTGGCCCCTTCAAATAGCTCAATCCTTATTCATAAAGCGTCGCATCGCTGACGTTGTCAACCCAATTATTTGGTTATTAGTTATTTATGAAGCTGCCGCCGTTATTCGCATAAGCCGCTCAACGTTGGCCTCGGGTACCACCTACTCCCCCCCTCCCCCTGTCATCCTGCCTTGCCCTCTCTCCTGCCTCTGTGGGCCTATATTTTGGGCGTGTTGTGGGTTCATTGTGCAGCTAATCAACTGGCACGACGCAGTGAACTGTCATATGCTGCGGCTACTTAATGTGCGAGTCGAGGCAGCAACAGCACCACCAGTACAGTTGGCCCAGGGTGAGAGGGGAAAATAGGTCGTTGTAGGGGGCGTGGCGTGTGGGGTAGTCAGGCAGTCGGACAGTCGACAGGCCTGTTATTTAACATTCGATAAATGTTTTTGTATCGATGAGGCAACGCCATGCATAATTTCCGATGATTGTGTTTTAATTAATGCTGCAACCAACAAAAGTGCATTGCAAAATAGCTGTGAAAAAACAAATGAGGTTGGCTGAGTGCCACGACTGTTAGATACCCTGTAATTGCACTAGACAAATGCAGGTTTTATATTTCCTGCTTGCTCTTCCCTTACTTGCTCTAGTTCTCACATGTTATTTTGTATGACATTTGCAAAACTATTGTTTACTACGATTACTATCGTATCAATATTATCGTATTTATTTATTCATGGAACAAGAGACAAGGAAAAGAAACTACTAACATCACTCTTAGGGTTTGTCTTCCCCTTATCTCCGCCTTCCACTCATCCTATTCGCAAAACTATCGTTTCTCAAAAGATATCGTTATCGTTACCAAGCAAAGATTTCAGTTATATCCCTCTTAGATTTGCTTATTCTTCTGCCAGACTTTCATCACTTTAATTACTTCACACGCATACAGAAAGTTACAGGGTATAAAAAAAAACGAAAAAAAGTACAAACTGAAAACGTATTTGCAGAAAAAGTCAAGCGCACTGGCAAACTAACTAGCGGCTATTGTTCGACCACTGGGCCATCATTTACATGGGCGTCGTTATCCCCCTTTTTCCACACTCGCTTCCCTTTCCTTTCCCTTCCCTTGCGCGTTGGGCGCCTTCGCACACCAATTCAAATAATCGACTGACCATTTTGAATGCCTGTCGATTCAAAATTATTTCATAGTGTATAAGAGAGTGTGTGAGTGTGTGTATGTGTATGCATGTGTGAGTGTGTGCCTTAGAACAATGGCTTCAAATTAAAAGTGGAAATCAGCGGGCAAAATATGCACAACTCTTGCGCTTTCTCTTTCTCTCACTCCCGCTTTCTTTCTCTCTGTCTCTCTCAATTTGTATACCTCACTGTGGCGCTTGTAGAAATAGCCCGCATTACATATAATACGTGTAATTATTATCATTTTGTGCGATTTTCTATATCCACAACATGCGGCACAGTGGCGCACTCTAGCGGTTGCAATTTGTACGCTGATTTGTAGAATGTATACAGTGTATGCCGTATGCTGTATATGCCCTCATATGTTGTATCTGCTGTGATGCTGTATGCTTTATCTTCTATACCATGTATGCTTTGTATGCTATGCATGCTATGTATGCTATGTATGCTATGTATGCTATGTATGCTATGTATGCTATGTATGCTATGTATGCTATGTATGCTATGTATGCTATGTATGCTATGCATGCTATGTATGCTATGCATGCTATGCATGCTATGTATGCTATGTATGCTATGTATGCTATGTATGCTATGTATGCTATGTGTGCTATGTATGCTATGTATGCTATGTATGCTATGTATGCTATGTATGCTATGTATGTTATGTATGCTATGTATGCTATGTATGCTATGTAGGCTATGTATGCTATGTATGCTATGTATGCTATGCATGCTATGTATGCTATGTATGCCATGTATGCGATGTATGCTTTTTATGCTATGCATATGTATGCTAAGTATGCTGTTTGCTCATGCGTTCAATGTGGTATTCAGTGTATGTTACCTAGTCTGTGCGATGTATGCTTTGTATGTTGTATATCTACTGATGCTCTCTTCTCTTCATTTTGTATGTTTTGTCTCCTGTATGCTTTGACAGGTGTATGCTGTGTATGTTATGTAAGCTAAGTGTTCGGTGTATGCTGTACGCTCTTTACTCAGTATGCATTGTTTCCTGTATGCCATGTATGCTCAATGCCATTTGCTCTGTATGGTGTTTAGAGTATGCTGTATGCTGTATGCTGTGTACGCTCTGTATGCTGTGTATTTTCTGTATGCTGATTGGTTTATGCTGTATTCTGTATGCTGCTGTGTTCTGGTGTATGTATGTTGTGTGTCTTCTGTATGCTGCTGTACAATGTGAGCTGTGTGTGCTCTGTATATTTGTAGGTACACAAATGCCGTGTCTGCTGTGTATGTCTTGTATGCTGTATGCTATCTCCGACACTCATAATTCTCAGCTTGTTGGTGCCACTGTGCGCTTCGTAGTCCTGTCAAGCAGCAGGTCACTTGACCATTGCCAATTTACCGTTGATTGTTAACTATTTATTAACGAATAACTTTATAAATGAGCAGCATACACACTCCACACACACACACTCACACACCCGCACGTAATGACAGTGCAATTGTCGTTGGTTGCCTTTCAATTGCGTTGGCAACATGCAATTTTGTCAAAGTTGAATAACAAACCAAACCCAAGCTAGCGTAGGGAGGGGAGGCCCGTAAGTGGGCGGCATCGACGCCCATCATTAGCGTATGTTACAGCGAATGGATTGATTTTAATTTGTTGTTCAATTAGCGGCATTCACTCGTGTCCCATCCTTCCCATCCCCTTCCCATTCCCCTTTCCAACCTGTGCCGGGTTCGATTCCGATTCAATTTTGTGGCAATCAGTCAAAAAATTGAGCACGTTTTTGGTATTGCATTTTACAATTTTCGGTTGCACTTATCGCGATACGTTTAATGTAGCTTGCTAGCTGCTGCCTGGTCAACTATATGGCCTGGAATTGGCTATTCAGATTAATTTCTATCGATTCCAATCAGTATCTGGCATAACAAATGCGACTGAATGGACACGAACGAGAACCGTAATGGGGTTACGTTATCAGAAGCTTTCATTTGACATGGCGTACGTTTTTTTGTGTGGAGGATAATTTAATTAGGGATTTTAGAAGCGACATTTCCCACATGCTATAAATTACATGTTTCATGGGATGGCGATAGCACAATATCAAATGGATGTGGTACCAATGGGAAGGACAATAATGATGTCAACTATTTTGGTCTTTCTCAAAGCATAAGCTATGTATGTATGTAAGTCACTCTTTAGGCGGTTCGTAGAGGTTTTCCTTATCTAAATGACACTTAGCCTTACAATAAATCTAATTGTAGAAAAATGAGTTTAAATTTTAACTAATTTATGTAGCTTCTGAACCGGTTTGCAGGGTGTTCATTTAATCAAACTACGTTTTTGCATCCTATATAATAAAGAAAGAACCAAAACCATAAGAATACTTGCAATTGATTAACATAAAGTTGAACGTAGGAATGCAGCAGAACAACTTCTGATCCGGTTCACATGATAATTATAAGTCTCAGTCCGGCATTTGTTTACTAAATATAGAAACAGTTGATAAGTGAAAGACTTATATTTAGTTTGTGGTCCATAATACGTAAGGAAAGAAAGATCTCAAATCAAAAGAAATACCTGCAAATTGTCAATTGATTTACATAAAGTATAAGCGAGGTATGCAAGTGAACCACTTCTGAACCGGTTCGCTTGGTATTTATATTCGATTCAGTCAGACATTTATTTACTAAATATAGAAACAATTGATAAGTGAAGCGCAGCATGCTAATTCCCAGCAATTGAGTAGTCAATAAGCTCCTCATGAGAACCACTTGTGAACCGGTTTGCATAGATGCAAAAATAGCACAGATAAATGATGAAAATGTGCTGCACTCAAGCGCTGGCAAGTAGCTTAAACCGATTTATAAAGCTGCTCAGCTTACTCTGAATGTATTTTTAGTCCGCATGAATGCAAAGCTTTTCGACGATTTTGCACGCCTTGAAGTATGCAACAAATGCGGAACAGTGCGACAAGGTGTGCGCTCGTGTCAGTCCCTCTCTGTTTCTCTTTATCTGTGTGTGTGTGTGTGTGTGTGTGTGTGTGTATGTCCTTGTTTGGGCGTTTCGCTGGAATATGTCAATAGAATTTTGTTTCGACTTTACGGCTAAAGAACTGTGCCGAATTCCAGGTAATAAACCCCAAGATATCTGTTATCTCTTCAAGTACTTTCTCTAATCGTATTTTGACTTTGGCTTGCGGGGTGGAGGAGGGGGGAGAAGTGAAACCGCAAAAGGTTGGGATGGCTCACTCAGCATTTGGCTTAGCTTTTGTTGCTTTGCCAAATATGAAGAAATATATTTTTAATTTCTTGGGACATTTTTTTTCTCTTATTTAAAGAAAATCAAGAGAAAGAAAATATGCTTAGGCTGCGCTTGGGACGCGCACCTGGACAGGTTGGACAACCTGTGGGAAGTGGAATGGGAATAAGAAGTTTGGGTCGTCGGCTGGACGATGGCTTCAAACAAGTGCCAGCAAATGTGCCGTGAAGAAACCATTTAGGATTAGTTTAATATGATACACACACACACACACACACATAGACAGGCACAGGGCAGGCTGGCGCGAGCACAGGATAACGCAGCTGGAATAGGCAAACAGTGCTTAAAAATGGCAAAGCGGCAACAAAATGTTGACTACTTAGAAGACGCACACACAGACTATGCATAGAAAGACTCTCTCACACACACACACATACACACAGAGACCTTTACACACAAAGATATTCGCAACTCGGAGCCAACAAAGCGAGAAGAACAGATACGGAGAGCAACAACAAAGCAAAAAAAAGAAAGCATAAAACTTGAGCCGGCATAAGGACACGGACAAGCAAAATATTGGTTAGCCAAGACACAGAGGCGTAACCAAAAGAGACAGTGAGGCAAGGGAGACGGTGGGGGATGCTGAAAAAAATGACAAATTTGCAAATGTTAAGACGAAACGAAAACATCAACATAAGTTATAGGCTTAGTGCGTAATCGTTTTTCGTAAAACGATGGCAGCCAAAACGACAGAGAGAGAGAGAGAGAGAGAGAGAGAGTGCTGCGTACCAGGCACAGCAAGCCGGGGCGGGGAGGAGAGGGGGTAGTGAGTGGGCTGGCATCAGTTCAGGATCGGGATGTTTGCGGTTATGCTGCTGCTGCCATCAGGCAAGTGGCAGGGGCAGGCAGAACACACAGAGAGCTCTTGCAATTGGCAACTCGATTTGCTTCCACATGCCACAAGCAGCGGCAGTAGCAGTGGCAACCCACATCAGCCCACATGCATAGACGCATAGATGCGATATATCGATATTAAGCTATATAAGTAAAAAGTTTTACGAAAAATCAAAAGACAAATCTTGTTAAGCTAAAAATTACAAATTTCTCTTTGAAAACTATCTGATCTATCTATCTATAACTGATTTGCCAGTATTCCTGGTGCTGTAAAATGCTTATAATTGCTATCGTTTAGCTTACCATCAATACTATCGATAGTTTAGCAACTATCGATAAACGATAGCTTCAAAATTATGTAACTTGACCATAGTTAATGTGGTCTTAAGTAATCAATTGTCTTAAACTATTAAAAAAACGTTTATAATTAAAAAAATTTGTTAATCGATTTTCGATATGTAATTTATCGATAGACATTCTTTAAGTGATATTTTATTTGGGTATTTTGGAATTTTTAAATCGGTAAATCACTAGTCTAGCATACATTCTGATAACAGTAATCGATAAACTAGATTTTGATAGCAGTAATCGATAAATGGATTGGATTCACAAGCTTGCACACTGATTTATTAAGATGTAAATGCAGTACTAGCCCCTCCCCATCAAGGGACATAAACACATTAAAGATGCACCATGAGGCTGACCAACAGCCACGCCCCCCATATGCCCACCCCACTATCGCGTACGCCCACGGTTCAAATTAAAAATTCATAAAAGCAAAAATGTGGAATTATTGTGATAAAATAAACACAAGAAAAGAAGCCGCAATGACGTGAATAAAAGAAGAGGAAGGAGGAGGGGAAGATGGAAAAAAAGAAGAGAAGAAGACGTGACATTGGACACAATATGGTGCGGGGCTCAAGGCGCAGAGTGGGAGGAATTGGGTCTGGGGCTGATGATGTGGATAAAATAAACATAGGACATTGGTTTCGTCTTGACGAGGTGTGTGGGCGGCAGGAGAGGGCATGGGGAGGGTGGCAAGGCAGAAGACAAGACAGACGAAAGCGTGTTTAAACATTAAAAGGACCATTAGATACGCCTTAAAGTATGCTTCAAGTAGATTATCTTCCATCAGTTTTGTTTGCTTACTTGGAATTGTTTCGCTTCATTTTTCTCGTTTGCAAACACACGCACACACACACACACACACTGTCACACACATCTCTATTTGGTGAGCTTTGTGTGTGAGCTCAAGTCGCCAGCTTTGGCTTTTCCTTAGTCCCTCCCCCTGCCCCATCCAGAGCTGGTCAAATGGATAGAGGCCAGGAGAGAGACCAGACCCGAGCAGAGACCCAAGCAGAGCAGACCAGGCGCGGTAGATCCAGCCAGTCGGCGTTATTATAAATTGTGCGCGTGTCCTTGTAAAATAACATCAAGCGAACCTAGCGGGCAGCCCCCTTCTCTGTCCCCGTCCTCTTTTCCCTGCCCTGTCCCTTACTACGCCTCTGTCTCTGGCATTGCAAGCTGTGTCCCTGTGCTGCTTCTTAAATTACCAAGAGTGCGCGTTCTGTGGCTCTTATTGCTATTTCCCCTCTCTCTCTCTCTCTCTCTCTTGCCCAGCTTTGAGTGATGGGCAACCACTAGAGGGGGCACGAAGGCAGAGGGACGGGGTGTGACTCCATTTAAAACTGCAATCGCCTCGTCTCGATTCCACGCATATTACACATTGCGTGTGTTTTTTTTTTTTTAAATCGTCCATAACCTCATATTAGCTCAGCTTACCTGAACGTATTTGCGCAGTTTCAATTTCGAAAATAATTCCTGAAATAGTTGAGAGATTATAACGATGCAAGCTCAAATTTATAATAGAAAATATAGAAAATCATTTCTTTTCAGATTTATAAGAATTTCTTGCTGAATTGATGTGAAAGCGATGTGAGTGGAGATAACTTAGCTTAATGTCTTGAAGAGCTTACTCTGGATTCTAAACAATATGTTAGTTTCGTTTCCTTTAGAAATCGATGATAAGATTTTAATTTAAAAACTGTCTGTCTGTTTATCTGTAAGTCGACCTGTCTGCCTGTCTGTCTGCTTGTCTGTCTGCGTGTCTGTATGTCTGCTTGTCTGTCTGTCTATCTGTCTGTCTGTCTATCTGTCAGTCTGCCTTTCTGTCAGTCCGCCTGTCTGTCTGTCTGCTTGTCTGTCTGCCTGCTTGTATGTCTGTTTGCTTGTCTGCCTGCCTGCCTCTCTGTCTGCCTGTCTGTGTGTTTATCTTTCAGTCTGCCTGTTTGCTTGTCTTTTTGTCTGCTCGTTTGTCTGTCTTCTTGTCTGTATGTCTGCTTGTCTGTCTGTCTGTCAGTCTGCTCGTCTGTCTGTCTGCTTCTCTGTCTATTTGTCAGTCTGCTCGTATGTCTGTCTGTCTGTCTGTTTATCTGTCAGTCTGCCTGTCTGTCTGCCTGCCTGTCTGTCTAATTGTCTATCTGTCAGTCTGTCTGTCTGTCTGCCTATCTATCAATCTGCATATTTGTCTGTCTGCTTGTCTCTTTGTCTGTCTGCCTTCATAGCGCCACTACTCCCAGTAGTTCATTATCTGCACTTTTGATATGGTTTTTTTAGGTTAAGGGAAAACTTGATAAATGTTGTAATTGGAACCAGGCTTGACATACATATATCATTTTCCTTCAAGTTGAATAATGTCAAGTGGTGTTTTTCCATTATTTGAATAGGGCGTGTTCTGGTATTGTTCATTCCCCGTTTTGTTTACTCCCTAAATGGTTACCAACAAGTTGCCGACTTTGTGAGTGGGAACGTGCGACTGGACGCGCAGCAATTGCTTTTAATTGATCGAAATTATCAATTCAATTGCATTAACTGGGAGACGCAGCTAATCTTGTCGTGGCCATCTGTGGCAATTACATTAGCGCCATGCCTTGCCTTGCCTCGGCTCGGTTGCCACATGCTGCATGCCTGCGTCATGTGCCGTTCATCCTTCGAGGTGGCAAGAAGTGTGTGCAGGCCACTTCAGTTCAGTCTAGTTCATTGCAGTGCAGTTCAATTCAGTCGAGATGCAACTTAGCGGGCTGCTGCTGCTGTGCCTTCTCAGTTGCCTCGCGTGTTGCCAACAGCGCTTCAGCCTGCCCAGCATCGATGTGGATGCACAGCGTCTGGCAAATGCCACAGTGAATCTCACGCTGCGCTACATTGCGACACGCATCAACACGCTGGTCGTGCGTCGCGATTGCGAAGATTGCAATGCAACGCAGCAAGAGCAACAGTTGCAACTGGTCGATCAGCTGTTGCACCAGCTGGCGCCGCATATGGCCATTCTGCTCCACCAAGGCAATCCCCATGAACAACCCCGGGACTACACGCTGTTTGTTGTCAACGAAGCCAACGCCTTCAAGTGAGTAACAGTAGAAGGGGCCGTAGAAGGAATACGAGTACTCTCTCCTTTATTCTCTTCTTCACACACGTGCTCCTCCTTTGCTTCTCTCTCTCATTCTTCTCCCCACTACATTCCTCACTCCCTCACACAATTGGGTGCCATCTTGTCTTCTACTCCTTCTTAATGTCTCTCTCTTTTCTCTATCCGAGTGCATCTCTCATCTCTCTGTTTCTTTTCGATCTAACTTCTTCATACTTATGTGTCTCTCTTTTTCTTCACTTTCTACCTTTACTAACTCTCTCTCATTTTCTTCACTTTCTACCTTTACTAACTCTCTCTCATTTTCTTCACTTTCTACCTTTACTAACTCTCTCTCTTTTTCTTCACTTTCTACCTTTACTAACTCTCTCTCTTTTTCTTCACTTTCTACCTTTACTAACTGATATTCCATATGTTTCTTACTATATCTCCATCTCTCTCTCTCACAGCCGGCTCCATGTGAACTACTCCCACTCGGAGCACGAGCGGGAAATCTACTTTCTAGTGGTGCTCATGTCACGACAGCCTGAGTCATCACTGCGCAGCTCCGTCGCACACATCTGCTACAAGGCACTAATGCGGCGGGTTATCAATGTTATTGTGCTGACACTGCGATCGACGGAAGAGGTGCGTGCAAATGACGACCTCACTCTGTACGCGTACAAACTGTTCGATGAGCATTGCGTACCGCGCATCAATGCATACGAGAGCAATCACTTCCAGGCCAACGGGCAATTGCTTCACTCCAAACTGTTTCCGTTGCGCTTCACGAACCTGACGAACTGCGCCCTCAATGTGACGGGGCATCAGTTGCCACCGCATTTCATGTACCGACCGGCAGATGGCGCTCCGCTGCCCCCGGAAGGTGCGTTTATCGATACAAAGGATTTGCGTGGCATCGATGGCGAATTGCTCCATCTTTTGGCCAAGGCGTTGCGTTTTCGTGTGCATCTCATCATTCCACAGGACAAGAGCGAGATCTTTAGTGCGGACTCCATCAACGGTTGCTTTGCGCATGTAAGTCGATCGATACCCGATAGGTTTTTAGTTGTGGGGCAGCTTATTGATGATTTGGAGGGTTTACAGTTATCGAATGTTTAAAAACTGTTTCAAAAACTATCGATAATCAAAAAGTCGCTATTACTTTTTTCTGATCTTTACAAATATAAAGAATTGAGGAAATTATCGACACACTACCAATCGATAACACTGGATAGTTGACAAGAAAAATGCAGAAAACTTATTCAACTATAATAAATTACTTTCGCTTTATGTCTCTGAAGTGCTATCGATAATTATCGGTAGTGTTTCAGCCTAAGGGAAAGTAATTGTAGAGCAAAGTTATATTTATATGTGTTCTCGATAGTAAATAGGAGATGTTATCGATAGTAAGTAAGCAACTACCCTTTCTCCCACAGCTGGCATCGGGTAAGGCAGAGATCGGCATTGGCGGCCTTAGCGGTTCGGACATACGTCGCAAACAGTTCAGCACATCGGTTGTCTATCACCAGAGCTACTTCATCTTTGTGGTCCGCAAGGAGCGCTACTTTGGACCCTTCGGCGAGTTGGCTCGTCCCTTTCGCGGCCTCGTGTGGTTTTGGTTGCTCAGCCTGTGCCTGGGCGCAATGATCTTTGCTCGCTGCCTGCCGCGACGCGTTCGACCCAGGCACGCACTGGAACATCTGCTGGCCTCATTCATTGGGAATCCTGTGCCGCAAGAGCGTATACCACGTGGAGTTTTCCTGCGACAACTGTTTGGGATTTGGCTGTTACTCACGCTGGTGCTGCGTTGCGCCTACCAAGCGAAGCTCTTCGATGTGCTGCGCTCGCCACGTCATCAGCCAATCCCAGCTGGTCTGGGTGGACTGCTGCGTCAGAACTACACACTGATTAGCACTGGTTACCATGACTTCTATCCCACGCAGCTGACACACGCCATCAATGGCAACTTCTCGCAACGCTATGAGAAACTTATGCAAGCACCACGTGGAGCACGTCTGGCCACCATATCGCTGCTGAACAATCTGGCCCATTATAATATGCGACATCGCAACTCCAGCCACCTGGCACCGGTGCACGAGCCGATCTATCTATATCAGTTGGTCATCTACTTTCGTCACAATTCCATCTTCAAGTTCACCTTCGATCGCAAGATCAATCAGTTACTCAGCTCTGGGGTGCTGAGCCACATCGAGCGACGCTATCTGCATGTTGCATATGCTGATCTTGGCGAGGATCTGCAGCTCAGATCACCACGAATCACCAACGATCTGCTGGGCGGTGTCTATCGCTGCTATTGCGCAGTGATGATCGTGGCTGGGGTGTTGTTACTCCTCGAGCGACTCTCGATGCGTTGGCGACGACTACGCAGACTGTTTGAGAGTGTGCAGTGAGCCGAGGCGCCTAGCAAGGAAAGTAGTTAGTGATGAGGGTTGGGATTAAGAGGGCAAACTTATTAACTTATTAACTTGCAGCTACAAGTGAGTTTTAAAATAATAATATATAATATCCAATTTTTTTAACCTATATATCGATTAATCAGAAAACTTTATGTATTCTAAATTCATAAATATAAACCAATAGCAATGACTGCTTAAAAACATCAATTTGGTGGTTTAATTTGTGAAATCTACTTGAAAACGGTTATAGCATCGATATACACTATATATACACTAATTTTGATTAGCTTACTGATTAATATCAAATACTTTTTTTTGAAAAAAATTAAAATATTGAAAAAAATGTCTAATATTTTGGAGACCTTTATTGAACTTGCAACATAGCTTCGTCAATAATCATGCGATTTTGGTGAGAAAAGGAATTTTATTCAAGGTTTATCTGCTACATTCCTTTCGCATTCAAATTTGATTGAAATCCATGAGAACAATGCATATTTTTGGAATTTTAAGAGATCAAACCAGGATCACAAAGACATTCCCAACGTACATTTCTTCATTTTTGGCGAAGTAAAGAGTGTTGGCAGTCTAGATAATGCTCCCAGATGAAGAGCTGCATAGGAAGAGGCTAGCATGGAATATAATATTTTTAATTAAATTAAAGAACGTATATTATTTTACAAATTTAAATAATTCGAAAGAACCTCAAATGTGTACATTCTAACGTGTGTCTACTGTAGTATGTTACAGTTGATTGAAGTGAGTTTTCTACTTAATTCGAACTCTGCGCTGCAACTGCAAACTGCAGCAAATATTTGCATTAAAGTTACAGGAATTTATCAGGGTGTTAATGGAAGTACAAACACCCCAGGAAACCACTCTTAGCGGTACCTCCCCCCGATCACGCCACACCCCCCTGTCTAATTGAATTCTAGCTACGCCCCTGCACAAGCTTTGTGGCACTTTTACGAATGGCCTTAAAAATTGATTTAAGTCTTGTAATGCATGCACTAACCAGTAGCCCCCTCCCCGCCACCCCTGCACTGGTGACCATATGTGAAGGGGAGGGGCAAAAAAGCCGGGAGTGGAGTGTGCAGGGGGCCAGCGGCAACTGGCCAAGCGGCACGGAGCGCCACTTGAGTTAAGCTGCGCAAACGTTTGCATAATCACGTTCCAATTTAAATTGCTCTATTTGCCGCTTGGTCTCTACGTTGTCCTGACCAGAGATGGAATGAGGTGGAAGCACAGGGAGGGGTAGGACAATACGAGGTGGGCGTGGCTAAGCGAAAGAGAGTTAGGGCAACGAGCAGTAAGTAGTTGTAGTAGCACAGTAGCATCTCTCAAATTGCAAAAACTGGACAATTTTTTATTAGCTGTCGCCATCGGAGCGTGGCTGTTGATGCTGTTCATTCAAGCTGTCCCCCCCCCCACAATTACCCTCTTCTCCTTCTCTTTCCACCCACGCAGAGTGAAGTATGGAGTGTGATTTCTCTGCACAGAAAATTAAGGTGATGGACCTCGTCCTCACCCCCGTTCCTCGTTGTTTTTAAAACACGAACACGAAGCAATAAAATCCAATTGATTTTACTTTTCCCCTGTTCTCCTCCTGCATTCGTAATCCCCGGTAGTTGCTCTCGGAAGTTTCGAGCACTGTTTCTAGCTGTCATTAAACAGAGAAAGCTGAGTAAATTAGTCGTCGTCTCATTTCAATTTAAGTCAGTTCAATTTGAGGCTGCCTCCGGAACACGTTTGCGGTGGAATTATGAGCCCAGAAGTGTTTTATGATTGCACAGAAATGGTCATGTCGCTTAGTTCTAGTAGGTCAATAAGTTTTTCAACTAGTTCGGGAGTTATAAGAATGCTAACTGACTCAATTATGTTTAAACTTATGAACTTTTAGTATATGTTTTTTGGAACTAGTAGTGGACTTCATGTTTCCTTCCTATCCGCTTTTGTTTCCCATTCTGCTGTGGAAATAGCTTAACTTGTTAATTATACCTTTCGACCATTGAAAATGGTCAAAAAAGGGTATTCCAACTTTATGCAAATATATTATATGTAACAGGCAAAAGCAGGCGTGGGAGACCCCATAAAGTATATATATTCTTGCTCAGGATCACAAGCCGAGTCGATTGAGCCATGTCTGTCTGTCTGTCCGTCTGCCTGTCTGTCTGTCTGTCTGTCTGTGTGAACGCACAGATCTCAGCTATTATAAAAGCTAGAGTTACCAAATTTGGTAGGAAGACTCTTGTGTACTGATCAAGTTTATTTCAAATGTTAGGTGCCACGCCCACCGTCCCCGTAAATCAAAAATTTAATTTTTGAACTCAAATTGTAAGCGCTGTATAAAAGATACAACTTTTTGACTTTAACATATACTAAGCTGAATGAAATATCTACGTATTCTCAAAATTACAATCCGATCGAACAACAAACACAAAAGTTATTTAAGAACGTAAGAACATAAAACCAAGCGCTTCTGTCAGCTAACAAGGGAGGCGGGCGAGCGCCATCTGTCGGGAATAATTTCAAAGCATGTGCATATGGATGTATATGCCTACATACATATGTACAAAAGAACATAGGTCGAAGGGTATTCCACTGTCGCGTGTCGCGCGACTGTTGCTTTCCTTACTGGTTTTCTGTTAGTTTCTTTAATTCAGAACTAGTTCCGTATTAACTACTCTCAAATGATTCAAATTTTAATTTATTGATTTATTAATTTTATATTTTTAATAGCTTATGAATTTTGAGAGTTAACTAGTTAAAATGAGCAACAATGTATCGAAGATTCTTCAACTTTCAGTTGATATCTCGTGTTCGGAGTCAGATTCCCATGAACTAGTTCTAAATAATTTAAGTTTACATAAAATAGATACATATTTTATAATTTTTCATATACTATAGAATGGTTCCGAAACTAGTTCAGTGTTTAGTCCCAAACATTGCACTTCTCGTTGCGTACAATGGGAAAACCGCTGAGTCCCTCATCATTCTTACTTTTGAACGGAGGACTCTTCATGTCAATGCCAGGATTGTACAGATTGCGATGGTAATTGATGGTGATCATATCCCAGTCGTAGATCTTGTTATTGACTATATACAGCTTTTTCATTACCTGTCGGAACATTTTGCGCAGCCGTGCGTAGTCGGGCTTTGAATCGAACTGCAATTGATAGCAATAGTTGAGGTACTCGCAGAACTCACTGGGAAGATTGCGGCACAGATCCTCGTTGCCAATCGATCGCTTCTTCTCGTGAATGCGTTCGTATTTCTGTCGCTTTGTCGACGCCTTCAGGCCCTGCCAAGGCAGGCTGCCGAGTAGAAAGTAGACTAGAACATAACCCACAGATATGAGATCGTCGCGACGCGACTGCTCATATCCCTCGTGGCAGGCAACCGAAGCGTAGCGTGCCGTGCCCGTCAGATTGCAATTCTCCCGATACGGTATATGCACATATGTATTCGGATCCCAGTACTTCTTTGCCAGCCCGAAATCGATAAGATGCAATTGCTTGCACGAGGTGTCGCGTCCAATTAGAAAGTTGTCCGGCTTAATGTCCCGATGAATGAAGCCACGTCCATGCACATGTTCCAGGCGGAGTACCATCTGTTCGGCCAGCATGAGAACCGTTTTCATCGTGAACGATCTGCTGCAGAACTCAAAGAGATAATCCAACGAGGGACCCAGCAACTCCATCACCAAGGCACAGTAATCATCCTCCGCGCTAAAGAAATGAATGTGCGGTAATCCCTCGGCCGGTTTGATAGCTCGATACACATGATATTCATATTCCAGCAGTGGATGCTTCACACCAGCCCGTTCCACCTTGATGGCCACCTGAACGCCCGAGGCCAGATCCTTGCCCAAGTAGATATCGCCAAACGATCCGCCGTCTATCTGGCCCAACACTTTGTAGTCGCCCACAGAGAAGCTGCGCTCCTCCTTATCCAAAACCAGCATTTTCCCCACGAGTAAGAGAGAAAGTGTTCCAAATACTGAGAAACTATATTCCAAATTTATGTGATAGCAAATTAAATTTGTTTAGTACAACTCAAATGATTTAAGCTGCAAGGTAAGCTTAGGCGAACTCTCATTGGTATACACATAGGACTTGGCTGTGTTCGTGAAAGGGCTCTAGGAAAATCATCCGATTCTGGGTAGAAATTTTGATCGCTTTATTGAGCTCGTATTGAAAAGGTTGGCCTGACCCCCTTTCCAAGTTCTGTTAACTCTGTCTAAACCTTTAAAAAACTTTAAGTCTTCAGTTTATGCTTTTTATAATTTAGACAGCTCAAAATTAGTTTAAGAATTCATAGATAAGAGTTCTGTAAGTCCAGATACCGATAATAAACAAAATGTTAAGGATTTCTAGGGTACACGCTGTAATCTGCAGTATCGAAGCTTTCTGATATCATTGAAGTACTTTCTCTCTAACTCTCTCTCGCTTTCTCTTCACACTTATCTCTCATCGCATTATTGTCTTTCTCATTTTCTCATTCCGTTTTCATTCTCTCTATCTCTCTCGATACCTTTTTTTCCTCTTCTTTTCTCTCTTCCCATTTCTCTCTTATGCCCTTTTCTTCTCACTTTCTCTCTACTTCTTCATTTCTCTCTACTACACGCACGTGTATGCTCTGGAGTCTGTTGGATTGACAAGGTTTCGCTAGTGCAACTTCCTCTTTCCGTCTAGTTCCATCTCCCTCCACATTTCCTCCCTACTCCCACTTTCACACACACACACACACACTGGCAGTGCGTGTGTGTATCGATTATCTCCGCCGTGCAGCAGACGGCGACAATCCATAGACAAGGCGAGAGCAGACGAGGCGGGACGTGAGGAGAGACGCTGCACAAGAAAGGACAATGATGGGAAGTCGCCGTCGACATTGTAGACCAGCAAGTCGACGATGCGAAGGAGGATGGGAAGCAGGAGGAGGACTAGGACAAGCGAGTCGAGGAAGACGGATCAACTAGCCAGTAATAATGTCTTTCGCTGACATTTGACATTTTGGCTATATTTCACTCACTTTGTGACAACTGGCAACTTGGCATTCAAATATAGCCCACAGCTACAGCCCAATGCCCGCAGCACAGTCCCCTGCTCCCCCGGCCCCCATTCCTACTCTCCCTGCAAGTCTCCCAATGCCAATCCGAGTCCCAATCTCAATGCATGGCCAGTTCCAGTTCCAGTTGCCCGGCGAGTCGTTCGTTGTTCATGCTTAGATGTTTAGGAACAATAAGTTTGAGTGTTCCTAGAGATGGAACTTGTCATATACGATATTCGCATATCGTATGTGCTCTACTTTACGATATGGCAATAGGTAGGGTGTGTTTTGTTTTCTGAAGATAAAATTTCAATTTAAAATTTTATTGTTATTAAGGAAATCTTCGGTCTAGCTATCGTTTAACTATCGTAGAGAAATAAGATAACTAAAACTAGTGTATAAAACTGCATTAAATAGGGCAAATTGAAAGACATTCAGTCAAGCTATCGTATAACTATCGTTGAGGTATGAAAACGCTGGAATTATCGTATATAGCAGTTAAATACTAAATTAAAAATTACTTTTCTAAAGAAAATTCAGCCAATGTCCGTGTGGATATAGTGTACAGCTATCGCGATAGTTTGTTATTCATTGATCTTTCAAATCTTTTTAGGGATTTTCATTTATGTAAAATTGTGGTTAACGCGATGTTGAAGCACTTCATTGGTATTAACTTTGATTCTCTCACACAAATTTCTGAAATATTCTGAAGGCTCTTCAGATGAAAATATCCATTGCACACTCATCGTATATACGATATACGTATACGATAGGTGAAAGCACCCCATGCCCCATGCAGTTCGATATTATCGATATTTGCGCATTTCTAGTTTGTCTGTATGTGTGTGTGTTGTGCAGACAGACTAAAATGTTTGGCAGTTGTCTGCCGAGTGCAGAACCAAACGACAAGACGAGCAAGCGACACATTTGCGTCAAACCGGAGTCGCCGCAGCCACAGTCACCGCCGCCGCAGCTGGAGTAGGAACTGGTCGCACTAAGGAGTCGGAGCATTGCGGTGGCCATTATCATCAGTGGCAGCCGCCGACAGGGAGTAGCAAGAGCAGCAGGTCCTGAAGTTTCGGGGCGAGAGGGATGGAGAATGGAAGACCCGGCAGTTACATCATAACATGGCCACGGCTGATGGATGGACAGATAACCAGCATTAGCATTAACCTCCAGCTTCGGATTCTGTTTTTAGCAACCGCCCCCCTCCCTCGTTTCGGGGCGTGGCACCCGCTGATGTTGGAACATGCGGGTAAATTATCTTTTCATTTCCGTCAAAGCCGTCCGCTGCGTTGTCGTCGTCGTCGTGGCAATTGCCACATCCCTCCACCATTCCATTCCTGCTCGTGGTTCAGGTCAGTTTAATTGTTGGCTCTTAAGCTTTTTAGCAATCACTGCTCAGGTCCCTTAGTCCCTACTTGAAGTCCTCCGTCAAGTCTCATCAAGCACAATGGACATATCCTGGTCACTCGCTCGAAGTGGCTGAAATCAAATTTGCTTTGCGCTAATTTCCCCAGCAATGCATAGACAATCACTTTTTATCTCTGTCTCTCTCTCTGTCTCCCCTTCTTTTTCTTACTCTCCTATTTTCTGTAAATTCTTTGTGTCTCTGTTGCTTCATTTTTCTCTTTTGTCTGCATCAGTTAGAGATCCGAGCTTATTGAAATCAACACTGCTATCGATAGCTGTCAATAGCTTATATACATTTACTATCGATAACAAGCGATAAGTTGTGAAAAAGTATTGCAGAATTATACACACAACAAATAAACAGTCTGAGACTTTGTTAGTTTCTACTTATCGTATGGAGTATCGATAATTATTAATAATTAATTATCGATAATTATTAATAATTAATTATCGATAATTATTAATAATTAATTAATGCTCGTTTCAGTTTATACTAGCTTATGGATTATCGAATGATATCGATATGTGTATTGATTTACTATTTCATGCACGTCAAACTGTCAAACTGAAACTCTTCGAGTAATTATCGATAATCGATAATTTAAAATAATCGATATATACTGTTTTATGCACATCAATTGTTAAGTCTGGCAAGCTATCAAAGGATCGAACTCTTTAAATTACCATCGATACTCGATAACTGTAAATAATCTATAATTTTAGCAATTACTGCTTAATGTTTCCATTGTGAACCTAAATAGGAAATATGTAACTTCGATAGACCCGATAGAAATCTGAAAGGATTAAATTGCAATCTCATCTAACTTCTTAACTATAAATTTCAATTGCTGCCAGCGAGGGAGGCAGGCAGAGCGGGGAGGCGTTCGACTGTTCGACTGCTGTCCCCCCCCAAAACGAGTTGCATGCTTAATTTGCAGTGAATTCCCCGACGCGCTGTGTGTGATAACTGCCGAATATGAACGTGACAAAAGTTGTTGATGACAACAACAACAGCAGCAACAGCAACAACTAAGCAGCAGCAACAGCAACAACTAAGCAACAGCAACAAGAACAGCAGCAACAGACGAGAGTGCAATTGCAGTGAGAGAGAAAGAAAGGGGCAGGGACAGAGGGCAGAGGTAGAGCAAGGCTTGGCAAAGGGTAAAGAGCAGAGGCAACGACCAAGAGGGGGCTGCGGGCAGGGGCAGGGACAGGGGCAGGAGAGCGTGCACAACAAACAGCAAAATAGAAATGACTTTAATAGCTCATCAATGATTCAGGCGGAAATCCGGGCTGTCCAAGTGCAGTCGGTTTATTGGATACCGGAAAGGCATTATGTACCGTCGCCCCTGTTGCTGCCAGCTCTCCCTCTCTCTCTCACACACACTCTTCCCCTCTCTATCTGTCTGTCTGCCTGTTGTTGTTGTTGTTTGCTTGTTTGATTGGACTGACTGACTGACTGACTGCCTGCAGCTTTGCTGGACTGCCTGCTTGCCTGGCTGCCTGTGTGGCACCCTGTGCCGTCTGATTTTCACGCTGCAGCCGAAAAGTATGCACCAAAAATTTGCATATTGTTTTGCCATAGGTGAGTCTCTCTCTCTCTCTCTTTCGGTGTCTGTGAGAGCGAGACAACCTGTGCTTTTTGGAAATCAACTCTCAGCATTGCCCTTTGCACCTGAACCACTCCTCACACCACGCACCTCACCTTCCCCCCCGCCCTCCTTATTGCTGCCCCTGTTTGTCCGAACATATCTGCATCATTATTATCGTCATTATAGATGGAACACGGGGCTGGCTGACCGTGGCCAGTGGCTATGTGACAGCAGTAGTAGCCGCCGCTCGGCTTTTGTATCTCATTTATTATGCAAATCGCAACGGGGCCGACTCCAGCTACAGCTTCCCCTCAAAGGCCAAATCGGGCCGTGGCAGGGGTTGGGTTGGGAATTGACAACGATATTGAGAGGGCGGGGTTGCGTTTCAAAATGGTCAGCAAGTTCAACAGTTACAACAATTATGTTGTTCTTGCACTTACACAAAACAATAAAAGCGCAATAAATAAAGCGATATGCAATATGCAGATACCCTATAAATGGTTGCGTATATGTGAAATCTAAATGTGCTGCAGCTACAAAAGCTTTTGCAGAGAATAAATGCCAGATTGAATGTGATTAACTCAATTAGTTGCAGAGATCTATAGATTATTAAAGATAACATTCACCCACGTTTGTGTATGGACGAGATTTGAAAACTGTTTAGGGTATCAGGAAGTCTGTTTGCCAAATTTCAGATGATTAGCTCTAGCAATAACAGAGATCGATGCTTTAAAGCAGAAGAAATTGATTATAATTGGAATAATAATTGAAATCACAATATACACATATTTTCTTATTTATTTTCTTGATCGAAAATAATAAATACCTCTAAAGACATTCTCACTATTTACAGGGTATGAGAGCAGCAGGAACAACTACAACTTGAATTACGCACAACAACCGCAACATTTTGTATATCCTTTACAATTCGTGTTCATGCTTCTGTCTCTTTTTTTAATTATGAACATCATTTTACAATTTATTACACAGACACACACACAAACATATTTCTACCCCTTTATCAAAAGCAAATACGAGTATTGCAAATCGACGCAATTGATAAAATTACGCGACCGTTTAAACAGCAAAAATTTACTTTAAACTTGCGAATTGCAGTGAAAAAACTAACGATATTTATTACTCATTAAAACCATTCAAATTACCAACACTGGCGCTGTTAGTGCCTGGAGAGGAGGGTGAAGAGATGCAGCAATGCTTTCTAGTGTGATAAAAAACACTGAAGACTGCTCAGCAAAAACGTTGCCTTGCATGACATCTGTGTTTTTTGTCCGATCACACTGTAATTTAAAGGAAAGTAACACATTATTAACTTGTTAGACCACTACAAATGGAATTTAATATAATCAGCCGTGCACACTGTAATTTAAAGGAAAGTAACACATTATTAGCTTGTTAGACCACTACAAATGGAATTTAATATAATCTGCCGTGCATGGACACTCTTCGATTTACGATGTTTTCGCTAAGTTTCATAATTATTTTTACCAAATCCATAATCTATAAATGATGAGGTTAGTTCGCTGTTTATTTGGCCAGCCGAGAATGGACACCTCTTCTCTTTAATATTTGCCGCTAAGTTCGCCTATTGATCCAACCAAATCTGAGGATAATCCACGCATTTCATACAGCAAACAACAGTCACTTATACAGCATAAAGTTCACAGTTCATACACACACACACACACAACATGCTGACGCATCGATGCGAAGCGGGGGGAAAATTGCCGCAATCATAAAAGGTAAATAAAAATTTCAATTTTAATCAATTACGTGATTTAATTGAAAAACGCCAAAGTCAATAAGAGAAATATGAAAAACACAGAGCAGTAGCAGCAGCATCGGCATATACTATAAATCGGCAGATATTTGCAATGCACATGTACTATATATATGTATGTGTGTATGTATGTCGCACAGACATACAATTTGTTTATCTATCAATTTCAAATGTGTCCGTCGTCCTGTTTGTTCTGTGCTGCGACGCGCCGCGACAACCCCGCGAAAGGACCCGCCCGACGCGACAATCGGAGGGCCAAACCGATTTTTGTTCGTTTTCCATTTTCCTTTTTCATTTCCCCCTGACTTTTTTCACTTTTTATTATTTGCCTGCGAATTGGTTTTCAATTAACATAAAGCTGGCAAAATTAAAATTCAAACGCAACAAGCCAAATGGAAAGAGAGACAACTATATGAGGGACAGAAACAAAGAGAGGGAAAGGGAATAGCGGAGTGTGGGTAATAATATATTGGACATAACATTGCTAAAGTTAATTTAATATGCAGTGTCTAATGATTCTAGAGAACTCTCTCGTTTTGAAATAAGGTCGAAAGTTAACACCAAATTAGACCTTCAAAGTTTACTTCTAACTTATTGTATATAATGCAATGTCTTAACTCAGTTTCTCTGTCTATTAGTTCAACTACCATTCCTAGCTGCAGCGACTTATCGAGACAACATTTATCAGTCAGACAATTCATTCAGCAACACTTATACTCAACTGAGATATACCAAAAACCTTTTCTATGTCATTCCCAATCATCAAATCGACATTTCTGAACTCATTTGTCAGTCGTACACTACAAATAACTTAATCTCTGGAAGAGCTTGAGCTTCCCTCAGGCGTAAATACTTCATAGGTTTGAGCTCAACTGTGTTACACAAGAAATACCAAATAGTCTGCCCACTCCTACTCTGAGGTAAACCAGAAATACTTTATATACTGTCTCTGGCAGCTCTCTCAAATGTCAGTCAGGCACTACTCTAGCTTGATCTCATCTTTTACTCGTTCTATTCTCAGTAAATTCGTGCTGAGTACCCTTTAGATATCTACCCGACCGGGGTATACTATAAATACCATATACCCTGCACTTGAGAGAGTTAATTCGAGTTACTCGAGGGCAACTTAAAGCGTTGTTCATTAGGCAAGGCCGTTTAACGGGGCCCAGCACAGGCAGGCAGGCACATGTCGCAAGTATGCGAAATATGCTCGGCACATTGTCGACGTATCGAAGGAATCTTTAGTCAAAGGCAAAGCAGAGGGAAGGAGGAGGAGGTGTTGGGTAACTGGGATCTCTTGTCGAGTCGAGGTGAATTGGGAGAAACAATACGAAAGGAATGCACAGCAGTGCGACGAGAGAGTTTGTGTGGGTGAACTGCTGCTGCTGTGTGTGTGTGAGTGTACTGCTGTAAGTGGGTGTGTACTGCTGTGTTTGTGTGTACTTCTGTGTGTGTGTGTCAAAACAAATTTCATTTCACATTCAATTAAATTAATTTTAACACCATTTGCAGGCGGCAGGACAACAGAAGCAGCAGCAACAGCAGCAGACGAAGCTGAAGCTGTAGACGAAGCTGGAGTCAGAGACGGAGCCGGAGCTGGAGCCGACGCAGTAGAAGCAGCAAAAGCAGCTGCCAATGGCACAGCAGGATACGCTGACGCTGGCGTCGCCGTCGCAGTCGCCGCATGCCAGCGCCACGTTTTCCGCATTTCTTTGCAGTCCGGCGGCATTAATGGTTTTATCTCTTTGCCTTATTGTTTGCCGACGCCTGCCACAGATCGATCGAGTGCGGGCGGGTCCAGAGAGCTTCCAAGCTTCCAAGTCCAAGTCGCAGTCGCAGTCGCAGTCGGAGTCGCAACCGAACCAAGCCGAACCAATTCGAACAGTGAGAGAGTTAATATAATTACAGAAATAAAGTCTGGAATTTTAATTAAAACACAACTTCATTTACAGCCGCAGACGCACGGACAGCCCAAGTGAAGGGAAAAGAAGAAGAGGAGCAGGGTAGGGGACAGCGGGGGTAGGGGGGACAGTCAGGGACAGCAGGTGTAGCCGCAGCCCGCAATAGACAATGACAAACGAAGCGCCGCAGTTGCCGCAAGTCCAAACTGGCAACGGCAGCAGCAGCGACGTAATTTGGGCTAGAAAATTGCCAAGCGAATTTCAAACAATTAAGCTGAAGTTTTGTCATAGGGATGTACGGAAGAACGACTGGCAGATACCCAGTGTGAAGTGAGAAGAAATTGTTAAGAACTGGCAAGAGTTTATCAAAATAATTTCTAGTGTTGCACAACACGGAATCTGCCTACATTTTTACAACACTGGCATGTAGTGTGCCAGAAAGACAAATAAGCTGAAGAACAACTAGTGGATACTCTTTGAAAGTAGATATCACACATAGATAAGCTGTAGAGTCTTTGAATTCACTTTTTCTGAGCACTCACTAAATTTCCAGTGTTGAAAAATAATAGTTAATTGCTTATACAACACTGTTAGTTGGCCATTAATACGCTGTAGTAGCAAACAGGCCTATGATATTATTGATAGTGTCAATACCGTATTTAGTAGCTATTTTATTAGATAATTTAGTAAAATGAACATCGTAATTTACGATATTCCCATCAAAAGCAATCACAGTTTAGTAATATTCAAAACACAAGTTGCACTTAATATTTGCCGAATGTCGTAACTTACGGTAAACACTTAAGTATTTTTTCTTTTTTAGCATCAAACACCCACGTTATTGAGTTACGAGTAGTTGAGAAGATTAAACAGATATTACGATATGCCAATATCGTATTTGATAACGTAACCGCGCGCGCTACTCTGGTACTTATTGAGCATGCCTTACTCGCATAACTTCCAATTTACAGGGCATGCAATGCCAGCTGCCCCACTGCCACTGCCACTGCCACGCTTGGCGAATATCGTAAGCGATCGGGAGTCGGCAACAAATGTGACTGTGCGTTTGCTGCTGCTGCCCTCGCTTTGGTTGCCTAATCAAAAACAGAAGCTGCACAAGCCGCAGCTGTGCGACAGGCGAGTCGAGGCTGCCACCCTCCCTCCCCCCACCACTTTCCCTGCTCGTCGCCTCCCCCTTCTGACCAGCTGACATATGCACAGCAGCATGTGTGTATTTGGGAGGGAGGTGGGGGGCGTGGCTTGGTCATGTTGGCAGGCTGGCAGACGCTGCGTATGCGCAACACACGTTGAAACAACTAATGGCTAAATTTTTGCTAAAATTTGCGCAAAATTTGCATTTTTTGACGCTGCCTGCCGTGCGTGCATTAGTGTGTGCGAGTTGTAGTTGCCTCGATTCCCTTCCCCCTTCCTCTCGATTCCCTCTGCCTATATTCTGTTTGTGTTGCAAATATAATTTTTAATTTAAATGCAAATTTTGGAAATCATTTTCGAAGCATTATGCGCCCATATTGATACGCAAATTGCTGTCAGCGCACGCATAGACATAGACGAGGCACACACACGCACACACACACACACATACAGATTTAATAACGCATACGCCACGTCAGTCAACCGCCGGAACAGGCCGCAGCGCCAACGTCGCCTGTGACCGCTTGCAGCAGCCGCTGCCGAAAAGCCGACAACATCAGCAAAGCCAAGCACCCACACACACACGCACACAGGCACACACGTACACTATGACACTTGCCTGCCCTCTTGCCACACCCATCCCGCGGGGCTTTACCTCGCGGCCCTTGTCTATTGATTTTTGAAGAATGCCGCGTCGCGTCGCGCTCGCCTTCCTCACTCGCTGTGCGTTTTTAATGTTTATTGGCGGTGGCAGCGCGTCGACAACAACAACAACAACTACAACTAGCAGCGGCAACAAAATTGCAAACGCAGCCACAGCCAGCAACAAGAACAACAACAACAACAACAAGAGCGGCAACGAGAATGAGAACAACGCGAACAACGACAACAATTCGCATCAGCGGGAAACGCGTGTAACCAAGCGAAGGTGTCAGCTCAGTCAAAGGGGGACGCGTCACAGGCCTCCCTCGTGCCACGCCCCCTACCCAGCACTGTCTATTAGAATCACTCCCTGCTCCCATCAGGCTCGGCGGCTTGACTGATGCCCATCTCGGTCCGTCCACGCGGCGTAGGCACCGAAGTGCGAAATACAAATGCAAAGTGCGACAGTACACTGCGACAAAAAACAGATGAACTTGTCAAACGAACGAGCGATAAACAAAATGGGTAAATGGACAAAGCGGGAAGGAAGGAGAAGACAAAGGGAAATGGGAGGAGAGAAACAGAAAGAGAGAGAGACAGCGTGACAGCAGAGGAAGAATGGGCAAGGGAAGGGAGAACAAAGGAGATGAGGATATTGTAAAGAGAGGAGTACACGGAAAGAGAAGGCGTAGAAGACTGCAAAAAATAGGAGAAAGCAATAGATCGAGAATACAGTGAGCTTACATACTACAAATTATATATTCTATAAACATTAGCTCCAATCAAAGCTCTTATCGATACAGGCACAATATGGGAACATTTGCATTGCAAAGTTACACAAATATCGTTTACACTATGTACAATAATGACAGTTATCAACTTAAGTCCAGTTTTATATTTTATTATAAATTTAAGTTCACAGAATTAAACAATATCTCAATAAACCTTAAAATTTGTTTAATATTTAAGTGTAAAATTCTTTGAGAACGAAGTAGAAATTTCTTAATTTCTCTGCCTGGTAGTTGGTATATAACATACAGGCAACAATATAAGAATTCTACATTTACATTTTTTTGTTTTTAAATGGGATTATTAACAATGTTTTGTAAATATTTAAAAAAATCTTATGGCACTTAAATCAATTGAATACTCCACAGATAACTATCTGTTATTTGTGAGTGTATTTCCAAAATTCAATTTAAACTGAAGAATGTTGATGCAGCAGCATAGCCTGTAAATCAATTAGGTAACACTAATAATTAATTAAAGCGGAGATTATATATAATAATAAATAATAGACAATATACTTACCCCATTGTATATAGTATATCTATAACGATATATATTCATACATACTCTCTCTGTAATATTGTTCATAATATTTACCACACTTTCCAAAAACTTTAACAACCTGCCACACAATTTCTTCACCTGCATGGGGAACGAGGCTTCATTAGAGAGTTGCCCCGCCACTCTTGCCACTGCCAGTTCGTGCCCCGCGGCAGCCACTGTCGATTGTGTAGTGGGGGTTAGCAGCGAGTGAGTGAGCGAGAGCGTCATTTAAAACCATTTCACAAGTCGTCAAATCGGATTATGAACTCGTTTCACTATTTCGCCCCTGAACTACTTTGATGTTTAATTTGCAATTTAATTTTAATGTGCCCAGGGTAGGAAACGTGGCACCTGCTCCCAGTCCATCCCTCGCTCTACCACTGCCAACTGTCCACCTGGGCGTATGAGCAATTCTGAAAAGGGCTCGCTCTATAACGATAATTTTATTATATTGTAGTTGTTGTTGTCCATGTTGGTGGAATTGTTGTAAGGGACTGTTGTTGCTGTCATGGATTGTTGTTGTGAGGAATTGTTGTTGTTGTTGTTGTCGTTGCTATTAGTCGGTTGCCGTTGCTGGCCATTAACGTCCATTTAGTCCCGGCGCCACGCATTTCTAAGTTGGCAACATTTTCTAATTGCTGCTGCCAGTTGTTAAGCTGCCTTCGCCAAGGGGTGAGGAGGGAGTGGAAGGGTAGGGGGTATTTTAGGTGCGACTTGAACGTTTATTACAACTGACAGCGACGACGACGACGACGACGAACCATCGCCATCGCCATCGCCATTGATTTGCCCCACTTGGAGAGGGGAGGGGGAGAGGCGGTTGCGGCAGCAATTAGTGCATCAGGATGCAAAAACCTTTCGACCTTTCATAGCACACACTTATCACACACACACACACAAACTACACACACAACTCGCTCCATTTATGAATAATTTAAAATTCATTGCAGCAGCTCGCGTTGTTGTTGCTGCTTTTTGTTATTGAAATCTAGGCGGAAATTAAGTTGTCCCGCTCGACCAGGAGCAGCTACGGCACAATCCAGCACATGAAGCAGTCGCTTCCTCCTGCGTTATTCGAGACACTTTTATGGACACGACGATGCCAGAGTTCAGCTGCAGAGAGAAAGGAGAGGAGTGAGGGAGAGAAGAAGGGGAACTAGCTTAGAGAGAACTCTGTATGGGCAACTGTAGAAGCGCTAAAAGTCAGAGAGCAGTAGCAGTGCAGAGACGTAGCCAAGAAGGGGGCAGCCAAAGATGAAGTGAAAGGGAGAGAAATATTGAAGAAACTTGACAAAGAATCTTCTAAATAGGTCATAAAAGAAATGACATTCAGAATATTTGACGATTGCAGAATAGTAAAGAAATTTGCATAAAAAGTTCAGAACAGTATCTCATTGTTAGAGTTATTCTCGAGGTGAGATCTTCTGTTGTTCCCTAACTTTTAATCTCTTTGTCTCTCTCTAGCTGTTGTTATACATCTCTCTGTAGATGTTATACTTCATTTTTCGCTGTAAGTTCCCATCTCTCTTACACTCTTATACAGTTTTTGTCTTTCTTTATCTCTTCTAATGTTATGCTGTGTCTCTTTCATTCTATTACACTGTCTCTTTTTCATTCTCTTTTTTCTCATTCTTCCTATACACACCTTGTTCCTTCCTTATCCATCTCTCTCTCTCTCTTTTTTTAATTGTAGATCTTGTCGAATATTCTATCTCTACCCTCCCTCTCTCTCTACCAATCTCTTTCTTTCCCGTTCGAGCAACAAGAGCTGAACAGCAAATGAAATTTTTCTCAATTCCCTCTTCGGGGAGCAAAGCAAGGGGGTCACTTTCTCTTAGCCCCCTTTGGAAATTACGCCTCTGCCTCCGCTCTGCTGGTGCAGTTAGAGGACGCCGCATTTGACCCTCATGAACGGGGCACCGGTGCCCGGTGTCAGCTCTAACCAAGTCGAAGGAAGCTGTGCAAGAGTCAAAGCGGGCACAAAGAACGAGCCCCCGAGACGAAGAGTCACCCCAGCTTCACCTTTTCCCCCCTCCCTCCTCACCAACCTACCTCTCTCACTCACTCTCAATTGCTGCTCCCGTTCCTGCTCTGGCTTCGTTTCCAGCTGCTCTGCGGCCTGTTCACCTTTTTGGCTTGTGCAGGAGGCGAGAAGGAGCGGGAGGGGGGCAGTGGCAGCACTTTGCATGCAGGTCGACATGGCGACACGTTGCCAGTAGGCGCCACAGTTGCAGCAGGAGGGACCAGGGGTGTTGGGGAGAGGGAGGGGGGTGGAACCCTCTTCTAGTGCTGCTTCAGGTCACGTGCTCCTTCAATGCCAGCGCTCCTTGGGCCGAGGCTAACAAGCTTTGGGAGCAAGCGAGCGTGCAGCGTTTGCCAGAGCGAGAACAAGGGGCAGACGGGGGGCGGGGTCACCAGAGATGCCGCGTTAATGTTTCTTTTACGTGAGTGGCCCCGCTGCCCCCGTCCTCCTGCTGCTCCTTCGCCAGCATCTTGCGCCTTTGTTTGCCTCGCACTTGTTGGGTAATGTAAGTTAATAGCCATTGTTGTGCTCCTCCAGCTTCAGTTCCAGTTCCCGCTTTCCATTCCCATTCCAGCTGCGCTGCTGTTGCTCCTCTGACTGCTTCGCTAACCCCTCTGCCCCTACTCCAGGTAGAAACGGCAGCTTTATTGATAATTATTGTGCTCTGCTTCTTTCCCTCCTCCTGCTCCTCTCTTCCTCCTTCTTTGCCTGTTCCTCTACCTCCCTTTCTGCATGCTCCTGATCTTCCTCCTTTGCCTCGCCTGTTCCTCTTTCTTCTGTTGTTGTTGTTGTTGATGCTGTTGGGCCATGCATAAATTTAATTTGCTTAATTAATTAAGAAGAAGCGGGCAAAAGCGGGCGCCACTTAAAGTGCGAACCAAAAGGCGCGAGAGGGCGTGGCCTGGCCTGTGTGTGAGGGGTGCCCTGCACTAATTGAAAATAAAGACCAATTTTTTAATTAAACTTTAAATTAATTTATTGAAGTGCCCCACGCCCTTCCTCTTGCGCCCCACTGAACTTTGACCCGCAGCCAAGCCAGCGGTCACTCGCGAGAAGATCAAACGTGCGGCGCGAAAATAAAAAAAAATTGCGACTTTAGATTTACCGCACACGCATTTTTGAAAATTGAAATTGCAAATGGCGCCGCAGGCCTCATTCACAGAGGGAGTGTACTGGGTTGCGGGGAGGGGGTGTGGCCACAGGGCGACTGCACAAAATCAACAATGCGCTAATGCTCATTTAATGCGATTTTGCACGTTTGCATTTTCTAACACATGCACACACACAGTCACACACGCAGACACGCCCACTAGTGGTCCCACTCGCACTCACACAGGCAGCAGACACAGACGCACTTGTGCCCAGCCGCATAGCTGAAATTTATTTATCCAAGTGTTGAACAATATTTGCACTATATTACATAACCGCATTGTTGCCACCGCCAATGAAGACCAAATAAAAAGCCAGCAGCACACTGGCAGCAGCACCAACAACACGCTAATGTTAGAGTGGAACAGAACAGAAGAAGAAGGAGGTGGGGAGCGTGCGATTGCGTCAAAAAAGTAAACACATTTTATAGCGTTCAGTTGCGATAAATTTGCATGCATTTGCTGTGCACAGCCTGCGTACACTGCGCGAAATCGTTTGCAGTTTATCAGTTCACACAAATTTCGTTCAAGTTGTAAATTTTTGCACAAAACAATAGACAAAAAAATAATTCAAACAGTTGCAATTAGTGCACAGTGTTGGTAAATGTCAGTTGGTTTGCTGGCAATACCATGATTGAGCCACAATCGATACTGCCACAACAAATGCCAACCCAATGTTGCAATTGGGGCCATCGCATAAATGTTTATAATTATATATTAGTAAATTATATATTTATAAATAAAACAACACCTCAAATTAATTTGTTTACAGATTTCTTCTCCATTGTGTGCGGACAATCCTTATTGATTGCAATGTATCGATATGCGATCATACTTGCGATACATCGCTACACGATCGATGCTTTCACGAGTCAAATCAAGTTGCATCTTTAACTTAAGGCATTTTGAAATTAAATATATAAATAACTTTCTGCACGCAAAAGCGTTGATAATATGAATTAAATAAAATGTATTTGCCATGGAAAATATTCAATGTAAATGTCGATAGAGAAGCATGTGCAGAAACTTGCAACTGCAAGGGATTACGTTATTTGCTGGTGCTTCTTTGAGCAGCATAAGTCTCTTCTGCCTGGAAAATGAGAGAGATAGAGATGGAGAGAGGAGGCATAATAAGGACGCAACAGGCCATAAGACTTGCCAATCAGCACGTCTTTAAAATCTGCAAGCGGATCAAAACTATTGCGTAAGCTACACAATTGTTACATTGCGTAATTCTATATGGTAACGGTAAATGCTTAATGTATATTTAATATTGGCTTACACAATATTTAACAGAGATTTCTCTTAGTTATAGCAAGGAACATGAAAGTACAATGGAATCCGAATTGCAACTTTAGCATGGGAAGCTTAGGTATTTAAAGTGTTCATATAAAATATATATATATATATTTATATATATATATGTATTTACATTCTACATATAAGCAGAAAAATGTGTGAATACTACGAATAATACGTATGCACAGACAGTTTAAACCATCAAATGTAAGTGCAGTGGAAGTATGAATGAATGCGAATGTATTTTCATTAAATATTATAATTTAATGAATAATTTATTATGCTAGTATTTGTAATATTTGAAGAATCAGTGAATGCAGTAAATATTCACTGGCATGTTAAATTCTTTCGAGTGTTATTCAATTGATTTGTCAAGCTCTTCTCCCTCGTAATGAATTCAATTTCGACTGTATGACTGTGTGCGTGCCTGTCCGTGTGTGTGTGAGTTGATGAATCGAGTGTGAATATAACTCATAATTCGGTTAGTGGGGGTCCCTAATTTGAAGGCTATGCAAATTGCAGAGAGACGAGTTCAATTATCGACTCATTAGCTGCTGCATTCAAAACTGACTAATTGACAAACGTGGCTCATCAACGACCCAGGGGAGTACACACACGCCACACCTCCCCCCCGCCAACATTTGACCACACAGAACTTGAGATAGCTGGCTGCCTTAAAGCCTTAAAAACAGCGCAGAAGGAGGGTGTGAGGCGACGCACAAAGGTGGGAAGGCAAACACAACAAAAAATATTAATTAAATTAAAACCACAAAACCGAGCCCGCAAATATCCGCACACACAGAAAATGTTGTAATCACGATTTATGCTGAGTTGGTTATTTACACTTTGCACTTAATGTACACACACGCACGGCAGGGGCAGAGTGTGGAGGGGGAGTCTCCTGTGGAATGCGTGTGTGTGTTGCACACACGTTGCTACGCGGCGCTTTTTGCATGTTTAGCAGAAAATAATATGCAAATTATGCAATTATTTTAGCTATCTCTCTCTTTTCAGCACTGCGCGTGTGTGCAGGTGTGTGTGTGTGTGTGTGGCAGGTGCAACGTGACCAACACACTGGACAGGAGCAGCAGCAACAACAGCAGCAGCAGCAGGCACTTTGCCTGATTGCTCCCGTCTGCTGCACGTCGGGCCTGCGACTCTAATCGCTTTGCATGGCAGCCCCAAAGGGGGTTGCACTCTCTAGGGAGCATAAGGAGCGGAACGGACGGGTGTGTGTGTGTATGTGTGGCAAGCTGTTGTCAGAGTTGGACCTGATTTCTGCCAGATCATTTGCCAACTTTGGCCAAGTGCAGAGCAGAGCAGACCAGGCCAGGCCAGGACTAGACTCGGCTACGTTGCCTCTTCTTCGCCTTCCCCTCTCTCCTTCTCTTCCTCTTTCTTTCTCTTCTTGTCTTGTGGCTGCCATCCTGGCCAGACAACCGCACTCATTTCCTTTGTTGTGCTGCTGTTTGGCACTGCACATTGTTTCTTTGCACTTTGTCTGCCTCACTGCCCCCCCCTCTCCCTACATCTCTTCCCCATTTCTTTCTCCTTGTTTGTGCCTTGTTGTCGTCGCTGCGCCTCAAAATTTATGACAACATTTGGGCAAAACATATGTTGGCAACGGCAGCATTAGCAGCAATTGCTGACTGACCTCCCGCCCCCGTTGGCGGCGCCCCTGCTGTGACAACGCCTACGCTTCCTTCTTTTTTGGAGCCTTTGTTGTTGTGCTGGCCGGATGCGGTGCTGCCTTTGTCAATTTTTGCATGGCAGTTCCACTGTGTATGTCTTTGCAATGTCAGATACCCCTTTCCCCTCTCCCCCTGCCTGCTACCCTAACGACTTGTGGCAATTACGAAGCATTTCCTGCTGACTTCCGGCTTCCAAATGTCTCGCATCGTAATTAAGTAATAGTTATAGAATAGTTATGCAATATATATATATAGTAGGAAGAGGGGAGTTGGTGAAGGGGGGGGGGTACTAATGCGTTTAAAGTTCAAGCAAAGGGTTCACTTTTGAAATGTGGACTATATACAGGGTACACTGTCTAGGGCAAGAGTAGTGTATGACCAAGTAAAGGGTGCCACGCTTTAAATGACTGTCCGTTTAAGAGAGGTTACTATTGAGACCATTTTCGCTGTACTCATTCCAGTTTTCTTTCCTTAGTAAACTGTCTTTGCAGCAATTTAGTCTTATATAATTATAAACTCATTTCTTGTTTTAGGGAGAGTCCGCTTAAAATGGTTGTACGCTTAAGAGAGGTGTCCGCTCAGACTGTTTTAACTGTACACATCTCATTCTTCTTTGCAGTTCACCTCTATATAGTTATACTCTTATTATTATTAGAAAAGGGGAGTCTCCTACAGCAGATAAAGGTGTGACCACAGGCGGTGTTTTGTACCTGAAGATCCCTGCTTAGCCGGACAAAACTTGTTCTGCTTACCTAATGAAACGGAGCAGATCTTTCGTCAAGTAGTTAGCAATCTGTGCAGGGACCACTTCCATTTCCCCTTCGTTTCTACCAAAGCTTAGCAGTCACAGAGAATGTGCTTGGTAGTTTCGTCGTCCTCCTTGCAGACTTTACACTCTATATCTGTAGAGTAGTTATACCCTTGCAAAAGGCATAGAAACTTGCAACTCACCCTGGGAGACATCTGCAATCGTATATATACATTTTCAAAGTATATATATTTTTTAAGATCATAAGAAATTAAGTATATATATTCTTTAAGTATATATAAGTATATATATTCTTTAAGATCATACAGAAATTAGAGTTCAACTAACTCTCTCAGCACAATGTCAACGAACTTTGTACTATTATATACCGAGAGTTAGCAGAGGAATAATCGGTATTCATTTACTTCCTACAAGGTACCACCTCTTTGGGTTTTCCCGCTTTTCTTTCATGTTTTCCTTTCATTTTCGCCCCAAAAACGAAACTCAATTGAATCTCTCGCATATTGCCAACATATTTATTGTTTCGCAACTGTTGATTAATATCATTTTCTATATACGTATTTCATAGCATTATGATTGAACGATTTGTCGTCTTCGGTCTCTCCTCCCCCCACCCCATTCTCTTCCTCCTTCTGCTCCGCCTCCTTCTTCCTTTGAGCAATATTTTTTTTCTCCTTTTCAACTTTGCAAATCAAGTTAGGCAAAAGCACTCAAGCTCAGCTGCCTTTCATACATATGCTGACAGTGGGCGTGGCTAGAGAAGCAAGTGGGAGGGAGGGGGGCGTGGTTGGCCACGCACTTCATATATTAAAACGCTCGGCCTGAATGCCTAATGAGCTCGATGGGGCTGTGCCAGAGAGAGATTTTCCTTTCGACTTATTGACTTTCATATGCAATTTGGCAGGCCTAGTAGAGGGAGTGGAAGAGAGAGGGCAGCGGTGGAAGGGTGTGCGTGTGTGTGAGCTGCTTAAATTATGCACCCTCCCCCGCATAACAAAGTCACTTGTCAAATGCAGAAAGCAAAGCGAAGGCGAACAGAAATTAAAAGCTACAACAAAAAGAGAAGAAGTAGAAAAAGAAGAAGACAGCAAAGAGGGGCAGAGAAGGAAGGGGGGGGGGAGGACAACAACAAGGACAACACTTAATGCTAAAAATATGGATAATGTCATTTTTCTATTGAACAAAATCGAAATCGAGTCGAAGCCTGCGCCCCCTTCTCCTACTGCCGTGAAGGACGCTTCGCTTCCTGATGTGATTATGATAAAATATCCTCGAGCAGTTTTATGATTTATGACTTTGAATATGGCAAACAAAACGGCGAAGCGAGGCACACAAAGATAGAGAGAGAGAGAGAGAGAGAGAGGGAGAGAAGGGCCAACTTGTATTGACGGCATTGAGGGGCGAATAAAAAACCGTTAGCAGACAAGTGGAGCAGGGGGAGAATGTCGAGCCGAACCGGGGCTGGCACTCGATACTCAGCCAAGGGCAAGGGCAGCTGCTGCACAGGGTGCGTTCAGCAGTTGCTAAAAAGGAGAGTGGGGGGGGGGGCGAGGCATCGGGTGTGGCAGGCACAATAAGCACTCGAGTGCGTCGGCATAATTTATCCATGTTTGCCATACAGCCGCATCGCGTATTGGCAAAGTTTTCTGCATACCCTGTTGCAATTGAGCACTGTATACAGGGTATTCTCGCATGAAAATTGAATTAGAAATCCATTAGCCAAAGTCAGATTCAAATAAAACTAGAGATATTGTAGTAGATAACGATATTAAAGCTTATTTTCTTGCATTTGAGTTCTGTAATCTACTCAGATCTATACTTGCCCTTTAATTCTATTAGTGCACATTGGTACAATACAAAATACTTTGGGTTCTTTAAGTAATCTCAATAAATTTAAGTCGATGTATTGTAGAAAATTAGAGAGCAAAATAGATAAACGCTTTTAGTTTCTGAAAGGTTGCAGATTTTTGTAGATAAACTAATTTTTCTTTTACTTTGGCAATTTATCTCAATTAATATTTTATAAACAAGTTCTTGTATTTCCAGTCATTATAATTATAAAAGTAGCAATATTGTGGAAAATTAGAAAACACATTGAAAAATTGCCTCCAATTTTAGAAACGTTGCAGAATGTATTTAGTTCACAACTTTTCTCTATATTTATCTGCACTTTCTCATCAATATTTACTGCATTTCTATATTATCTATAGTGCATTTGCAGTAGTTTCATCTGAGCTTTGCTACATCAAAAGGAAATCAATAGATTGATGATGTTTTATTATTCGCCAAATTTCCGATAAATATTGAGCATATTTTGCTACCAATTACAGGGTATTGCAGTTATCTTGACTTATTTACTAGATAGTTTAGAGCGAATAGCAGCAACTGAGCCTTGGTTTATTAATTGTTTATATCGTATCTAAACATCATCTTTATTCCTAGCTAATTCCTCTGGTATTTTGCTCGCTAATTACAAGGTATCTATCGCGCCAACACTCTTCGCAACTGTCGCCTGCTGCTTTGTTTTCTTCAGTGCGTTTTTTATAGCCACCACCGCCACCTGGTCGAGGGTCGCGCAAGCACTAAGAGAGGCTGGTGGAGGGGGGAGAGAGTGTTAGCCCCTTACCCGGATCCGGATGGTGCGGCATGTCTGGTCCGGCACTTTTCGCGCATAATTTGCCCCATTGTCGGACTCGTTGCGTGGATGAACTTGCCCCGGCGATTGGTTGCCCTTAAGCTGCTTTTGCCTTTAATTTTCATAATTTTCAACTCCCTCCCCCCCCTCTCCAACTTTACTGCCTGCGGTGCAAAGCACTTGGCAGCGTCACGCCCAGGACTAAAAAATCTCTCGCACTGTGGAAGGGTTCGCCTGGGTATCAGGGTGACTAGGGGAGGGGATGGGGGAGGCGTCTCTCTGGTATCTCTCCCTCTCTCTCTCTCTCTCTCTCTCCAGCTAATTCGTTTCACCTGCAGGCGGCAAATTCGACTCGGTTATGTAATCCTCAAGCTTATCTGCTTTTTAGACTCTGCTTAGACCGCAAATTATTATTGATGATGCTCTTAACAATCTGCCCGATAGCAGACCCTGCGCGAAAGAGACAGCTACAGTCTGTGTGTGTGTGTACGTGTGTGTGGGGCAATTGATTCGAATGAATTGACAATGCGAGTATTAAGTTTATTTTCGGTATTCTCAATACAATGAAATATGAGAGTCGAAACTAATTGAAGTCAACTTGATTTACGAACTAACCTCAACTTTAAATCTATAGAAACTTACTATGAATATATGGTACATATATATTTTCATTTTCAAAGGCTTTAATGTCTTGTTTTCCTTTGAAAATGTTCAACTAACTCTAGAAAACTCTTTTTTCTACTTGAGGAACTTTGTGTTGCAAATCATAAACCGAATTTGCTTTCTTTTATTTCTTTTTTCTTTTATATTAAACACTTATTTTATAATATTTATTCAACTTATTGGCTATGTCATATCACATCATTTTGCGAGAGAAAGATTGAAAGATCTTTGTGCTGCTATTTTTATTCATATTTAACATGATTATTTGTTATTTACAAGGAAACTTTAATGTAATGCTTAAATACTTATTAGAACCTTTATAACTTTAATGTAGTTTACTACACCACCAATGCTTACTTGTATTGTAAGGTGTATCTCACTTTTTTACAGGGTACTGTGGTAGTCGCGCAACATGGGCACGAAAGTTGCTCGCAGTTTGTTCTCTTTTTAGGGTTCTTTCACTTAATTTGGCATTCAAATTTGATTTATTTTTAAATGTGAAATTAGTTTGAAATTCGTAGC
This sequence comes from Zaprionus davidi, assembly GCA_018903715.1. Taxonomy (NCBI): domain Eukaryota; kingdom Metazoa; phylum Arthropoda; class Insecta; order Diptera; family Drosophilidae; genus Zaprionus; species Zaprionus davidi. The sequence goes on along the minus strand of JAEIGL010000001.1, from coordinate 2,662,635 downwards.
TGTTTATAGCTAGCATATTTCACACACTCACACATGTTTGAACACTCACACACCCACGCACACACCCACACAACACACACACTGACTGACAGGGACACCCACACAGGCGTGTCTAGACGCCGCGTCACTCGGCTTACACGCAAATTTCAGCCAATGGTCAAGTGTTTGTTGCGGGGGAGGGCAGGGGAGGAGGCTGCATTCAACAGGGCGTGGCAGAGTAGCGTCTGAGCTGAAAGGTCGTGAGGAAGTGGACGAATTAGGCAGGGTATATGGCAACGAAGAAGGCGAAGAAGGAGATGTGGGAGGGCAAGCGAGGGTTGCTGCCGATGATGAAGCATCAGTTACTACAAAAGAAGACAGCACGTTGAGTGTGTATGTGTGCCTCGCTTGGCTAAATTATTGTTGCTCGAATTTGGCTTATTTTGATGAATGCAATGGTCACGCACAGACGACGACCCTCCGCACTTGCACAGTACAAATGAGACATATGAAATGTAATCTAATGAATTTGATGATCTATTGTCACACACACACACACGCACACTCACTCGGAGTGAGTAGTGGTGGAACAGGAAGGGAAGCTGCTGTGAGTGAGATAGCGCAAGGCAGACAGACATCAGGAAAGTAAGATGCACTGTGAGAAATTGCAAAGGTGCTTAGAGTTTTTAATGGAAAAGAGTTTTTCTTATAAAGAATAGTAACTGATGTACTACAAATACATATAAATAATATATAATTAAATACAAATAAATAATTTGAATGAAATAAATAAATATTATATCATCATTACTCTAGCAATGAAGTCAACTTTAGCTTGCTGCAACTTTCGTGTAATTCATATTTAATAACTCAACTTATTTCTACAGCTTTTTTCAGTTCGATTTCCATTTGAATTGCCTTACTTTTTCGCTCAGTGTAGCTTACTCTGAGCCTCAGCTCCTGAGCCTAGTCAAAGGCTTTTTAAAGTCAACTCGTTGCCTACTTTGTATGCGTGCCTAGACTTGTGTATATGTGTGTGTGTGTTCGTGTGGGTGTGTTGTTGTTTTGTTGTCTTCTCCTCCCACCTCAAGCCACCACGCTCTCCCCCAACTGCACGTTGTGCACATCTTTAGCATCTATCAGTCTGTAAAGCTTCCTTCCTGCCTGCCAGGCTCGAAACGAACGTGCGACTATGCGTGAGACACCAATGCGCCTGCCCCTGCCCCTCTCTTCCGCTTCTCTCTTCTTCTCTTCGTTGCCGCCTCTTTGTGTTATTTTGGAATGCGGCGACAGATATGCATATGTGAAGAGACACACGCACACACAGACACACAAACACACTTACAATGCGTGTGAGTGTGCTCATTCATTCATTTCATTCGAAATGTCTCTATCCATCTCCCACTGCCGCCTGCAGCACGCATCCCCCTCACCCTCTCCCCTCGTGGGCCTCTGCCTCAAAGGGGCCATATTCAATTTAGCAACAGAGAAGAAGATGACAAAACGATTGCTTTCGACTGCTTGTCATACGGATGATGAATTGTTCCTGTTCCTGTGCTGCCTGCCAGCTTGGGCACACCAAAACGACCAAGCGACCCAACGGCCAAGCGGCCGCACGACCCCATCGAACTGGCCACCCCCTGCCTCCGTCCACCACACACACACACACACACCTCTTTCCGTCAGTCTGCTGTTGCATATTTATGCCTACTCTGTCTATGTGTGTGTGTGTTTGTGTGTGTGTGTGTGGTGCGTGGCAAACTTAAAGCGGATATTAAATTCGGGGCAATTAGGTTGATTTGAAAATAAATAAAGACACCACCTGGTGGCAGAAATTTGAAATAAGTTGCCACATTAGAAAGTCTAGAGAGGAAGTAAGAGAAAATGAAACTAGAGAAAGCAAGAGTAGCAAAGTGAAGCTAGTCAAAACATTCTTAAAGATAAACCACTTCTTTATAAGATAAGTGTAGAGGTGTTTATAGAAAACCATCTTCAGCTTTTGGAAATAGCGAAAGAAAGAGAAGGAAGCTGACATTGCAAAATGGATAAGCAGGAAAATGGAATAGTCTTAAAGTTCTTACTCTTATTTAGCTGTGATTATTGTAGATTAATTTGCTCTAAACCATCTTGAAACTAGAGAAAAGAAAGGAGGAAATATAAACAAGAAGACCGTGCATTCTTTGGGATATTTCAGACCTGACTTTGATTTAGCTGAGCTTAACATAATTTAAAAGACTTGTCTACACACCATCTTCAAGTCTTAGAAGTAAGTAGGTAACAACAATAGTTCTGGATTACAAATAAAATTGCACATCCTGAATCAACTACTTACGAGTAGTAACTAGTTAAATATATACAATACATATCTTCTTTCTAGTGATAGTATTACTCTTCAACTGACTGCATAGTCGCCCATTTTACTCGCGATTTTGATTTGCCTTTTGTTACTAACACTAAGTCTCCTGGTCTGATTGAGTTTTTCTGGGTTTTCCCCAATCCTCTGCAATGAATGTTGGATTGGCTTTTTGTTTTTTATCCCTATTTGAATTCAATACATTTTAATTTAATTCTTTTTTTAAATTTAAGATTTAACCTTCAATTCAAAATTATTCTTATTTGTATATCTTATTCAAAATTTACAAACAATTAGGTTTATTAATTGTTTTTACTTTTAAACAATCGGCTGATGATAGTTCGACTTTAAATTAAATTAAATTAAATAAAATTAAATAAACAAAAATAGAAAAGAAAGTTAAGACTATCTATGTATTTAAAGATGGTACGACTATGCCTTCTTTAACTAGATTAGTGTACAATTAATATATTTATACCATCTTCAGCTCGTGAAAGAAATGCAAAGGGAAGTTTATCACTCTAAGAAATGACATGTCTTGCTTTGACTAAGATCAGTGTAGTCTACTTCCCTTATACGAGTACCTTATGCAGTTGCATACTCTGCTTGAAAACCTATTCGAGAACAGGCTTAAGTAGTTCGCGTCGCTAATCCGTTGATTCACTGACCTTTGCGCAACTGAGTGCCCGAATGAGTACATTTGTGAAGTGAACTCATTACGGCGGAAGCACTCAAAATGGGGTACTTGAGTGAGGGAGTTGTTGAAGGGAGTGGAGGGGGTAGGGGGCGTCAACACCGGCAAATCAATTAGTTCGATGCATGCAAAAGCGCAAGTTGGCATTATTTGGCGCACTTCCGTTTCCGCCGCCATTGCATCGCATCGCATCGTTGCCAACAAACAAAACTAATTACAAGCATTTTCATTAACGCCTACGTCTGAGCTAACTCTGCATAGGTGTGTGTGTGCAGTGTGTGTGTGTGTGTGTGTAGGGCAACTACTTAAAAGTCGATGCGCCAAGAAGGCAAAGGCAAGGCTAAAACACTTTTGCAGTCTCTCAAGTGACAACGGGGCAACTAACTCAGCAGCAATAGCAAAATGAGAGAAAGAAAGGACAAAGAGAATGGGAGAGAGAGACGGAGGAAAAGTGAGAAAGGTAGAGAGTGGAGAGTGAAGCGGCGAGCGTTGGGGAAAACAAAGTTCCCTGACGCTGTTGCAAACTTTACCGCCAATGCGGCGCGGCTTCAATCTAGTAGAATTTTTATGCGCAACTAAAACCCAAAACAAGCAAGTCCCGCTCCCCTCTCCTCGAAATCCAACAACGTTGCAGGGAGCACAGTGCAGCGAAAGTATGTTGGCACTAGGTGCAAATTAATTCTCTAATTTGGGGAATACCTACGAATCTAATTTGAAACTGACTTAACTTATGTATTTTTTATATACCTTGATAACAGGTTTATATCGGCACTATCCAGGTGAGTAGAAATGAATTCTCAACCTGTAAATTACTTTTTAATTAAAGTTTCTTTAATACCAACAGATTTGTGAAGAAGGAAAGTGCGAGGCAGTTGCACAACTAACAGGAAGTTTGTTCTTATCAAAAGTAATGGAGACTTGTAAGGAACCATGGAAATATTATGGAACTAAAATCATCCGTGGTAACATTTCATATGGAATCAAGTTAAGTCACATTTCATATGAAATCAAGTAATGACAAAAATGTTAATGTAATTGCTGAAATAATAAGGTGCAAAGCAAATAGATTAACTCTGTACACAGTTGGCTCTGCTAATATCATTTCATGAATGTGTATACATCGCATATGCTGGGTATATTTCCATTCCACTTGATGAAAGAGCAGACAGTATATGTAGGATTTCTAGAGACAGTCAAGTAGTTTGTTTGTCCCTCTGTGTTTCTCGCATATGTAGTTAATTTGAATCTATAGATCGACTCTCTCTCTCTCTCTACTTGACTTGCTGTAATTAGTTTAGTATAATCAAATCAGATGCAGGAATTTCGTGCTTAATTTGCCGCACTGTGCAAGCGAATTGCAAGTGGCGAGTGAATTGTCTAATTACAGCTGCCAGCTGCAAGATAAAGCAGCGCCGCGCCGCGCTTCTCCCCACTTGTTGTTGTTGTTGTAGTCTACCGTTGTCAGGGACAGGCTGAGAGACAGCAACTGAGGCTGAGACTGAGGCCGAGGACGCCGCCTTTTGTTGCCATCGCAGCAGCAGCAGCATCAGCGTCGTTGAGAGTCGAAAACATCTTAAGCACATTTTTAATTAATTTAAATGCGTTAAGTTGCTTGTCACTTCATTTGGCGATGTCCTCAACATACCCATATACAGCGCGCTAAGGCTCGCACACACCCACACACACACACATACACAGTGTTGAACTCGCTGGCACTTGAACTCGCCCCAATCCGCTCGAGGAGATGAGGGAGACTGAGAGAGAGAAGTGTGCGCCGTCGTCAGGTTGCCGCCTAATGAAGATGACGCAGCTCCTTTCACTTTGCAGCTGCCTCGCTCCCTCCCCCACTTCTTTCAGCCGATAACTGCGAATTGAATTGCTTTAATCCCATTTACCCACCCCAATTTATGTCCAGATCAACGCATTTCAAGCATAATCCTGATGTTGACTTATCTCTAGTTCGAGAGAGAGTTTTCGATTAGCCCCAATAAGGTTATGAGTTAAGAGGCAGAAAGAGGATTAGTTAATGGAAATATAATTAGGAAATGTTCAGTTATGTTCCTGCCCCTCTTCTGCTGTCATTTTCTTCAATTTCATTTTCAAAAATTCTTCAAATCAACATTCCCCACAGGAATTGGTTAATTGGTACTATAACTGGAAAATAAACAAATCAGAAATTATCCAGCAGCTATTTTGATTCCAGGCGTGCAGCAATCAAAGTCTCACATTGGTTAGTACTACCTCAAGAGGTTTAAGCAGATAACGAAGCTATGGCATGAATCCATACGGGTAACTGTCGGCTAAGAGCACACCTTAGCAACCTAGGTATGCTAGAAGGCGAGATACTGGAGCACACACATATATTTACATATGTCCAGCATTGACCCCTCAAAGAAATGCAAAGCATCTTATCAGAGTGAACGTCTAGTTGGCAAAATTATGAATTTCCTTATAATAAATCTGACCATCACTTTTTTATTACAGTTGTTCGTCATTGGAATCGACTTCCCACATATCTAAAATCAATTACAATTGTTTCGCAATTTACAAATAAGCTTTTCCCACACCTTAAAACAAAATTCTTTCAACTGTCAATGTAAAAAAAGATAAGATGTATAAAGAGCTCTGAGCTCTGCAGGGTGTACAATAGATCTCCCACTAGTTATTAATCATATTTTGCTTTCACTCGAGCTTGGTTAATCTTGCTTAAAGTTAGTTAATGGAAATATAAATGCGAGCTGCAAAGAGATGTTCCTCTTGTTCTTTTAGCTCCACTCGAGTTGAGTTAATCTTGTCTTACACATTTATCCCTCAAGTCAACATTTGTTGTACAGTTTTTCTTACCTTGGCGAAATTCGATTTGCGCTCTGCCGCATTCATTTAAAGTTTCTGCCAGACTAGACAAAAAGTTTCAACATGCAAACCCCCGATTTAACTGGGCAATCAAGAGGTGGCACGCGCGCAGTGGATCGATGTGGATAAGGATGAGGTTGATGCGCGACTCTGTGTGTCTGTCTGTCTCTCTGTGATCAATACTCGCTGCAAACTGTCAGCGGAGGCTGTTGCCGCCGCAGCTGTCTCTCTTTCGGTTTCTCTGTCTGTCTCCCTGTCCGACTGGAAAGTGGCCGAAAAGTCTATTATGCCGACAACTGGCAACAAATTGTGCAACTTAATTAAAGAAACGCTGTTAAGCTTGGCCATTGAGCGCGCTTCCCCAAACCCCCCTCCCCCCACACATCAGTCACATATGGATGCATGCGATGCCGGGCAACGATGGAGCGATGGAGATGAAGGCAAAGAGCTTTTTGCATTATAACGCAATTCAATGGAAACGGAACGACTCGCGACTTCAGCCGGGCGAGGATTGAGCAGAATGGAGAGAACGTTGGAGGATGTGCACGGGACACGGGACACGAGATACGGGACAGTGTGCGACAGTGTGGCGGGTTTCGTCTGCCAAAAGGGGCAATTTCCGTGCTGAAAACGATGGCGACAGCAGCAGCAGCAGCAGCAACAGAGACAGCGGCAACTGCGACAGCAATAACAACAGTGACAACAACAACAACTGATGGTGCTGCTGCTGCTGGTGCAACGAGAGACAAAAACAGCGCAAAAACCGAAACGAAACAAAAATGAAATCGTATCGTGGGCGAAAAAAAGTGCGCGCTGCTTTTAATTGAAAACGCAAATTGGTCATCAATTAATTTGACATATATAGACGGATCGAAAGCGGCCAAAAAGCTACAGCGGCAACCGTTTTGCAACTATGATGAAGCTGCCTTCACACTCGCTACACCACCAGCACCAGACCTCTCTCAGTCAGTCCCTTGTTCAGTTTTTCATTCCGTGTGTTAAGCATGCACAAAGGACACACACAACTAACTCATCGTCATATCTACCGATTCGCAATTTAAAGCTACTTCCGTTACGAAATTCGCAATTCGCAATAATCCCTGGCCAGTTACAGTGTTCACATTGTTGTCTGGTTGGTAAAATTGATTTGATGAGCGAGCGAGAGGGAGATATGCTGGCGCTCTCTCTATTTTTTGTATGCCCAAGAAATATCAAATGATTTGCAGATACATTGGGTTTCCCACAGTTCATTTTGTACAATACAATTTCAATGGGTTAAAAGTAATTTGTACAAATTTAACATATGAATTGGTGTAGTAACTAATTGGGTAAATTGAGGTGTTGTAAGGGGTGTCATTTTATTATAGAATGCTCTTTAAATTTGCTGTTGAGCACTTTATAAAGTGTGTTTATAGGTTTCAGATTCTTTAATGGATTGTAGATGTGATGATAAGAAATTTGCTCATGCACTGTCATGTAGAAGTGATTTCATAAACTTGAAACTTAATTGTTCTTTATCGGCGATTATAAAGGTTCACGATATGTAGTCCTATAGAGTATTATATTGTGGTGAAAACATATGTGTACTTGAATAATTCTTTCCCCTTGGGAATCCTTTATTCTTTAAGAATCCTTTCCCCTTTGAGAATCCCTTGCTCTTTAAGAATCGCTCACTCCTAGAGAATATGTTATAATCATATTGTTTAAAATCAGTTCAAGTATTACAAGTTATATTATTCCATACAGCAATTCTTAATGCTATATGCAATACCTTTCATTCCACAGTGTACAATACCATCCACATTTTTATTGTGCAATCCATAAATGTCCCGAAAAAATAATGAGTAGAGATCCAAGATATCTTCACTGCTTGCCCAATTCAACCTACACTATATGCACAATATAATTTTGATCTGGCTTAAGCTCTTTTATCTGCTTACTTCCCTTCCACTCCTACCTCCTCTTCAACCTGATGACAAAGTTGTTGTGCCCGCTTCATCGTCGTAAAGTTTCGCGAGAAAGAAAACTAATTTTTGTCAGCGTCGTTGGTGTTGCGACTGACAAGTGACTTAGCCAGACAGTTGGCATTGCCTCCTCCCCCAACCTACCTTCCTCCCTCCTCTAGCACTTGCCCAGTTTTACCACCCCATGCCCCTTTGCCGCTCTTGGCTGCCCACGCTGTGGCATAAATAAAAATTTTGTTTGGCAATATGCGCGCCGCGTATTTTGTTGCAAAAGTCTTGCATTAATCTAAATATTTGCATGCTTACGCTGCAGGGGGAGGTGCTGAAGAGAGAGAGAGGCGGAAGGAAGGATAAAGGATAAGGGTGTCAAGTAATAGGAATAGTCCTGATGCGCCTCGGTCGACGGGCCCTTCTCGTTTTTTGGGCTTTGCCTATTTATTTATTTTCATCGTCGTCGCCAAATTGTCAACGACTTTTAGAAGGGCCGGGGGAGTGGGCAGACGGGGCGTGGCAGAGCCTGCATTCGGCAACTCGCATTTAAAATGCATTTCGCATGCAACGTCGACGCCGACGAGCGGCATTTCCATTGCAAATGCAACAGACAAAGACAAAGCAAGACGCCGGAGCCAAAATAATCATCATCATCATCATCAGCTCCGCCGGGAACAACATCATCATTATTAAGGCCAGAAACAGAGAGAGGGGTAGGTTGGGGAATGGTGGGGGGGGGGTAGGAAGGCAGTTGTTGAATGCAACGTCGCCGGAAATATAAAAACGCTTTATTTATTTGTATTTTCAGTCTTCCCTCTCTCGCTCTCACCCCCTCCTGCACCTCCCCTTTCGACTCTTCACGGGCTTTTTCCCCCTTTTTTGTTTATTATTACTTTTATTGCTGTTTTTGTTGTTTTTATTGCTGTTGTTGCTGTTGCTGTTGCGTTTTAAGTAATCAAAATCGTTTAAACGAATTCGCGGAATTTGCATTTTGTGGCCAAGTTTTAGGCAGCCTGCAACGCCTCCCCCATCCCCTCCCTCTGGCGCACATCGCGTCATGCAATCGCTTGGGGCTTACCCTCTCTTTCCCTCTCTCTATTTCCTGTGCAGGATGTTCTCTCTCCTGATACCTTGTGGGATTGGAACATCAAGTAAGGCTCAACTTTACTCAATGTGAATAGAAGTGGAAATTATTTAACTTTATTCTTGTTTTTTGCTTCATTCATGTTTCGTGTTCATAGTTTATGGGACCCACGTATAGCGTAAGATTTTGTATCTGTAAATAGACATAGAATTAGTTTTATTTCTATAAACTTGTTGCTCTTTCTGCTCCTCGTCACTCTCTTTTATTTGACTTTCTGTTCAGGTTGTTTTCTCTTTTCGTAGTACGTTATGGGAATTCTTGTTTCTTGCTTGATTCATGTTTCATTTTCAGTGCGTTCCACCAGGTTCTGTTTAGGTTATTTCTTCTTGTTCTTTAGGTTACGAAAAGGAGACGTTAGAATGTTCATGATTCAACTTAATTTGCTTCGATTCCAGTGCGTTCCACTAATTGATATTGGAAAGTAAATGAATTCTAGAATATCCCAAGTTTTTACATCTGTAAAAAGACAAAGAATAAGTAATATAAGTAAGTAAGTTCCCTGTTAGATCAGTGCTGTAACTTACATAGTAGTATTGTTCCCTTCCACTGTTTTACCCATAAAAACAGATCAAGTTTAGTGCATGCTCAAGGCTAACATCTTTACAGCTTTACAATAACTGTAGATTAAACTTTTTACTAGCGCCATAACAGATCGAATGTCTTCTTTGGGTTCTGTGTCTCGTTCGTTCCAATTCCAGCTGTCACTTATTTTTGCACTCTTTTCGAACACAATTAAAGTGAAACGCTTATTCGAATCTTCTTCTTCGTTTCGTATCGCTGTAGGGAATCCCCCCACAAACACTTTATGACGTTCTGTAATCCACACTCTCTTTAGCTCTCTCTTACTTTCTTCTTCCTTCTCTCCCACTCTTTCTCTCTCGCCATAAAACACTTGCTATAAATTCAGCTGTTTCGGGTTTGTGACTGTGCTACGAGCACACGAAATGGGGGCAGCTCAGAAGGTAGCTAGGGACAGAGGTTGCGGCAGGGGCAGGGGCAGGGGTTATCTGATGGGCATGTGAGTGTGTATGTGTTGGCCATGCGATAATCGTAATGTTAACCCATAAATTGTCATAACTCTGAAATCGAGTAAAAAATGCAAATAAATCATAATCATTTTTCATAATTGCCAACATTTTTTGCCTCCTCCACTCTTTGTGCTCGTCTGCTGTGTGTTGAAAGCCAAAGTCCACAACAGATTGGCTAATGGAATCGACTGAAAAAGCGATGATGGTGTGTGGTGGAGGGATTACTTATCGATTTCTTCACTTGCTGCATATTCATATTATTCGAATAGTTTGAATATCATTCGATTTATTTTGCGTACAGACGAGCAGGAAATACACGTTTATTTCTCGAGCTTATTCGAGTTGGGGCCAAAGTTGCAGCTGCCCAATTATCAACTAATTTAAATTCCTCTCCCTCTCTCTCTCTCTCTATCTCGTTCGCTTTTCCCGCTCTATTGGCACTTGGAAAACCTCTGTTAAATTTCATTCTTTGCTATTCCCAAAGCCATAACAACAACAAGAACAACAAGAACAACACTTTGAACAACAAGAGGCAACTGTTTTGTATTTCATGTTTTGTGGCAAGCATCAAAATTGTATGCCACAATAAAATGCATTTTGAAGGTTTCACCTTTAGTTTTACTCTTGTCTCTCTGTTGCGTAGTATTGTTGCAGCTGTAAAACCAACACTAACAGCTACAGCACGTGGCAAGTTGTCTGGAAAAGAAAGACTTGCAGATATCCTATAAACTTGACTTTCCTTAAGGTATGAAATTTAGCTTAAGTTGTTAGAGTATGTTGAAGTATTCGTATAGTGTTTGGTATGGTTATTATATGAACTAAATGTGTACGTGTTGATCTGTCAAATATTGTCATATAGAAAAGGGAGAAAAAGAGGTGACGATAGGATAGTTATTTGTTGTTATAGGCAGCATATTGAAAGTGTTGATAGAATATTTTAATATTTAAAAAAAATATACTGTAAAAGAAGTGTATTGCTGTCTGATATTGTCATATGGTATGCTGTCATATAAAGAGTGTAAAAGTGTCATATAAAAAGTGTTATCATATGAAGAAGTAGAAAGACTTTGCTATCGATATGAAATATTTTGTATATCTTTGAATTTAATATATCTCTTTGTCTTGTGAAAACTTGCATTGCATTTCCTAAGTCTTTCAGTTAAAGAACATATAATAATACTTCAGCTCTATCATTCCTTCGCTCATTCTATAAATCAATTAAGCTTAAGCAGTCAGAATATGTGAAAAATAACAGCAAACTTAGAAAAGCCAAACATGAAATCGATCTACACAAATTTAACTGTTGATTAACCTTATTAACCTTTAAGAATAGTTCTAAATTAAATAATTATCTTCCCCAGTTTGTTTCTCAAATGCAATGTCGAAATTACCCTTCTTTTGTTGCTTGCAGGGTATAGAAATGGATGAGTACCCGAGTATTACAAGTTGAGCTAGCCAAATTGGTTGGATTACACACACAGAGATAACGATAGAAGGCAGAGGGACAGCGGAGGGGGTGGGCAAAGGTAGATGAAATGTGGAATGGCAGCAGCCGATAAACTCGAATTGCACTTGAAACTTAATTACGAAACTCGCAAATGCAAAATGCAAATGCAAATACCTGACAAAGCCAAAGCTGCAACAGCAGCGACAGAGGCAGAGACAGAGGCAGCGACAGAGGCAGAGGCAGCAACATATAGGCGGCGACAGAAGCAGGAAACATAAGCAGCGTTAGCGTGTGGCAAGTGGCGCTGTTTATACGTCTGAACGCCTGGCTAAGTGCTCTGCCCTCAGTCTGTGTGTGTCTGTGTGTGCTACATGGCGTATGAGTTATATGCATGAATGCCAACTGGATGTGTCTATAATGCACTATAACTCGGGCACTTCTCGTCGTCATCTTGTTAAGTAAATGCTAAACATAGTTGCCAAACTTCCCATCCCCTTTTTGCTCTCCCTTCTTCCCTCTGCCGCCCCTGGGGGCATACCCTGCGTGTGTCTGTGTGTGTGTGTGTGCGTCCACTCACTTATGTAATTAAGTGTCTTGTTAAAACGGAAATGGAATTCGGTTTTGCCTTTAATTTACATTAATTGACGATGCATTTATGCCAATGGCCACGGGGGACACCCCCCCCCACTCCCCTGCTCGGCCTCTTGCAACTTGTTGGTATTTATTGTTTGGGATTAATGTCTGTCCGTCTCTCTATCTCTCTTGCTCTCTTTCTCTGTCTCCGTCTCTGTCCGTCTCTGGTGTTTGCATTGAAAAATGCATGACACGATGTTGCGTACTTGCAACTTGGCTTTAATCGCCCGGCATTAGGCCACATGCAATATGCATGCCTCCAGCTCTGTGGCAGACAGAGCAGCTCTCCCTCTCTCTGTGTGTGTGTGTGTGTGTGTGTGCTAGCTAGGGTAACCGGGTTATGCACTGACCCCATTCGAGACAGAGCGAGAGACAGAGCGAGCAACAACACACAACAAAATGCCAATGGCCAGCGGGCATTATTAATGGCACTCGGAGTGCACTTAGTCCGGGGCAAGCGAGCTTTGATTTATTCATTGCCACAAAACATTCACCATTCACCATTCACTGTTCACAGTGTTCACCATTCACTGACCTGACATTTTCACATTTAACTATAACAATTATTGTTATTTATATTACAATTATCTCTGCCAGTGAGAATGACGAGAGAGAAAGACTAAGAAAGAGGCAGGTAGTGAGAGAGGGGATTGTAAATTATACTCGGCCTTGTTCTCAAATTAATAATATAGAAAATGTCTCTCGTTGTCATCAGGCAACGACTTTTCAGGGTAAATCAATTGTGTGTACGAGTCGAGGTTATCTATTTCAGCTCACTTACTCTTAATGCCAACTCACTCACTCTGACAGTGGGCGTCAACTAGTCTTGCTCATTTTCTATGTATCGTATAGTAGTAGTATGTCAAGTCATGTCTCTATTTATATTTGCATTAATCTACCGCTTTCACGAACGAGAAATACTAATACTTGTAATACTTTTCCATCTTTTATTATGACGTACCCTGTAAATTGTCACAATCCACAGACTGTTGATTGTTAACTAGCAGAAATGGAGTCAACCTAAATCCACAAACATAAAAATATTGCTCAATTTTCTTACTTTGTGTGATTGCAAAGAAAGATTAATGCATTGTACATATATCAACATAGGATCACATTAAACAACTGTCTATATAATACCATTAAAGAAATACAATTAACTTTCAATCAGACTGAACTGTCTTTATACATGCCAAACGATATATAAAATGAACTTTAATGTATTTTGCTCAAGTGCAAGAAGTCAAGTGCAGAAGTGGGCAGTGTGAATATTCCTTCTTAATTAGCTATACATAGAAATCCATTTAGTTGGGGCATCTATGCACTTAATCGATTATCTCGATGATGTGTTTGCTATTAAAAGAAAGCTAGAAATTGCAATTAAAAGGGCGAATTAACTCACTCCAAATGTATTTGATAAATGAGTCTCATTGCGCGAGTAAATGTCGCCAGTGTTGGTGACGTGGTAGTGCTGCAAAGTATCTGTGTGTGTGTTGTGACGTTGTGCAACACTGGCCACGTACAGCAGCAGCACGAGTCGTATTATGAACACGCTTGAGTCATAAAAAGACGTCAGCAAAGTTTTCTGTTGCCACATCGCGAGGTCAGGTCACAGCGTGGGCCAGAGGAGAGGTGGGGCAAGGGTAAGGCAGCGCAATGGGTAACAGGTAACGGTAATTGAAACAAAAGTTGAAGCCAAGAAACGGCACAGCATACGTTGCGGCGCCTTAAAAACCCATTTCCAACTGTTGACACGTGCCGCGTCGTGCCGCGGCCTGAAGTGAAGTCGAGACTGTGCTCCCGTGCCCCGTGCCCCCATGCCCCCATGCCCCATGGCCCACTGCTACTATCAGTCCTCCGCCCCCGCAGCCTCTCCCCTCAGTCCCATTTCGCTGGCGTTGTCCGTAAACGAAAATCACGCGGCCGCATGCGAAGTAAACAACGTGAAATGAAAGTCATGCGTCGCATTTTAAAACCGCACGGAGCATGTCTCGCAGGACGTGGTCCCCTGCCCCCACCCACCTTCTCCCTGGAATACGCCCGCTACTCCCATCCCTCTCCCCTGCCTGCACCGCCCCCGCGGCAAGAGATGCGCATAATTTATAATACAAATTTGCTGGCAACGACGTCGCAGGAGATGAGCGCGAAGAGATGCGCCACGCAAGGTGAGATGGAGAGAACTTCGTCCGCGGCAACTGCCTGAGCGATGCATTTGTAAATACGCCTCATTATTGTGCAGGCACCTGGTCCGTACCCCTCTCCCTGCCCCCTTCTGGTTCTATCCCGGCAGCGTCATTCGTCACGTCGCATGTGCGGCGACGTCGTCGTCGTCGTCTCGTGCAGCGCCACAGGAAATGGCAACAAAGTACAAAGCAATTTAATAAATGCCGGAATCACGTGAAGGTGTTAAGCAAAACATTTTGCAGCAATGACCACGTTGGGGGCCCAGGCGAGGCGCCCAACGACACGTTACCTTACACACGACCAAAATGCGACACGACACGCAGTCCGAAATTGAAATTCAAATCAACTCACGCACAACTGAGCAACTGAGCAAGCTGGCAAAGGTGAGCGGGCCATCGATAGGTAGCAGTTTAACTATCGCAGAGCAGTATACAACAATTGAAGATACTGCACATTACGGAAGCAACTATTTATAGATAAATATTTGATAGTTGACCATTAAATTTTCACCAGCGGTCATCGATAGGCAGGAGTTAAACTATCGAAGGGCAGTAGCATCTAATTATACTACAGTTGAAGATGTTCCACTAATGATTATGGAAGCAACCATTTATCGATGTACATTCGATAGTTTTATTGTAGTTATCGATAACCCGTGGATAAATTTTATTGCAAATAATCGTTGGCTTAAAGTATTGGCAGGAGTTACCCCTACTATCGATAACCAGTAAATAAGTTTCCTTAAGTTATCGATATCGAGTCAAGTCAGTGTTGGTAAGGGCTTTAAATCGATAGCCAGTACCACGCTGCCCATAGCAGTAGCTTTTGTGGCTTTAGCTAATTAATCGATTGACCGCAAAAATGAATAAGGCTAGAATCTAGATGTGTTGTAAAAAGTGGCGCTGATTCTGTCGGTAATCCGTAGAGAGTGTGCCTATATTTTTATTATCGATTGGCCTTAAAAGTAAAGAAAGAAAACTTTCAGATTAAGAATGTTTTTACTTCATGTTCTTATAATCAATAATAGGAATAACTCAAGGAAGAGCCTTAACAAGAACAAGAACAAGACTCTTCAGGCCTCTACATTTATCTTCAGTTCTTGCATTATCCATATTTATATTTTCTGCCCCCTTCTCTAGCTTTCTCTCAGTATTCTGTGCTGCAGCCTAATTTGTCATATGCATTTATTCATTCATTCATTTCCTTATTCCTGCATCCATTCATTTATTCGCTTTAATAACTGTCAATATGGCGAAGTTCGACTGCAGTCGTCGTCGTTGCAGCTGTCGCCGTCGCTGTTAATAATGAACGAGCCGCGACGACGCGGCGCGACGTTGGCGTATTAAATGCGACAACAACAGCAGCAACAGCAACGAAAACAGAATTGTAGCCTGATCTTATGGCCAACTGCCACGCCCTGTGTCCCTGTGCCCGCCAGACTGTGTGCGCCTCTTTTACAGGACATTCGACCGTGGAGGTCGAGCTTGCACTCGCCTGTGCTTTAAACTGACCTTACACAGGGTATTTTGACTTTAGTATGGGGTGTGTAGCGCATTGGAAAAGGGGGAAACGGTGTCTATGGATATATATTATAGATCTTGAATGTTTTGGGCTGATATATTTGAATGATTTCATTCATAACATCTCATTTTTAGGATTATTCAAATAAGGATTGTATATACTTATATTTATAATGGAAATTTTTGAATTGTTATATGGATTATATAAATATGGAATATATAGTTATATACACACATATAAATTGCATCCAGGTTGTGTTGTTTTAATAGCTTTCATAGTTGCAATACAAAGTAGATACCACTCAAACAAAGTGCAAATGAATGGATTCCTATTGAAATTTAATTGAATGAGTGCTAAACATACATACATGAACATAATGTGAAGCAATATGACTAACAGTAATCACCCAATATATTCTATATACCCTGTCTGTGTAGGGTATCTCAGTCGTAGCTTTCTTCATTGCCTCCCCCTCGTAAATTTCTTGCTTTATTTTGTTTTTCGCATTTTCTTTTCATACACGTATTTATATATGGTCAGTGATTCGCACTCGTCGCACTTGTATTCACATCCGCATTCGCGTTGTATTCACGCCGTATTCACATTCACGTCCAGCGTCTCTCGTTGACATCAATTTGTAATTTCAATTAAAAATTTAAACTGCAAAAAAGCGCAAGAGCATTCAATTCCATTGGCGCTGCCATTTAACGTTGTCGCTGGTCCACACACCTCCTTTCCCCCCTTACATCCCTCTTCACCTGACTAACACGCATTGCCCTTTGACCCTCAGCAGTCGCTCTGACTGCCACTGCCCCTCCTTCCTCTCCTCGTCGTCTACGTCCCTGCGCAAGTTTGGCTTGTGTGCGGGCATAATTTGATATGGCGTATGCTACAAATGGCAGCCCGGGGCATTTAATTTGATTTCTTTCTTCAAATAGCTTTGCCACACAGAAAGACAGAGAGAGGAGCAGTCACTGAGACAGGGAGAAAAAGAAAGAGGGGGAGACGGGGAGTGAGAGACAGAGCAACAGACGCATCTTGTGTAAAGTAAAAAAACCTGCAAAAAGTTATTCAAGAACTTTGCAGCTCTTTAAGTCGAAGCTGATGTAAAAGCAAACTCGATTGTATAATACCCTGTAGATGTGGGTAGCGTAATAGTGGATAGTTGTGAGAGAGGAAGAAATAAAGAGACAGAGAGAGAGAAATAGTCGTGTTTCATTTCAAGTAAGAACTTTTCATCTCTCTAGGTTGAAGCTGCAGTTAAGGCACCTATGCCCTGTAGTTGTAGTTGCAACTATGCCCCAAGCTGACATTGTCTTAGACAATACATTTTCAACTATTACAATTAAACTACAGTAATTTCCTTGTAGAATAAATTGTAATTCATCTTTCAATGCCGTGACGTATTCTACATTAATTCCATGCAAATATTGACTGTGCTCAGCAAGTTTCGTTCGCCTTATTTGTATCATCTTCAGCTTTAGGATCCTTCAATAGATTAGAAAAAAGGGAAAACGCAAACTTTGCATAACATTTACCTCTGCCCTCCTTGGATATAATGCATCATAATCAGGCTTCGAGAGCCTCAACCGACTCTTCACTCTCATCTCAATCTTAAGTTATTTCTGGCAGAAAACGATTCATCATGCGTGTGTGTGTGTGTTGAGAAACGATTTAAAATTTATGTTTTGGCAACCAAAAAAAAAAAAAAAAAGTAAAAGAAATGTGATGACATAACTCTTGAGTGCTGTACAAATAGGCATGCAGAGGGGGAGGGTGAGGGAATGGGGGAGCGAAAGGGAGAGTAGGTGCTGAAAGTGCTACCTGGTGTGTGATGAGAGGGAGGGGGGGAGGGGGAAGTTTGAGTTGGATTGAGGTGCAGGTGTGAGTTCACGTTCGGTTGTTTGAGTGGGCGTGGAGAGGGGGGGGGGACGACAGGAGGCGTATGCAGATGTTGAGGACTCTTGTGGCACGGTATGCTTCCGCTTCCGCTGCTACCCGAGCCCCTCCATTAGACATGGAAAGTGTCAACTTCCGCGTTCCTGCACACACACACACACACAGAGAGAGAAAGGAGAAGAGAGAGTGAGTGAGGGAGTGAGAGAGGGGGAGGTGTGTGGGGGGCACTCACTTGTGTGTTGTCGCTGGTTAAAAGCATGTCACATTTTTACACACACTCAAAGCGAGAAAGGAGTGTGAAAGAGAAGAGGAAGAAGAGGGGAAAGGCAGGGGGAAGGGGCAGCGCACGCCTGCGAGAATGCATGATTGAATGATTGAGAAATTAATACACACACAGACATGCCAGCATCGACAACACACACACATACACAAGGGGAGAAGGGAGTATTATGGTAGAGGAGGAGGTAGGGGTGAAAGGGAGTGGGGGGGGGGTAAAAAGAGCAGCACGCTGGGTGCGCCATCAGCTTCAACGTAAAATTATTCCATTTCACTTTACAACTGAATGCAAATTACATGCTGTAATTTCCTGCAAGAAAGCAAGAAATGAAGCGAAATGAATGTGGCACACACACACACACATGCATACCACACACACACACACACACAGTGGCAGGCAGGCACACACGCATGCGGCGAATGTATTTGCGCCAAGCGGAAATAAAAATAAATTCGAAAAGTTAATATTAAATGTGCTACATTGGAAACATATTGTGTGGCAGCCGCCCACGCTGCGCCACCTCTTCACTCTCACTCTCTCTCCTGTTCTGCCTCTCTCTTACACTCTCTCTCTCTCTCTTTCTCTCCCATTGCTGACTCCCTCTTTGCACGTCTCTCGCTTCGCTTGCGCTGATTTTCCACATGCCTAGCAGACAACCAGGCGAAGCCTTTGTCCCCCTACCTTCTGCCCTGCCCCTACCCCCGCACCCACCCACACATTAAGACAGCGACGCGACGCCGGCGGGCATCAGTGCGAGGCCTATCCCCCCCTCTCCTTCCCCTCCTTGCCCCGAACGACCAAGCTTCGATCCGCTGGCCGTAAACAATTGCGCATTTTCAGCGCCGTTTGCTTACATTTTTTACTCTACGCGCGCGCTTTGTTTTTCTCGCTTATATTTTGCAGTTCAGCATACCCTGTAACATTGATCAGTCAAGAGAAGTAAGTGAATTATCGCTAAGTGAATTAAATACGTTATCGATAATTGTGTTATCGGTTACTAATGTGTGGATATCGATATTATTCCATTACACTAATAGTTATAATAAAGTAAAAACATGTTATCGATTAGTGTATAATCGATGAGTATTATTCCAATATCGATAAGAAGTAAGACAATTGAGTAGATTTGTGAGAAAGCTTCTACTACTAGTTCTAATTATATAAAAGGATGCTATCGATAATTGTGCTATCGATTTCTTATATTTCGAATAACAATACATCGATAACGATATCTATATTAAGCTAAACAATTGCAATATTTTGTTGCCTATTGGAGATCGATGAATATGTTATCGATTGTAAAACGAAAACAGTTACTTCAGTAACATAATCAAACTGTCGATAATTTCAGCTATCGATAGCAAGCCAGCATCAGAGCATATTATCGGTAACTTGTGATATTTACAGGATATCTGCTAGTCACGCTGCTAGTCACGCCCCCATCGAACTTCCTTTTTATTTTGCCTTTACACTTGGTGCATTTTTTACATTTTCATATGGCGCGCATTTTCATTGCATTTTCTCTGTTTCTTTTTTTTAGTCGGCCGTTGTTTTTGTTTTTCGCTCATTTCTTTTTGTATTTTTTCCGAGAATTTTCGTTGTTTTTTTCTGTTTTTTTGTTGTTTTTTTCCTGTATTTTTGCATGTTGTTCGCTTTTTGTGTTTTTCGGTTTTCTTCTTTTTAATTTGCGCGCCATTTTTTGCGCTTGCAGTTAATTTTTTATTGTTATTATTTTCATTGTGCCGCATCGCATCGCATTCACATCGCCATCGCATCTCATCGCGTTGGGCCTCCGTCGCCGCCAACGCCAACGCCGCCACTTGGTCAATTCGCGTTTTTTAGTCAACGCGTAAAATATGCTTAAATATTTTAAATTTAATCACACGCTTCGCTGGCTCTCGGCAAATACGTCAATGCATATGCAAACAAATAATGTAAAGGACAGGGGTGTGTTTGCCAAAGGGGAACGACGGTTTATTCTGCCCCCTTGCACGCCTGGGGGCAACTTCAATGCAACACGCATTGCTTTCCGCTTACAACATATCTCTCTCTCCCTCTCTCTCTCTCACTCTCTTCTTTTCTCTGTTCCCCTCTCCCTCATTCTCTGTCTCTCTTCTTTATCCACCTCGGGCTGCAGTTGACCACGCATTAACCGCAATTAAAGCTGCGATTTTATTGCACCAGTTTAACATAGTAAAGGCCCCTACCCTTTATGACTGACAGAAATGTCCCTTACTCGATTGAGCTGCTGTTTCCGATTGCATTTGGGGACTACTCTTTACTACTTATTAGTATTCACGTTTCTGATATTATTTATACACATTTCTTAGTTATAAGTCAGATTTTCCAACGGTTAGAATCACTTTTTGAACTAGTTCCACTAGCATTCACATTCGTTTTGTTAGGTACAATTAACTGATCGTTCCCAATTATACCTACATAACTAATCTAACTCGTATACCTAACTCTACATAACAATACTTAAGTCAACATTACTAATAAAATATAAAAATATAACTACAACTTTCAATAACATGTATTAACATATAATATATGTACATAACATTACCTTTTATTATTCCGTTTTTCGACCACTTTTGTTCTAATGCAATCATTTATTAAACTAGTTAAGGTGAACTTTTAATGAAATTATAAATTTGTTTTTGTATTATCTCTTTCAACCCCATTATAGTTCATATCAAATGAATCAAATTGGGTTAGTACAATTTCTTTACTTCTTTTCTTTTTATAAAACCACTTTTTGATCTAGTTAGTAAAGTAAATTTCGTATAATTTCGTATAACATTTAGTAGCCACAACAAGTTCCAATGGTTCCAATCCCCGTTTTGTTGCTCTTCAGCTTACTGTTGCAATTGGAACTAGTTTCAAGAGTGTTTCCCTAATATTGACTACTTCCATGTCTTGTAGTAGTTCTCTATCTGCATTGATGATCTCTCTGTAAACGACTTACAAGGGAACCGGATAACATTTTTCCCTTTTCCGTTCCCTTTCCAGTTCAGTTCTCAGTTCCAATTCCATCCAGAGACAAGTTTCGAGATTATGAAGGGCTTTTGACAAAGCATACACTAGTTTCTAGTTTAGGTTTCAACTAGGCAAATCTGCGTTCTTGTGTGTGTGGCTTGTGTGTATGTGTGTGGTGTATGTAGTGTGTGCACGTGGCATATTATACGGCGAAATGCCGCCGGAGCCGTTTGACTCCGATTTTGGTTTGTGGCCAAGTGAAATTTATATGCCCAAATATAATGAACCCGTAGCACCTGCACGTGTAGCCCGTGCTAACTGTCTGCAGCTGCAGTCCATCTCCCTCACTCTCTTTGTCTCGTTGTCTCTCTCTCTCTCTCTCTCGCTCCCTACCTCTTCCTTCTCTCTCTTCCACTGGCCACATTTACCTCAGCCCCAAAGCAGCTTTGCTGGCCCCAGCTTGTTGGCATGTGCCAGCGCCTGTGGGTCCGTTTTAAAGGGGAGCTGAGGCAACCTGAAGTGAGCAGGATAGAGAGGAGAGAAGAGAGTGAGAGACAGAGCAGGAGAAAGGGAGAGGAAGAGAGAGAGAGAGAGAAGGCACTATTGCTGCTGCTGGTGGCGTCCATCCGTGGGAAAGTTGAATTGGCGTCGCCAATGCATTTACTCCTGATACATAAACTCAACTCAGCTGAGTGGAGATGCCGCACTCCCCGTCTCCTTCTTCCTCCCGCTACCCCTCTCTATACGCCACTGCAGAGCGCTTCACTCGTGCCGTGTCTGTGTATCTGTGTGTGTGTGTGTGTGTGTGTGTATGCATCAGGGAAACAGCATGAAAATCATATTATAAATAAATTATGCAATTATAATTACACAAGAAAACTACTTGGGGCATAACAACTAACACACTAACACACAGGCGCGCACACCCTCACACGCACACACCTCCCACACACACACACTTGTACGCTTGAACGCCAGCAGCAATTTTCCTAGTGTGTCTCTCTCTGTGTAGAGTCCTGGCTGGTGCTGGAAAAATGCTTCAAGTTGTCATGTCAGGCGTGTGTGTGTCCCCCTCTCATACTCTTTCTCTCTCTCCCCACTTGCTGTCTCCCTCTCTCTGTGTGTGTGAACTGTCCTGGCGCCGAGCACAAATAGCACAAGTACAGGAAAATAATTACATTTTACGTGTTCCTATTAATCTTGCTGAGTTTTTAGTTTTAGCTTTTAGTTTTGGCTTCAGTTTTAGTTTCAGTTGTTGCCCACTAATTCACTTTTTCTTCTTCCTTGCTCCCTTTTCCTCTCTCTCTCTCTCTCTCTCTCTCTCTGTTCCTCTGTCTTGCTCCTTTTCTGCCCTGTGAATTCAATTTTCTTGTTTTCAGTTGTCGCTTCTCGGCTTATACCTTCCTTTGAGGCACACGCACTTAGTGGGAATTCTTTGTAGTGAAAGGCATATGAGTAATGACAAAGAAGGGGTGAAGAGGGAAGTTCCAGTATAGGTTGAGGAGCTCTAAAATTTACTCCTTATATTTTTTTACAGATATCGGCCCTGTAATTGAAGTCTAAACAAACAACGGGAGTGTATTGCTAGAACTTTGTGGGAACTCTCTTAGTTTTGTTGTCTTTCCAGTCGCAGCTTAAATTTATAGATCAATTGAACAACAGCACGTGGTTTTATAGAGCGAAACACATACATACAAATCTAATATCGTTTCATTTCATTTCGTACCCTTACGACTTGTTCCATTCCATTTTGTTCTTCTGTCTGAATTTCTATCTCGTTTCATTGTTCGTTGCGGCGTTCTATTCCGTTTTTCCCAGTTCTAATTTCCTTGTTAATCGTCATCTTTCTCTCTTCCTGTCTGTCTTTCACTTTCCATGTTCCATTCCGCTTGTTTTAGCTGTTCTTATTTCTTCAACTGTTTAGGATCGCTTTCACACACTCCGTTTCTCTCTCCCATCAGCTGCAATGGTTTTGTTTCTCTTTGTTTCTTTCTTTTTTTCCTCTCTCTCTCTCGCTCTCTCTCTCTTGTCATCTGCATTAGTAGATTTTCTCTATTGACTTCTCTCTTTCTTAAATCGTTCAATTCCGCATGTTCCAGTAATTGCTAATTCCCATTTCAGTTTCCCAATTACATCTGTCTCTTTCTAGGACTCCCATTTATCTCTATCCCTCTCGCTCCCTCTTTAAAATTACTCATAAAACCCACTGCCTCGCCCACCTCCCCCTCTCAGCATTAGAGCTAATTGATTTGCCTTATGAAAATTAGTTTTATTAGCCGATTTTCATTGCATTTTCCCGACACAACTTTTCCGCCAACTGAAATGAAGCTCGTTACATTTGGGTTACGACCTGCTTTGTTTTCCATTTGCTTTTCGAATAGTTTCAGTTTATTGCTCGAACGAGGAGTGTGTGTGTGGGGGAGACTCCCTTCAGGGCGTGGCAGATGGTTGGGGGAGAATCTGTGTAGGGGAGGGGGGGGGAGCGTGGCTTGCTGTTGCTTGCAACTAATTATGCTTTTTAGTATTTTGTAGTTTGCGCTTTTGTCACTTGGCAACAACAAAAGCCGCTTAACCCACTAAAGCCACAGAATTGAGGCAACTCTATCTCCCTCCAGCACCATCTCCCCTCCCTTTCGCATACACACACACACGCACGTAAATCTCATTAAAGTTGAGAGAACATGCTTCAAAATTAATTTCCGTAATTCTCCACTTGAGTTGGGGCGTTTATTCAACTTGTTTTATTTATTTGGGTTTCTTTTTTCCAAGCAGGAGGAACTAAAATTTAACATTGTGGGTAGCTGTGTTTGTGTGTGTGTGTGTTTATGTGTGTTTGTGTGCGTTTGTGTGTGTGTGTTTCTGTGTGTATGTGTGCCTGCGGGTAGTGAGCGTGGCCAATCCTTTTTCTGTGGTCAATTTACAGTGCAATTCGTGAGTTGATAATTAAATCGGTTTAAAGTTGTCCAGAGAGTGATAATTTTAGTGTGGGGCAAACAAAGAGGTAAGCAATACTTGACTATTAAATACCCTAAGTATCCACCCTTTATGTTTAAGTCTACAGTGTGCTTTTATTATGCTTTATTTGCATTCATTGGTCTTTCAATTCCCCATTCGTGCTTTCTATTCTTCCATTTTCTCCTCCTTGACTTTGAATGTATCCGGCACATTGTTATTTTCCGACTTGCAAGATGAAATAATTTCCCCTAAGGTTTCGCACTTGTCAATCAGGCCATGTAGAATTCTCAGTGTTTTTCCAGGCTTCTCCTCTCCGTTATCGTCTGCGTGGCGTTTTGCTTTCCTTCCGTATTCCGAGGATGTCCCAGCTTGATCGGCAATTTCTTTCTTCACATCTTCGGGACCTTCTTGTTTTCCCTTTGAAGAATCGGAACTCGAACCGGAACTTGAACTGGAACATGAACAGCAAGTTGAACAGCAACTTGAACCGGAACTTGAACCGGAACTTGAACCGGAACTTGAACCGGAACCTGAACCGGAACTTGAACCGGAACTTGAACTGGAATTTGAACCAGAACTTGAAGAGGAACTTGTACCAGAAGTTGAACTGGAACATGAACCAGAACTGGAGGCAGAACTAGAACGCGAACCAGAATGCGAACCAGAACGCGAACCAGAACGCAAACCAGAACGCGAACCAGAACGCGAACCAGAACGCGATCCAGAACGCGATCCAGAACTCGATCCAGAACTCGATCCAGAACTCGATCCAGAACTCGATCCTGAACTCGATCCTGAACTCGATCCTGAACTCGATCCTGAACTCGATCCTGAACTCGATCCTGAACTTGAACTGGAACATGAACGGGAACTTGAACTAGATCTAGGTCCGGGACGTAAACCAGAACTTGAACTTGAATTAGAACTTGAGGTGGAACCGGGACTTGAGCTTGAACTGGAACCGGAACTAGAACTTGTATCCGAATCGGAGCTTGTATTCAAATTGGAACTGGAGTCCGAACTGGAAATGAGCAAAGGCTTCACGGCTTCAGCTATGGGATTTGCCAGAACCATATTGGGTTGCTCCAAATCATCTGAATCGGTTTCAGACTCCGAGTCGGAAAGTGAATCGATTTCCATATTCTCGCAACCCTTGCAGTATTGTTTCTTGTATTCCTTGATGTCCCTTTCGAGCTCATTGCACTTTCGGTTCAAACGCTTTACGCGTGTCTCAAACGGTTTCCAGGTCTTATTTGCCATCGGCTCGTAGATGTATTTCTCCAAATAGCGTGATATCTCCGGGTTGTTGTTCTTGCAAGTTTCACACATACGAAACTCCGGGCATTGTCCACGGAAATTGCGACCCGGGAAGGCCTTGTAGCATTCCGAGCAGGTGAGCACATAGCTATCCTGGGCCATGGACACATTCGATGGATTGTTGTAGTTCTCCGTATCTGTATCCTCGCTGCTATAGCCACCCATTTTGGTCACCTCTTTGGCGCTCATTGAACCCTCCGATTCCATGATTGAGTTTTTGGCTTTCTCGTTCTTCAATGGGAATATCTATGGAATTCTTGATTTTTGGCTTTTTCGTTCTCCAATGGGAATATCTATAGAATTATTGAGTTTTTGGCTTTTTCGTTCTCCAATGGGAATATCTATGGAATTCTTGAGTTTTTGGCTATTTCTTCCTTCAATGGGAATATCTATGGAATTCTTGAGTTTTTGGCTTTTACGTTCTCCAATGGGAATATCTATGGAATTCTTGATTTTTGGCTTTTTCTTCCTTCAATGGGAATATCTATAGAATTCTTGAGTTTTTGGCTTTTTCGTCCTTCAATGGGAATATCTATAGAATTCTTGAGTTTTTGGGTTTTTCGATCTCCAATGGGAATATCTATGGAATTCTTGAGTTTTTGGCTTTTTCGTCCCTCAATGGGAAAATCTATGGAATTCTTGAGTTTTTGGCTTTTTCTTCCTTCAATATGAATATCTATGGAATTTTTCAGTTTTTGGCTTTTTCGTTCTCCAAGGGGAATATCTATGGAATTCTTGAGTTTTTGGCTTTTTCGTTCTCCAAGGGGAATATCTATAGAATTCTTGATTTTTGGCTTTTTCGTTCTCCAAGGGGAATATCTATAGAATTCTTGAGTTTTTGGCTTTTTCGTTCTCCAATGGGAATATCTATGGAATTCTTGAGTTTTTGGCTTTTTCTTCCTTCAATGGGAATATCTATGGAATTTTTCAGTTTTTGGCTTTTTCGTTCTTTAATGAAAATTTCTATAGAATTTTTTAAGCTTCAGAACTTTTCGTCTCGTCAGTTTCCGACTGCTTCACAAAGGGTTTTGCCCTGATTTTTCCTGCACTGCCTACTTGATACTTCGTTTCCAACAACCATTTTCGTTGTCTAACACTGCTATACAGAGTGTAATGAGTGCTTAGGCAACACTATTCTAACAGACTTGCAACACTAGCTTGACTATCTTGCAACACTGCACAAGATGATGCCCAGTGTTGGACATTGCATTTCATAAGTTTTGCTAAGTTCATCTAGCTTTCACACATTGCAACACTGCAAAAGAAGGTGCTCGTCTTGGTGATTATCAGGCGCTGCTTGACTTTGTTGTGTCCAGTGTTGGGCAACGAAATTGCTGAGTACGAATAATGTGACATTACATTGCAAAAATGAAATTAGAGCGATTGACGTGTCCAAGTGACTTCCAGTGTTGGGCAAAGTGTTTGTTAAGTTATTTCTACATTGTTCTTCGTTTCCCTGCCACATCTAGCTGAAAGGTATTCACCTTCATTGCACACATATCCTCACTTTGCAGCCTGCCTGCCTGTTTCACGTTGACAATTTTCGCATTTAAATTTTGGGCATACGGCAAAATTAGCTGGAAAAGCTTCTTAGGGAAATTCGGAAATGCAGCGCGAGGAAAATCGCAAAGCGGCTCGACGGGCGTATGTATCAATTATGCGAGCGAGTGTGTGTGTATCAGTGTGTGTGTGTGGTATGTGTGTTAGCATGTATGTGTGTGTACTCGTATGTGTGTCTCCAATGGCCGGCGTCATTTGCCTGTTCGGCGGCCGAGGCATTCTGGGAATGCTTCGCTCCGTTTTCAATTTAGTTTTGCGCCAAGAGAGAGAAAGAGAGGAAGACGGGAATAGGGAAATAAGGGAATAGGGGAGCGCAAGCGAGTGGGAAGAACAGCACAACGAACACCTGCCAATGCCGTGGTGCATGCAACAATGGGGCAACCAGAAAAGAGTTGGCTTAGCTAACAACAGGAGGCAGCGCAAGAGCGAAACAGCGTTAGAGCGACTGCAAGTGGGAGTGGAAGGGAGGGTCGCAGAGGGAGGGGGAAGAGGGAATGGAGCATGGGGACTGGGATCGGAATTGGGATTGGGATCTCGCTGTCTGCCTGCTGCTGCTGCTGCTTTGGTCCATTGGAGGCGCCACTCAATTCAAATGAATCCCCGTTTGGCTGCCACTTGACAATGGCTACACACACACACACACAAACTGGGGAACACACACACAGGCACACACACACACATATATAACCACACACCTGCAGAGCGAGACGAGTCAGTGAACTTAATTTGGTCACACACAATTGATTCTTTTTACCAACACACACACACACACACAGACCTCCTACACACATTTAGCTGTTATTGTTGTGGCAGTTGCAGCCAGCGTTGTCAATTAAAAATGGCTAAAAGTTGGCTGGCAATTTTAAATTTCTTATATCATAAAAGTGCCAAATATCTCAAATCTGAAGTCATTTTTTGTTTGTTTGTCGTGTTCAGGTTAGTTAAAATATGATTAGGTTAGATTACAGTAGGTGAGGTTAGGTCAGACTCAGTTATTGAAACCATTGAGATCATCTCGACTAATGATATATCTAATTTTATAAGAATAACTGAGTTCTAATATACTCGTAATGTAGGAAATAAATATAAATGAATATTAAAATATTTAACCTATGACGAATAATAATTTTGTAAATAGTCAAAAATCTTTTAAAGAATTATGAACAAACTTCAACTACGTAGCCCAAGCACCTTTAACAGTCTATATAAGTAAAATCTTAGTATATATACCACAATATAGTATACAGTATGAGTAACTGTTTATACAGCATCGTAGTCAGTATACCATAGAAGTACTATACATACTCTACCATAAGTATACTTTTTGCCGAGTAGTCGCCATTCAACTTTAGAATCTTCTCTATTCAACTCATTTTTAGTGTGTACAATGTCAACAGAGATTCCCTCTCTTGATCATGTTCTTTTCATTTTTTTATTGGCTTGAAAATGGCTAAACTGCCAGCACTGGCGGCCAACGGTGAGCAACATCAGAAGCTGCTACTGCCATCAAGACCTGGCGACGTTTTGTTACCTTTTGCGAAACTCGTTTTGTAATTTGTGGCTGAAACAATGCAATTAAGATGACATTAAGTGAAGTTCGTCCTCGCACTGCCCTCCCCCGACCAGTCTGTTTTACTACTCTCTTTCTCTCGTTGCTGCCACATGCCACATGCCATCTGCCACCTGCTGGCTTCTGCTTCAGCTACGATTGCGATTTCTATGCCATATGCAGTTGCAGCGACAGCTTTAGTTATCTGCCGTACGCCGCAGGAGACTTCTCTATTGTCCAATTGCCTTTATCTGCCTTCCTCTCTCTCCCTCTCTCAATCTCTCTCTCTGTCCCTCTTCCACCTCGTATGCTGTGTGTATGCAAAGGTAATGACATCAAAGAGGTCATTCCTGTGGCCAATTTGACACACGCTCTTCGCTTTTAGCATACAACATTTCCTTCACTTTGACAGCAGGCAACATTTTGAGGTTGTCACTCATTGTTCTCTCTCTCTCTCTCTCTTGTTCTCTCGCTTTGTGGGCTGGCCAACAATTTCAATAAATTTGCCGCAAAATTTCAACTCCTTTAACAATTGAGCTGAGCATATTTGCTGAATTGCCGCATACTTCAGGATGCTTAAAAAGATGATGCAGTTCTTCAAGTATCCGTTGGCAAGTTGTGAAAAAGAAGAAAAAGGAAAGAAAGTTATTAAGAGAGAGAGAGAGAGAGAGGAGAGAGAGGGAGTAAGAGTTGCATGAGAAGTCCATGAGTGGAAAGGAAGTTTCGATAGGCAATTTGTGGTAAGCAAATGAGAGGAGTAGAAGTAATGAGAGAAGGAATCAAGTTTGAGTGGTGGGATCAATCTTTGTATGCCTTAAAAAAGGATTGTTAAACTTAGAGAAAGTCAATTATGTAGGTGATATGATATAATAATATAATCATCATAGTTGTTATTTTAATACATGTTTACGAATCATTTCATTGTTAAGAAGAGGAAATAGGTTCAAAATAGGTTACCTTCTACAATATTTATAATATTCCCAATAATATTTATAATATTCCCAATAATATGATTAGGCGAAACTCTGAATTGACATATGAATCGCATTATCTTCTTCTTAAGATGTCTACAGTTACCACTTACAGGGTATCCCAGTTCGAGTACTTTTCCATCACAACGAAAATTAGAGTTATAACTCTGTGAATGCAATTGGCACCAGGGTGCATTTGCTGGATGCGCTTTGATGATGACCAGAATGCACCAAATGCAGCCCTGTACCCCTGCACCCCTCACTATGCCCCATGCGCCCCTTTTGGTTGCACCACTGCTGTCTTGGGCTGTAAAACTCTTGGCCAAGTTGGTGAGCTTGACTCAAAAACATTCCGTACCATTCCGAGCATAGTCTGACACAAAGATAATGCTGCGGATGGCAAAAAAGATTGTGAATTGTTAACCACACACATACATACATACTCACTCACACTCACACACACAGACACACACACACGTCTGTCGTCTGGCGGAAGGACTCTGCTGCTTGGCACGTACACAAGCATGTGGGCCTCTGTTTGGTCTAGGCAGGGGCTGGGGGCAGGGGGATTAGGAGGGAGGGGGCATGTGACAAAAGCAGCTGCCTTTTGTTTGACTAGCGCGCCCTTGGCCTCCTCCCACTACACTCTCCCCCCACCCTGTCCGCTCTCGCTGTGTGTGTGTGTGAGCTCAAGCATTCAAATAATTAAACTCATCAAGTTGCCTTATGAGCATTTCCAGCGCGACCTCCCCCCATCCCCCTTGCCCTGCGTGTAGTCTAATCTTCTTTGTTTTCTTTTTAGCACAAAGTCCTCGTTCTCCTTTGCACCCCTCCTTGCCCCGTTGCCTTCCCCCTTTCCACTTCTATTCGCCATTTGCGTCCTTATCGTGGCGTAGGACAGGAGGACGCGCCTACACGAGCTGTGGGCACGCATAATCCTTGATCTTTTGTTAGTTGTTTGCTCAACTTCTGCTTTACCTCAGCTCAGCTCACCCTCTTCCCCCTCTCCCCCTGCCTTTCTCTTGGGCTGCGCTGTTTGCTCTCGCGTGCCTCCCTTTTGTTACGCCTCTGCCTCTGCTATCTCTCTAAATTATTAATTAAAGTATTTAACAAATATGCAAAAGTTTGCCCTGAGCACCAGCAGAGCCCGCTTTGCGTACACCCTCTCCACCCCCATCTATACCCCTCCCCCAGCACTGTGCCGCTACGCTACTCTCTGCTCGTCACGCCCAACAGTGAAGGCCTTTGTTGCGCCCCCTTTTCAGCCAGTTCATTCTGCCTGCAAATTGTCGACTAGTTAATAATGTGGCCAGCACACACGCACACCTCTCTCTCTCTCTCTCTCTTTCTATTTTTCCCTCTCTCTAGTTCCCCCGTCTCCCTCTCACATACACAACTGTCATGTTGACTTTGCATCTTTTTGAAGTTTCATCGCCGCATCAAAGACATTTGGCAAATAGTTCTAAACTCTGACGATGATTTCGTGTTACTCCACACACGACTCTGGCGATAGTCCTTGGAGTAGTTAGAGAGGCATGTCCTGGCCAAAAATTCAACAAGGCACTTCAAATGGGATTTCTACTCTGTCATTTTCGCAAATTAGTTGAGGTTACAGAAGAAGAAGATTTGCTGTGGTTTTTTTAAAAAGACTACCCTGCATTTTATGAGGTTTCATTGCGTTCTTTTAGATGTCTGAACTGGGAAAAAGGGCGGATAGGTTGAACAATATATATAGTATATCTACTGCATAGTGTTTTCTAGAAATTATCTCTGTTTAACAAAGTAAAATTATGTATTGAAAAAGGAAAGATCCCCAGTTTAACAAATAGCCATTTACATGATAAGTATTATAAAATATTCCAATGAAAACTTCTCTGCAAGACAAGACGAATCATATTACTAAAATCTGCTGAGGCATTAAACTAAATAGTTCGTATAACACGAAATATAGTAAAGCAATGTAATAGAGTTAAATGATATACAGATGGTTTAGGATACACAAGTAGAATAAAGTATATTATATATTTATGGCAATAATTGCAGAATATTTCATGAAAGTATCTTAGGTTAATTGCCCATTCTTAAAGTGTTTCTATCGTTTAATTATCATCTCTGGTGCATTACTATATAGAGATTATCAGGCTGTTTTCTAAGACTATATACAGATCTATAAAAGATTTTATAGAGCAGAAAAATCTCTCTTTGTTTGTTTTTTAATTTATCTTACTCTATAGCAACTAATATATTTATTAATATATTTATATTATATATGGCGTAGAATAAACTTCTTAAATGATTAATTTTTCTTATATGATATACTCGTATATATTCATTACTAAATATAAATATTTGTATTATATGGTATATTTATTATATGATTCCTCTCTCTCATCTCAATATCTTCCACATTTACTTGGCTTGCATTGCAATCACAGTCTTTCTCTTGCCTCATGCTTTGAGCTGAACGTGGGTTTATTTCTCCAGCCATTTTCCCGTCAGATTCAGCTGTTCCTCTGTCTTGGTGGTGTCTTTAGATTGTGATTCTTTCTTTCTTTCTTGACCAAACTGACTGTAACTGGATTTAGTTCACGGGTTGACTTGACGCTTTCGCTTGGGACCTGTTTAACTTACTGCCAAGCATCCACGCACGCACTGGGGTTAACAGGGGTCGAAGTGCAGCAACCCCACGCCTCTCCCCCTTGCCCTGTTTGCTTCCCCTTTCCCTTGTTTGGCTTATAGCATGGAAATCCTTTTTGCGTAAATCCCCCGACTACATTTGACCACAGCGAGGCAGCGAGGCACATTTACGTAAGCTGATTACGCGCGACTCGAGTCCTGCTGACCATTAGCGTGGATAGGGTAGACTGGAGGGTGGGAGGAAGCTGGCAAGAGAGGGATATAGTTCGCTGCTCTTCCTCTCCTTCTCGCTCATTAGAAGCGAGCGTTGCTCATAAATATTTGCAATGACAGCTGCAGGAATGTCAAGTGTGTGTTGCATACTTTGAATTACATATGAGGGGAGCGAGACAGAGACAGAGACAGGGAGAGTGAGTGGGAAAGAGTGAGAGAGGGGGGAGTGAAGTGTGTAGAGTGGCGGGTTGCATTTTTAACATATTCACCACGCATGGGGCGAGTGGTTTGCGGTGCCTGCGGTTGCTGTCAAAAAATGTAAACGTTCCCGTTGGCACTTAAACAAAACGAGAAGAGGCAGCAGAAGAGTACAAGAAGAGGGAATCAGAGAGAGAGAGAGAGACAGAGAGAGGAAGAAGAGTCAGTAGATAATGATGAAGAAAGCACAGGCTGCCTGACGATGATGATGATGATGATGCTGGTGATGCCTGCTCTTTAATTCAAATGCAAAGCAGAGCAGGGGCAGGGCAGGGAAGGGCGCACAGCCTCGACCCGCAGTTGCATTTGAGAGAAGCGGGTCAGGTAGATGATAAGAGGGGTCACATGGGGAGCGGGGTAGTCAGAGACTTGGACAAACCCTACAGTTTTGGCGAGTGCTCAACGCTTCATGATAAATAATGCAGCAGCAGCGCAGCAGTCAAGGGTGTCGAGCAGCAGCAGGCAGAGATCTGCATAGGCGCTTGGCAGGAGAGAGGCTGAAAAGAGGGGGAGAAGAAGGGAACGACTTTGCCTTAGAGCAGTTTTCTTCAGCTGTCGCTGTCAGCCGGCAACAACGACGACGACTTACCTGGCCGAGCAGGCAAGCCTGACTGCTGCGCTCTCCCCCCCTTTGGGCTGTGCCGCTTGTCATTGTGCCTCCCCTCCCCACCGCTTTAACACAGCATATTTTGGTAGAGGAGGCAGGCAGGCACTGTTGACACATAGTTTGTAGTTGGCAAACAGTAGCAGCAGCAGCAGCAGCAGCGGAGGCAACAACTGTGCCGACCTGAAGATGCTTTGTATAAATTTGAATATTTAACAGCAGCAGCAGCAACAACAACAGCACAAACAACGTTTCACTTGGTATTCGACCTGCGTGCACTGAGAGAAAATTCTTGGCATACATTGTGAGAAATTTTACTGAGCGATGCGAAAGAGAGAGGGCGAGGGAGGGGGAGAGTTGTGGTTAGAGCAGATGCAGAGATGAAGGTTGCTTTAATTTGCTTTGCTTTAATTAATAGTATTTTCGAGAATCAAAAACGGATCCATCTTTATTTTATATTTACAGCTATCAGATAAGACTGATTTGAATGCATTTATTCAATTGATTATGCAATACTTTCGGCTTGAAGGACGTTTCTTTAGTATCGATCTAATTTGTTTAGCAAATACCATCGTAGTCGTTCCTGAAATATCCAAAAACAGTGTGGATTCAGCATATTGAGCATTTACTTGATCTGGTAATTTCTGATTTCATTGCATTATATATTGAAACTGGACTGTATAGGCTGCCAATTCTGCAACACTATCGGTACATCGATAGATTTTGTTGAGCAAATACTATCGTACTACACTTTGAAGAAACCAAAGAGAGCAATCTATAACTTCTCAGCCCATTATACTTACGCTTCATCCGAATAATCAAATTTG
This sequence comes from Zaprionus davidi, assembly GCA_018903715.1. Classification (NCBI taxonomy): domain Eukaryota; kingdom Metazoa; phylum Arthropoda; class Insecta; order Diptera; family Drosophilidae; genus Zaprionus; species Zaprionus davidi. Next base: position 2,628,795 of record JAEIGL010000001.1, on the reverse strand, counting down.
TAGTAACACCCGCTAAAGTTATAAACAATAACCCATCCCTGGAATAAAAACAACTAACGATTTGCTTGACATTTAGCTTTATATTCATTTATTTATTTAGTTTTATTTTATTTTAATTAATTCATTAGTTTTATTTATTCTTAGACCCTTGATATCCTCAGAAGTGTGTGTGGTTTATTTTTATATTTGTATAATTCAACTTAATACGCTTAAAATATTTATTAATTAATACATATACATAGATAATCGGTATTATAATTAGTATTATTGGTATTATTTGTATTATTATTATTATTATGTCCGCTTGCGCTTGCTTGGTAATATAATGCCATATATAATTGTTCATTTATCGTAATGTATATATATATATATAGATATATATACTGGTTCATATGCTTAGGTTTTTACGATCTGTTATACTTTACGAGTATCTTGTGAATCATTTTCTTGTATGCCCTTCTTTCTTCATTGTTCATCATTATATTCTTCATTTTGCCTCGCTTTGCTCGGTTTCGCGAGGGGTTTATCGCTTTTCACTAGGTTTACAAAAAAAAAATGCATTTTGTTTTTGTTTTTCTCTCGTTTTTTTGTTTCATTACATTTAGTAGAATTTGTCCTACAGTATTTTGTTTTCTTTCAGTATTTTCGGTTTCGGTTTATTTTCTATTTGGGTTCATTTTGTGAAATACATAGTTGATATTCTACAATTTTTAAGTGTGGTTTCTTTACGCTTTTGGTTTCTTCATCTAATAAATATAATTTGTTCTTCTCGATCGTTATCTTATCTTCTTGGTATTTTCTGCTTCTCTTTCTTTTAATAACTGTCGCTTGGTATTTTTATTTAGTATTATTTATTATATCTCATAAATTCTTGTTGTTGCTAAATTTTGTTTTCTGTTTACGTTTCCTCTTCGCTTCTTCTGCGTTACATTCGTCTTCTTCTTGTTCTTTTGTTGTGGGCTGTCTGTATATGTGTGTGTGTGTGAGGGTGTATGAAGTCTGTGTGTGTGTGTGTGTGTTTTTTAAGTGTGTGCAAAACGTTTAAATGTTAATTTATCTCAATTGTTTCCCTGTTTCTTTATTCGCTAAGTATTTTTCGCTTGACTTTGCCTCTAACATAAATATACTAAAATACCATTTTATATACATATACATAATTTTTTTTTTTTATGTTCTTTTGTTTCTTTTATTTCTTGTTCTCGTTTCTTTAAGCCATCTTCTTCTTCTTCTTTATCTTTATCGTGAGCCATTTTCTCTCATTTTGTTTGGCTTTCTTATGTGTGTGTATATTTTTGTTTTTTGTTGCTTTTGAAGCAATTTCATATTTTTTGTTGTTTTTCGTTTTTGGTATTTTTATTTAGTTTTTAGTTTTCTTTTGTTTTTATAGTTTGCTTTTGTTTTTTACTCTTGCCAAATTCTAATAGGTAACTGACTCCTGCTCTTTATGAATGGTTTTTGATTTTCTTTTGGGGTTTTTTCGGGGATTCGTTTTTGATTCATTTCGTCGAATTGGGGCTCTTGGATCGTTGCCAATTAACAGAAGAAAACCGCGATAAACCGAACCAAAATGGTACAGTAAACACACAGAAATACTAAGTACATACCGGTTAAATACCAATTGGTTATTAGTTATCGATAATTGTGTGAATTATTTCATACCATATATATTTTTATGTAGTTTTATATATCTATATATGTATTCTATATACTTAGTATTTTCTTTACATTTATCGTTTTCGGTATTTTTTGTTTTTAGATGCGAGCGACAAGAAAAGCCACACTGAAAAAAAAATTGGTTTGGTGCTATATATGATGGCGTTATACAACACTAGTTTACCACCGTTCTTTAGTTTACGTTTACGTTTTTTAGCCTTACGAAATATATACACAAATCTAACGGTTGTAAGGGCTGTCTGTCCATTTGCCAAGCTAAAACTAATTTATCGGTTATCGGTTTTTTATTTCGTTTCTTTTTCGCATTCGGTTTTCTATTTGATTTCGCCCCCGATACGAGTAGCACAGAAGCTTTTGATATAACGCTATGAACTTTGTATGCAAGCATGTATGTGTGTAGATGGATGTATGTATGCATGTATGTGTGGCACACACACACGATCCTACACATACACAGACATACAATACACATGCCACCATGATGTAGTGGGAGTACACACATACACATACATGTGTAGATAGCTTAGGTCGGGTGCGGTGTTTGCCAAGTTCTATTTGTATCGTTACAAACTATCGCTAAACGCTATCGTTTATCGGTATCGGTATTGTTATCGCTATAGTTATCTTTATCGTTATCGTTATCGCTATCGTTAGTTTTAGTTTAACGCCAATTGCCCAATGTTGTTTCTTCTGTGTGTGTTTCTGTGTGTCTATTTCTCTTTCTTCTCTCTTCTCCTGCTGTCTTCCGCTCACTTCTCTCTTTGGCCACATTTCTTGTCTAAAAAAATTTTCATTTCATTATTTTTTTTCAAACTAATTCAGCAATTTTTAGGCCCAGTTCTCTACATACAGTTAAAGTTTCGGTTTTTAGCTTGTTTTTTTTTTCATTTATCACTTAAGCACTAAAAAATACCCCCTGAAAAAAATGTTTAATTTTATAGCTAAGTTATCGCCTGCTTTTTCCTCCCTTCCATTTCTTGCTTCTGTTCTTCCTTTCTTTTCTCGCTTGCAATAAATTCGATAAGCACCAATTTATGAAATCAAAATTTCAATTGAAAACGCAAACAAAAATGAAAACTCAGTGTGCGATGTGATGTTGTGTGTTTGTGGGGTGAGGGGGTGTGTGCGTGTGTAAGCCATGTTGCATGTAATTGGACGGAAAATGAATCAGCTGCATGTGAATATTTCTCGTATGTGTGTGTGTGTGTTTTGTGAATGGAAAAACGAATCAACTCATCTCATCTCTCACGAGTCAGCTCCATTTTCAAGCTAGATTTAGCTATAAAATCGGCTGTTACTGCTGTTGTAATACTGTCATAGTTTGTAGTTGTTGTATTTGTTGTTGTATAAGATTTATTTTTTATTGATTTATCATTTCTCTGCTCGTTTATTGTGTAAAATGCAATTTGCGTTTCGTGTGTGGAAAAGCGCAAAGAAAATCTTACAAAATAATAACAAAACATTCGATATATATAATTTACATAATTTTACAGTTTGACAATCGATAATTATTACATATAGAATAGTAATCATAATAGTTGGCTTAGTTTCGAAATTAATAATAATTAAATAGAGAAAAAAATCGACCCCCCATTTAAAAAAGTAATAAATTAATTAAGTTAAGTGTACTTAAAAAAAGTTCAAAGTTTTTTCAGCTAAATTTCAATTGTTTTCTGTTGATAATTTATAATTTTGCATGTTTTTCGTTTTTAATTGTTTCAAACATTAATTTTGCTTGACCTGTGTGTGTTTTGTATTCTCTCCCATATTGGCGGCGTCGTTTTACAGTTACAGCTATGTATCGTATGTATGTGTTACAGTTAGGGTTACAGTTACAGTTACAATTACAGTTACAGTTACGTTTTATGGCGCATATTGTGAGTGTGTGTGTGTGTATTTGTGTGTTTATTATTATTTTTCTTCTTTTGTTTTCGCATTTTAATTAAACTGCTGCATTCTCTATAGTTTAAATATGGGTTCTTTCTTTCTTAATTTGTTTAGTATTTTAATGTTGGCTATATAGCATGAGCATGAGTATCTCTATCTCTTTCTAGCTGCTTTTCTCTTGCATTTCTCGATTCTGTTTGGTCTAGACTTGGCATAATTAGCTACAACTGCGAGACGCGCCCCCTCCAAATAACTATGCATCATATTACGTTTTCTTCTTCTTCTGCTCTTTCATCTCTGCTTTCTTCTTCAGCTCTTCTCTGCTTTCTTCTTCAGCTCTTCTCTGCTCTTTTCTTCCTCTTTCTTATATACAATTCTGTCGTTTCCCACAAGCGTTGCGTGTCTCTCCAGAAACTATCGCTAAAACTATCGCATAGTCGAAATCGAAAATCAGACCTTTGTATAGACAAATATTGTGAGGTTCCTTCTGTGAGCAACCTACTTGGGACTTGATTTTGTTCTTTCCACCCAATAGTTTAAGCGATAGTATTGATATTCGAAACACGCGCCTGCTTGTATACTACACTTCTTCAGCTTCTTTCCTTTGCTCAACTTTAGCTCTGCCTGTGAAGTGTGTCCAGCATGTGTGTGTGTGTGTGTGTGTATTGGTGATTTGTTTAAAACTATACCAGTCTCAAAAAGCTCGAGTACCACGACTAAACAAATAAAAAAAATTGTTTTCTCTTTTTTCTCATTGTTTGTTTTTTTCCTTGCTCTAATCTGCAACTACCTTTCTTCGCATGCTCTTCTCATATCCTTCCTTCTCCTACTACTACCTCATCTGCTTCTTCTTCTTCTTATTGTTTGTATGTGTGTATGAATGCATGTACATTTACACACATTATGTGTGTGTGTGAGTGTGTGTGTGTGAGTGTGTGTATAAATAGTTTGGGGGACTTAGGTTGTCTAGTATAACTAACATCTATATATCTGGGGCATATGCGTACGTACGCCATATAGCACTATGCACATACATATATATCGTAGCACATATATATCATACACATACAGACATATATGAAGAAGCAAACGCTATATGCTCTAGTATAGTAATATCAATACTATATACGTATTATTATTATAATTATTATATTTTATTACCGTTATGCATTTGCTCTGTCGCATCATCTAGAAATCTAATCGATTTGAAAAAAAAAAATTGTTTAGCTTAAAAAAAAAACGTACGAACGAATTCGATTAACATATATATAGATATATATATCCGTATGTAGGCCTATTATAATTAGTATTTAGTACAGTTGACACCCTGCCATTTGGGGCCATATAATACTCGCCGATAATTATATAAATATTTCAATTTATTTATTATTTACTTTTCAGATTAGTTTAGTGGTGTGTGAGAGAGGGAAAGAGGATCCTTCCTCCAGCCCTTCTCTCGCTACTCCTTCATGATGATGATGATAATGAAGCTAACACGCAACCGGTTCGGCATCGGGATGCTCATCGGGCTTGGACCAAGTGAGACTTCGTCGCCGTCGCGCATTGGGCACACCCGCTGCACCCCCGGTGGCACCCTTCTTCTTCACGAACTTGATGTTGTAGGGATCCTCGGCCAGTTCGGGGTACAATGCCACATCGTGTATGTACTCACCCTCATAGTTGTTGGCATAGCTCTGCTTGAGGATCTCATCGGACTCCTGCTGGGTCCACTCAAGCACTGTGGTCAGGCCACTGCGAAGTGCCTCCTTTTCGCGGTGCCAGGCCTTGCGCACTGCCGTCAGCTTGGCGTGATGCATCAGGCGCTGCTGCTCCTTGGCCACAGTGGTGCCATACCGCAAATTGATGATGGCATGTGCACCGTGTATCTTGACATCCAAGTAGTTGCCACCACCACCACCACCACCTCCCCCATTGGAGGAGCCTGAAGAGCCGCTGCCTGAGGCACTGCCCGAAGCAGCACCCGCTGCGCCGCCCGCTTGCGACTCGCGGGTGATCTCATGGAACGTTGTATTCACCTGACCCTGCAGCCGCTTCAGTTGTTGTCGATCCTCGCTGGCGCGCCACGCCTCCTCCTTGACAAAGAAGAACGAATCCTGCTGCGCATTGTGAACCACAAAAGTGAAGGGCAGCAACTTGGAGCGATTGAAGACGCTCGTGTAGACATCGCGATAGATGGCATTCGCTGCCGGCACACTCGATACTATCGCTTGACCATCTGCACTGCGTGACACGACAATACCTTTGCCGAAAGGTGGTTCCGTGTCCGAGCCAATGCTACGTGGTGAAGGATCCATAACGTCACACTTCAGTGCGGAACGTGGTGGTGCCGAGAGCTGCTCAAAGTCGGACATGCGTCGCACATTCAGATGCGCCAGGAAGCCACTCTCCACAGCCATGGTGGGTATATTATCGAAGGGTCTGCGCATATTCAGCGCAATGGGATTCGTTGGTGGACGACCCCACAGTGCAGGAGGTTGCCACAAGTCACGTGCCAGCTGTGGCATCAGATTGCCCACATTGTAGCCCAGCGTATGCAACCAGCTGGCAAAGTCCGATGGGTAATGACGCTGCTGACCCACATTGATGGGATCGTTGCCATTGAAGCGATACAAATGCAGACGAGTCGGTGTAATGATGCGCTCCGCCACACGTTGCCAGTCGGGCGACATCCATTGGCCAATCAATGGATCATAGACACGTCCGTCGCCCATGTGAACCAACGTTGTCACTTGATCCAGAATGCCGCCACAGAAATCGATGGGCAGATAGAGATACGGATTCGAGTCGTAGACGATGTGACCGAATGGTGAGCGCATTATCTCACGAATACCCTCGCCATATTGATTGAAGAGCATCAACGGGGTGCCGCTCTGATCGGTGGCCACGTAATACTTGTGCCGATACACCTGGGCGTAGATCAAGTGCCCAACATCATCGTAGGTAAGCGACATTAGCTTGCCATCGCGTGGTGAATAGATCTGTGACACCTCGTAGGGTCGCTGCTGATTGGTGTAGAAGAATTGGGTGACATTGCCAAAGTTATCTTTGCGTGTGGTCAAGCGCTTCAGATGATCGTAATAGTAGCGCACATCGAATCTGCCGCGCTTGGAGGCACGCACCAGCAACCCTTGGGTATTGTAATGGAAGCGTTCCTCGCGTGCATTCTGCGCCACCAAGCCGCGTCCATCGTATTTGTATTGTCCCTCGCCGAACTTGACAATGCGATCCTGATTGTTATACTCCATGGGGATAGTATTGCCACGATATGTAAGCGACAGCAGATTGCCGTTGTCATCGTAACGGAAGCCCCAAGGCTCCTGTGCCTCAACGCCCACGAGTTGTCCATCGCAGTCCCAGGTGTAGTTCTTCACATTGGTGTAGCTGTTCGCCGCCACGTTGCGTGTGTAGGTGCGCGTCTGTGAGATGCGTCCGTGCACACCGTAAGTGAACTCCATGCGGAACACCTCGAGCCGATGAATGGACAATGCCATGCGTTGGGTCTGGAAGCGACCGTCCACGGTGCGTGTAAATCCGGCAGTGCCATCATGCAGTTGGGTCTGATTCAATGCCGGGCGACTGAACTTGAACTGGCCAATCAGACTGGGTTGACCGGTGCGTCTGTCGTAGGCATACGCCTGGCTAGGCAGGCTCTGGCCACCGATGCGTCCCTGCAGAGCGATGACACGCAGTTGACTGTCGTATTCATAGCTGAATTTGGCATTGCTCAGTCCCGTCTTGGCCACATAATCGATACGCTCTTCGGTCAAGAGACCCGCAGAGTACTCGAAGTCCCAGCGATACTCGAGCTCGCGTTCAGCATGCGACACTGTGCTGGGCATGCCTGTTGCCTCATTGTACTGGAACTCACTGCGTCCATCGCCATGCACCACCTCAGTCAATTGCCCGGCCGCATTATAGCGATACACAATGCGAGCACCATCGCCGGGCAGAATGGTCTGGAGCAGAGCACCCGCATGACTGTAGTGCTGCAGATAGGCTCGAGTACTGCCCGGTGGGGTGTAGGTGCAACGAATGAAACCGATCGAGGTCTGCATGCTGAAGCTGTGTCGTGTGCCCGAGGGCAGAACAACGTGCCGCAAGCCACCTGCGTCATCGTATTGCAGCACAAACTTGCGCTGACTGGCCAAACCGATCTCAGAGACAAGATTCCAATCGTTGTACACAAACGAAATGATGCCGTCCTGTTGCGAAGTGATCTCCGAGAGCAAGCCATGACGATCGTAGCTGTACTTGAGCTCCGCGGGTCCCCAGGCCCAGCCCTCGACACGATTGAACCGATCGTAGGTGATGTTCACGGGGAAACCATTGGTGGGGTAATACGACTTGGGCAGTCCCGACTGATCGTAGGCGACAATCAGTATCGGGGTGCGCTGTGCATCGTAGAAGGTCTCACGATTGGTGTACTGATCGAATTCGACGCCGATTACACGCGATTGATTCACCCAGATCTCACGATTGAGCGTCTGCTGTGGATTGCGCACATCCCCGACCAGATTGTAAACGGAATACATTGAGTTGGTCAGACCATCGCCCATGGTGACGCTCTGATGGGACCACATTGCCAACATTTCAGCCTCAACTGGCAGAGCGGCCTCGAGCAGGGGATGACGAGCGACCGCCGAAGCTTCGACAACAACTCCATTGGCACCGTGTATGGTCAATGTGTTGTTGGCCTTCAATTCAGCATCTGCATGGGCACGTCCACGCTTCAGGAACGTCGATCGTACGCCACCGAGCACGAGCAGTTCGTTGGCATCGCCCGAGCTGCGTTCGCGAGAGAAGAGCGACTCGACCGACGCGTGCACATAGACAGTGAGTCCCTTGTTGTCGGCCAACTGCGAATTGATGCGTACGATTTCTCCGCTTGGCAGAATCATTCCAGTGACACGTCCGAACTCATCGTACTGATAGATGTAGGTCTCGCCGCCAGAGGAACGTGAGTTCAACAATCCCGTATTGCTGTCATAGTCCAGTTCGATCTCTTGACGTCCCTTCTCACTCAGTTTGGTCATGATGCCAATGCCATTGATCTGTATCTCCGACTTGTGATCCTGTGTATTCTCAATGGAGCTAACCACATTGCTGTAATCGCGCAGGAACTGAATCTTATTGCCCGACGCATCTGTGACTGTGGAGAGGCGACCGAAACTTGTGTTCTTCGAGTAGAGGAAGGAGTAACGAGTCTTGCCCGATGTTAGATCCTTGGTAGCCACATGTTGTCCATAGCGATTGAAGACGTAGATCTCGCTCGACGGTGGGAAGGGTATGTGGAACTCGCCGTTCTCATCGTGTGAAGGCAAATAATGCTCCAGTGCGAGTACGTGCAGGGAACCTGGCAGGGAGTAGAAGTGAAGCCGAAAAGAAATGGGTAAGTTCACAGTTTACAGTAATTACATCGCATATGGTAGGTTCAAGATGTGTATAGAAATATCAGTGGGTTTAATTTCTGCAACATTTCTTAGTCATTTTAGCTCAGGGGGGTTGAGATTTGTGCAGAGTGCTTAGCATAATATGGAAAATAGAAGCGACGTCTACTCGAAAAGGGAATTTCAAATGGGATATTCTCAACTTGTTGTACTGGCGCATATATTATGCGACTCTTAAGATATGCAGATCTTAAAGTATGCCAATTTTTGGGCTGCTTAACTTACACTTTAACTGACTGCCTTATACCCTGTAGAGGGTCCTGATGGGACTAGTGCATATTGATTTGCAGTCTCCATTACCTTCTTTTATATACCAGCTTGGGCTACCTTGCTGTGTCACTTGTCTCTGTCTCTAGGGTATTTCACTCAGTGCAAATACCTACAAAATGGTCATTAAATTGGTTTGCTCCCTTTCCTGAGGCTCTGCTGCTGCGCCTTGTTCGGCTCTTCGTCCCTGCCTCTCTCCCTCTCTCTCTCCACACTTTCTCTTCACGATGTGCTGCTGCTGCTGCTGCATTTGCTTAAGCTAAACGCCAACTTCTTCTGCAGCTGTTTGCTTTTACTACTTCTCCCCTCCTCCTCTGCCCTTTTCCTTCTGCTTGCGGCACCTCTGCAGCTTCCCCCTAGCGCTCTTCTCTCTCCTCCAGTTGGTTCATTTTGTTGTCGCCTGCTCATAAAACGTTTCAAGTTTTAAAATCACTGCAGCAAAAACAAAGTGTGTGTGTGTGTGTGTGTCTGGGTGTGTGTGTGTGTCTGGTTGTGCGCCTGCCTTAAGTATTTTTGTGCAATTTGCTGTCTGTTGTCCGTTATTCCCCCCCCCCTCCTTGTTGTTGCTGTTGCGTTTCATTTTAGTTAGTGTTGGAAAATCGCTTTGGATTTGCATAAATTTGCTTGCTTGCCAGCTTTGCATGGCAAACACTGACGACAACACAGATGACAGATAGACAAAGCGTGACAGGGAGAGGGAGGGAATAGAGGGAGAGAGAACAGAATGACAGACAGTGCGACAAGGAACGCGTGCATGCGTTGCAACTGGAACTGCAAATGAAGAACTATCAAGGCAAGGCAAGGCAAGGCAAGTGGCACTATTTTACTGCCCGCTGCTGTTGCCAGCTTGAGCATAATTGTGCTGTGGCAACTTTAATGAGTGCGCAGGCATCATAAAATCGCACTCACATTCACAATTGGCAATTGGCACAGTTGAAATAATTGCGCGTATACAACAAATTACAATCGAATCTTTAATAGATTTCACTCGCTTTCTTCGACGTGTTGTTGTTGCTGTTGCTGTTATTGTTGTGTGTGGTTGTTGTCGGTGTTGATTTGATTGCGTTACAGTTCATTTACCCAGAAACAGAGACAGCTTGCCAGAGAGAGGGAGGAAGAGAGAGAAAGGGGAACGAGGGTCTCCCATTATGGGGTCTCATTTTGAAGAAGTTTCTTCCAGTTATTTCTCGTTCTTCTCTCCTCTCTCTCTCTGTCTCTTCTGTCTCTCTCTCTCTCTCTCTCCCTCTCCCTTGGGCGACTTGCCCAGGACATTGGCACAGTGCCAACAATTGAGCGAATTTCAATGCTTGCGCGAGGGCGTGCCAATGTCCCCTCTGCCACCACGATGAGGGAGGGTGTGTGTGTGGGAGGGGTGGGGAGGGGGGGGTGCTGTATAATGTAATGTAATGTAATGTAATGGTAATGACCCCATAAAGTGAACAACTTGTTTGTGCTGCGCGATGCCAGCGAAAGGGGTTGTTGCCATTGTGGCGACTCCTCCCTGCCCCCTACAGCCCTTTTTTGAGGGCACACGCCCATGCGCTCGCACAATGTATCGGTTTGTGGGTCTATCGGTCTATCGGTTTGTCGTTCAGCTTGACTGATTTTAAGCGCTTTTCCTGCTTCACTTGTTTCTCTTGTTGTTGTTGTTGCTGCTGTTGTTGTTGTTGCTGCTGATGTTTTGGCATATGCCTGCGAAAGTGTTGCCAATATTCATTCAAATGCGAATTTAAGTACAGTTCGCATTATGTGTAGTGCAACCCTGCTGCCTCTTTGACCTTTTGCACTATCGCTGCCAGGAATAAAGTTCTGCAGCTAAGTCGCAGATCTTGATAGCTCTTTTACTATTAAAGATTTCAGATTTCTTACTTTTCTCATTACGAATGTGAGTTGTGAATGTGAATTACATTAATTGAATTGATGAATATTTCAATATATGCAAATTATTGCGATATAGCAGGAATCTCTATTTAGAACTTATCGATGATCTTGCCAACTGACTATCGATCATAACTAATATGTAAAATTCCCAAGCAATGTTAGGCAACGTTAAACTGTGGAAATATTAGAGTATCTGTTGCTTCGTTAGTGTATCTCATACTTCGCTACCTTAGTTATTTTTTTTTTATATCTGCATTTAAAATTCCCGATAAATATTCAATTATTCACTTGATTCAATCGAACGAATGAATGAACGAATGAAAAATACATTTCTTTTGCTAGTTAATTAATTCGTTTCGGGCCAATTGCTGTGCATTTAAAGTCGAGGCAAAAAATACTGAATTCTTTATAGATTTTTTAACAGCAAGAAGAGCGCAGGTTGGGGCGGGGGAGGAAGGTAGTAGGTAGAAGGGAGAGGTAGAGCAGCTTGTTTCCGCTGCGTCGGGTAGCTGATACAAATTTATCAACAGGGCAACAATTGTCGAGCGAATTGGCAAGAGCAATACACACACATACACTCACGCACATACTCCCACACACACACACACACACACACACACACACACAGCGCAATACCAACACACACATGCGTGAAGACTTGTTGGAAAATGGAACATTTCCTTTTTGGCAAATTTAGATGCTTTTTTTTCTCTCTCTCCTAGCCCCCTCTCCCTCCCTCTGCCTCTCCCCTCTTCCTTTCTTTCTACTTCTACTCCTCTGTTTCTTTTGCCAAGCGAAAAATGTGTTGTGTTAAATGCAGAAAGCAAAAGCGGAAGTGAAATTTTGCGACATATTGCAAAACACAAAACGCAACAGCAACGAGAAGAATAATAATAATGACAGCTGTTGTTGCTGTAATTGGCCATTGTGGTTGAGGCACTGGCAACAGTAGGCAACAAGGGGTTGGGGGTAGGGGAGTGGAGGGTGCTGAGTAGGGGCGCGTGTTGTGCTCGAGGGGCGGAAGGCAATAAAAAGCGAAACCAATTTCCGTCACAATTCGAACGAGGACAAATTAGGAAGTTCCACACACACTCACTCACACACACACACACACCCATACACACACTCAGCAGGCGGCTGCAGGTACTAGCAGGAAGCAGAAAACAAAATGGCCGCCAATAAATAACCAGAACCAAAGCAAAGAGAAAGAGAGAGAAACTTGTGCCCAAAAAGCAAAAGCTCAAAAAACAAACGCGCCCAAAAAGCGAGCGTAGCTGACAGTCATAGACAGCGGGGGCGTGGCAGAGGCAGCGCGACCGGCAAGGTATAAATTTGAGTGCATTAGCAAAACGTAATTTGATAAGACCAAAAATGTAATTAATAAATTTCGACAAGAGAACGGGCAGCAGGGCAAGCAGGAACGGGGACAGGGACAGGGGCAGGGGGAGGAGGCAAGAGGCAATAGGCGGACGTGGGGGATGAGGTGATGGCAGCCATGTCCCGTTTGCAGCGTTGGCAACGCAACACAAATTAATGAAAGGCAGCACGGACAACGTGCCAAAGTAGAAGAAGAGAACTAGAAGTCATGGTAGGTGGCGAGGGGGGGGAGGTAAGGGTAAGGGCAGCGTCGCGTCGTGGAGGAAGCCGTGGAAAGCAAATCAATGGCTATAATTAATCAAGTTTTAGTCGCCGTCGCCGTCGCCGTTGCTGCTGCCCCGTCGTCGCTGGAGCCACGTGTGACTGATTGCCCAGAGGGCAGTGGCGTAGACAGTAGCAGCATGCTGGCAAAGGGGGGGGGAGGGGGTTGGCAAAAGCGAAAAAGTGAAAATCAATCTTATTACCTCTACTCGACGAATTGGTCGCTGCCGCGCTACCCTACGCGAAATGCCAGAGCGGGGGGGGTACGACCTACTCCACTCTGTAGCACCCTCTACACCCTTGCGGACAGTCTGTGCCATGAGCGCGCATTAATCAAGTGTATGCGAGTGTGTGTGTGTGTGTGTGTGTGTGTGCAGACAAGACATACAGAAATTGACATGGGAAGAGGGTGCAGGGTTTTAGAGAGGGTCTACCGCTCTACCTCGCTGCAGTATCGGCAAACGTAAATAAGCTTCATTAAAAGCTTACGGCTTAAGTGCCAATACGTGTGTGCATGTGTGTGTGTGTGTGTGTGTGTAGGTGTGTGTGAAAAATTGTTGCGTTAATTGTGAGCGCAAGAAACAGACAATAAGAGAAGAGAGAGAGGGGGAGAGATACGAAGGTAGACTGCGAACTGAGAAAGGGCAACAAAGGTTGACAGGCAGCAGGAATTAGGGCAATGACAAAAAGCTCGTTAATATTGGGAAGGGGTCAATCTGAGTAAGGAAGGGGAGGCTGCTGGGTAATCACCGTAAAGAGGAAGAAGGGTGTGCGTGTGTGTGTGTGTGTGTGGTATTGGTCACTTTACCCGCTCTGATAAACAGGAATTTCAATGGCCGCAGAAAGCAGAGTTAAGCAAGCCTTGAAGTGTTGTTTCTTCTTTCTGCTCTCGCTCTGTTTCACACGCTTTTCTCTTCTCTCATTAACTACTCAAAAGAAAGTAGTGGAGGATTTCATGTTTGCTATTATCTATTTGTCTTTTCTTTTGTATTGTCCTTAACTCTTGTGCGCTCTCACTTCAGCTTATTGTTGTTCTTTTCTCTAATGCACTCCTTTGTGCTCTGTTCTGTTTTGATGTTTTCTATGCATGATGTTCGCGGCAGATCACTGTCTTATCTAAGCGCTCAAGGTTGCCATACGAGTAGAATTAGCTGTTAAAATCTATGTTCTATGCAGCTGTTAAGTCTTATGTTAAGTAACTGTTAAATCTCATGCTAACAGCTGTTAGGTCTAACTTAAAACACTTGTAAAACAGTCTCCTCTCACATAACAAGTAAAAAATGCAGCGGCACAATAATAATCAAAATTATTAAACCCTTGCTTTTAAATTCTAATAGAAGTAAGGCGGTTGCACAAATCAGTGTACCCGTAAACATTGGTGACCCCGACGTGATCTATAAAAATTATTCGTAATTTATTCGCGCAATCGCTGCCGTCGCATTTTTTATCGCGGTTTCGCGTACATATGTATGTGCCTACAAACATTTTCGATCTCGCTTTCGTTCGCGTACATACGTACATACACATAAACATTTTTTCGGTATCGCACACATACATACATAAGTGCATACGTCTTTTTGCAACTTTTGAGTTCGCGCCATACATTTGTTATTCCGCAGAATATTGTCGACTAATATTCTCATCTCTAAGCTGTCTTAATAGAAATATTATTACACACTCTCGCAAACAAATTTGGCCCTCAATAAGTAAACTTTGCGCACACATACATCGCCCTATCACCTACATACATGCATAAGTGGCTATACATAGTGCAAGTGCATTTAACCGTTTTAACTGTTCTTATATACAAAGAGCATTAGCTGTTCTTATCTCCTTCGTTTTCTTACGGTTTCGTGGTGACAAAAATACATTTTTTCGCGCGCGTTTTGTTCGTTACAGTGAACACCAACTATAATGGCTGAACCAAATCCTAGTGACTTTTATCGCGAAAAATGCTCCCAAATAAAACGTCAACTGACCTCTATGCTCGAGTTCTTCAACTCTGACGAGCAAATTGAGAGTTTTGATGAGAGCGATTTGTCCGTGAGAATCGATGCCGTAAACGGGATGCAAGCTGAATTCGTGGATGCTCAGACCGCGCTTGAGAAGCTTGACTTGTTGGAGATGGCGTCTAATACGCGCGTTGAATTCGCCGAAATTTATTTCAAGGTCAAAGCAAGGCTCACCCGACAATTGGACGCACTCAAGGCTCGTCACACTGCTCTCAATTCAACGACCATTCCCAGACTCAACGACACTATGAATCAAACTTGCAGTCGCCGGTCTCGACTACCGGAGATGCAACTGGCAAAATTTAATGGAAAATATGAAGATTGGCCCGAGTTCTATGCGATGTTCAACACAGTTGTTGGTAGCAATGAGGATCTGAGCAAGATTGAAAAGCTACAGCATCTGCGTTCTTGTCTGGAAGGTGCTGCAATTGACACCATCAAGTCATTGGAGCCCTCTGAAGCAAATTACGAAAAGGCAATTGAACTACTTATAAGACGCTTTGATAACAAGTTGCTTCAATTTCAGGGACACATACGCAAGATCTTTGGGTTGCCAGGTGTTGAAAAAGGATCTGCACAGAGCCTACGTGCGCTTAGCGATAACGTAAACGCTCACCTTCGAGCTCTCGACACAATAGCAACAAGTGAGCAGATCGCAGATGGCCTACTTATTAACATAATAAGTCGCAAGCTAGACGTAAACTCACAGGAAAAATGGGAAGAGGCTCTGGAATCTGAGAAGATCCCGAAATGGTCAAATATGGCGTCCTTTATCGAGCGCAGATGTCGAAAACTGGAAAACATGGAAGGCGTTATACTGCAATCTACCAGCCTACAGGATGCGCACAAGAAGAATGGTCGAAATTCACTTGTAGCCTCTAGCAGCATCGCAAACGCGTGCCTTTTATGCGACTCAAAGGATCACTTCCTACCTAAATGTCCACGTTTTGCCAACCTGTCTCCCTCTATCCGCTTTAATGAAGCCAAGCGTATGCATCTATGCTTCAACTGCCTTCGTAAAGGTCATGCCCTACAGCAATGTCGAGCTGGACATTGCAGATACTGCCAGCAGAAGCATCACACCCTGCTACATACAGGCCAAATCCCCTCGACTTCAAATGCTTCCAATGCTCAGCATGGAACAATTCAGCAGCAGCAAACGCTAATCACAACTGGCTCGAACTTCGCACCTGAGCCCACAGAAAAGCAGTCAGCTGACTACGTATTGTTGCCCACAGCCATCATATACATCAAAAACAGAGCGGGTACTTTTATACCATGTCGTGCCTTGCTCGACTCAGCATCACAACTGAATTTCGTCACCAGTCGACTGGCCAACCAATTGCAACTGGTCACGCGAAAGTCAACAGTTTCAATTTCCGGAATAGGTGAAGCTTCTCTGTCATCGAACGCAGCAGTCGATCTCGCTGCTCAATCGCTTGATCGGAAATACAGCGCAGCATTTTCGGCTGTTGTCACACGGACGATCACGGACTACCACCCTCATATCGGAATCGACATAACCAGCTGGAATATCCCGAAGAACATAGCACTCGCCGATCCATCGTTCTACAAATCGCAGCGAGTCGATGTATTACTTGGCGCCGGCCTGTTCTTCGAATTGCTTTGCGTGGGGCAGACCCACATAGCCAGACACTTGCCAATTTTCCAAAAAACAAGGCTTGGATGGATCGTTTCCGGAGCTTTTTCTCAGCCCATCAGGGAGCCTCCAGAGGATGACAACCTTACTGATATAGTCAAACGATTTTGAGAAATTGACAGTTGCTATGGTTCCACACCAACAGTCACGGAGGAAGACATGATTTGTGAAAACTTATTCTTGAAAGGCTACACGCGCCTGGAGACTGGACAATACTCAGTGCGCTTACCAGCAAAGGAGGATCTGGATGCCCTTGGAGACTCATTCCATCGGGCTTTGAGGCGCTTCAAGTCTCTCGAGTCTAGACTCCAAAGGAATCGACAGCTGAAAGAGCAGTACTCAGCATTTCTTCAGGAATACATCGACCTAGGACACATGTCATTAGCCTCCAGCCATCATGATGGACCACGTTTTTATTTGCCTCACCACTGTGTAGAAAAACCGGACAGCACATCCACAAAGTTGCGCGTAGTTTTTGACGGATCAGCAAAAACTACAACTGGCGCATCTCTTAATGATCTTTTATTTGCTGGCCCATCCATTCAATCCAAGCTTTTTAACATACTGATCAGATTTCGTTTCTTCAAGGTTGCTATGTGTGGAGATATTTCCAAGATGTATCGTTGCGTGCGTATCTCGCCACCAGATCAACACCTGCAATGCATTCTGTGGCGCAACAATCCCGACGAATCAATAAACGTGTACACCCTGAATACAGTTACGTACGGAACAAAGCCTGCAGCGTTTCTTGCAATTCGCGCCATGCATCAGCTGACCTACGATGAGGAACCATCATTTCCGCTTGCCGCAAGGATCGTCCGAAAAGATTTCTACGTGGACGACTTGATCTCAGGTGGTGACTCCATCAAGGAAGCGACGGAAATTCGACAGCAAGTCAAGCAATTGCTCGCCAGAGGACTATTCCCAATAAGGAAGTGGTGCTCGAATGAGTCTGCCGCTCTTGAGGGTGAAGCCGAAACTGATTGCGAAAAGCTTATGCAGTTTCACGACGGCACAAGTATTGCCAAGGCGCTCGGTTTAGCCTGGGACCCCGCATCTGACTTCCTGCTCTTCAATTTCACCGACATTATCCCTAACGGACCAACTACAAAGCGCAGCGTATTATCCACACTAGCAAAATTCTACGACCCATTGGGACTCATCTCTCCTATCATTACAAGGATGAAAGTATTCATGCAAGCACTTTGGAAGGAAAACATCGATTGGGATGAGAGCCTTCCGCAGCATCTTCATTCAGCGTGGACGGAAATAACATCGCAGTTATCCTTTGTTCACAGCCTTAAGTTTCCGCGCTTCATCATGGCACCTGCAGGAAAATATGAAATCCACGGTTTCTGCGACGCCAGTATAGCAGCGTATGGAGCATGCATCTACGTGAGATCTGAAGTTGATGGAGACTATTCAACGCATTTGCTGTGCTCAAAATCGAGAGTAGCTCCGTTAAAAACATTAACAATTCCTAAACTTGAACTCTCTTCTGCACTAATCCTATCGGAGCTCATATCAATCGTCGCAAAAGACATTGCTGGACAGATTCAACAATAGCGTTAGCATGGTTGCGCGACTCCCCTTCCAACTACAATGTGTTTGTGGCAAATCTGGTAACGCAAATCCAGGACCTAACGAGAGGCATGACGTGGCATCATGTCACTTCGCAACTGAACCCAGCTGACGTCCTATCGCGAGGATGCACCCCACTTGAACTAATCAACTCGCAACTATGGCATTATGGACCATCCTTTTTGCGCCTTCCCATGTCAAAATGGCCGGAAACGGTAGTACCATCAGTGGAACTTCCAGAGCGACGAAGCAGAGTTCTCATTGCTACGTCATACAAAGACATCGCAGCTGATTGTAAGTTTCACAACTCCTTTGCAAAGCTGGAGCGAATATTTGCGTATGTACATCGATTTGTGAACAGAGACTCTCCAAAACAAAGGGGCTCTATCACACTGCAGGAAATTAAATCGGGTACCCATCTCATGATTCGAAGCATCCAGAAGATTCACTTTGTCGAGGACTACAAAGCACTCAGAGAGAGCAAGTCGCTGCCTGGACGGAGTCCGCTGAAATCTTTGCAACCATTCATCGACTCTATAGGTCTTATGCGAGTTGGAGGAAGGCTGCACAACTCATATTTGGAGTATGAGGCCAAGCATCCAATCTTATTGCCCAAACAGCATCCTGTGACGCGGTCAATAATCATGCACTACCACGTTAAATTTCTTCACGCTGGTCCGCAATGCCTACTTGCAAACATAAGGCAACGCTACTGGCCCATAGGAGGGCTAAAAGCCGTCTCTAGTGTTGTCAACAAATGCATTCGTTGCTTTCACACTCGACCCACCACACTGCAGCAAGTAATGGCTCCACTACCAGCAGCCCGCGTAACACCCAGCCCTACGTTTTATGTAACCGGCATAGATTTTTGTGGGCCCTTCTTCTTCAAATCAGAAGTGAGAAATCGTGCGCCTACAAAATGCTATATAGCAATATTCATTTGCTTCTCAACAAAAGCATGCCATCTAGAGCTCGTGGAGGACCTGTCGACACCTTCTTTCATCGCTGCTCTAAAACGTTTCATCAGTCTTCGAGGGAAGCCACGCGACATTTGGACGGACAACGCAACAAATTTTGTCGGCGCTCGAAACGAGCTAGCTGAGCTTAAGGATCTCTTCATCAGTGAACGTCAGCGCCAGCAAATTATCAACGGCGCCCTTGCCCTCGGAATAATTTAGCACTTTAGCGCTGTAAAGGCAGCGAAGCACCACTTTTACCGCATCGTTGGCAACTCAACCCTCACATTTCATGAGCTTCGCACGCTCATTTGTCAGATCTCAGCTATGTTGAACTCAAGGCCTCTATGTTCCATTTCAGAAAATCCAAGCGATCTAGACATCCTCACACCGGGTCACTTCATTTGGGGAAAAGCGAATGCGAACATCGATGAGCCAAGCCTGACTCACCTCAGTATGGATCGCCTTAGTCGCTGGCAGCGTGTCTGCCACATGCAGCAAACTTTCTGGCAGAAATGGAGTATCTCGTACCTCTCTGCGCTACAGGAACGCAGCAAATGGCACTCTCGCAAGCCAAACATTCATCCTGGAGACATCGTTCTGTTGAAGGAAGAAAACGTGCCTCCGCTGAAGTGGCCTCTCGGCCGAATTGAAAGCACAATAATTGGAGACGACGGAGCAGTCAGAGTAGCAGTCATACGCACAGCCACAGGATTGACAAAGAGAGCCATCGCCAAGATAGCAGTGCTGCCAATCAAGACCAAATCGATTGAAAGTTGACCCTTCCAATGGGGGGAGTATGTTCGCGGCAGATCACTGTCTTATCTAAGCGCTCAAGGTTGCCATACGAGTAGAATTAGCTGTTAAAATCTATGTTCTATGCAGCTGTTAAGTCTTATGTTAAGTAACTGTTAAATCTCATGCTAACAGCTGTTAGGTCTAACTTAAAACACTTGTAAAACAGTCTCCTCTCACATAACAAGTAAAAAATGCAGCGGCACAATAATAATCAAAAATATTAAACCCTTGCTTTTAAATTCTAATAGAAGTAAGGCGGTTGCACAAATCAGTGTACCCGTAAACACATGATATATGCTATATATCATATTTCAGTTATTTCAGGCAAAGGGTTTTTTGCTTTCTACTTACGAGGGTCGTTTGATAAGTCCGTGACTTTTTGTATTTGCCGCGCACCTGCTCTAAATACAACACTGCTCCTGTCAGCAGTTATCGATTAACAGCTGACTGTAAAATTTTGAGAAAGCTGCGTTTTTTGGTTTGCGTTTTATAGGCATTGAAAGCAGACGATCTCGTGAATTTTAACGAAAATGGAAAAAAGTGAATTTCGTGTGCTAATTAAGCATTATTTTTTGCGTAAAAAATCCATCACCGAAACCAAGGAAAGACTTGATAAATATTATGGGGACTCTGCACCATCAATTTCAATGGTTAAGAAATGGTTTACTGAGTTCCGTTGTGGTCGTACCAGTACAAGTGATGCCGAACGTTCAGGTCGCCCAAAAGAGGTCGTCATGCCAGAAATCGTCGACAAAATCCATGGAATGATATTGGATGATCGGAGAATGAAAGTGCGTGAGGTAGCTGAGGCTGTAGGCATCTCAACTGAACGGGTACATCACATTTTACATGAATATTTGGACATGAAAAAGCTTTCCGCGCGATGGGTGCCGCGATTGCTCACACACGACCATAAGCGCAACCGTGTGACCATTTCAAAGGAGTGTTTGGCGATGTTCAACCGCAATCCAAACGAATTTTTGCGCCGTTTCGTTACCGTAGACGAAACATGGATCCACCACACCACACCAGAGACCAAAGAACAATCAAGACAGTGGGTTTCTCCGGGTGAACGTGCACCAAAGAAGGCCAAGGTGGGTCTGTCGGCCAACAAGGTCATGGCCACAGTTTTTTGGGATGCACAAGGTATCATTCACATCGATTACCTTGAAAAGGGTAAAACGATCACCGGCGAATATTATTCAGAGCTTTTGGACAGATTCGATATTGATTTGAAGCAGAAACGACCGCATTTGGCGAAAAAAAAGTGCTGTTCCATCAGGACAATGCACGGGTGCACACGTGTGTAGTCAGCATGGCAAAATTTCATAAATTGGGCTACGAACTGCTACCCCATCCAGCATATTCTCCAGATTTAGCCCCCTGTGACTATTTTTTGTTTCCAAACATGAAGAAATGGCTCGGCGGTAAGAGATTCGGGTCAAATGAAGAGGTCATCACAGAAACAAACGACTATTTTGAGGGCCTTGAGAAAACCTATTATTTGGAAGGAATAAAAAAATTGGAAAAACGCTGGACTAAATGTATAGAGCTAAAAGGAGATTATGTTGAGAAATAAAACGCTTCTTTGACGAAAAAAATATATTTTATTCAAAAAGTCACGGACTTATCAAACGACCCTCGTAGCTTAGTCCTAGTTTCTTACTGTGATTTCTTTTTTTTTGAACTCAACAGTTTCCATTACTTTCATTTTTTCTACTTTCTGCTTTCTTGACTTCGATTCTATCTTAGGTTGTTTTTCGCAGGTGCTTTTGAGGGTCTAAGCATGTGCCTCAAAGGGTCCTAAAAGTTTCCTCAGAGAGTACAGAGAGGTAACTTTAAGTTTCCACAGAGATTTCGCGAAGGTTCCTAAGTGGTTTCCCAGTGGGTTCCATGAGGTTTTCAAGGGGGTTCTTAAAGGTTTCTGAGCAGGTCCTAAGCGGTTTCTTTGAGAGTCCCATGCAACTTCATGCCATTCCCATCTGTTTCTCACTCGAAACTACCTTCTATGGTAAAGTTAATGTGCATGTCCACTCACCTTGATCGGCCACATTGATAACACCGTCCTGGGCCACTGCTATGGCCGAGATGGCCTGGAAGCGCGCATTCGAGGAGAGCAGCGTCTCTGCATTGCTCAGCGTGCCATCGTCGTTCAGTGTGGCTGCCTGTCCCAGTGTGGATCCTCCTGCACCACCCACTGTTGTCTTGGCGCCCAGCAGTACCGTTGTGGTGGTAGTGGGTCCGGTGGACATGAGATTGCCACCGGCCACGATGCCGGCCAGTGTGCCCGAGTTGGCGCCGCCGTTGCCGTTGCCGGCATTGCCAGCGCAAATGCAGGCACCACCGTTGCCAGAGCCGGCGCCGCCACCACTGCCGTTGCCCGCGTTTGCTGCGCTGCCATTGTTTCCGTTTCCGCCAGCTGGTGTCGTTGGCGTGGTGCCGCCATTATTGCGTGTCGGATTCACGGTCGTTGAGTAGGCGCCTCCATTGCCCACCGTTGCCGACAATCCGCCCGAGCTGGAGCCATTGCTGCCGTTTCCAATCGCACAGTCGCACGTTTGTGACCTGCAGAGTGAAAGAGAGAGAGGGAGAGAGAGCGGAGCGTTAGTAATGCAACAGGAAATGCTTAGAGCGTTAAACCACCCCAGAACCATCATGGAGTTCCTCCCTAGCCCCCCGTCCCACTCTACCTGCACCCTCATCCCAGTCTACCGTTTGTAGCTTCGTTATCTGTGGCGCAGGCAGAAGCAGAAGCAGCGCGTTTACATGTCGCGGCCACGCCCTAGACTTGTCTCCCTTTGGCCAGGGCGAACACGGCGACTGTCAGTGGCAGTAGTGATGGTGGAGGGGGGGCCGCGGGCAGGTCGCGGGGTCGACAAAGGCAAGTTGGACGCGTATTTATGATGACATTGTTTGTTCGATAAACATGCTCAAAAAGTAAAGTGCAGACCCGTTCGCTTATCGCCAGCAGCCACGCCTCCTTGCAAGGACCTTAACACCCCGCACCCCGCACCCCTCTCTGCCTGACCCTGCTCCGACGCCATATAAAAAGGTTGATTTATAGTTTCTGGCATTTGCGGTGTCTGCTAATTACTTTGCCACGTCTGCCAGCCACGCCCCACCAGCAGCAGCGGCGCAAGCAGCAGCACCTGCGCCATTCCCATGTCAGTCCAGCACACCTCGCATACTCCCTACTCTCCTCCAGCACTATCTAAAAAAAGAATAACCTTAACCCATCGCCCGTCGTCGTCGTCGTCGTCGACACGCCCCTTTGGGCTACCCCTTCATTTTGGTGCGTTCCATCAAACTATGCGCCGTAGAAATTCTATTAGATTAAATAAACTGCCACTGCATAAAGTTGCAAACATTTGTTGTGCCAGTATGTGTGTGTGTGAGTGTGTGAGTATGTGAACTGTGTATGTGTGAGTGAGTGTACATATCCAGCTTGGGGCTGTCTCAGACACAACTGCGAACCAAATTAATTGCTTTAGTTTGTTCAATTTTTGTTTTACTCACTAATCGAAAGAGAAAGAGCAGGAAATAGTTGTGCGAAAGAGGGAGACCAAGATAGGTCGAGTGTTGCACAGCTAGATGAAGCGGTCAGTGGGTGATGAGGTAAGCCCTATTACAGTATTAATTCACAGTTGTGCGAGAAGCCAATATGTTTTCACACCGATTTCCATTTTAGTTTCTCTTCTCTTCCCAGTTTCAATTTCTTCTTTGGATTTTACAACACTGAAAGTGTAAAACTGTTGGACTTCCCCAGAAGTGGCAATTGAATTTATAGAAATACACTTTGAAAGTGAATACTGATCAAGCTGAACTTATAATATGTCGGCTTTGTAACCACTTCTACTATCAACTTTCATTTGCAACAGTTTCCAACACTGCTTTCGCTCTTTTCTATTACATTTGCTTTATTTCGCAATCATATTAATTTCCCTATGATTTATCTGACATTTGCTTTATTTTTCCACTACTCTCGGGCTTGTTTCTCTTTCATTTCGCAACACTTTACAACACTGTTTTTGTGGATATTGATTCATTGTTTGTATTTTCACTGGCATTTTCATTTCCATTCACTACACTCTGTGTTTTTTGTTGTATAAACAGCAAATCTGCCAGCTTTCAACTGCAGCACAAAATGCAAACACACACACACATAGTGACACGCATAGCCACACCTTTGTATACTCACACACACACACACACCAAGATACATACCGCAGTGTGCTAGTCCCAAATGTCTGAAATTCCAATTAATTTTTTGGTCAACGTTTTGGGGCGAATCTTTAAAAAGCGTTTTAATCAAGTCAAATAAAGTAAACTATGCGGCATATCGATTGGCTCCCCTAAAACACACACACACACACACAAATGCATACATAGAGTATACGCACACACACAGATGTTCAAACAAGGTACACGTAAATACACAAGAGCTGCCTGTGCCTAGTTGCAAGTGGCATTTATTGCCGACTTTTGGTGCATTTGCGAACATTTTGTGCAACAGCAGCTGAATTTTTATTATTTATGCTGCTACCCCCAGCAGCAGTACCGCATACCCAGCACCCTCTGCCTTCCCCCAGCACCCTCTGCTCCTTCTATACTAGCCAGCATGCCATAGCTGCTGCTGCTGCTGCTGCTGCTATCGCTTGCCAAAATGCAAATATCGAATAACCCCCTAGTTACCCTGCCCCCCTCCCGTGCCCCATTCCTCATTCCCCATTCCCCATTGCCCATTCTGGGCGAATCGAAGTCGGGTTCTCCTCTCACATAATTGGGTCAAATATGCGCATAAACAAGTTCTTCTTCCATGTTGACCCAGGCAATGGCATCCATCAATGGGTCAAAGGGTCACAGGGAGCAGCAGCAGCAGCAGGAGGAGGAGGAGGGTAGTTGCTATGAATGTTGCTGCTACGTGTGCTATGCTGCATAACCCAGTTGGACTTTGTTCCATTACATGCTAACAATTATGTAAAAGCTTCTGAAAATGTGCTATTTTTTGGGTAGGGTGTTTGGATGCTTTACTGCTAAAGAGGTTACCCCTTGGGGACGACTTGTTCAGATTAATAATGCATGTTATGTATTTATGCTCTGGCAAGTTGTAGCAGTTTTAATGCACAGAGAGAGAGTAAAGTATTTGAAACTTGTTCTATTTAGTACTTTGGCGCCCAACGTGGGCCGCAGATTCCCACTGCAAGCCACTCCAAGTGGTCTAACTGCCCCGTGACTTCACTTTATGTCACTCCCTCACTTGTCACTTACCCAGTTCCCTCCTGTTTGCCAGCAAAGTAGCGCATGTTGCCAGCCGTGTTGACAACGCGTATCGAGTTGATGCGCCTCGAATCGCTATCCGCAATATACAAATCGCCAAAGGGTGAGAAAGCCATGGCCAGCACAGTGCCCAGCACATTATCCGTAGCCGTCTTATTGACACGGCTGTCCTGTGCATTGTTGCTGCAGTGCAGCGGAGTGCCCGCAACGACGCGTATCTTCATGTCTGAGGTTAGACGCAGCACGAGGCGATCATCTATGAAGTGCAGCGAACCATCGAGTGGACTTAACGCCAGCCCTGTGGGCCACTGTAGCTGAGCCTGATTGGCCATGAGGGTGCCCGAGCAGGGTGCCGGACTCCAGTGATTATGATGCCCATGATGGCCGATAAGCGTGTGAATAATGCCCTTGGGATCTACGGCGCGTATATTAGTGCCGTCCGCAATGTACATGGTGCGATCTGCTGCAATGGCCAGACCCTTGGGATGCGAGAGACGCGCCTGTAGGGCGGCACCTCCATCGCCGCAGTTGCCCTCATCGCCGGGTATGCAACGTTGTCCGCTACCCACAACTGGTTCACTATTGATGCTCGGATCCTTCACCTTCTCCAGCCGCAGTAGACGGAGAATCTGATGCCTTTCCGGATCGGAAATATAAAGATGTCCATCGGCAGGCGACACGGCCAGATAATACTGGTACGAGACTTGGGTAGCGCTCAATTGGAGTATGGTGAAGACCTTGCCGTCGGGGGTGATGCGTCGCACCAGATTGAAATCGCCCACATAGAGACTACCATCGGGTCCAGTAGCCAATGCGATGGGGGTCAGCAGCTTGGCATCCTTGGCAACGCCATTGCAATAGTCGGGACAATTGAGGGGTCGCTGCAGTCCAGTGCCCATGACAACCTTCACCGTCCGTGGGTATTCCTTCATGTGCAGCGTACTGCCGTCTCCCTTCTGCAGTATGCCCTCGTGGAAGTTATAATGATGATGGATATCCAATCCCCAGCCACCAATGTCAGAAATATCCACATCGTAGCCCTGCAGCTTAGCGGTCTGTGTAATCCAGACAGGGGTCTGGCATGTGGTGTGCTGATAACCAACCGAAATGCGTGCGATGGTCACACCATAAACCTTCTGACGGTAAACGTTGCGCTTGTTCCAGGCGAAAGTGTGTATCAAGTTTGGATCAGCCTCGTAGGTCTTCACATGCAGAGCACCCTCGATCTCCACGCCAACATGCACGTGGGTCAGGGTCTTCGGTATGGTCTCCGAGGTGAGACGCATGCGCACGATGCTTAGGTAGCCCGAAGCCTGTGACGATTGGTACGTGAGATGCAGATCCGAGCCGGGAATTTGAATGGACTCCTGTACAATCTGTGGGCGAGAAGGAAGTACAGAAAGAGAAGAGGGTGTTAGGTATTGTACAGAGATGAAGATGAAGATGAAGATACCTAACAAGGCAGAAGGAGAAGGGGCAGCAATGGGATAATACCAAACATCAGTAAAGAAAGAAGCTCAATAGAAACTTGAAGACATTTCAGTTTTAAAGGAATTCAAGACGTAGAGAATTACAATAAGCAGAGAGGAAAACAGAAGAAAAGTGGAAACAAAAGCGAGGGCAATAAGATTGTTTATCTGACTAACAAAAGATTAGATTAAGGAATAAAGCAAGACACGAGGTTAAAGAAGAAGAAGAAAGTGAAGCATGAGTGCAGTCAAAGATTTACAACCTGCGCAAGCACAGATGGAGAAAAAGGGAGAGGCAGCAAAAGGAGATTAAAATGCAGGCACAAAAGAGGAGACAGGATGGGGGGGGAGCTCCAAGCTGAGAATGAGAATGAGCATTACAATTGTCGCTGCCACTAAGTGAGTTGGTTATTCAGCCACAGGCCACAGCTGGCACGGGTCGAATGCAGCAATTAAATGTAATGCGCGCACGCTTGCTCTCGCTCGCTCTCGCTCTCTCCTTCGCTTTGCTGTCTCTGTCTCTGTCTCTATCTCTGTCTAGCAGATGCAAAGTTATAATGTCATTAGGGCGAACTTTAAATTAATTAAAACTACGCCGAGTCCAGCTGCTGCCAGGACCGCTAATTAGGAGTGGCATTAGGGGCAGGAGTAGAAGGGCTAATAGTGTAAGAAAGGGAGACAGACAGAGAGAGAGAGATAGAGAGAAAGAGACAGGGTAGTTGCTTGCACTCACCTGTGTCTCGGCAAAGATGACACGCTTGCCGGGCATGGCGCCCACACCGTTGGGCATCCATGTGCTAATCAGTTGTGGCTTGAGCTTCTCGTGATCGTGATCCATGCACACTTTGCTCGCATCGTTTGCCTCGTCCGCCGTGTGATAGTGAATTGAGTTGAGGAATGTCAGTGCTGGATTTAGTGGAGCCACCCTGTGAAAGATAGAGATGAGTTAGGGATGGGAGGGAACATTAAAATAGAGATGGTGTAACGTATGAACGTATCGCAGCACATACGATAGCATGATTGCTACTTCAGTTAAACATCGATAACCCTCAATCGATACTTACTTGATATTGCGACTTGTGGTCTCATCATCATCACTCAACTGCATCTGCACTGGAGGCAAGACGACAATGCGATTCCAGGGCACAAATACGGTGCGCGTGAGTGGACGGAAAGGTGAACGTTGGAATTGCAGGGTTACTGCACCGCCGCCATTAACCAGCACATCGAACCTGCAAGAATAAAGAGAGAGAGAGAGAGAGAAGGAGAAGAACATAATGAGTAAATGTGAAGACAAGAGAGTAAAGATTTAACTAAATATCGATAGTACAACTTCATCTATCGATACTTTATGCCAAGAGCCTGTTTCAGTTTATTCGTGTCACGACGCACACGCTCATCCCTAACACACACACACACACACACAAATTACACATCCCTGCAAATTAGTCGACAAAGTTGTGCAGCAAATTTTACGGCACAAAACATGCAAATTAATATTTTAATGAACTTCACAGTGGACGCACCCCCTCCCCCCCCTTCTACGACGCCCCTGTTGTGCTAGCTAGCTACGCCACTGGAAGGAGGGTGGGTGACTACGAATGCTGTGCAGATAATACCTCAATTGTTTGTTGAAATTGAAAAACTTTCGGATTTTTGCCTCAACAACAACATGAACAATTGCTTAAGCGCGGGCATAAGTTGAGACGTCGAAGAGCAGCCACCAAGCCTCACACTCCCTTCACCCCCGTTCTCTGGCAGAGTGGTCTCATGCGTTGGCCGCATTAAATATAATGATGGGCGATTGCGAGGGCCGCCTTCATTATTACCGAGTATTTTTCGCATTGGCGTAAGAAAAGTTGCGAAAAACTTTTGCGACGCGGCGTCCAGATGAAGAAGCAGCAGCGCCAGCGGATGTTGGAAAACAAAGGCTACAGATGAAGAGAATGAGGGAGGGGGATAGGGAAATAGAAGAAGGGTGTGGGGGCAGGGTCAGAACAATCGTCTAGTTCGAAGCAAAGCATTCAGTCGCGCAGAAAGCTTAAGAAGAAATGGCAAAAGTTTTTTTGCTTTGGAAATATTTAATTAATGTGATTTTTAATTGTGTTTGTGAGCAAGAGAGAGAGTGAGAGAGTGGGGGAGGGAGAAGGGTGGTTGGGAGTGGGGTAGCCAGTCAGTCTGGTACATGCCACAAATTGTTGCAGGCGCCGCCACATGGAGCAATCAACGTGGGCCGATTGCCGATGCCGACACCTGCACGGCAATTTAGCGAAATTGCGCCAAAGCTATCGATTCCACATGCAACCAGGCAATGCCACGCCCATGCTCCTACTCCCCACTTACAATTGCTGTGCACATGCAATGCGCCCACTTGTAATTGTGTGGGCGTGGCACAAAAAAATGCCAATGCACCGTGGCAAAATAATTAAATGAAAAATAATTACATTTAATTTTGCAATAAACAAACGCAAAGCCTTTTCTGCCTCCCCCCCTCTACGCGCGTGTGTGTGTGTGTGCAAACATTTATAAACATTTTAATAAATAAACACACACACACACACACACAAACAGGCAAACAATAAAGCGAAATTTGTTACAATTTCTGCTAATTTAATTTAAATGTTGTCACGCTTCGCCAAGTCGCAGTTTGTGTTCTGTTTTGTTCGTGTTATTGTAACTGTAATACACACACATATATATACACAAACATAATACAGCCAGCGACACAGCGCGCAATTGTGTTGCATATTTTCAGGCGCGCATTTTATTTAGCTGCATTTTGAAATGACTGCGAGGGGGCGAGAGCAGCAAGTTAGACATTGGCGATGTGAGTAAAATGGGGGCACAGTACAGTTGGTAATAGTCATGTCGAGACACACATACACCTGTACACACACACACACACACCTGCAACTGCTCTTCGTGTCTGTTTATCTCTAAATATGTCGCCAGGCATAATCCTTGCAGTGCGGTTTAATGACTTTTATTGCCTTTATTACAGCACAAACACCTGACAGCAACAAACAACAGCAACAGCAACAGCAACAACAACAGCAACAACAACAATAGGTCCAACAATCAACAATGCATGTCAAAGTTCAACAACAGCAGCAACAACAAATGGGGCAAAACGACTGGCAAAAAGCAGCGAAATTTAGTTGTAAAAAACCAAAAAGAAATAAAAGAACAAATAAGCTTAAAACAGCTAAGCTCGTGACTTGAAAGATACCCTGTAAAATGAGTAGAAAGCATGTAAAGTAAGGGTAAGAAATGTCCAAAAATTAGAAGAAAAGTGAAGACAGAAGGGGAAGGAGACAAGCACAGAGAGAGTGAGAGCAACATATATAGAGGGTACCTAAGTGCCACTTCAGCCTGTTGCGCTTTTCAGCACACCCCACACACACACACACTCTACAGGGTGCTCTGTGCTGTGCATGAAAAGCTACTAAAAGCGACCGCAAGAGCAATGAGCACAGCAGGTTATTGTGTTGCTCAGTGTGTGTGTGTGTGTGTGCGTGTGTGTGTGCGAGTGTTTGTCAAGCTTAATAAGCGCATAGAATCGAAATAAACATTATAAATACGAAAAACCATAAAAACAAAGTCGGCAAAAACATTAAAAGCAACAACAACGGCAGCAGCAGCAGCAGCAGCAGCAGCAGCAGAGAGATCGCGACTGTGGCTACAAACATAGACAGAGTAAGAGAAGGAGCAGGAGAGGGGAACCAAAATACATGTGTAAGGGGGGAGCAAGTGTAATTTAGCGAACCAAATTCGTTGAGGTTGCTGTGTGGGGGGAGAGCGCAAAAGCCAGAGGACTAAAAAGTCAACACTGAGCGACAAAATTATGCGCATCAGCATTTAAGTCGATAATTGTGAAAGGCAATTTGACAGTGTGCAGTGTGGCAGAGAAACCCAAATGGAAATCGATAAATAAAGAAAAGAAAGAAATAAAAAAAAAAGGTTTCCTAATGAAATCAAATCTTGAAAGAGACAAAAAAGTGTTTCTTCTTCTTCTTTGTTGTTGTTGATCTCCTTCTTCATCTTCTGTTTGTATTTCTCTTTGCATCTTCTACTCTTTTAACATTTTTCACTCTATTTTCTCTCGCCTTTCTTACTTCCTAAGCCTAACACCTTCCTCTCTTTCGCTCTCTTCCACTGTCTTCTCTTTCATACGAATACGTTCCGATCTAACAGTGCTACCCAACCCCAATATACTGACCCCATTTAGCAACGAAGCAAGCAAGTTTTATCGACTTAATTTCAATGTAACTTGAGCTAAATGAGAATACAAATGAAAATGGAAATGGAGGCAAGGAGGCGAAAGAGGCAAACAAAGAGGACGAGCAGGAGGAGAAGGAATTCATTTGGTTTATGGCATACAAGTGTGCAATATTTTCATTGCTCACTGTGCGAAGGCTTTGAAGGCTGCACATTTAATTTTATAGAGCACTGCAGCAGCAAGAGGAGCAGCCCTTCTGCTTGGTGTGCCCTGTGCACACACGCACACTGGCACACTGACACATACACAGAGGGAATGGCTAAAAATAATGTGAACATAAACAGGAATTATTGCCAGCTAAAAGTAAGAATGTAGCCAAAGACAAGGCGAAAGTAAGTCGCAGCACAAAAGAAACAATACGAAAGGAAAGAAAACTTTAAAATCCTTCAAAAAAGAACACACACGAGAGGGTGTGTAAGGGAGAGAGAGGTCGAGAGAGGGGGAGAAAGGGCGAGCAAGAGAGATGCACAACAACAAAGTAGTCATAATAAAAATAAATAAAAACTGAAGAATTTATGCCCCAACTAAGCAGCTGACAACGAAGAAGGAAGGACACATGCAGAGAGGGAGACAGAGAGAGAGAGGGGGGAGGGGCAGAGGGAGGTAGGACAGCAAATCAGGACATGTTTGTGATTTTATGTTTTTCAGCGAATGAGCGAGACAGCGAGAGAGAGAGAGAGAGAGAGCTGCCTGGCTTGTTTTATAATTGTTTACGTAGCTGTTGCTATTGTTATTGTGCTTTTGTTGCTGCCGTTGTTGATTGCCAAAAAGTACGAAGAAAAAAATGTAAATTGCAACAAAGTTGCGCGCAGCAGATACCCTGTAAATTAGATGGCAGATATAGAGAATAAAGCAGGCATAGAAAGAGATCCTGTCAACTGTTTTACTTCTGCCATCGACTTGCCACACATGCTGCCTGTCTAGTCGCATATACCCCATATACATGGCTGGGTTCACACCAGGCAAATGTGAAAAATGGTCAACGTTGGCGTCGAGCATTTAACGGCCAACTGAGCTAATGAGAAATTATGGCACAGTAGGTAAAAATGTAATCACCAAGCAGCCCCTCCCTCATCTCTCCCTTTCCCTACACGAACTGTACTCATTCCCCTGTCTCTCTCTCTTTCACACACACGTGTGCTGCTGCCCATAGAAGTATGCTACATTATTTTTGTCGCTGTCTCTGCCTTCGCCTTGTGTGGGTGGGAATGAAAAGTAAACACAAATAATCATCAGACAGTTAGTTTGTCTGTCTCCTGCTCAGATTTTATTTGTGTGGCAGTTGTTGTTGCTGCCACTGTTGCCGGACATAATAAAATCAGGAGCGCAACGTCAGGCAAAGGCGGCGGGTGCGAAATGTTTATTTAAATTGGCCAGCAAAGACACACACACACACACACACATATACAAACTCACACATACACACACACACACGTTTGCTAGGCAAAAGAAAATGTCAAAATAACAATAATAAAACTATAGAAATGATGTTATTGTTGTTGCTGCTGTTGCCTGATGATGATTTTCTCTCTCTCTGTGAACAACGGAAATCCTTTTTACCAAAAACAACTGCAAAAATATTTATATTAGATATATTGGATTGCTTTGGATTGGATTGGCTACAATGCAGCCACACATGGAATGAGCTTGTTGTTGCTCTTGTTGTCACCCGTTTGCCTTTGCCCCTTTTGCTGCTGCTACTTTAGCAACATTTGCATTTTCTATTTTCATTTTCTTGCCTGTTTTTGCTAGAGAGCTTTAAATTTTTGCAGGGGGGAAATGTTCAAAAATTCGTTTGACATTCGGTATTTTATGCTGAATAAATATTTTGTTAAGGCTTTCGCTTTGTGGGTGCGTGCGTGCGTTGAGCACTAAATAAATCGAGAGTATTTTAA
Organism: Zaprionus davidi; assembly: GCA_018903715.1. Lineage (NCBI taxonomy): Eukaryota > Metazoa > Arthropoda > Insecta > Diptera > Drosophilidae > Zaprionus > Zaprionus davidi. The sequence goes on along the minus strand of JAEIGL010000001.1, from coordinate 2,596,053 downwards.
ACTATCGATAACTGCAGAAGCAGGCTAAATAAATATTGCAACAGTTGTAAAATGTGAGTTAAAATCACATGAAGCATTGTTTGAATGCCTCTAAGAAAATATTGATTATTCATTGAGATTATATTTGTAAGTTATCGAATTCTCTTCACACATTGTGTAATTTATGCATTAAATATGCCAATTAATAGATACATATTTGGATAGTACTTCATATGCAAACTTTAGGGAAAAATGTCACTTGTTTAGCTGTTGGCTGTTAATAAAGATTTTCTGTGTTGTGCTGCTAACTTTTTCACAGTTGTCAGTTTGACCAACAAAGAAACCACATTTATTTTATTTCAGCTCCTCTCTAACTCTCCAACAGGGGCGGGGGGAGTGGAGGGGTATAGGGAGTTTTTGCACATCAAAGCAAGAGATTTAATTAAAAAGTGATAACTTATTTTATCTGGCTCTGTGCGTGCACTTGGCCCCGGCCCAACAGAATTCTATTAACAAAATGTAATCAAGAGAAAGCCAAATCTAAAGCCAAAGCCAGTTGCTGCTAGACGGACAGGGGGACAGGGGGACAGAGGGACAGTGGGACAGACAGCTGGGCAGGCAGGCAGGCAGGCCAAGCAAAACTGGCTGACAAATTATGAAAAATTACTCATACGTAAGTAATTTGCATTTGGAGCGCCAAAAGATTAAAGAGGCCGTCAGGCACAAGAAGAAAAACGATGCAAACGATGAGAAATGAAAATGAAAATAGAATAAAAATCGCCACAACCACTGCTCCCTTCGCCCCATTCCCTCCAAGAATTAATTAAAAATGCGAGGCCAAGATTCAGGAATATTAAGTAGTCGGATTACGATAGCTTTATAGCTATAAGCGACTTATGCGAACGAAGAGAGAGAGAGAGAGAGCGGAAGAGAGAGCGCCGATAGCCTCGAGATTAAATTTGAAAACTTTTATCGGCATTAGAAAATTAAGTAGGAAAAGCGATGAAAATTTCAAGCTGTAAATTGATTTGAGGGACGACTAAGTTGCTGGAGATTTTTATTTAGATTGCTGTGCAACCTTTAATCCTTGAGCTTAAAGATAAATACGAAAGGAGGGCGCTAATTATCGAAACTCTTTAGATATATATGAGTTTATCACTTACCAGCCTCCTTGTCGTGTCAAGGTGAATCCAAAGCGTGAGTCACGATCCACAGAGACGCGTATGCCGACAATTCCAAGACCTTGGGGCGTTATAACCTGACCGCGCATCACCGATACACGACTATAGTTGTTGTTATTGTACAGATCCATAAAAAAGTGCAGCAAAAAAACGTTGATGATGATGAGGCAAAGTTGCGTTTGTAAAAGAGAAAAACATTTTGTTAGTTACATGTTGCAAATTTGTTTTTTTCTTTGTTTCTTTTTTTCTGTTTGGGTTTTGGTTTTTTATTATTATTTTCTTTTTTTTTGTAAATTATAAAATAAAAGTTGAAGAAAAAACATCGAGAATATATATGTATATATAGTATATAATATATGGTTTTATATTTATATTAAACTGGTAACTAATATCGATAAATGTTTTTTTTTTTTTGAACCTCTAGTTAAGAAGAGAAATAAATAAACGTATGCAATAAATGGAGAATCGAGGAAATATATTCATAAATATTATATCATATATAGAAGAGTATATGTTATGTATGCAGAGGTTGAGAGAGTGAGAGCGAAATGGATGATACAAAATGTGAATATATAACATGATGACTCGTTGTCTATCTCTGTATGGCTGCTTGTCTGTCTGTCTGCGTGTGTGTGTATGTGTATGTGTATGTGTATGTGTGTGAGTGTGTCTGTGTTCATTGTGGAGTTTTTAATTTGTTGTCTGAAAATGTTTTTGCTTGGATAATTCAATTATTGAAAACAGCTTGGCAAATAAATGTATTCAATTCATCTATTTTCACAGTCTGTTTGTTTGCTCACATGTGTGTGTGTGTGAGTGTGTGTGTCTGTGTGTTTGCATTGGCTACAATAAAAAAAAGCTAAATGTTCAAGTGTTTGGCTTGTTTGACATTTTATTCTCTGTACAGGTGCAAAAGGCATTTGACTCGCAGCAATGGAATCGATTAAATATTGCCAAAGGCGAGGGAACTTCGGATTTGCTATCGAACAAGAGACGGACGGGAGGGATGTGGATGACAATCGGAATCGGAATCGAGGGGGATGTGTGTAGAAGGTAGAGAAGGAGAAGGGGCAGGCCAAGCCTGCGGGCTTATTTTCATTGCATTCTGCATGGGAAAACACACATTGAACTGCGGCCAAATCAACTACGGGTAAAAAGTGAAGGGAAAACTGTGCATGGTTTATCGATTGCTAAGCCATGCGATAGTACAGTTATCGATGGGAAGAACGAACAAATACAGTTTGGATATTAAAAATGCAATTGTTATCGATTATATGTTGTTGCTATTCATCGATAACTCTTTAACTATCGCAGTGCTCAGCAAACGAAAGTCTAAATATGCTCGGAAATATATTTGAAAAGTCATGCAAACATTATATATAATATATAAAGATATTGACTCATATTCATGGAAACAACTATGAGAATTAAGTTGGAATATACTTAAATATGTTTTGAGGTATATATAACGACTGTACGATTATTATTATATTGTATTTTGTAAGAGAATTTTGAAATAAATTTAAATGGATATTTCTTCATATTCTTTGGCAAATCTATCGATAACTAAAGGAAAAGAAAATAACGCTAAGATAATACATAATCGATAACAAAATAGAGTTGAAAATGAAAAAGAAACTTGAATTAATTGTTCCTCTGAAGAATGTGATATTTTGCACAGCTGAAAGGCAATAAGGGGCATCACTGTTCAAGTTATCGATAAATACAGTAAAATAAGAGTCAGATATGATTAATATTCGATATATGCATAAGTTGTTTATACCTTTTGAGTGTAGAGTTAATAACAGGTTTTATGGCAACTGTTTCTATTGAGATTTGAATAGTTGCCCAGAGTTAAAATAATTTGTGGCACTGCCATAAGACAATTAAAGCCAAATCTATCGATTTAAAGTACCACTCTCAATAAGGAGCATACGTGTACACATAACTTCCCCAACTAGCTGTAGCTCTATTTTTAGCTATTTTTCCTAGAGTAGACCTTTTTTACCTTTCCGAAATGTAATAACAGCAAAATAACAAGCAGGCAGACAAAACTCAGCAAAGCTAAAGATGATATGCAAGTTAATGAGGCAGGCCTCGCAACTATGGCAACCCTGGCAGCCGTGTACCTCTAGCCGTTTTTGTACTTGCCAATTTGTTTAGAAGACAAAAAAAAAACAGGCTGAGAACTGAGAAGATGCTGAGCTGACCTCGTTGCCCGATGGTCTCGAGTTTCGATAACTTTGCGGGATGAGGTGGCACAGCGGGTGGGGTGGCAACTCTGGCTAGCTGCAGAGAGAAACCTTGAAAGTGGAATTTGTGGCGCAGAGTTTCAAATGGCAAATGGCTTCAATTGTTTGCACTAATTATTGCAGCAAAAGGGAGTTGAAAGTTTCCAAGCAGGAAGGGGATAAGGGGGGAAGCGTGGGGGCGTGGCAACGTCATCTTCAGGTATGGCCATGTGCCATGTGGCAAATGCAGCAATTTTGCAGCTGTTGTTGCCACTTGCCACTTGCCACTCGCTGCTGCTGCGAAAAGTTCTTCTTCGCACAAGTTCTCCAAACATTTTCAACTTTTCAAGTGTTGCAATTTCTCAGACCCCCCACCTCCCCCCACTACCTCCAGGCGCACACATAAACACATAATGTACAGTATTTGGGTCAGCTGTGTATGCGTGAGAGTGAGTGTGTTTGTGTGTGTGAGAGAGTGTGTGCCTCTTCACTGACTTCTAATTGCAATTGACCAAATGCCAAGGCAGCGTCGACTTCAACTGCAGGCAAGGCAGGCAGGCAGCTGCTCAGCTCTGTGTGTATGAGTGTGTGTGCCTGTATGTGTGTGTGTTAAGTGTGTGTGCAAACTGACTGCGCCTCATCTCGTTCATTTTTGCTGCTTCAATTCGATTCAATGAAGCACAATTTTATTTGAAATCAAACCGAAAAGCAAATTGCAGCGAGTGTGTGTGTATACTTTGTGTGTGTGTGTGTGTGTGTGTGTGTGGGTGTATGCCTTGTGTGTGCGTGCTTGTATATATTCCAATTCATTGAAGTGCTGAGTGCCATTGATTTTTATTTCGCATTTGATTCGTTTCGTTTCATTTATTATTTATTTGATTTATTTTTACTGCACAAGCAGCCAACGCTGCCACGCCCACCCCTTTGCCGCCTCCTGGGTCTGCCTGCAGAGGCTAAGTCGAGGCGCGTCTTTGAGGGCAGGTCGCATGGCCTTAGCCTGCCCCTACCGCCCCCCCCTCCCCTGCTCGATTCAGCTAACACACAAGTAAATTACTCATACGCCACGTTGGCCGCAGCGTTTCTTTTTGCTTTGCTTTGCTTTCATACGTAGTGTGTGTGTGTGTGTTGTGTCGCAGCTTGATCAGTTGCCGCCGTTGCTGCTTTCAAATTATGACGTCACAGGGCAAAAAGGTAAACGAGAAGCAGGTTGACGGCGGGAGGGGGAGAAAGAGAGAGAAAGAGGGGAAGGTAAACCCGAAAAGTAATCTCGGTTATTGCCACAGAGCAGAGCTTGCCATTGGCCTTGGTGTGTGTGTGTGTCTGTGCAGCAGCTGCACAATGAAGTGAAAGCAATGCCACAAAATTTCTAATCTCATTCATGAGGCAAGTTACCCCTCGCCTGCCCCCTGCCCCCTGCCCACTTCACTCCGCTCTTTGCTGGCCACCCTCGCTTCATTTTGCGGGCGCACTCTGAACTAATCGCCGTTGCAGCGAATGAGCAATAAACCAGTCAAGATGCTGCCAAGGGGGGAGTGGGAGCAAAGGGAAAAGAGAGCAACAGCAGAAGAGAGGAAGTGAGTGGTGGTGCGAGGGAGTGGGGAGCATTGTCGCCACAGCGCCACCTTTTGTGTCAAAAGTGCACTTCCATTATTAGCGCATTGTGTGCTGAGAGAAAGCAGAGAAAGGGACACAGAGGAAAAGAGAGAGAGAGAGGGGAGAGGAGCAGAGCGAGACAGGCAGAGAGGGGGCAGGCTCACCAGTAGCCAGGAATGGAAGGGGGGTGGGGGAGGGGGTGAAAATATGAGCCGAGTTCGCGCATAAAGGAAGTGCATTTAATTTCTTTTCTTTGCCTCGAGTTTGCTGCCAAGGGAAGGGGGGCGCGGCAAGTAGGGCGTCTCTGCTTTGTGGCCATTCATAAAGCGCGCTAGAGGGCGCTGCTGTTGCTGTCGTTTGGCTTACCGCGACACACAAAGTGGCTGTGCTGGCAGCATGGAGGGAGGGAGAGGCGCCTCGTCTCATCATAAAAATTGAGCACGAGACTTAGTTGACTTTTGCACATACTACAAAAGGGCATTGCCACGCCCCCTTGCACCTCCCCTGCACAGCAACAACAAGTATATAATTTTAATTTGGCTTTATTTTCACGACGTTGTGCGATGAGCACAAGCTGAAAAGATGCAGGAGAAGCCGCCGCAGCCGCAGCCGCAGCTCGCCACGTTAGAAACAAAGCCAAAGCCTGCAGGCCATGGGCGTAGCGTGTGCACAGCAAGGGGGGGGCTGGGGTATAGAGGGGTGTGCGCTGCAACGTCGCTTTATGTTCATTTAGCCTGAAACAGTTTTTGAAACATTTTTCAACGCAGTCGGAGTCGGCTGAGGCTGAGGCTGAAGAAGCAACGCTGCACGCCACACTTTTCTTTTACGCTTTTGTAACCACGATAAATGTGCTTTATGTACCGTTAGCAGGCAGAGAGAGAGAAAGGGCCAAGGGGGGAAGGGGGTGTACACCTAACCTCGCCTGATGAAATGTTTCCTGCACTTTCGCCTCGTTTTTTGCATCTTCTTTTCTGTTCACACAAAAAGAGGAGAAGAAGAAGGCAAAATGTGGCAGGAAAATAGCTTAAAATAAAGGTATGAAAAATATTAAAGAGCCACAGGCCGAAAATATGCACAGTGTGAGGCACAGTGGTGCGAAAACAGTTTCAAGCGAGATGAATTGCAAACTTAGAGAGAGAGAGAGAATGAGAGCGAGACTGGTTTATAGCACAATTAGTTGAGCTCTTAAACAAGAGAAGCAATAACTTAGAGTGGCAAAGAGAGAGGGAGAGAGAGAGAGAGGGAGATACAGAAAGAGAATGAGGGCGAGCTTAGCATACTTAGTTGAAGAATAATTAGCTAAGCAGGAAGAGAATGAAATGGCGAGAAACAAGTTACGACGCTTAAGAAGATATATAAGAGAGAGGAAGACAGAAAGCTAGAGAACAAGAGAATGTGATAGATTAAAAAGAGAAAGATAGAAAGAGAAAGAGGCCAAATAAGAACGGTGTGCACCAAGTTGAAAGAGAATAGAAATTTAAGATTGGTTACAAATCGAAGAAAGAAATGAATCTCAAGGGAGAAGGTAGAGACAAAAGAGCAAGTTAGGCCCTATTAAGGATTGATGAACAAAGCAAAGATCGTATTGGTGAAGATAACTCAATTGATATATATCGATAATTATCGATAACCATAGTTAGTGTCTTACAAGTTGCCATCTTCCAGTTTCTGTTTCTCTCTTTATGCATTGCAACCTTGTTGTGTAATTCCTCTACGAATAGCTAAAGCTGGCATCATTCGAATAAATCGATAATTATCGATAAACCTAGTTTATATCCTACAAGTTGTCTTTTTTAAATTTTGCCTGCTATCGTTCAGATCGTGTTGCCAGACATGGCTTGATTGAGATCTATCGTTAAGTAACAATAAACAATTTTCTCTTCTCCAGGTCTCTCTCGTTCGCTCTTTATGCCTTGCAATTATTTACTTCTGCTGTTTTGCCACATTCGATTGGCGTCGCTTTGTTATCGATTGCCACTCGACAGTTGCAACGTGGGGCGAGTGCAAGAGAGTTTATCGCAAATGAATGAGCCAAGCAGGCAAATGCTCTAGCAAAACTGCATTCAAATTCAACGAAGGGATTGCCTCTTTCTCTCGCCCCCCGGCACAGTCAGCCTCTCTTTCTCCCTTTCTTGCCCTTTTTCATTCAGCAGGTGCATAAAGAAGACGTTTTCAGATTTCCCTCTGGGCACCGACGGCGTCGATGGCGATGACACGCAGCGTGGTTGAGATTCTTTTGGCCCATTGTGCCGGAGGAAGGGTGTACGATGGGCGAAATGAGAAAGGCAGATGAGCAAAAAGAAGAAAAGAGAGAGAGAGAGAGAGAGAAAGAAAAACACACACATAATAAATAAATAGCTGTTGGTTTAGGGGGGCGTGGCTTAAGAGCTGCAACGAGTATAGAAAACTTTGAATAGAATTTTTAAGTTTGCCATTTACCAACACACACACAAACAGACACACACACACACGACGTCCGATAGCCGTGAGAGAGAGCAAAGAAAAACCTTTAGTAGCGTGTAATTTGCACTTTGTAAATTTGCATAAAAGCTGCAAACAGGGTGTCCCACGCCAACACAGGGTGGTGCGGATGCAGGGGGAGAAGACTGGCATAAGTCCAAGATAGAGACGATATGTAAATGCCACACACACATAGACACACACACACCTGCAGCATGTGTCGTCGCTTTACATACGCGTAGGGGGGAGGGTGGGTAAGGGGGGTGCATACTTAAAAGCAGCAGACAGACAGAGCAGAGACATTCATTTTGGCCGAGATTAGGGCAACATTGCCACCTGGCTATGCCACAATTTGGCTGTCCAATTTGACGCACACAAAGCAAATTGAGCCAAGAGGGAAACAGATGCAGAGGGAGGGAGAGGGAGAGAGGGAGGGCAGGTGACAGATTCGATTGCTTGCCAGCTGCCAGCAAAGATGTCATTTTGTTTGCCCATAAGAAGATTACACATGTTATACAGAGAGAGAGAGAGAAAGAGAGACAGACAGACACAGAGAAAGAGAGGGGAGAGTAAGTGAAAGAGAGAGAGAGAGAGGGACACGTCTATGCTCAATTGAATGCAGCCAAGTGTTGTCGCTGAGCTTAAATGATCAATGCAAAGATTACAATAATGTTTGCAAATGGTCTGGCTCAAGCTCAAGCTGCAAAAGCTTTACGAAAATGAGCTTTGCTCAGAACAGTTTTAAGGTGAATAACTGTAAAAGAAACTTTTTGTTGAGAGTGTCAGGGGAAGAGAACAATGGGCTTGGGTTAACTATTTAAATAAAAGCGACTAATTGATTAATGAATTCAGCTTAAAAATATATAGAAAATGCTTTTTCTTACTTGTTAAAACTTTAATCAAATTGTTGCAGCTTAACTTCTATGGGAAAGTCTGTTTCACCTTAAAGCTGTTGCAGAGCCTTCTTCATATGCAAAGCCAAGCTGAAAGCACATTGCCAAAGTTTCTGTTTGTTCTAATAAACTCATTTATGTACAGCAATGAAAGTTTATATTATCTATTGTATGTTGCTCTTATAGCTGCTATGAGCCTTACTATTATTTGAACTGCTTGAATAAGCTTTAGCATTACGAGTTCAGCTTAAGCTTTGCTTTAAATTCAAGCTTAAATAATGCTTACTCTCCAGCTAAGCTGAAAGTTCATGTAGAAATCTTAGATTATAATTTCGTTTATAATTCTTAACTAGTTCTAGTCTTATTAAGGTAAAAATTCAAATTTCGCTTGTAATTTCCAACTGGTTCTAGGCTTATTGCATTCGTATTAGCTTGCAGCACTTTCCTTTGCCTATTGTGGGGCAATGAAAATCAGCGTTTCATCAAAATTTGCCGCACTGAGGGACAACAACAATGGCGCCCACAGCTTATACATTTTATAGTTACAGTTACATGAAGCCATTATAGGGAAACCCCCTCCCTCTCTGTCCCTCTCTGGCCTGCACCTAACCTGGTTTACAGTGCACGGAATCGTTTTTAGTTTGTGCAGTTTGCACTTCACTTAAATGCGACGCGAAAGGAATAACAACAACAACATCAACAACAACAATAACCTGCAACAACAACGGAAGCAACAGCAATGTGGACAATAATAATAAAAAAGCGTAAAGCCAACTAAAACTTATGGGCCCTGGCCGCAACAGGACAACGATCCTCCAGTTACCTCACACTTCTCCCCTCACTTTATTCCTCTCTCTCTCTCTCCGACTCTCTTTCCTTCTCTCTCTGCCTCTTTCACTCCCGTGGCGCCATTAAAAATTTCTGCTGATGTCGAATTAGCGCCAGGGAACGTTGCACAGTGGGTGCAGTGGAAGCAGGGGGAAGGCGGTTAGGTTATGGTCATAAGCGCTCAGCATGCTGTCCCTTTCTCTCACAAACACACACTCACACACGTACCATAAATATATCTAATCTCACATAAAAGTAATTACTTTCAGCTGCTGTTGCTATCGAAAAATATTAAATTATATTGAGTGCACACACAACACACACACACACACACACATGCATACACACCTCTGCTGCAACTGTGCCCACTGTACACACGTCCGTTAGTCCCTGCAACCACACAGCCCATAACTATAGCCCCGCAGGACACACACAACAACAGCAGTTATCCCTTTGCCTTCTTACATCTCTCTCTCCCCCCCGCCCCACTCTCCGCACTCTCTCTCGCTGGTATTTCCTTTTGGTCCGTCGACATTTTTTCGCTTGCTGCGTTTTTCGTTCCCTTCGTTTTTCTGCGACTGCAGCACAAAATTCCGCGAATTTCTCTTTGGCTTTTGCCTGTTTTCTCCTCCTTTCTCCCTTCGTTTTTTTTTTACTTCTCACACAGTTTGTTGCCATTTCTATTGGATGCCCCCTTTTGCCAGGCAGGCAGGCAGGCAGGCTATTTAAGGCTCCCCGCCTGCCTGCCTCTGCCTACCTAACCTCAACGCTTGAGTTTTTGCAGTGTGCTGTGCTGCTGTCTGTCCTCCTTTCCCTCTCCCCTCTCTTTCTCTTGCTTGCTGTCTGTCTCTGTCGGTGTGTCTGTGTGTGTGTGTGTGTAACTTATACGGGTATTAATTTTGGTTTATGTGCAACTTGTACGCTGTAATTTTTGCGCTTTTGCCCTTTTTTCTTTACACCCAGCGATGGCGACGGCGACGGCGACTCCTGATTCTGTGCGGAGGGCAACGAGAGAGAGAGAGAGAGTGAGGGAAGGAAAGGCAGAGGAAAGTGGGAGCAGAGCAAGACAGGAAGCGGGCTTGGTCACACTGATAACAACAATGGACGACGACGACGCCATGGTGCAAATATGTTTATAGTATTCATAAATATGCGGACTATATATATATAAATATGTAGTATATATATATAAATATGTAGCATATGGTATATACACATATATATATGTCTGATATTGTCGCATACTATATAAATCTGCTGTCATATTTTCTCAACTTTCATTTGCATGTGACTGCGACTGAAACAAAAGAAGCAGCAGAAGAGTTATGACAGAGAAGAGCAGGAGAGAGCAAGGGAAAGAGTGAGAGTGTTAGAGAGTGGTAGACAGCTCACTTAACAGACTCTTGTAGAGAGCTACGGGGAAGATAAGAAAAGAATGTGAAGTCACAAAGAAAGAGAAGAAGAGCCAAAGGAGATGCGAGAAGAAAACAGAAGATTCTTAGCTTAGGCTGGAACAGAGCATCTTCAGAACTCTTTACAGAATAGGAAGCAACAAAAAGAGTAGAAAGAGACTAAATTGGGGAGCAGCAGGGTAAGAGAAACTAAACATACGGTAGAGCAATGTAAGTTAAAAATTCTTCCAAAGCACTCAACAAAGTAGAAAAGCGCAAAGTGGGACGAACACGGAAGATTCTTAGTTCAGGCTTGAACACAGAAGAATTAGAGCAATAGGTAAAACGATGGAAGTCCAGAAGTCTTCCAGAAGACTCTACCTATTCATATCCACACGACGTAGATCAGTCTGAGGTAAAGTAAGATTCGTAACGCTTCCATGTAGAGTAGAGGGAACCGATTTAGAAGTGCACTAGAGATGCTCAACTTGCTGCAATGTCTAATGCTAATTTCGTAGCAGGAATAAAAGCCGAAATCCTTTTATCTTCTCAGCACATACTCCGATTTCGTAACTCTTCGTAGCTCCCAGAGAAAAAAAGTCGTGCCTGTCATAATTCTTGAGCTCTCTCAACCCTGCTCGAAATTCCTGTCCATCATAATGGGGACAAGCAGAAGGACAGTCGAGAGTCGAGTCGAGAGTCGAGTCGAGAGCTATTTAGTCGCGTTCTTATGCAAGAGATTTGACTCGCCACTTGAACCGGCTTCCTCTCTCTCTCTCTCACGCCCTCTCTCTGTTTTCTCTTCTCTTCTCTCCTCGTCTGCCTGGAGACTAGTTAATCAGTTTAACTTGAAAACAAAGGACAACTGCTGCCAAGTGCTGACAGCTGAGGACGAAGAGGACAGCGGACAAAGAGAGAGAGAGGGAGGGAGAGCACTACGGATTGAGTGCCCAGCGAGTGCCAAAGACATCTAACCCCAACCCCCTTTCCACTTCTCTTGCCCGTCTGCAGACAGAACAAGAAACTAACCGAACAAATATGAGAATTGGAGACGTGCATTAGCCGGGACAAAAACCACTTAGCGGGTAACTAACCACAGCGAAAAAACCAAAGTACTTCAATCTACATACAGCTACAGATACAGATACATATACAGTATATATGTATGTATCATGTATATATATAGAGGGCAGGCATCGCTTGCTTATGGTTTCTTCTACGCGCGACAAAAGGCAAAAGCCATAAGGACGAAACGCAGAGAGAGAGAGAGGCAGAAAGAGAAAGAAAGAGAAGGAGAGAGTGGAAAAGAAGTCAACCCAAAATGGAAGCCAAAACAGGAAGTAATCTATAGTCGCCGCCATTGTTTATTGTTTAATTTTTAGTCAGCTTTATTGTTGTTGTTCTTGTTGTTATTGTTGTTGTTCCTTGTCTTCTTTTTCTTCTGCTTCTTGCTCCATTGTTGTTGTTGTTGTGTGCCCATTTTTGCGTCTGCCTCGTTTTCTATTGTTAACAATTTTTGCATTTGCCGTTGCAAGTAGCAAAAACTTTTCAATGTGCCGCGCCGTCGCCGTCGACCATTGTTCCCTGGTTACGCCTTGCTTTCCTTTCCCCTCCCCTCTCTCTCTCTCTCTCTTTCTCCCCTGCTCCATCCACGCCCCCCTTTACATAACCGTGCCACTTGAGCAGCACAAAAGGCAACGAGGTAAAAACAGACAAAAGCCAAACCCAAACGCCAAAGACGTTGACAAGGCGACATTCGTGGGGCATCTCTAGAACCAACCCCCCTCCCGTCCCACACTCTGCCCTTCTTCTACGCCACTGGCCCTGCTCGACAAGACACGCCCGTATCGCATTTACTTGGATTTCGTTTTATCGGCAAGCGACAACAACTCGAGCAAAGCAGAAGAAGAACAGCAGCAGCAACAGCAACAACAATAATAATAATAACAACAATGTCACCCAGTTTCCATGACATTCCCCCATGCCTCCCACTTCCCGCTTCCCCTTCGTTTCTCTCTGTGCAACCCTGTCCTATAATTGCGTTGCGGTGTCGCTGTCCCGGGTTATAGCCGAGACCTGCAAACCAGATGCCATGCCGTCGCCAGCGATTATGGTTATACGCTGTCAGAGAAGCCTTTAGATATATAAATATATATAGTGTGTATATATACCGGAGATACGCCACGACTACAAACAGGCGGACAAAAGGATAAACAGCAAGCTGCAATATATTCCTTATGAAATTATAAGGATTTCTTACAGCTGCCAAAGAGAATTATGGTTTTCTATGGTAATCGAAGAGAAAGCAAGGAAGCATTCGACATGCTAGAAGATAATATCAATATAACATTACTGAACAACATTTGTCTGCATTAGATCAAGTAAAACATATATAATATCATAATTTCCTAACCAACTCTTCCAGTGAACTCAGCTCGTGTTCATGATATATTCTTGAAACTAAGTATAGAGACTACATATGATTGTGCATGGTATTTGTATTGAAAATCAGATAAATACCGCTGAAAATATCTTGATAATCTAAGATCAGAATATATATATATGATATAAATGTGGATAGATTATTGTATTAACTAAATTATCTAGTCTTTCTACAAGATACTTATCATATATACAACCTCATAATATACTATATTATAACATTCTTCCAGTGGGTCGCTTTTCTAGATTAATCAGTATTTAATGAGCTTATCAATTAACTAATTACTTGAGTTAATTAATCACCGTTAATAGGCCTCAACTGGCCTGTCGGGTTTACCCGAGCAATTTGTGAAACTATTCAAGATATCAATTAACTCAGCATCATGGAAAATATCACATTATTTTTTAGAGATAATTTAAAATCAGTCGAGTGAAAAGAATTAATCGAGAGAGAACGATAAAAAAACACAATTAATTGGAGAAAAAAATGTGGAAATAAAAAGTTTATGAAACAAAAAACGATTTGCATTCTGAATTGTTGTAAAGTATTAAAAAAAATTAAACATTTTTCTGAATATATTTTTATTCTTTTTTCGATTGTTTTTTTTTTGTTTTCTTTGTGCACCTATAATATAGCTTTAGGTGAGTGTGTGAGTGTAAGTTCGTGTGTGTGTGTGGTTGTGTGTAGGCGCGTGTGTGTGTGTGAGATTTTGTTTGTTGTATTTTTGTTGTATTTGGAAAACATATAAACAAATGACTTAGACGCAGACAATTAGGACAATTGGGATAACGTTGGGATGGGATTGTTAGGGTTTTTTTATTTATTCATTTCTTTTTTTTTTTTGTTTTTCTTTCATGGGGGAATTCAACATATAAGGATATATATATATATAGTTTTTCTTTTCATTATATTTCACTTTATATTTTATTCGATCGATTTGGTTTTCAGTTGTACAGTAACATATGTTAGCTAGAAAAAAATACAGATACAACTGTTTCTTCTTCTCGTATGCGATACGATATATACTGAAAAAATCCTACTTGTTGTATTTTCACTGCTGTGCAAGTCTCGACTTGAACACTGATTGATTAATTTGTTGTTGTAGTACTCTTAGTTATTAAAGTAAAGTTAAAACCAAAGGAAAAAGATAACGTTTCTTTTTCTGGTGAAAATGAAAAAGCGTTTCTAGAGTCGAGATGAGTTGAAAATATTTTTTTAAATCTTTTTACCATAAAAAGCATTGATAAAAAACTGAATGAAAAACAATATGAATGAAAAAAAACAGAGAGAGAGTAAGAGAAAAAGAGAAGATAGAGTGAGCGAGAGAGAGACAGAAAGAGAATGGGAAAAAACTTGGTTCGATGTCGATGATAAACGAAAAAAGAAACCAACGAAAAAAGGTTGAATACGAGAACTGAAGAGAATCATACAAGATTTTTCTTTTGGATTTGGTGAATGAGAAAGAAAATCTCGTTGGATTTATTATTTTTTATTTTTATTTTTTTGTTTTGGAGGGTGAACTTTTTTGTTGTTGCGAGAGAATGAGCGAGACAGAGTATGTGTGTGAGAGAGAGAGAGACAGATAGATAGATAGTTTGGAGATAATAACGAGTAATTTTAATTGTGTATAACGAGCGAATGACTGAGAGGAATCTTTTTGTTTTTGTTGATCTTGAAAAGAAAAAACAAACAAATATCACATGCAAAAAGGAAACTCAACACGAAATGTTACTTTCACATTTAGAGAAAGAGACAGAGAGAGAGTGATAGTGTGTGTTGCTTCTTTGTATTTGTTGTAGCTGTTGATGTTACTGTTATTGTTGCTGTTGTTGTTGTAGTTGTTGTAGTTGTTGTTGGGTTAGTTTAGTATGCGTGTTAATATTTGTTAATCAGAAAGGGGAACAAACTGAAGTCGATAATCAACTAAATACACATAGACACGTACACATAACACAAATACATACAAATACGTTATATACTTGATTATTATTTTTGCAGTTGCAGTTTCAGTATTTTTCTTTTTTTCTTGTTTCTTTGGTATTTTTAAAGTACTCTTTGCACGACCCTAAACAGTAAGCCTTGTGTGTTTGTATTCAAAATAAAAAACAATTCCATGAGATGAGAACTGTGGAAATGTGTGTGTGTGTGTGTATAGAGAATATGGAAGTTATTTCGATTTTTTTTTCAGTCTTTAATATCTGGTATTTAATTTATTTACATATGGGAATTGCAAATAATATACAAATACCAGAGTTGGTATTGTAAAATACTGAAGTGGATCTCGTCGAGTAGCAATTACAGCAGAAAACGCAGCGCGGGCAAAAATACTTTTAGTAGTTTTTAAGTAGGCTCCATAAGAGCTGAAGTGTTTAATGCGCCACCTAGTGGCGAAAGTGCACAGAAGTGGCTTGTGAAAGCAGATAAAACCAATGCTATCGATTGGTATTTAAAGCGGTATTTAGTTTGGTATTTTTTAAAACAGCAGACATATAAATTGAAAATGATTTTTTAATATATTTTTTTATGGTATTTGTCAGTTTTTTTGTAGTTTTTGAAAATTGCTGTAACTTCGATTCGAACCGATCGCTTTTGGTATTTTTGGAAGGGTTGGGGAAGAAATAAATAAAATTTGCTTGTGTACTGAAACTTTTGATGCAAAATGTTGCTTAGAATGGAACATTATGGAATAAGAACAGAAAATCGATGCAGTAATGTCAAAGAAGAAACGAAAAGAACTTAGGATAGCGACTATATGAGGCCTAAGCCAAAAATTACAAATTGTATTTTTTTGTACCATATACGCCTGTGTTTCCTCTTTCAGTATTTTTATTGTTTGTGTTTTTTTTTTGTTTTGTTTTTTGTTTTTTTTTTTGACTTACCAAGGTGTGAACGAGCTCCAGAAGAGACTACAAGTTCACGGAGGTCGAAACGTAGTAGTATTTTTTATGGTATTTTTTGTCATTTGATCATTTTGATTTGATTGGTTGTTTTGCAGTTTTCACATGGGGAAATGCAATTTGATTTGTGTTGAAATTTGATTTCGATTATTTGGATTTTGGTTTAGCACACAACATGAAGGTATCGAGCCACAGCAACAGAGTAGGACAGTACACAATTAATTGACAGGACAATAAAAAAGAAATTAAAAGACAAAAATGCTTTTCGTTAACGAATTAATCAAGTTGAGAGATTCAGTATACAAATTGTATTTTTTCTAAATTTGTTTTTGTTTAGATATTTATTTTGTTTTTTTTTTTAAATGATCGCCGAGCGATACAAATAGAGACCTAAAGGATTTCTTAGCTTGAAACTGAAGCAATTGTGTAATTGAAATGAAAAGTACATTAAACGCCACTTTGTAAACGAAATAATAAATCACATTTGACAAACACACTTAATTCGGTTGGTATTTTCTGGGTCATTACGATGAGATACTTGTTTTGCTTTTAGGATTCATCTCAGAGCAGGCGTCAGGCTTCATTTGGGGCTAATTTTCATTTGGGTATCGTATCGTTTCGTTTCGTTTTTAGTATTGGTTAGTTGGTTAAATGTTGTTAAATGAAACTTAGGATCGCATATAGTAAGTATATAGATTTCATACGTACGTAGAGTATTACTTACAAATGAAAATGTGTAAACGACTTGAAAAACATAAAAAACAAAACATAATTCGCTTTGGACACGCACACACAGTTACAAAATAAAAGATAATACTTAAAGTACTTAAGATTGTTAATCAAACAAGAGTCGAGAAAATTACACACAACCAAGTCAGATTTCTCTATTGATTTTCATCGAGGTTTTCTTCTTCGAAAACGGTTTTAAGTCCTTGTTTACTTTCGCTTTTCGTTAGTTTATTTTCTGGATTCATTTCATTTTATTTTCTTTCGCGTAACACAAACGGAAAATTTACAAATCAAAACCAACAACAAAAAAGTACACTTTCGACTAGTTTAACCATGGAGATTTGTATGGTTCTTTTTATATCGCTTATCGAAAACTGAACCAAAGCAAATCAGATATAAGTTGAACTCACATACGGCAAGGTGAGCGTATAAAGAGAACTCGTACAAAAGGAATTGCAAACGAACAGAAAGTGAAACAATAACAAAGAAACGGAAAAAGTTGAGTGCATTGTGAGGTTATGTAAGCTTGCAGTTCGCCCACAGAATGCACTCGAAGAAATCGCAACAGAACTCAAGTTTACAGATCAAAGACTAAGTTCAGCTTTCTGTAGTTTATATTAGGGTCGGGGAACTGGCACCTAATTTTAATATAATTATAGTTTCTCAGAATTTTATTGTGATTATTGTTGATTTCGCACTTTACGACTAACATTTTGTATTTTTTAATATTTCATAGTTTTTCTTTGTTTTTTTTGTATTTTTTTTAGGGTTAGACGAACACAAGGAGGTAAAACACTAGACAACACACATACTCAATGAAGTGCTATCATTATTTTCGCTTTGGATTTTTGAAACAGTTTTTGATGAACCATTTTTTGTTTTTTTTTCGTATTATAATAGACAAAACGTAGAGTTCGTAAATGGGAAATGAAATCGAAATTAAGGGCTACAAAATAAATGAAAAACTTGAAAATTACGGAAAATTTTTATTTGCGCTAAGTATTTTTTTTCTTTTTACCCTTTACTTTTTTGAGGCAGGCAAGAAAAGAAAAAGCTCAAACTAAGAGAAAATTTTGCGCGCTAAGCGACAGTTTTATATTAATTTTTTAATCAATTTTTTTTCCTTTTAAGGTTAGGCCAGAAAAAGATTCGTGGAACTTATAAGTAGAAGAAAATACATAAGAATCAAAAACGAAACCAAAAAGGGGTAGGGAAAAAAAATACTACAGAACAAAAAACATCAAAAATTCAACATTTTGTTTGTTTCTGTTTTCTTTAAGAGATCTTTAGATATATTTTGAGGTTAGTTTGCAGCACGTCCAACGCATAAATGATAGACTCATTGAGGGGAGAGAGGCGTACGGGATTGTGGGAATGTGATTGCGGGTATTTTGATTTTCATATATTTTTTTTTTCATAGAATTGGATTCGATTTTTTTTTTGTTGAGACTAGTTGAATGTGTTCAGTTGAAGTTTGAAAACATATATAAACAAGTTTCGATAACAATTTCATTTATAGGTAAAAACAACAGTATTTTTTTTTTGTTTTTATTTGTTTTTTGTTAAAGCAAAACAAAAATTAATATATACTTTCTTTTTGATTGAATATGTTAAGTCTATATATATATGTAGGTATATAATGTATATACATATGTATATATATGGTTGAAAGAAAGAGACGAACAACAACGGAAAAGAGAATGGAAAACAAAAAGAAACCGATAAATCAGTTGATATTCAAAATTTGAGCTTTTTCTCTTCGTTGATGCAGTACCACAAAACGTAAGATTAGGCAACGATTCGTTATCAGAATCGGAATGAGAATCGTAATAGCGATTCTGGTGCATACATGAATGTATATATAATATATATAGAAATGTTTAATTAATGGTTAACAGTACGCTTTATACATCATCATCATCTTCTTCTGTTTCCATCAGTTTCGCAAAGTGTAACTTAAGTTTGAAAGAACAACTAAAAACATTCGATTGATAGATTGATAAATCTTATAAACCGAAACAGAATCGCCCCCCGGGGCCTTTACACTGGACCCAAACTGCGCACTAATGGATTTTACATAGCATAAACGATATACTGTATTCTGTATTCTGATTTCTCCTCCCAGAACTCTGATATCGTATGCAAATGGATATTACTAGTCGACTAATCGAATAATTGGCGTTGTACTTACTTCTCGCTGTACTCGTCCATGTGGGCATATGACTGCACCGAGTTCTCCTCGATGAGGAACTTCACGCGCTGGTAGAAGGAGGCCGTCACCGAGGGGGGTTGCTTGCGCAGCAGCACCTCGACAGGGTCGTTCGACGAGAGGCACATTATGTGCTCTGAGCAGGCCGGATGCGAGCAGCACTCGCTATCGGAACAGTCCGTCATCCCATCTACATAGATGATTATGTTTGCAATTGTGGTTTGTGGTTTCGTTTGAAGTTCATGTTTTCGCCTTTTCTCTTGCTCAAGTTGCGCGCGAGTTAAGCTACAAAAGTGATCGCACTCTCTAGTTCAGTACTTACCGCCATCGTTATCGATATTATCCTTGCAGTTCATCTCTAGTGCAATCGAACAATCGCTACCTGCCCAGCCCTCAATACAATCGCAGCGATATTCCCCATTCTCCAGTGTGCACTGTCCGTGACGTGAGCAGCCGTTCTCGCA
The DNA here is from genome assembly GCA_018903715.1 of Zaprionus davidi. Taxonomy (NCBI): domain Eukaryota; kingdom Metazoa; phylum Arthropoda; class Insecta; order Diptera; family Drosophilidae; genus Zaprionus; species Zaprionus davidi. The sequence continues at coordinate 2,576,755 of JAEIGL010000001.1, read as the reverse complement.
ACCAGCTGTGGGCAACAGAAAAGTAAGAGAAGAATGAGTATTAGCGAAGTATTAAAGAAAGCTACAACTCCGAAGAACATAGATAAAGTCCAAAAATCAAGCAATGCCTAACGATCGAAGCTTGATAAAGAAGAAGTTAAAGAAGAGTTTTAAAGGCAGCCAAATTCAAAAGAGTTGAAATGTAGAGCAAGGACGGAAAGAGACAGAGGAAAACCATTAAGAAAGAGTTACCTGCCATAACACCCTCTCAACGAGCAGCAAACGGCTTACAACCCATCTACCTCACCCTCGTTGTCCCTTTCCCTTTCCGCTACCTCTTGCCCTCATCCCCATGGCAAATGCATTCGCTGACGATTAAAATCGAATGATGACATTCAAGTGAAGCTCCCCGAGTGTCTGACGAGTAGTTTGAGGGCCGATTCAAATCGAGTCAAGCCATGTGACATTTTGTTGTTGTTGTTATTTTTTATTTTATACCACGAAAAGGCCCCAACGCAGGCCCCACATCGAGTCGAGGGTCCCGTCAAGGCAGCAAGCGCATTAATATAAAAATAATGTTAATGTTTGCTCGAGGCGAGGCGCGCTCAAGTGCGTCCAGGGATGGGATGGCGATGGCGATGGCACAAGCAAAGGCAGTCAGGCTGCCAGCGAAGGCACTCAAGGTTGGGCATGGCTATGGAGCCCAAGCCCAGGACCCCCTTGACACGCACATCTCGAACATCGTAAACGAAATGTGGAGAAATCTACAAAACAGTAAACATAAAAAGCCAACGAAACGTAACGATAGATGCCACCGTTGATGGTGGCTCTTTTCTTCGTGTTCTTCAAAGGGGGCTCAGCAATTGCTGGATTCCAACGGGGGGAAATGGGGGTTTGGGTTTATTTGTTTGTTCCACGCCAGGCAGCAGGCAGCATTTGACGCAAAGTTAATGTCACTTGACATGTGTCATTTGCAAAATGGGTAACCTCGACGCTAACTCAACTTCCGGTATGTTAAAAAGTTTGCGGCGCATAAAATGACTTCCTTGTCGTAACTGCCTTCCTGTTTACGACTCTCCAGCACACACACACGCACACACACACACCCTGGTAGAGTCGGTACTGCGTGTGTGCACACTACACATATTGGCAATAACGTCAAGTGTTGCTGCCAATATTTGAACGATGTCTGCTGACGCTGCCTGCGCACAAACAACTCGCCTAAGTACCCTACTCTCTCTCTACTTCCCTCCCTTTCTCTCTCTATCTCTCTCTCTTTCCTTCTCCGTCTGGCATTATGCTAAGTTTCAGGGCGCAGCAGAAATCTGTCAAAAGTTGCATAGCTTAAGCCAACGCGAAACTTTGCAATCCACTGCAAATAACGCGCTCGTTTAAGCCCAAAACTTTATCGTAGGCATGTAAATCTATATAAATTTAGTAAATATATGACCCAACTAGCCTTGAATAACTCGGCTACCAAATACGCTATTGAGTTGAATATATACATAGCTCGGCAAATTGCCATAGTTCTTGCACTGGGATTAGGTACAACCTCAAGTAACTCCAATGTTTTACACTCAATTGCTCTGCAGTTTACTCTTAACTTTAATCATCAACTTTGGAGAATATTCTCATGAATTGATTAAGTTTACTACATGACAAACCCTAGCATACCCAAGTAACTCAGCTATTCGACAGTGACCAAGGGCTATGGAATAAGACACTCCAGCACACATTCGTCACACGCAAACATCCTCGTAAACCTCAAGTAACTCAGCTGCCCTTAACTATGGCTCACTGAAATTGACACGACGCTGATTTGCAGCTATTTTTACTCATAATTTTATTAGTTCCATTCGCATAGCACGAATCTTAACTAAAATGTTTAGAATGATAGTAAAATCTCGGCGCCGACTTTTAATAAAAATAAATAAAGTGCGGGAGAGAAGCGACATAACTAAACGTAAGTGCCGCATAAAAAGTCAACGACTATTTTTTTTTTCCGCTATCCCCCAGGGAGGAGGAGCGCGGTGGGGAAGGAAGAGGGGGTAACTGAAATTGAGAGACATAAAAATGTATCTACACTGGAGGATTGCAGTCGTGTAATTTGTTACAAATCTCAGCTCAAATTCAATAAACTTTACCGCATTGTGAAAGTCGCGAGAGCGAAAGAGAGACAGACAGCGAGAAGAGAGAGGGAGAGTGGTAGAGTGGGAAAGCGGAGCAGTAGTGTGGAGATAGATGTAAAACTCTCTGTCGCTGCAAAGTCGTTAAGTACTTTCTAAAAATACATCCCAAACATGCATGTATTAGTTAATGTCGGTGTGTGTGTGTGTGCCAGGATATTGGGTGGCACTTTGTGCTTGTGCAAGCGTGACTCGCACGTCTAAGCCACCACTCCAGCCAGTGGCTACCCCCGCGCCTCCTGCCTCCTCTCTTTCTTCGCCCTTCCGAACGCGCTGCTGCAACACTTGAATCGATTCAAAACGTTTTTGGCCGTATGTTGTCAGAAGGAACTTCCCACTGGGAATGCCGAATGGCGTTCGACATTGCCAGCAAGAGGGTGGCAATGGGGGGCAGGAGGAGTTAAGGGGGGTATTGGGAACTGGAAGCCGGGTCGGTTTTGGCTTGGTAAGTGTCTTTCGACTGGGCCTGAGTGAAATGACGTCGGAAGTTTTATTGGTTTTGCACACGTCAACGAAATGTAATACACACACATACACAGACAGACAGAGAGAGAGAGAGAAAGAGAGAGAAGTGAAGGTAACAGGCAACACATATAGCCAACACCCAGCTGAACTTGTAGTATGCCACAATGCGCACAGACAGCGAGCATATTGTGAAAAGCTAAGTGAATTGTGCAAGGAGAAGGTAAGGAGGATAAGCAGAGCTACTGTAGAAGAGAGAGAGAGAGAGCTATAGTAGAAGAGAGAACGAGTTACAGTAGAAGATCTTAACTAGAAGATAGAGAGGGACAGAGAGACATTCAACAAGAAAGTGCCAAACTTGGTAAAAGTCATAGCCCCAAAGCCTAAATCCCAAACCGACATAGGCAGAATTCGTATAGGCGGCGTAATATTATATAATATAAAAGAGAGCTACAGTAGAAAAGAGTGAAAGAAGAAAGCCACAGAAGAAGAAAGAGAGAGAGAGAAAGAGATCGACAGCATAGTGTAAGAGCTAGATATAATTATTATAGACGAAGTATGAGTAGATCTACACCCTGAATTGTCTGTATTTCGTTTCATTTGCACACATTCTTCTCTCTTAACTGCAGCTCAAACTTTAGCTTCCACAGAACATTACTTGGCATTACTTCTGGCATTGCTGTGCATTCTCTTCCCAAGTGCAACTGGGCTGTATTGACTTGCTCGGCTCCTGCTCGGCTCTGCTCCTTTCACTCCCAGCAACGCCTCCTGCTGTGTGTAATGCCATTACATGCATGCCTGCGCCGTCGCTCTTGCCGCCAGGGGGCGTCACACACACTCGCTGGCACATACTCACACACACACAGAGACACACTCATATGCCGATACACGGTGAGGTCTGTTCGTTTTTGTAACATGACTGTTTGTTTTTAAAGTTTTAATCACTGTCAATCGATAGCTACTTATCATGCTGCACTGCTGTCTCTCCTGCTGCGCGTGCCACGCCCCACGCCCCACGCCGCACGCCCCACTCTGATGGCAACTCCCCAGTCAATAGCCCAAATTCGCAGCTTGCACTGCCAATTGACAGTTGGCAAAAATAAAGCCCGCAAAAACTGAGAGACAAGTAGAGAAAGAGAGAGGGGAGAAGAGAGGGGAGAAGTATTTCAGTATTTCAGCTGTTGGTTAAGTCATGGCGGCGGCAAAACTGTCAAGCTCACGACACAGAGGTGGAGCTGAAGGGGGGGGTGCGGGGGCAGGGGTAGATCAAGCAAGGGGGTGCAGGGGGTTGGGGTGGTTGCCAGGACACTTTGCAGTGCGCTTGGCCAAATGGCGTAAACATGTACAAAATACTTTGGCGCAACAGCAAAAAAATATTGATAAAAAAGCATGACAACAACAACAACAACAACGACAACAACAACAGATGCTGCTGCTGCAAAATATTTGAACAGCGAGTCAGCAGCACCAGCAGCAGAGGCAGCAGCAGCACCCACCTTCCACTGCCCCCCCTTTGCCAAGTGGGCGTGGCACAGAGAGATAGCAACTGCAACGTCGCAATGTTTTTGGTTGGCTTGGCGCGTTGCGACATGACGCGACAAATGTTGCTGTTGCTGTTGCTGTTGCTGCTGCTGTTGCTGTTGCTGTTGGTGCTGTTGTTGTTGCTGCCTCTTCTACGCGATGCGAGTGTCAGCTGCGGTTGCTCGCTTTTCGAATTGGCGCAACGCTAATCGATTGAGCGTCAGTTGTAAATGGTCAACTGCAACACAAAGCAACAACAGCAACAATTGCAACCACAACAGCAACAACAACAAGTACAACAACTGATTGCAACTGCAATTGCATTTTGTTGAGAGGTCAAGGCAACTCTGCCCCGTGCCGCATTGCAAATTTCATCATTATAACTCGAGCTCAACTCGAGCAAAACTTATGCCAGCCAAGTGCGGAACCACTTTCGGAACCACTTTCACAGCACTTTGATGCAATTTAGTAGCGCCACTTTAGAATGCTTCTCTCTATCAACACTCACGAAGGCCACACACACACGTACTGATGGTGCGTGTGGCAACCAAATTGCCAGAGTTGAAGTGAATCACCAGCACCTTGCTGGTTGGTTCTTTTATTTAACCCACTTTTGAAACATTTATGCAACTAGTTAGCAACTTGGGAATGTCGATGATGGGAAAAGCTTGATTGACTAAATTGCAGTAGAAAACTTTGGCAAGCCAAATTCGATAATGTGTAAACCATTTGAAGTGTGCTAAAAGAACTAGTTCATGCTTATTCAATATGAAAAATACTTAAGCAGTAGATAACTCAAGGATTGGTTAAGTTAATCAGCACTTGCGGGACGAACCGGTTCAATTTGGAACTACTTAAATCAATAGACCAAAATGAAGCGGTTCATTTTGGAACAACTTTTTAGAAAACTAAGTTCAGAACTGCAAAACTGAATCGATGAAGCTCGTTAAGGGAAAATTAAAGGTCTCCGTGTCTCAGTATCGCTTCTTAAGCTCCCGTTCGGCTTTTCTTGTAAATCAGCATAAAATGTACTTACGCAACGTGCAATGTCGCCCATTCCAGCCCTGTGAGCAGACACAGGTTCCGTTCTTGCATTGTCCGTGCTCCGAGCAGCGTGTGTCGCAGGGCAGTTGATCACAAAGGTTCCCAGTCCAGCCAGGGTTGCAGCGGCACTTGCCAGACTCACAGACCCCGTTGCGGCCACAGTCCAGACTACAAACAGCTACAGAACAAGGGAAAAACAGGAAAAATGGCGTTAAGTAAATACGATATAAATAAATAAAACTTAATGGCGAGAAATGGGTATGGGGAATGAGGAGGAAGGGGATGCAGAAGGAGTAGCAGAAGGGGAGGGAAAGCCTGGGATAGTTATGATATTTGTACATATGTGCATTTAAATTCATTAAGGTCCCTGGCTTTTACTTTCTTCACTGCTTTCTTCTCGCTCTCTTCCCAGCACTCATCTCTCCTCTTCTCGTTCTCTCTCTCTCTCTCTCTCTCTTTCTCACTGGCTTTCTTTGCCGCTTTTGGCTGTAAAATGTTGCCCCGCCGAGTGAACCATAAAAACAACATTATAAATGTAACATTTACGTGGCAGTTGTAGACCCCTCTACCCTACCCCGACCCCTACCCCCACTTCTCGTACTCCAACCCCTCCTCACACCATTCCCTCCCACGCCTCTGGCCGGCAAATGTGGCCCACGTTGTCGTTGACTTTTGTTCTCTGTGCGTCGCAGGCGTAAATTTATTTTATTTGCTTTCTGCACAGCGGCGTAGAGGGGAGTGAGGGGAGGTAACTGGGGGAAGCGACCTGCGTATTAAATAAATAATGAATTTTTATGAAGCTCTGCTTCATTACGTTTCGGGCAGAGTGCGACTGTGCTGCACAGGCAGCCGGGGGGAGGAGTGAGAAGGGGAGTGCGGAGTGCGGACTGTATCGCGGCTCCTGTCGGTGCTAAAAAGTTAAGCAAATTAGGCGTGCGTGCCCCACTGTGTTGCCAAGTCCTTTTGCCCTCTCTCGGAGTCTGCACCCTCTCTACCCCGCTTACCCCTCCCCAGCCCCCCTCCTTCACTCGCCCACAGGGCACAACTCGTAAGCTGCATGTTTTATTGGACTCCAACGCCCTCGAAATGATTATGGCAAACCAGGTACAGTTTTTGTTGTCCCTGTAGTTGTTTACTCTTCCCCTCCTTCCCCTGTTCCCCCTTCGTTGGGCTTTCTTGTTTCTGGTAATCGGCAAATTTGTTTGCTGGCTTTGCCTTTTGCCCTAATTGAAGGCTCCAGTTTTATGGGGCCTCATCTAATTTGGATTCGGTCCATGCGATAAAGCATCATTTTCAGCCTTATGCCTCATGCCTTATGCTCATATAATAACTGCATTAGTTGCCAGCCGACTTTATGGCCACTCTACACGTACCTACCGCCCCCCTCTTCCCCACCCCCCATAGAGCACCCTCTCCCTCTTGCTATACCACAAGGCCCTTTGCGCATTTTACAGCCAGCATCGTAAAGAAAAACCCCAAGAACCTTTGCATTTGATTGAGCTGAAGTGGAACTTACAAGTTTTATAGCATACAGACAGCATATGTTATTTAAATAAAAATACCAAAATATATACTAAAATTTATTAAATTAACTATAAAAATATTTTTAGTATTTGAGAAGCGAAGAAACAAAGCTCAGGAGTGCGAACTGAACCACAAGTTCTCAGCTCACTCTTGATATAAATCGTTATAGCTCTGATAGATCTCTGATAGATTGTCTTCTATATGGTATGTACTAAATATTTCCTGTTTATATTTGTTTCTATATATAATGGAATTATAATCTTTCCAATCTAACTTAGGTAACTTCATCAAAAACAACTCCAACAACTCTTTCAACAACATTCCCTAATCGCCACTAATATCTCCCCTTCAATATACTTTATATATTGTTATGGAAACGTAACCCCTTGAAATTCACCACTAATTATGCTGTTTAGCTAATCTGCTCTTCACCCACTTCAATTGCCATTTTCAAGCTTCGCAAGAGTCTCTTAAATTCTGAAACTATTCAGACGATTTACCTTCACTTCTCCCTCATCCACAATCCCACCCCCCTTCTCACTTTCCAAATTGTTACTAAAATTTGCAGCAGCTTTTTGCCCACTTTTCCATTTTTCCACTTTTCTGCTATTCAGTACCTTTCGTTTGGTTCGCTTCTCATTTGAATTCAATGCTCGAACTGAAGAATCATTTGTAAGCAGCTTGTTGTGCGCAACGACACCGGAACACAACACACACAACGCACACACACACTGAACACAGCACAACAAAACAAAACAAAACAAAATACACAACACAACACAACACAACACAACACAACAAAACAAAACACAATACAACAAAACAAATAAACACAACGTAGAGTGCAATTGTTATGCTGGTTATTTGTATGAGGTGTGTGCAAAGGAAAGAGGGTTATGAAAGGGGAAGAGTGGGAAGAGCGGGAAAACGGGGGGCAGTAGGTGTTTTAAAAAAGTGATGAAGCAGGTGAAAACCGTAAACTGCAAAGTGAAAACTGAAACTTACCTTGGGAACAATCCGGTCCCGTCCAGTGTCGCTCGCAGACGCATTGTCCCGTCTCCAGGTCGTAGGTGCCATGCTCTGAGCATCCAGGCAAGCATTGATATACCTGCTGATCAATCGTTCCGCAATCCTCGCCCTGCCAACCGGCCTTGCAGTAGCATTGCCCAGCCACACAGGTGCCGTGTCCGGAGCACAAAGGATCAAGGCAATCATCTGTAGCACATGCGGAACAAGTATACAAAAAATGTTTGTTAGTCAAACTTAACATATACAAATGACACAAAAGACTGAGAGAGAAAGACGGCGAGATTGTGTGGGAGGGAGAGAGAGACGGATATCATCTGTCCATCATCTGAGATACCCTAGAACGTATGAACAAAGAATATGCTAGTGTAGACATGCAGACTGAGAGCTTAGCTTTGGGATCGCCCTATAAAACTATCGATAACTGAACTTCCGCTTTATCGATTGTATTGAAATTTGTAGGATACTTTCATACTATGTTAAGCTTTACATATGCCAAAGATATAATAATATTCTCTGTGATTCTGTTAATTCTTGATCGAAAGTGATGAAATTTGTAGGATAATGTCATGTAAGTCTTAGCTATAAAGATATGCCAAAGCTATAAAGATCCTTCAGTTATGCAAGCTTACAATCTGTTACTTTTCTTACAACAGAGTTATGGCTTATCTAATGATGTTTCAAGCATCTTTATAGCCTGTCTATAGGGTTGAAAGTACCTTCTCTCCTGCAGATCCTAATCGAATCTACCCAATTGCGATTGCATTCGCTTTAGGGTATATAAAAATACAATATGTACAGTTAGTGAGCAGAGGGAGGAAGTAGGGGCGTGGCAACAGCAAATGGGCATAGAGGGGTAGGGGGCAGGGCTGGGGCTAGTGCTGGTAGGGGGCGTTACAGCCTTGGCAAAACAAAAGCCCGTCACGAACAGTTGGGCGATACATGCCGGCAGCAGGTTCCGGCCAAGCTCGTCTGCTACCGTATTCGGGGTCAGGTCACACTTGCACACACACACGGCACACATACACATACACACACATGACATGATTAGTATGTTAGACACGTACGAAAGTGGTCATTAAAATGAAATTCCAGTTTAGTTCAACTTGGTAATTTTGCGCAGTTGTTGCAATTTTTTTCCTCTCTCTCTCTCTTTCTCTTTCTCTCTACATCTCCTTGCCTTGCTTGCTGCTTGGCCTTTCTTCTTCTTGCGCTTGTATTTTCTTTTCTTCTACTTCTACTTCTTGTTTTTTTTTTTTTGGCTTGTTGAGCGTTTTGTATGAGAAATATGCTTTCGACATATAAATTCGATTTTATACGTTTTATGTTTGCACAACGTTTCAAGTTCCGCTTTGTTCTTGTTCTTGTTGTTGTTTGTTCTGTTTGCTGGTCGCTTGTTTTGTATGCCAAGGGTCCAGGCACAGAGAGAGGGGCAGCAAGTTGGGGCGGGGCAACAGAAAAATCACATGTGAGACACACTGCCAACAAACAAGTCTGTGCGTGTCTACTGGGTGTGTGTGTGTGTGCTTGTGAGTGTGTTGCATATTTGATGCAATTTTTATACACACTTCTTGCCCTTATTGCCTTCAGTAGAGGGTATCAGACAGTTGTGCCAGCAAAACAAAAAGAGCGCAAAAAGTTAAGCAAAAGTTTAGAACTTTGGAAAGAGACAGGTATATCTCTTGTTTGCTATGCTCTTCACGGCTTGCTTTATGGAGAGTATGTGTAGCATATACCATATGCTATAAGCCATATCATAACCTAACATATACTTAATGGAAACTAACTCAACTGATGCTCTGCAATTCCTATTCTAGATTTTACTCTTTATATATATTATATATCGTATATATTCTTTAAATTTTCCATTTTTAGGTTGCCTTTCTTTCATTTTTTCAATTTCTTGACTGATTAAATGAATATTTATTTGGACTTTCTAATTAGAAAACACATTGAAAACAAAAAAAAACGCGAAGCAGCTCTCAAGTTTGGGGCCGTCGCCGTCAGCTCGAAAAACGCTGTTAATTTACCGTTTAACGGAAGTGGCTAAAAATACACCCTTTTTGTGTGTGTGTGTGTGTGTTCTGCAAACACATGGCCAGTTGGCCAGTTCTGGCGCAGGCTCTTCCTTACTTAGGGCGCACTCTACAAGGGGCCCAAAAAAGTATGCTATGCTTTTTTCTGTAGCCTTTTTCCTCAGTCGCCTAGCTTTGTTTGCCTCAATTTAAACTTAAGAAAACACACACAAATACCAGAGATACACACACACACAGTGATACACTCACACACACACAGACACACTAGCACACAGACACACATACACAGGGCACGGCAAACTAAACGCTGGGGCGGCATAATAACTGAAATATTTTGGCGTCACCATGACACGCCCAAAGGCCTCTTCAGCGAACGCTTTCCCACTGTCCCCTCCCACTGCTGCTCTTCTCAGCCACCCTCGCATAGTGTGCCTTATCGGGGCAGTGTCAACATGGCGTCGTGGAGTGAAAACAGCCCGAAATTGCAAACAAGGCAAATAAATAATTTTAGCATTTTTATGCCAAGTCAGCACAGCACACAAATACAGAGAGGGAGGGGGACGAGAGAGAGAGAGGTGGAGAGGGAGACTGTCAGACAGAGACAGTGGAAAACGGACAGCGGAGGCTGGAGCAGGCATCTGCACCCCCACCCCCACCCCGTCCGCAGTCGGTCTTCTCTGGCTTGACACTTACGTTGATCGCAGTAGGGTCCCTTCCAGCCGCGCTCGCAGCGGCACTCGCCCTCGATGCAGCGTCCATGGCTGGAGCAATTGGGCACCTCGCACTCCCCGACCGGGATGTCGCACTCCGCTCCCTTCCAGCCATCCTCGCAGTGGCAGACGCCGCCGCCGTAGTGTCCATGCGCCGAGCAGAGAACCGGACAAACGCCTGCAAAGAGAAGTCAAAGCCAAACGGAATTAGAGTACGATGTGTGACAGAAAGAGAAGGAGAGAGAGAGAGAGAGAGACAGAGTGAGGGACAGAGTGTGAGAAGTGTAAAAAAGAAGAAGCGGAAGCGAAAAAGGAAAATTGGTATTGAAAAGTGTCAGACAAAGGCAAAGAAGCAAAGCGGCAAATAAATAAAAATACTTGCGGGCACAATGGGTAAGAACGAACAATATATGACCTATCGGTTTATCGGACAATCGATAAATGCATTAAATGAGTTTATGTTTGATTACTCTTGAATTCTGCAAACAGTTATCGATGCATTATCGTTAAGGTGATTTATCGATTTGCTGATGCTTATTTTTTCAATTTTTAAAGTATTATAAGCAATCCGATAAGTAGGGTTACAAAGTTATCGATATATTATCGACAAAGTGGTACCATTGTAAATGTTATCGATTTGTTGTTGATTATTTCTTCAATTCTTAAGAGTTTTTAATCATAAGCAAACGGACAAACTGCAGGGCTACAATATTATTATCGATATATTTACAGTTATCGATTATTTGATCTATTAACTGATAACTCAGCCTATTGTTATTGATTCTACTTCTAATTCTGTTTGCTTAATCAACATATTTTGTCACAATTACTGCCAATTTCACCCACTGTGCACAGACCTCGCAAGAATTACAAGTTGCTGAGGGTCGCCAGACCCGGCAAGTAGATTTAGATTCGGTTTTTTTGGGTGCTTCGCCCCTTTTTCTTTTTGTGGGACTTCAAGGGGAGGAGGAGGGCAAAGGGGAAGCCGGGAAACAGGAACTCGCACTCGGGAGTCGAAATCGGATTGGGGTGCCCAAAACAAACAAAAGCAGGTGATGTTGACAGCTCAACTTTGGCGTAAGTTTTTAATTTAAATTGCAGCTCGAGTGGGCAGTGAAAGAAAGGAAAGGGAAGGGGAGAGAGAGAAGATACAGTGAAATGGGAGAAGGAGTAAGAAGAAAGAGACAGAGAGAGAGAGAGAGAGGGAGTGGTGTCTACTTACTCTTGGAACAGTCCACGCCCTGATATCCATCGATGCAATCGCATTTGCCAAGATAACAACTGCCACGGCCCGAACAATCATTGGGGCAAGTAGTGCTAACCCCCTCGGCCTCCTCGGCAAGCAGCGAAACGGAATGTGCAACCAATTCGTCATTGTATACAGAGATAAACCAGAGACCAGTGTCGAGATACTGCAGCAGCGACACATTCACCGTCATCGCATCCATATCGAGTGCAGGCAAACCTCCTCCAGGTCCAACGCCACCGGCGCCACCATCAGCTGCCGAACGTTTGTTCACAGGATGTGCCACATAACTTTGATGTCCCCCCTGACGCTGCACATGTTGCTTGACCAGATCCAACGGAGTCTCCACATCAAAATATTCCATTGAATCGCTGCTTGCGTTCTCTCCTGCACCATCGTCGTCATCATCGGCATCCGTGTCATCATCGCCATCATCGTCAGGGTCCAGATCCCAGGCCTGTGCCAAACGCTCTACCTGTGGCAGCTGCTGCTCGTGCTCCAATTGTTGTTCCATCTGCAGTTCCTGCTCCTCAAAGCTGGCGCTGCGTCGACGCAGCTGACGCTGCTGCTGCTGCTGTTGCTCGATCAGAGTTGCATTGGTGGCGGCAGCACTGCGACGATGCCGTAGATGACTATCAAGCCTGCCGCCCTTGATGAACTCCACAAAGTCGTGCTGGGTCACCGATGGTGCCACATTGCGTCGCGAATATACCGCAAAGTGGGCGCCCCAGGGTAGCGTGAAGTTGAAACGGATGAATGCAGGATGCTTGTTACGAAACTCGAGTGTCCAGAACTGATAGGCCGGAATGTTGGCGTGATACAACTCATTGAAGTCCTTCAGCTCGACGACCTGAGGCCACTGGCCACCGCTCATGCCCACAATGCCGCCCTGATGCTGTTGCTGGCCTCCTGGCCCGTGATGTTGCATCAACGGATTATGTCCACCCATGCCAAGTGGCAGTTGACCCTGTTGTCCATTCATGCCACCAACGCCAATGGCACCGCCGCCGTACGTTAACTGATGATGATGGTCCTGCAATTGGGTATTGGTTGCATCCAATGGGGTAAGCGGCTGGTTTATCGCATGCGGTTGCTGTTGTTGCAACAGTAACTGTTGTTGTATGCCGGTTGCACCGCCAACTCCTCCTCCACCAGCACCGCCATTGCCTATTCCCACATGCCCGTTGTTGTTGCCGTTGCCATGATCCGATGTACTTGTCTGTATCGATTCCTCAGTGGGGTATGCTGTGGCGCCACCTAGCGCCTTGTTGTCGCCCCCCTTGCCGCCGGCCCCGCCTCGCAGATCGTGCGGTTGCGATTTGACGTCTTGGACTAGGATGCAGTTGGAGCTGTCCATGTTCGGTTTCATTGAACTGACTGCTGCAAGAGAGAGCGAGAGCGAGAGAGAGGGAGAGAGAATGGACACAAATTGAGTTAGTATTATTTGTGTGGTATTTTTTGGTATTTGGTTAATATTTTATGGCCTGTAAATCGCTTGCAACAAGCGTCTGTCATCATTTGTGTGTGTGTGTGCTGCACTATTGTTTATTTGTACCCTGTAGCAGTGAGTTGTGTGTGTGTAGGGTAGCATTGACTTGCATTTGGTATTTTTGTGCAGTATTAAGCACTATTATGGTATTATTTATGGGTACTTGGATTGAGTAGTCTTTTTAAATATTTTGAATGCAAGAGAAGCCAATGAAATGTGTTAATTTTATGGTATTTTTGTGGTATTCTTGTGTTATATTTGTGGTATTCTTGTGGTATATTTGTGGTATTTTTGTGGTTTTTTTGTGGTATTTTTGTGGTATTTTTGTTGTTTTTTTGTGGTATTTTGTTCTACTTTCTGTGTTTAGAAACAAATTGAGTGTTTACAGTGCACAGCTAGCGTGACAGGGCATATTTCTAGTATTCAATTTTAGTATTTTTTTAGTATTTTTTATATTTACTATATTATTCAATAATTTATATGTCTTGCTAAAATACACTCATTAATTTAGGTATTTAATAGTATTTTAAAATGATGTATTTAGCATTTTATGGTATTGAAATTAAGTATTTTGTGTATTTCTAAGGTATTTTGGACAACTGGAAATATGCATAACATACAGGGTATTTAACCTGCCATATCCTGGTTTTCTCTACCTCTCACTAACCAACGACGCATTCTATTCTCACTTCGCTTAGCTTTTTTTAGTGCTTTCAGCGGGATTTCTCCATGTGTGTGTGTGTGTGTGTTTTTCTGGCCAACGATTTGCGAAAGAGTCGCGCTGCAAATGCGGCGCACATAAATCGCGTGCCTGCTAAATTTCACGCCATAAATCTGATGCTTCTTTTTCGGAGAGAGGGAGACAGAGAGATAGAGAGGGGGCAAGAGAGAGAGAGAGATAGAGAGAGTGCGCTCCACTCTGGCGGCAATAATGTTTAGTATGTGGTGCTGCTGTCCTTGTGGCTCACCGAACAGCTGCAGTTCGGTTGGAGCCCCACCACCACCAACCCTACCCCCTCCCGCATCCTCCACCGTTCATTCCCCTTACCCCCTCCCCACTACTCAGCTGCTGCTGGTGCTTCTTGTGGCTCAGTTTTTTCACACATAAATTTTTGGCATCATATTTTAACGCCATATTAATATGCACTGGCCCATAAATCAAATGTCTGTCCGTCTCACTCGCACAGGGACTGTCTCTGCTTTCAATCCTTTACTCGGACCTCAACCACATGTGCCACGCAGAGAGAGAGAGAGGTAGAAAGGGAGAGAGAGACAGAGGGAGACACAAAGTACGCGTTGTTAACACGTTTGCATTTTGCTTGGCATCGATGCGATGCTCAGAGGCGCCCTGCATGCTGCACGCTGCTGCCTTTGCCTTTGCCTTTGCCTGCCTGTGGCTATCGTTTATCGATAACTTATCAAATTTATGAGCTTTGCCAGTTGGCGCCAGCTGCAGCACAGCACAACGCGAGTATTTGGGTTACAAAAGCGCCATTTGACAACCACTTTATGAGACTGAGAAGGAGGAACAATTTAAAGCAGCAACTTTAGCTGAGATTGCAGCAATTATGATTGATAGAGAAGTATACAGAGTTGTAGTTGAATAACAAGTTGAAGAGATTCCTGCAGATCTGCTTTCTCATGGTATATCAATCATAAAACCTCTTCGAAGTTCATTACAACTAGAAATTGTCTTCAATCAAATCAAATCAAATCCAATCTACATAACAAGTGCTCATTCATTATTCTATTAACTAGAAATACACTTAACTCCATCAGTCAACCATCAATCAGTGTCGCTCTCAATCAAACAAGTAAATCATGTGAGCAACACCTTTTGTAAGTCATTTAAAGCCGCAGCTAATCAGCTCAACTGCCGTCATCAATAACCACGACGTACTCAGTCATTCAAAAAAATCACTGGCAGCCTTCAATCAAGCACACAAATCATTATTCTAAGCGCATAAGTAATTGCGAAAGCGCCTTCAATCAGTTAACAATGCCTGCTCAATCAGCCAATAAATTGTAAACCAATCAATCAAAATATTATAAAAGATATAAATATGCTTTATGTTTCCTCTCTCTCTCCCTCCCTCTCTCCCCTTGTTTCCCATCTCTTTCGGCAGCTGACTTTCAACAAAGCAATTAGACAAAGCGACTTTTTCGGGGTCACATTGAAATTATGTTAATGGGGCCCACAAGGAATGAGGAGGCTTCCTTGATATGTATGAATAGACATGGCAACAGGAAGCTAGAGGGAAGAAGTAGGCAGTAGGGAGAGGAAAAATGGCGCCGCCCAGGAAAAAAAAACAGAAGAGAAGAGAAGAGAAGCCGCTTTGACAGCGCCCCAAAAACATGGGAACTAATGCGACCTAATGATGTCGATGTCGACGTCGCTGTCGATGTCCTTGTTGATGTTTTGCCTGAGCGATGGAACGAGTAAGGGAACAAACAAAGCTGCAGACAGACGTACAAAGGAGCCAAACACACACTCACACACAATCACACACACACACACACACGCAATTACTCATATGAGGCACGACAAATTAACGTCAACGAACGTGCCTCAATTTGGTTGTTGAGCTTTTAATTTAAGCACACGACACACACACATACACAAAGATAGACAGACGGAGCACACACACACACACACACAGCTTTTGTAGGCAGCCTACACTGTAAGAAATCTAGCTAAAACTCATAGGTTTCTAGTCAATTGCGATGGTAACATTGGCACTCATTGTTACCCTAAACTTTAGTACAACAAGCTCTTTGAATGTTGCCAGATCTACATTGATCTACTGCCAGCTACTTAGCAACTCTAGACTCTATAGGGTATATAGAAATCCTAAGGTATATTAAGCCTTAACATTTTTCAAGATTTTCCCTGACTGCCCTGCTGACAAGTGTCTGCCAAACTCTTTTTCCAATTCTTCTTTAATTATGCAATAAGCTTTATACTCTTGAAGTTTAACAAAGAAAGAGTGAGAGAGAGAGGGAGAGCTATACCGGCCTAACTATTCTAATTAAAGTTTTCTATATTCGATACGATTTGTAGAGCTTTCCCCAACAAGTTAGACAGCTGAATCCAGCAATATGAAAATGTAAGACAAACTCTATAACTGCCCTTCTACCTTGTGCCTTTCCCTTCTCTCTGTCTCTCTCTCTCTCTCTTTCTTCCACACACACTTAGCAGCACACAAAGAGCATACGAAAATATACAGTTTATGTTTATTTCCTGAGTGTGTGTGTGTGTGGAGCGCAACATCATTAATAAATAAATGAAATGAAGCCCAGACCAGAAAAGCCAGAGATAGTTGAGGCAGCGAAAGAGCGGGAGGGTAGGGAAGAGTGGAAGGGGGACTACTGTAGTTCTATTAAGTTAACAAGCTTTTCATTTAAGTGGCTCGCACAACTGGTCAACCAACTGGAACTGGAAGAAGTAGTGGAAGTGGAAAGGGGAAAGTGGTGGGAGAAAACAAGAGACACAAACAAGCGCATAAGGAGAAGTAGGAAAAAAAGAAAACAGACACACACAACTTGCCATAGTTTTTCCGCGCCTTTCTTTGAGTGGGGCAAACACTACGCGCGCAAGGAGGCAGGAGGCAGGGGAGCAAAGGGGCACACCAATTAAATTTGATGACAATTTGTGGCAGGCGGCGCCGCAAGGAAGCGCTAGAAAAACCAAACCGAAACCGGAGCAACCCTATCCCGCTGGGCGCGACAGGGTCGATAAATTTCGATATGTGTCTCTGTGTGTTGCTGTGTGTGTGCCTGTGTGTGTAAAATTGACAACGACTCAATTGAACGCGGCAGGACACACACACAGAGTGGACACTCCCTCGCAAGTCGCGTCCTTATTTATATTTAGACATGCTGCGAAAGGGGAATAGAGGAGGGGAGAGGAGTCCAAGGAAGGGGCAGGAGGGGTTGGAGTTTCCTGAAAGGGTGTGTGAATTCGATTAGTTAATTTTAGTACGCTTCGCCTGCTGCAGAAGTGCCTGCACTTAAGATCAACTAATTGAATCTACGTGCCCGTTGCGAGAGCAGCCCCTCTCCCTCTCTCTCCCTCTCTCACTCTAACAAAGACCCTAGAAGAGAGAGAGTGAAGAAGAGCAGGGAGGGGGCAAAGTTAGAGAAATTTATGAAGCATTTTCTTAATTGCACTTTCCTTGAGCAAAAATAATTTATTTAAACGACAGAAAAGCGTTGCACACCTTCACAGAGAGAGATGGATAGAGAATGAGAGAGTGAGATAGAGCGGGTGTGCAATGAAAGAGATAGCTAGCTAGTGTATTTGTTAAGGTCTCACGTACCAACTGTAGAGCACAAAAAGGCCAAAAAATCAGGCTTGATTTAAAACACTTGGAAGTGTTGGAAAAGTTTATTTAATTATTTGCAAAAGTTTATTGCTATAAAAATGTTATTAAACTTATTAGAATTATGTGATGCCTTTCTTAGAATTTGGTGTTGAAAAACGCCTTAAGTAAAACGTCAACCAAAGTCTACTTTAAAACAGTTAGCAGTGTTGGAAAATAATTTTCATTTCTTCATCTTCATTTCGCATTTGTTTCTTTGCTGCTATTGAACTGTCTTTTCAGTGTTGAGAAATTCCTTTAAAATGTTCTTAAAACTTCGCTATACAAAACTATTTGTGTCCTTTATGCATACGAGTATATCATACATATTTTCCTTACTACACAAAACTTTTGCCACTCGAATGCAAAACTATTTGCCAAACTGATTCCAATCTTTCCCCCTATTCCTCTTCTCTGTCTCCCACTCTTTCCCTCTCTATTTCTCTCCCCACTTCTCTCTTGCGCCATTTCTTATTGCGGTCGCTTTGAGCCTGGTACTAAGTACTCACAATTCGATGCTGAGTACTCGATGCACACACTCGACACAAGTCGATACAGTGTTGAGTAACTCTTGCTAATTGACTTTCTTTGTTGCGGTTATGACTTGGAATTTCCGTGCGATTGGACAAGGTTCCCCTCTCGCCAACCCACCTGCCCCGCCCCCCTGAGAGAGGGTAACCACAGAAAAAGTGAACAAACCAAAGCGACTAATTGAGAAAGGGAGAGCAAGAACAAGAGATAGACAGAGAGGAAGAGGAAGTGAGATGAAGAGACTTGGCCCTTTTTCTTTAATTGAAGTGCAAGTTGTGAAGTAGTTCAAGTTTGGCACACAAACACACAATCAATTTCGGTTAGTCGAGGGAGGAACACATATAGAGTCGGGGACAGCAAGAAAGAGATAGAGAGAGAGAGGGGGCGAGTAAGGGAGATAGCAAGTGTGGAGCAAACAGTGCTGCCAGACTGACAGCGCAATTGACAAGGCATGCGGTGCGTATCTAATTTTTGGGCTAGCCACTGAGACAGAGACAGATAGAAAGGGAAGAAGAGATATAGAGATAGAGGGAGAGAATGAGAGAAAGACAGAGAGAGAGCAACAAATGCGAGCTGGAGCAATTTAAATTTAGCTGCAACCGCAACGTAAAGTGAAAATGCAAAATAAAATCGCATAAGCAAACGCAGCTGCTGCTGCTGCTGCTGTAAATGACAACATGAGGAGGCGACAGATGGGGGGCGTGGCAGTGGCCAGCAGCAGTAGTGCAACAGTGGCCAGTTGGGCGGGGAAGTGGGAGGTTGTCACTTGGAAAATTGTGAAACAGTGCATATCGAATGAGTTTCCGATAGTTATCCGCTTAAAAATCGATTAACCTATTTCCGATAACTACTGCAATGCGCATCCGGCTGGAGCGTAACTGAACCAGAACAACAACAACAACATCAGCAACAACTCCTGGAACAACAATCCGCTCCCTCCCCCACTCTCCTCGTTCCCCTCTCTGCCAACGTGTGCAGCTCCGCATGCTGCGTCTCCTTCCGCTCTCGGCTCCAACTGCCAGTCAAACATGTTAACTGTCCCTGTATCCCCTCTTGCCTCCTCTCCCTCTGTGTGAGTTGTTGCTGCTGTGCCGCTTGTTGTTGTGATAGAAAGTGGCACAGGCTGTTGCTGCTGTTGCTGTTGCCTGCGTTGCCTGCGGTGTTGGCCGCAACATTTCACGTTCTTGTCCTGTTGACACTGCGGTCGATTATCACACAGATATGACAGACGAACAGAGGGACAGACAGAGAGAGAGCGACAGACAGAGATAGAGACAGACAGACAGACAGAGAGAGAGAGAGAGGGGGAGGTCGACAGCTAGAGAGACAGCTGGTCAGCCACGCAGAGTGCGCACGCTGTGCACGAATAATGCCAATATATTGTACAATATATTGTTATATTGGCCAACAAATTATGACAGTCATTTGCACACACACACACACAGAGAAAGAGAGAGAGAGAAAGAGCGAGAGAGAGAGAGACAGAGACAGACAGCATACATGCAGAGATAAATGCTGTAAAACGTTGTCAAATTATGAAAATCAACGGTAATTTGTTAAGAACTCGCTCTGTTGCTCCCTCTTTCTCTTCCTCTCTCTCTCTCTCCCTCCTCCTCCCCCTATCAATTGTTATAAATCAGCAACAAGATTGACATGTTTGATTTTCAGTTATATCCAATTACATTAACTGTGTATGGGAATGAGAAAGAGAGAGAGAGAGACGGAGCGAGAAAGAGTTTGTAAATTTCATATAAAATACATGAACAAAGCAAATTTTGATTTATGACAGTGTGTAACTCAATATTCCCAATATTCCCCCCTCTCTCTCTATCTCACTTATTGCCCTTACTTTCTTTCGCATTTAAATTTCAATTGCATTTTAAAGGCTTATTAAACAAATTCATATGTAATATTTGTGCCCAGCAAGTGTTGATTGTTCTTCTTAAATTACTTTGCTCTTCTCCCAAAAATATATTTAATTAATTTCATTTTAAAGGTATTATTTCATTTGATTTTGCTAGTTAATTTACCACTGTACACACTATTGTGTGCGCTAGTGTAATTAGAGCTGGCGGTTACAAGCAGACAACATGTTACGTTGACACTTTTTCGCTTTGCGCTTAAAAGCAGGCAACACTTTTTGTGACAGCAACTCGGACAGCGCCGACGGGCTTAGCTTGTTTGCTGCGTAGGTGTTTACATAAGTGTTTGCATGTATGTGTGTGTGGAAGTATCTGTATGTGTGGGAGTGTCTGTCGCTTACCCTTTGTCAGCTGTTCACACTTGCCATCTCCCACCACGCACCCATTCCCCACACCACTTTACTTAGCTCATTTGTAGCTCTTTTTAAGCAGCCGCACGAAAGTAGGCAACACTTTTTGTTGCTTCGACACCGCCTGCACTGCCCACATAAGTAGGCAACACACTTGGTCGCTTTATCATCAATTTTGCAAATTTTATAGGCGTGGCAACGACGCAAATGCAAATCAAATTAAACAACGCAGAACCCACACTCGCACACACACACACACACTCGCATTGCAAACAAACAAACGCCCCGTTTGCGCTTGTTAATTAACTGACAATGCTGCATACGCGCGTCTGTCTCTCTTTCTATGCATGTATGTCAGTGTGTGTGTGTTTGTCTGTTTGCTTGTGTATTTTTTAATGTCTAGTGCACACAGCCAACACACACACAGAGGCAGACAGACAGCAGCTGCGGCCCCCGCAAGTGTTTGCTAATTTTATTAAACCCTCTTGCGCTTAATTAATAGAAAATTATTGTGCAAACAGACGTGGCACACACACACACAGAGAGAGGAGGCAGCACGGCACAGCAGCTGCGAAAATATTAGCCACTATTAAAAGCTAAAGCAATGCGCCACATGCCGCACGACGCGCGCACTTCGTTTTCATCACCTGCTGCTGCTGCCGTCTTAGCCCCACAGCTTTAAAACTATTCAACCATAAAACGACCCACACACACCGACAGCACACACACAGCACACACACATGCAGAGTGAAAACGTAAATTCATTTACCGCAGCCCAAAACAACACAAAAAGCTTTTTACACAAATGAGTTTATGTGTAGCCCTAACCCGGGCACACACACACACACATCTCACACACAGGCAGGCAGGCACCCACCCACCCACACACACACACACAGACTGATCCATTGTTTGGCTGTGCGAGCGAGGGCAGCCACAGAAATTAATACATTATTTTTAAAAGATAAATTTCCAGCGAATGCTTTAGTTGTCTTCCCTCTCTTTCTCTCCTCATCTCTATCTTTCTTTCTTCTTCTCTATATCCCTCTCTCTCACTGTCTCTTCCTCTTCCTGTTCTCCCTCGCTCTTTCGCTCTCCCATTTGGTAGCTGCCAAACAATTAAATCAGTGAAATCCACACGCAGCTTTTGGCCAACTCCCCTTCCCTGCCACTGCCGCTGCCCCACCCACTCTACAACTCTGCACAGCGCGCCTGTTGGTGTTTCTCCCATTCTGCCACTTCCTCCCCTTTTCCCCTCTCCCTTTCCCGCATCCCCGCTTCCTTCCTTGCGCCACAAAATGTTCACAACTTTTCAACTTAAATTCATTTTGTGCGCCAAAGCGCTAAAGCAAAGTGCCCCCTTGCCCCATGAGCGTAGCTCAATGGGAGTCAGTGCAGAATGTGTGAGGGGGTGCAGGGGTGAGGGGGGTGGTGTAGGGCAGCCAAGTGGCATCACACATTTTTCTCGTGGTTTGTTGTAAATTTGTTTTCGTTCACTTGCAACGTTGTGACACCGCAGCCAGGAAGCCGCAACTTTTCGATGCTCCCTTGTATGCCCCTCACTCCACTCCCCTCTCCCCTATCTTTGTTGTTGTTGTTGCTGCTGTGAATCAGTGCCTGCGACTCGCAGGCAGCAGCTGCCGTTGCCATTGCCGTTGCCTGTGCTGCTGCTGCTGCTGTTGCTAAAAGCGTAGATAATAAATTAAACGCAGCACGCTTCAAGTCAAACGGCGTCGCTTACCCCGCATCCTCAATCCCTCCCCCCCACCACCGTCACCTGCTCCTTCTCTAAAACACGCAATGAGTAAGCATTTAAGGCTAGGGGTGTAGCATGAAAGGGGAGAGGAGGGGGTGTAGGGAGAGCAGCTTAACCCCCTCACGCGATTGTCATGTGTGAAAAGCATCTCGGGCTGTCGCCGCCTTCGTTCTTCGCATCTCGAGCTCCTCAAACTTTTTGTTCCCCAACTTCAGGTTTATCTTCAATTTTAAAAACTTCATTCTCAAGATTAATCTACCTTTTTAAGATACTTTTCGTTTTCTAGAATTTATAGCTGACAGTTTGCGCTTTCTTTATATCAATAATTTACTTTAGGCCACAAAACAACTCTCCCATTTTTTGCAAATACTTCGAAATGTTGACGACAATATAAGGAATCTATATATATATATGCTATATATATATTTATCTATATTTATTTATATTTCTACATATTTCTCAATTTATTTAGTTATATTTCTCAATACTAATTCCAAATTAACAGCCCATTTAATATTATCAAAAATATCCCATAGAATACCATAGTAATTTCTGTACAACTCACTTACTCTTGTACCTGCCTCATTGCAGTTTACTCTATATAAAGCTGCATTTCTTAGTTACATGTGCAGGAAATTTCATCAGCATTGCTGGCCAAATAGTTGAGATAGTCAAAGATAATTACATATAGTCAGAAACAATGCAAATGGCCCTGTCTGTCTTGTGTGTGTATTTGCATGTGTGTGGCTGTCATGCCTGCTGAGCATTAGATATGCTGCTTTCATCTACTTGAAGAGTCCTGTCTCCCTCTTTAATAAGCTGCTTGTCTGCTTGGGATATCAATGCTGCCACACATATGACAGCTGCGCTACTTGATATGCTCCACTCTTATGCCTCAGCTCTCAACTATTTGTTGAGAAGGAACCTCCACGCCTCTCTTCTTCTATCTCTCTCTCCCTCTCCCTGTGTCTCCCTTTCTCTCTCTCTTTATTCCTTTGTCTATCAATATATATATTCACAGTGGATTTGGGCTTCACACTGCTTTCAATTTCGATTCCTCGCCTCAATCTTATCACATTTCCCTTTCACTCGCCCGCCTTGGCTCATTTCACAGACAGACAGACAGACAGACAGACGGACAGACAGACGGACAGACAGACAGAGAAGTAGACGAGGAGACTGAACAATTTCGGGACGCATAAATTAAATGTGTGTGCGGCAAATTTATCAAGCAAGTTGGCAACTCTGGCTGCACTGCGAGCTGCGAACTGCGAGCGTAACCGTTCAAAGTGTCCGAGAACAGCAACAACAACAGCAACAGCAAGAGAAGCACAAAAGTTGTGCCAATGTTTCACTAGATAAAACGCCAAAGCTGCAGAGGGGAAGAGCAAGGGGTCTAAGCGGGGCAGGGGGACTGTGCACGGGGAGCAGCACGTCAACCCTTTTGTTTCAAATTAAAATTTACATATTTTAATGTGCAAAGTTTTGTCGAGCGACGACGACGACGAGGAGCGCAAACACAGACAGGCAAAGAGAGTGATAGAGACAGAGAGAGAGAGAGAGAGAGAGAGAGAAATGTAGGACAGTGGCAGGGAAAGAAGAAGAGGGGACACTGCTGGCAAAGTTGCCGCGCTTCTTGTTGGCCCCAGAAAGGTTGGCAGTAAAAAATCAAATTGACCTGTAAATATAATTTAAAAGGTGGCAGCAAAAACAGCAGCAACAGCAGCAGCAACAGCAACAGCAACAACAACAACACTCAACGTGTTTAATTATCAAGTTGTAAACAACAACAACAATGACAGCAGCAGCAGCTGTAGGAGTGTGGACTAAAATACACTGCAAGAAACTGTTTCAGCTTTTAGTGTGTAGATTGACAAGACTCTTTTACCTTGGGGTATATACATTTAGTATAAATGCTTGTGAGAGGCAGAAGAAGGCGTGGCAGACTGCACAATCAGTAAACAAGTCGATTTAGCCATTTTCTGTCTGTATGAACTTTGAAATCTCGGCCAATTTAAAAGCTAGAGAAGCCAAATTTATCATGAAGGTGCAGCTAATGTTGATTTTCTATTTAGGATGCCACGCCCTTCACGCCCATGTAATTCAAAAATGTATTGCTTTAGAGTATAGATAAATGTATATGGAGAAGGGTATCTAACTGTCGTACATGCTCAACTTTGACTTTCATTATTTGTTTGTTTTTGCTTTCGACGCATTCAATTTGAACGAATCATTTTGTGCGAGAGCTGTCGCCATTTTTGTTTGCTCAACTGTGTGTGCCAGTGTGTGTGTGTCTGTAGGGGGAGCGCCAGGTTAGGTGTGTACGTGTGTATGTGTGTGCCTCTGTCTATAGGTGTTACATGCCACAAGGCGCTGGCGTTTTCAAAATTTTGTTAATTTGCCATTGTCAGCTAATGAGAGAGAAGCAAACACAGTGATGGTGCGAGAAGGAGAGAGAGAGAGAGAGATATGGAGAGAGAAGGAAGAAGGTGGTGTGAGTGTATTGAGGGCTTCAAAACTGCTGAAGCGTGAATAGTTTTCGACTGGGCAGGCACACAACCCCTTTATAAAGAGAAGATTATAACAAAAGTTTAAAGTAAGCAAAATTTGAACATGAAAAAGGGACAAAAGAATCTTGATAGAGAGCAAAGATTGCTCATTATAAAATGTGTATAATGTTAAGAGAATGCCCCCAATAAGTTGGCAGCTCTATAGAAAACTAACAAACATATTTGTATAATTGAATTATGATTAAAGAACATAACAACTTTCATTGGAGGAACTCAACAATGTAGTCCAGTGAGCCAGAGAAACACATGAAACTATATAGATATAGATAGATGATTAAGACTATAGATGGAACAGATATGCATGATATATGTACCATACGAACTAACTAATTAGCTTTTTCTATAGTTTCTTTGACCTAATCTTGTGCCATATACATAGGTCCATCTTTCAAGGTAGCTTCAATTTCATCTTAGTATTCTTCTGCTTCAGTTCTAGGCTCGCACACTCATTGAAGAGTTCTCTTCCTCTCTCGCTTTCTTCAACAATTTCAACCTTAGTTAACCGCTGAAGGGGGCGTGGCCCATGACGTTAGACGCCCACTAAAATTAGCTGTTGTGGTTTCTAATTGCGTGCCAATTGGGCAGATGAGCCAAGATGCTGCCCAGCAGAAGCAGCCAGAGGGGAAGGGGCGTGGGGTATAGGCAGCGAGAGGCGTTTGTTGTGTTTGCATGCGCAAAGTTTCTTTGCCTCTGCATGCGCGCGTGTGTGTGTGTGTGTGTGTGTGTGTAAAGTAACACCATTTAACGCTAATGTAAAGCAAACACTTTGATGTATTTGCTTTGTTGTGTGAGTGTGTGAGTATGCGAGAGTGTGAGAGTGTGTGTGCGAGTGAGTGTGTGTGTGAGTGAGTGTTAGTGTATATGCTGCTATATTTGCACTTGTATGTGTATTTTTCATTAACTGCGCTTGCCGTTATGACAACGCAGCGTTGTCCACACACACACACACAGAGAATGAGATGGACAGATGTGAACAGAGGAAGGAGAGAAAGAGAGAGAGACTGAACATGTCCATAAGGTGCTCCTCGTCTCTCCCCTTCCTCCCTCCTCCTGTTTGGTCTTTGTGCTTACCTGCAAAGTATGCCAACATGGCGGTTAGGACGACGGATATGAATATTAAGGCGATGCTCAAGCATTTCCAGGAACATCGGTGCTGACAGCGTTTATCTATGTGAAACCTGTAAAAGACGGAGACAGGCAGAGAAAGAGAGAGAGAGAGTTAGTAAAAAATGCAAGAAAGAGACAGCAAGAGTAGCCATTAAGCAAACTTTGCTCTGCATTTGCAATTAACAACGAGCAAACAGCAGCAGCAGCAGCAACAGCATCCCCGGAATCGGGCCATAATAAGACTGAGAAACTACCCCTCTCCCCTGTCACTTTTCCCCTCCCCACCCCTTCTTCATTCCTTTGCATAACTGTAATTTGCGTAGCACTGTATGCAATTAGAGACAAAGCAACAACGCCACCATCCTCCTCTAATCGTAGTTTCTCTAAGCATTCGTTAGTTTCAAATCATTTCCACTTTCAAATTATTTGCAAGTGCCATAATTAAAACTGGATTTGCCAGCCTCCATTAGGCAGTAGTTTATAGCAACTAAATGAATCCTACTCTTCACACTTGCGAGTACTTGTACGTACTGATCACTTGTGAGTACTTATAATTATTCATCACTTGTAAGTATTTTTAAGTACTCAACACTTTCAAATATTCATAAACTTGCATGTACTTGTAAGTATTCATCACTTGCAACTATTTGTAAGTACTCATCACTTGCAACTATTTGTAAGTACTCAACACTTTCAAATATTCATCACTTGCATGTACTTATAATTATATAATTATAATCACTTGCATGTACTTGTAAGTACTCATCACTTGCAAGTATTTGTAAGTACTCATCACTTTCAAATATTAATCACTTGCATGTACTTGTAAATATTCATCACTTGCAAGTATTTGTAAGTACTCATCACTTGCAAGTACTTATAAGTATTCAGTTACCTCTTTCCCTTGCATTAAGCCTACTTTATTCTTCAACAGCCTCTTTCATTACTTCCAAATCACTGGCAAGTGCAAATCATTTACAAGTTAACAACACTCTTTGCTTTGCTTTAAACTACTCCCATTTGTTCATTAATCGATTTGTTTGTCTTAAAGCACTTGTGGAAATTTAAAATGCGACAGCAGGCACAAAGAAACCACAAGGCACAGCACGCTTTATATATAAATCTATATAAATATACACAGAGCAAGAGAGAGAGAGAGAGAGAGAGAGTAAGGGAGGTAGAGGGGGAGAAAGAGTGGGGGCTAGTTGCCTGACATATCACAAGGACCACAAAAACCAACGAATGGCAAACTGCACACAGACAGGCAGGCAGGCTGGCAAATACACGCACAACCAACAGAGAAAGAGAGAACGACAGGCTGAGGAGAGAGAGAGAGAGAGGAAGAGGGAGAAGGAAAGGAAGAGGGAGAGGAAGAGGGAGAGCATCACCAATGAGTTTGTCAACTGTCAACTTTTTTAATAAACCCAACGCAAAATGATACACAACCTAAAAGAGAGAGAGAGGAAGGTAGATAGAGAGGAGTTTACTAGAGCCATAGGCTTCTCTTTCACAAACACACATGCATATGTTAATCTGCAGAAAAGAGAATGCGCTCCTACTCTTCTCCCTCTTCTACTTTTTGCAGTAGTTCAACTCCCGAGTTAGTTCTCCAGTTGCCTCTCTCTCTTCTTATTTGCATGTTAGACTAGTAAGAAGTTGCAGAGAAGAAGAGGAAGAACACTCCTCTAGAAATTAGAAATAATACTAAAGAGAGAGAGAGAAAGAATGAAATAAGGTAGAGCAGGAGAAGGAAGATAATGAACTGGAAAAGTTCAGAAAGGAAAGAAGGACATGAAAAATTACAGAGAAAGAGAGAGAGAGAGAGAGAAGAGTTCAATGATATTCTAGCTTAAAGCAGTGATAAGAAATGATATAAAAGAATAAGAAGAAAAGCTTCAAAACAGATGAAACAATTTCCAGTGCAGAGCAGAAAGTAAAACTGAGAAGGCAAAATAAATTCAAAGGCAACAATTCGAGAAGGAGCTAAGAAAAGCTAAGCCAAGCTGATAGCATAAGGAAACTACATATTAAAGATGCCTGATAAACCAAAGAAACAAGCAAGGAGAAGAAGCGAGAGAGAGAAACAGATGAACAGATTGACTGAAAGAGGTCAAATGTGAAGTTGAAGAGCAGCTTAAAAGTGTAAAAAGAGCTGCAAATTGACTGAGATGGAGCCAGAGTAACAGAGAGAGAGACGGAGGGAGAAGACGAGAGATAAGAAGAGAGAAAGAGTGAGAGAGAGACAGAGCTCTTCCCACAGTAAGAAGGAGAGGGCAGCAGGGAATTAATTTCACTGAAGCAACGATTTTCCACTTCCTTCGCTGCCAAAGGGTCACATGGCGCTTTTTGCAGTTGGACCCACCCACATCCCGCTTCAGTTGCACCACCCCCCACCCCCCTTTCCTCTTTCCCCATTTGACTTACCTGGATGGCGAATATGGCGAATAATGCGGTGCGTGCGCCGAGTGCGAATTACGCAATGGGAATCCGGGCATGACCAATGGCTGTGAGCCGCTTATCTGGCAATGCGGACCGCCGCCACCGCCGCTGCCCGGTGGTCCGACCGATACTTGTGGCCCTCCGCCAACTCCGCCCGGACCGACACCGACACCGCCAGGCATTGTGCCAGCGCCCATGGGCATCCCAACGCCGACGCCGCCGCCGAGGCCGACGCCGCGATCGATGCCGCCGTGGCCGATTGTGTTGCTGCCAGTTGACATACTTTGTGGCATCTGTTGTGGGTGGCCGCCCAGTCTGCAATAAGAAGAAACAAAGAGAGAGGGAGATGGTAAGTAAGTGTTCGAGAAAGAGATACAGAGGGAGAGAGAGGGGAGAGGGGGAGTGGCGCTGCTTGTAATGCGGAAATTAAAACATGTTCAAAGTTTTTCGCAATTTTTGCAATATTTAAATCTCTTCTTCGCATATATAGATACATTATTTTATTTTATTTATTTTCCACATGGGCGCAAGCGTGGGCGTGGCACTTCACACAATGCAGCGCAGTGTTATTGTTGTTGTTGTTGTGTTATTATTATTATTATTTTTAACGGTTAAGTGATGCGGAAATTTTAAATTAAAAAACATAAATCAATGCAAGTGTACATATGTGTGTGTGTGTGCGTGTGTTCGTGTGTAACTGTGTATGGGTGTGTATTGGTGTCCATTGTTTCATTATCGTTGCGCAGCAGCCAAGCCTGCGTGTTGTTGTTGTTGTTTGTGTTTTATTATCGCTCAACATTAAGCGGAAATGCAGCTACAGGCAGCGACGCCAACGTTGACGCCGACGTCGACTGCGTTGCCCAAACACGTGTTGTTGTTGTTGCTGCCGCGCTGTGGGTTTTATTGCCTGCTGCAGCTGGCGTTGCCCATTAAAATATGCAACACAATTTTATAACACTGCCCTCGAAAGTAGGCAACACTATTTGAATGCCCTCGCTGTATTTGACTGATGCTGCTGCTTGAGCGCTGTTTGTAGCCGTTGCAGAGTAAGGGGTAAGAGGCACGGCAAATCACTGAATATACTCACAGGCTGCCCGTCTAAATGTATTTTCATATCTATGTGATCATATTAACTGAGTAATGCTACATTCAACCCATGCAAGTTATTCCTAAACTTCTCCTTTTCAGATTAGCAAACTTTATACTGCACCTATTCAGTCACAACCCGCAGTAAGTGTATGCCCAGTTCGGACTGCCAATCACAAATTGTATGTGGCACAATTTGCGTTGCGATTTACAAGACAAAAGCGCGAGAAACAAAAAATTAACGCACTCAACGCGCAGCGTGTTACTTGTTAACTCCAGTGTGTGTGCTTCAGAAAATACATGCACATATACCATATATGTATATGTATAAGGATATATACACATATGTATATATGTGCTGCTCTTCAATAAAAAGCTGCGCACAAAAGTTGCAATTAAAATGTTGCCTCGAAAATTGTTGAAATTGTTTGAAACTGTTAAAAATCTGCAGAGTGAAAAGCTTTTCATTTATAAGAAGCGATCAAAAAAAAATATATACACATAATCGCCACAATTAAATTCATTGACAAAAACAGAAGGAAGGGAGAGAGGGGAGTAAGGAAATTGCATTGAATTCAATCTGCAATCAACTAATGATGATTCATATTTATAAGAAAAATATGAATAGGTTTTATAGAGCAAGGAAGGTAGGTAGTTCTCCTTTTATTTGTTTAATAATTGCTCAGTAAGGACATTTTTTGTTGGTGATTTTATTGCAGTTTCTTGTTAAGAAATATTTATGCATTTTTATAAAATTATTTCAGTTTAAGCTTGTATTGTAAGAGAAAGGCAAAGGAAAATATAATTATTATTTGCACAAAATAAAATTAGCTGAGCTTAAGATTTTACAGTATTCATGAGTATTTATCGCTAAGTTTCTACCTTATAATAAATGTCTATCTATCCGTCAATTTCTTGCTTTAACTTAACTTATCTTATCTTATCTTTAAAGCAAAAGTTCTCAGCAGTTTCATAAGCAACTTGGAGCCACTTCATCAGTCACTCCTTCCATTCCCTCACCTTCTCTCTGCCGCTCGCCCCCTCTCGCCCCTTTCAACTTGCTTTGCTCTGTGGAAATAACTTGAAATTAGACAAGTTTGGCAATTTTTATGGACTCTGCCCAGTTGGGATCGGTTTATTACGCGTCCTCGAGCTTGGCCTCGCTCTCTGTTGCTGCAATTGGGAATGCAGTTTTTATTTATTTATTTCGAGGCAACTTTAATGGTCTCTTGACTCTACAAGGCTGCGAGAGGGAGGGGTACAGTTCTCTCTCTATCTCTGTGGGCCTCATCATGAAGCAGCAGCAGCATCGGGCTTTGTCGAGTGCATTTGACACATCACATTTGGTTCGCTCTTGTCAAATTTTTGTGTGTGCTTTGGACGCCATTTTGGCTTTGTTATTTATGGCCATGTCAAGCGGTCGCGCAGCTGGTCAAGAGCTGTTATCCCTCTAACCCCCCCCCCCTCCCCTCCTCTCCAGCCACCTCTGTGTGTGCTTTCTATGGCCATCAGAATTGGGGGCTTCTGGTGCTGCATTTGACATGCGGTTGCGATGCGGGCCCCAAAAAACTTTTCACTTTAATTTCTTCATATTTTTTTTCGCATTTCATTTTTTGATTTTCATTTTTCTGTTTTCGGTTTTTGGGTTTTCCTTCGTTTTTCTTTTTTCATCGCGTTCTCTTTGCTGTCCAATTGGCAATTGCTAAACCGGAAAAGGGGTGGCGAGGGGCAGCAAAAGTGAACCCAATGCGACCCCAAAAACAAATCTGAATTTTCGCAAATCAAGCTGCAAATTTACGAGGCAAGAGAGAGAGAGAGGGAGAGAGGGAGAGAGAGAGAGACAAAGAGAGGCCAGAGTTGCCAACATTGGCTTTGGGCTAAAGCAACCAGATCAGCGTAATTTATAACTCACACATGCAACAATGCAAGAGGGAGACACAGAGGGGGCAGACGGGGGAAGAAAGCACAAGCCGAGAGGGGGCCAAATGAGTGCGAAAGCCGCTTACAACAAAATCAACGACAACAGCAGGCGGCCAAGCTGGCTCCCTCTCTCTCTGTCCCCCCGTTTCCCTCTCTTTGCATAAGATAAATGTGCTTGTGTGTGTGTGTGTGTGTGCTATATATGTGTGTGTTGTGTGGGGCAGCTTAGCAAACGCTAAGCCAGCCAGCGAACAGCGCAAGCTGTGCCTGTGATTTATTAGCAACAATAATAGAATTAAACAATTTAAATTAAGTTGTAGCCAAAAACCATAAACAGTCTGCCAAGTGGCGAAGACAGAGATGCAGGAGAGAGAGAGAGAGATAGAGAGAGAGATAGAGAGAGGGGGAGAGAGTGCACACCACAGCAAACAGTTTTGTCGTAGATTATTGCAGAGTATATTCACAATGAAGGCAAACTTATTGAGCTCATCTGGGCGAAACTTTTTGCCGCACACACAGCAAATGAATATGGAATAATGTCAGTGCAACTATATAGTATTGTACAATATATAGAAAGGCATTAGAGACTGGGAATGGTAAGGGAGACTCAGTTCATTGAGTCTGCAATTTAATTTCCCAGATTTTCGCTTGGAAAACCTCTTGAACATCCTCAAGTAACTCAGCCTCGAAAATAAATATTATTCTAAAATTTGGTACACACTTTCTAGAATAATTAAAAGCAGTAATCAACTAAGAATCTTAAGAGTTCTTTAATGCATAACATGACAATACTCATGTAACTCAGTCAAGAGTTATACTTTTGTTCTGAAATTGTATACAGAATTGCTGTAGTACTTAAAAGACATAAATATACTCATACGTTTGAATATCAATCATTTATTCTTTACCTAACTTGAAAGTACTCAACTGAACTCAGTCTAGAAGAGAGCTATCATTCTGAAATTTGGTATACAATTGGTAGAGTACTTAAAATTGACAGTGCAGTATCATACATAAAAGTTCTTCAGTGCACAACATGTAATTCGTTCATTTTGCATAGCTGATCTCAAGGAACTTGGACTGCAGCAATGCAGCAACTATCGTCAACTGCTTTAAGCGTTGACATCGCTGACTTAGAGCTATACTGAGGGCGCTACAGCAAGCTCACCTCAAGGAACTCAGCCTAGAATGGGAGCAGAGTAAATTCGATTGGACTCCAGCTGAACTGGAGTAGAAGAAACAGGAGCAGGGGCAGGGGCAGAGGTAGTGGGGGGCAGGCCACATGTGTGACGTCTCGCCTTGCCTCGCCACGGGGGCATTACAAATGCTTCCTGTGCATAAATGTGGCAACAGTGGTGAGTCGTTTTTCTCTCGCTCTAACTCCCTCTCACTCTCCCTCTCTTTCTCACTTACTGTGTGTGCTTTGTTGTTGACCAGCCCCAACGCAGTTTGACCCCAAATCAGTCAACCCTTGTGCTCTGCCCGCCCACTCTCAACTTCGCTGCGTTCTCATTTCCGGCGCACTCGAGAAGGGCAGCTGCAAAAAAAGTGTTGCATACTTTCGAGTGCGACTTCAAAATGGCATTTTGTAGTTGAGCGAGTTGTTGTTGTTGCTGCTGCTGCTGCTGCCATTGCGAATTGTTTTTGTTGCTGTTGTTGTCGTTTTAAGTGCGCGTTTAATTTAATTTTTATTTAAATGCAACGCATAAAAAATTAAAACATTTTGTAACAATTCTTCTTCTCTTCACCCCTTCCCCTTTCGTGTCCCCCTGCTTGTCCCACTGTGCGTGTGTGCGCTGGCAACAATAGCAAAAATAATTGCTTACTGTGACACACATTGCCAGCCTCACTCAGAAATCTCTAGAACTGCAGCAGCAGCAGCTCTCGCTCGTTATGCTTCCTCCCGCTCTCTCTCTCTCTCTCTCCCACTTCCTCCCTTAATTTTAGCAATTGTATAAAGTTTGAGCTTAACATCAGTTGCAAACTAGTTAACGGTTAGTTAATACTCTAGAGTGTTGCTCAGCTAAACTTGATGCATGTAACTTTACTCCCTTGCAATACTAGTAATAGTTGGCCAGATCTACAGAATCTGCTGTCATATATGACATGTATGTATGCAAATATTGTCATGTTTTCTATTATTACTATAGATTAGATATAAAATATATTTATTACGTCTAGTAATACTAGTAATAGTTGGCCAGATCTACAGAATCTGCTGTCATATATGACATGTATGTATGCAAATATTGTCATGTTTTCTATTATTACTGAAAGCGTAGTTATAAGGTACTATAGATTAGATATAAGATATATTTACTACTTTTATCTATGTCTAGTAATACTAGTAATAGTTGGCCAGATCTACAGAATCTGCTGTCATATATGACATGTATGTATGCAAATATTGTCATGTTTTCTATTATTACTTAAAGCGTAGTTATAAGGTACTATAGATTAGATATAAGATATATTTATTACTTTTATCTATGTCTTTTAAATGCTCTCTCAGTTTTTACTTGAGTTATCTATCTTTATCTTGAATAACCCATTATTTCTTCCTTATTCTTTCTTTGATCTTGTTCAGTCTCTTTCTATTTCATATGGAATGTGCTTCTTATTTCATTATATAGTTCTGTCTTTCCCTCCATTGTCTTTCTTTGTTTCAACTTAGTATTCCTTTCTATTTTTTAATCTTTACTGTATGTTATATTGCAATCTTCATAGCCTTAGCCATAGTTAGACAAGGAGTCCGATATCTTATTTGTTTTCTTAAGTACTCTCATCTTTCTCTTCAATTTTTAACTTGTTATTCATCTTCATCTTTACTATCGTCTCCTTCAGCTTACTCTTATGTCTTATTTCTCTAGAATTTCTTCATATTTCCAATATCTTTATTTCCTCTTTACAGCTATCCCTAACACACTCATCTCCGTCGCTGTTCCACACTAATCCCTCATCTATAGCATATCGTATGCAGCTTTAATCCATATCGTATATCGTATATCATTTCATGCCTCACACCTCTTCACTCTGTGTCTCTTTCTGGGTGTGTCATTTTAATGCTATCGTTAAATCAAATTGCAGTATTCAGTTTTGCAAGTGACAAGGTAAGACAGATAGACAGAGAGCGAGTGAGAGAGAAGAAAAGGGAGAAAGAGAAATATATAGAAGGACAGGGAGAGAGGGCGAAGGAGTAAGGGGGAGAGGGAAGGCAGGCAACTGAGTCCAATCAATTAGTTGCGCTGATTTGTTTGACAAACTGCAGGCAACGCTTGTTCTTGTAGTTGTACTTCGTCACGTCGTTGTTGTTGTTGTTGTTGTTGCAGCAGTTGCTGTACGTATTTTTGTTGCTCTTGCTCTTGTTGTTGTTGTCACTTTTGTTGCATTGCCACGTAGCGTTTTGCTGCAGTTTGTTGTCTTTTGTGCGCCAATTTCGCTAGTAATTCTTTCTCGACAACCTTCGCTCTGTGTGGGTGTGTGTGTGTGTCAGTGTGAGTCAGTGTGTGTGTGGATTATTATTGATTTCGCGCTTCATTTTTCTAGCACGTTTCCGCACAGCGTGTAATTTTGTTTGGCTTTATCTACGCTAAGAGAGAGAGAGAAAAGGAAACAGAAAAGCAAAACTCTGCAGCGAGCAAAGTTGGAAAAGAGGGAAAAGGGAAAGACCGCGAGAACCCAAATCGACCTGTGGGACCACTCAGTGTGTGTGTGTCTGTGTGTGTGTGTGTGAATTTTGCGAAAATCACGTTTTGGGCGTTGTTAGTTTTGGCCGCGGCACGACTTGACCCAAGCTGAGAATGGGCGCACAATGCACGCAGAATTTAAGCGAGAAAACTAACTTATAGTTTGTTCCACTTGTTGGCTGAGTGTGTGTGCGAGTGTGTGTGCAAGGGTGTGTGCCTTGTACACTCACAAAACTTTACAAAATGCTATATGACCAGAGGCCTGTACAAATAACTTAAGGGGATCAGTGTGGGGACGGCAACTAACTTCCTCTCTCTTCCTCCCACTCTTACTGTCCCTCTCCCACGCCCAACCCCCTTCCAACTTCCTCTCTTTCTCTCTTCGAATTGAAAACTAAGTGAATTCATCATAAAATATGCTTCGTTCTTGTTGTTGAGGTTATGTTTATGTTTCAGTTTCTGTTTCCGACAGGCAATCATTGAAATTTGACTAAAGTAGCCGAAAGAGACTTTCGTTGAGTTGCCTTGAGTTTCGTTAAGTTTTTGTGCTGTGCACAAGTTTTTTGGCACTGCACTTGAGTTGATGCAGTTGAAAATATTGCGAGAACTGAGAGACTTGTGCAAATACTGCAGCAGAGAGGAAGGAAAGGAAAAAGGGGAGAAGAAAAATAAGAAGAGAGAAGGAGAAAGAAAGCATGAACAGTAGAACAAGATTTACTTTATTCTTATTGCAATTTAAGTGCATTTCAGGTAAAATCATTTGGAAAATACCTTAAAAATATCCAAAAGAAAATACTGCAAAAATTAGAAATTAAACTTTAATGTGGAATCTCTTACGTCTTACATTTTGTTCATTTAACATAAACAAATACCGAAAATAACTAAAACTGAATCTTAAATAAGTAACGCCAATAATACCAACGAAAATGTAATTATATTGAATTACAAACTAAAATATTGATCTGCACTTTCTGCTTAACTTCAAGAAAATACCAACAGTTCTCAACAACAAAAAATACTGCAATAGAATGTAATTAGAAATTAGCGAAAGTTTGGCGAGCTTAACCCATTCTCGCAGCTCATTAAAAATGACAAACGCGCGCACAGCTTTCTGGGGTTAAGCGCACTTAAGCGCCCCCCCCTTCCCCCACACACACAGAGTTGCCCCACAGAGAATAGTAAAGTAGTCAGGCGTGGCCACGCCCCCTTCTATCTCTACCTACCTCCCTCCCTGCCTCTGCTTTCTTTCACTTTCTCCCTCGATACACAAAGAAGTTTTTCTCTTCTGTTGAGATTTTCACGTCGCCTCGAAACAAAAGACGCCAAATCAGCAGGAAAAAAGCCAAACTTGGACAGACAATGAGACAGAGAGAAAGAGGGAAATGGAGGGGGGAGAGGCAAAGGCAGACGCAGGCAGGCAAATCAATTTAATTAGTTTCTGACTTTCATTTACAAATTATGCATAAATCTGTAGACAGGACCCCAGAGACCATAAATTAAGAGCGAGAGGACGAGTGAGAAGCGCCGAGAAGAGCGCGCCAAACTTTGCCCCAAAACAACAAGAACAACATGAACAAACTTGTAACTAACTACAGGACAACTGAGAAGTAGAAGAAGAAGAATCAGCACAAGCACAAGCAGAAGGAGAAGAAGAAGGGGAAGCAGAAGGGGAAAGAAATCAACGAGGGTTGGACGCAAAATTAATTTGCGCTTTTATTAAATTTTCTGGTTTTTTCTACTTCCAGAGCAGTGACGTAGAGCAAGGGGAATAGAGCGACGGGAGTGTGCTGTGGGCAGTTTGCTTGAGACACACAGAGAAAGAGGGGGCGGGATGAGAACGATAGAAGGGGCACAGCGTGGCCTGTGGCCATATTTAAGGGCCAAGGGAGGCAGGTAATCACGCCTTGGCACTAGCGCATGCAGGGGCGTAGACAAGGGGATGGGGTGAATCGAGAGTGTGTTGCACAACATCAACACAGAAACCACACTTACACACACACACACATACGTGAGCAATTTTTATCGAGCGTAAAAGCAACAAGCGAGAAACTGAAAACAGAAAACAGAATTTACGAAGCGCTGTCAAACGAATTGCAACCCCTTGAAACAATTTTTTATACTCGATTTATTTCCACAGTATTTTTCTCTCTTTTCTTTACACGCAGTCCCTGAGTGTGTGTGTATGTGTGTATAATTTTCATCTTTTTTTATTTTTGCACAATTTTCTTTTTGGGAACGTGCAGCGCGCCCCGATTTGCACTTTGCTTATGCTTCAATGCACGCAACGAGCGAGAAAGGCAGCAAGAGAGAGAGAGAGAGAGAGAGAGAGAGTGAGTGAGACGGGAAGAGTGCTGGGTCACACACGCACCTACACACGCATTTTTGCAAGGGGGCCATAAAAATATTAAGGCTTGAAACAATAGAAACAAAATGCCAAAATTATCGACTGAAAACAAAGAGTGCAAAATATGATAAAAAGCGGAAAGAGGAAGAGAAAGAATAAAGAGAAGAAGAAAAACCAAAAATATAATAGATATATCATAATATAGTATATAAATGTTATACGATATGTAGATGTGCTAGATAGTTTAAAGTTCTGTTTAAGCTCGAAAAACCTTTAATAAATCCCCCAATTAACTGCAGCTACTAAAGAACCCTTGACAATTTGCACAGATACAATAAATACAAACAATGTACAATATACAACATAAAATATACAACATAAAATATACAATATACAATACATACATACTATATATGTACTATAATACGATACAATAAAAATATATCATTAGTTGCCATGCCAAGAAATCTGGCATAATTTGTAGCAACCCCAGCCCGCAGTAGGGTGACTTTCTTGTGCTTATAATAGTAAGGTATCATCTGATATGAGTATACCCACTATATGCCCAATCAGTTCAGTCAAGCATTATCACATTAGAAAGCCCCCCCCCCCTCCCCCATTCTTACCATTTCTTTCTCCCTTATCCAATTCCCTGCAGTGCGATATCTCTTACATCTTTGAAGCGAATTTCATATCTTATTATGGCATATTTGTGCTATAATTTGCTATACGGCATAGGGCAGCATTCTATTAATTTTGGATGCCCCCTTCCACAGTGCGTGTGGCAACCCTGTGACGTCAGCGTGCAACCAGACGTTAATGATCCAAGTAGAAAACGCAACAGTCCGAGAAAGACTGAGAGAGAGAGAATTGGAGAGGGAGAGCAGCAGGAGGCGTGGCAGTGCGTGGGGGAGAGTGGTAGAGAAGGCAACTCTGCAGCGGGAGGCAACTCTGCTATCAGTTACGCGCTCGTTCTTCTCTCATGGCAGATGATTTTGCAAAATGCTAAAAAAAACACAAGAACGAAAAACGAAACCGTAGCAAGCGAAGCGCACTGGCAACCCTCGCAGCCTGCCCCCGCTTCCTCCCCGCGACCCCTTGCTAACCCGACGCCGCTGCCATGTGACTAATAACACCCCGAGGGAGCAGCCAGCAAAGGGGGCGTGGGCGTCGCCCGTCGCTGGCTGCCAATGATCAAAGCATTTTTCAGTTTTGCAGCTTTGGTTCATCCTTTCGACAGCGCTGCCAGCGTCGCAGTCACATTCGCAGTCGCTGTCACCGTCGCCGTCGTTTGCCACGCTAAATTTTGTTATGACGGCGGAATTAATATTATTAAGGGGCGATTTTCTGCCGGCGACCTGAGCTGGGCCCTTTTTTTATGTGCCCTGCGACGCTGCCTCCTCGTCTGCTTCGAGGTTTCTTTTTTTTTATTTTCCCTCTTGTTGCTTTTTCTGTTGAGTTGATAATTTTGCGACGCCAGCAGTGCTGCTTTTGTTTGACAAGCTGTAGCCCCCTTGCTACCTTGCCACCTCTTTGGCTACCCACCTCTGCCCCCCCCTCATTCACATTTTATGGCTCTTATTAAATATTTACAGCCTGCGCGGCGAGTTTGAAAAGCGGCTTTAATTGTTGTCACTTGCAAATTAATTATTTACACAACAACAGCAAACACCGCCACAGAAGCAGCGACAGCAACAAGAACAGCAGCAAAGTTTGCCATAAATACACCCTACGAACACCCTATAGACACCCTACACTTCTCCTCTCACCCCCGTCTGGAGCAACTTTGCTGTTGTTGCGCCACAAAAACGTGTTCTATCTGCGGCTGAGGCAGTCGAGGCGGCTTCTATTGCCTCTGCTGCTCTTACGCGACGTTGTTTGCACTGAAATATGGTCACCCTAAACCTTATTTAAGTAGAGCAGAAGCTTCTGTGTGTAGTCGGCAAGTCTTGAATAGAGTGAAAGGGAATTAAAGGTTTTCTTCATATGTGGTTCGAGTATGTTAGTATATTTTTGGTATTTTTAGTTGGTATTTACTTTAGATAATATATATTTATATAAAAATACTATATATGAAAAGTGGATTATGCTATACTACACATTTACTTGGCTAATTTTGTAGTAATGTATTATTATAGTATTTTTTAGTATTTCTTATATGCTTATGCAGTATACACTACTACTTCTCCATATGAAAAGAATATAAATAAAATGTTATGAACTTGTTAAATGTGGTATTTTGTACAGTATTTTTAGTGGGTTTTCGGTATTTAATAGTTTGAAATTGTATTCACTTAGCCACCTTACCTATACACCATGTAGCTAACGTATTTGTAACATGTAGTATTTTTTCAGTATTTTGTTTAGTATATTTTATTACTGGCAGTATTTTAATG
Organism: Zaprionus davidi; assembly: GCA_018903715.1. Classification (NCBI taxonomy): domain Eukaryota; kingdom Metazoa; phylum Arthropoda; class Insecta; order Diptera; family Drosophilidae; genus Zaprionus; species Zaprionus davidi. The sequence continues at coordinate 2,537,064 of JAEIGL010000001.1, read as the reverse complement.
TGCCTCTATAAATGGGTATACTTGTAACGAATACTGTATATATAAATATAGTGTTTTTATTAGTATTTTTTTAAGTATACTAGATTATTTGCAGTATTTTAATGTCTCTTTAGTCTTTTTTTAGGATATAATCTAGTCAAGCCAATGCCACTTTCATTTTCTTTCCCACCAAGCACAACCTTAAATCAGCTGCCAACCTCTCTTTCCCTCTTGTTCTCTCTTCCACTCGCTATTTCTGCCTCTCCTGCTTTCCTTAGAAAAAGCGTGAAGGCGTCGCGATAAGCGCCTCAAACATTTCTCAAGCGCTTATTAATTGTTTGTCGAGTGGCAAGTGGCAAGTGGAAAGTGGCGATTTTGCCTGTGTGTGTGTGTGAGACAAAATGGGCGTGGCAGGGTGAAGGTGTTTGCCAGCTGGGATTAGGCAAAGCATAGGAAACGATGGGGTGGGGGATTGGGGAGGGATTCACCTCGCTAAGTGGCAACTTTTTGGGTGGTGCTGCCACCTGCTGTGGCAACGAAGCGATGACTATAAATCGAAATATGCCCACTGTGCTGCAATAAAATCAATCAAGCTAATAGAGCAAAAATCAAAGACGTAAACCCAAGGCAATTTTGCCACGCAACACCCTCCCCCCTCAGCACACCAAAAAGAGACAGAGAGGGGTAGAGGAAAAGTGTAAAAAGAAATAGCCGAAAAGTGAAAATGAAAGCGTAGCCCAAGCAGGACAACACAGCGGGTCGTCGCACTCAGCACGTGGCCAGTTGTGGTCGTCGTCGTCCTTCTACAGCAGCTTAGCCAATCCAGCCTGTGCCTGTGCCACTCTCAATACTCATAAGCATAAAAAATGTGAAGAACACATTAAATGATGAACAACGAAGCTAAAATACTCTAACTTATAGCAAAGCATCTTGCACTTTATAGTTGATACGGAATTACAAAAGGATTCACAACAGGAGTGGTGAAAATAATACACAGTTTAATCCAGTGATCAATATGGCATTACATTTTAAATTTCAGAGTTCTGAAGGAAGCACCTTCAAAGATCTTGGAACTTTATTTGAACTTCCCATTCTTCAAACTCTCTCAATTTTCAATCGATTTTAACGTTGCATAATATATTTTGATACTGACTTGATCAGGTATTAAATTGTAATTCCTATTTAAGATTAATATGCTATCCCCCTTGTCACAATCTAACTGCTCTGACTAAACCCTCAACATTCTCATAAGTTTCTTAAATTCCCTACAATTCACACTTGAAGTAGCACTTTGATTTGGGTTTATCTCTAGTTTGCAGTTACAGCTAACTATATCAGATTTCCAGTAGATAAGCTTCATTCCAACTGTAATTTGTAATACCCTGCCAAGCCGCGACAGTCGTGCATACCCTGTACTAGTTAGTGCATTTGGAAATATGAAATGACATTTTCCATTTGCGCGGGGCATAAATTGAATTAGACGGCGCGGCAAAAGGATGCGGCAGCGCAGCTGCTGCTGCTGCAAGTGCAAGGGCAACCACCCGCAAGGCAGGCAGAGGGCGGCGGGCAGAGGGCGGTACGCGCACAAAGGGGCAACCACCGACGTTCGACCTGGCAAAATCTCGTCTAATAATAGCCAGCGGGGCGATAGAGAGGGCACCGAGGGCGTGGCACAAACACGTGTGTGCATGTGTGTGTGTGTGTGTGTGTGTGTGTAGGTCGAGCTGCCCCCGAGTTAATTTGCAACATAATCTTTTAATCTGGTTTTTGTGTCAACTGCAGAGCGAGAACTGAAAGCAACCACCGACGGGACGCGCCACTCGACAAACCAAATGCACCCTCAGCAGAGCCCGAGCAGCGCAGCAGTGGCAGAGGCAGAGGCAGTGGCAGCGCAGCAGGCAGCGGCAGTGGTTGGCAATTTATGAAAAATTCATTAGTTCCGTGTGTGCGTTGGCAGCGCGGGCAGCGCGTTGGCCAGCGTTGCCAATGGGATGACATATGATCCTAATGATGCCCCGAGCTCCCATTCGCATTTTTTATGTCTGTGGTCAGAGCAACAACAACAACAACAGCAACAGAGAGAAACATCGGGCAGGAAATTGTAGTCATGCATTAGTCAAAAATGATTCACAAAACATTCACAAAGCATTCGCCAAATGGCAGCAAAATGCGTGTTGCCTTTGCTGCTTTTCCTTCTCTCCCTCTCTCTCTCTCTCTGTGTGCTTCATTTTTATTGCCTTTCTCGCTGAAATTCTCCCTTGAGATTTGCTGGAAATTTAATAAATAAATCTTTCGCTCTAATGGAATTATTGCACCTCAAGCCGAGTGGTGAATGGCAACTGAGTTATGATATATCAACAAAAACTCCACAAGTTTGCCACATGTCGAGTTGTTGCTTCAAAAACAACTGTATCTCAGTACGTATAGCGAACATTGTGATGAAATTTGATAGAGAGCTTAACAATATCAAATACATCATATTAACAATTTAAACACTTTCATTTGATAAGCCAATTTGCTTTATATCGATATGTTTTACTTTAACCTGTTGTATCTCAGCTTGTATTGGAGATATTATCAGCAAATTTCGCGTATGAATTGACTACATCAATTATATGAGTTCTACATTGTGAATACATTAATGTGATAAGCCTGTATATCATATTTTAAGTTTATCCGCTATAACTCACTGTAACTCAGTTCCTATAAGTATTATTATCATCAAATTTAGCAGACAACTTGTCTATATAAATTATATTACACCCTCAAAGCGAATACAATCATTCTATAAGAGAGTGTTCTATAATTCCCATTACTTCTTTATGTGCTGTCATAACTCAGTTTCTATAGCAAACATTATGAGCAAATTTGGTGGACAGCTTCTCAATATCAACTAGATCAACTTTACACTGCGAGTACATTCATTCGATAAGCTTAAGCGAAATCGAACGATTCCACAGCATTGTCTAGCGCAGGCAATAAAGCGGAGACAGAGAGAGAGAGAGAGAGAAAACGTTGGATGAGAAAAGCGAATTCACAAAGTGTAGATTATTATCCCTAGATTCGAAAAGCTCTCCCATCTTTCTTTTTTCCTCTTCCTTCTCAATGGGAAAACCAGTTTGGCTTATGAGTGTATTCATTGTGATTGGAAAAGTGAATATTAGCTTGTCTGTCTCTCCCTCTCTCTCTCTCTCTCTCTCTCTCTGTCTGTCCACTTGCAACACAGTGCAGCAGTACGGCTAAAGCAATTTCCGCTTGTGCTGTGGCGACACTGCGGGAAAACAGAGAAAGGAAAAGTCAAAAGGGAAATTCGTTGGGAAAATTGTGTGTGCAAAAAGTTGATTTGCTTTGATTTACTTTACTTTAATCTGAGCCAAGGAGGCACCCACCAAAAAAAAGGCGTTCATTGTGCGAGTGTGCTTAGGTGTAGTGGTGTGTGTGCTAGTGTGTGTGTGTGTAGTCGAAATTCATCAAAATCCAATCAATCTTTCATTTAAACATTTTCATTTCGGCTCGTTGCGTTGCGCGTCAGATAGAAGCAGAGCAAAGAGAAAGAGCAAGAGAGAGGGGAGGAGGGAGATAGAGAGAGCGAGAGAGAGAAGAAGAGCGACTCAGGCTGGTAGGCAAAAATGGCAAAACAAAACAGAAACGAGAAGAATCGAGGGAAAAATACGCAGTAAAGCGCAAATATTTGCGCGCATAAATGGGGATGATGATGAGGATGATGAGAGCCAGAGCTCTAAGGATGAGCCGCAAAAGCAGCAGGCAGGCAGGCAGTCTGGCTGGCAGGAGTAGGGGGCAGGCAGGGGGAGTGGCAGCAGGCAGCAGGCAGCAGTAAGGGCCACGTGGCATATGAAAATAGAACGCAGTAACAACCAAAAAACAACAACAAGTCGAGAGAAAATGTTGCAACCAGTTGGAAAAATGTTTGTGGCCTTTCCAGGGTATTTGCTTAGTTTCGCTTTGCAAATACCAAACGGCGTGCGTTGCCACGCCCTCAACGGGGGCCACAAATAGTTTCAATAACAGCAAAAAGAAGAAGCAGCAGTAGAAGAAAGAGAGTAAAAAACTTGATTGAAAGTGAAATTTGAAATTAATTCCCAGCAAGGAATGAAAACTTTGCAAATTGCCCCCTCTCATTCTACGCCACTGTTTCACAACTTGAATTTGAGCCTATACAAACAGAAAAGGGCTGTCTTTGGACTGTGAACAGAGGGGGGGGGGGGGTGTGGTGATGTGGGTGGGGCAGTCATGAATCATGTGACCGATAGAATTTCATGGCGGCATCGCGACGCATCCCAAAACAATTTTTCGAAATGCCAAAACAAACACTGAGAAAACAGATAAAACCAGAGGCGTAGGGGGAGAGGGAGGTCCATCAGCTTGGGCTGTGTGTTTACCGTTATTTAAAGCTTAATCCCCCCAATGAAGAAAAGCATGAATTTATAATTAAAAGTAAATTAAAAGTAAATAAAACAGCGCCAAAAGATGCGCAGCAACAAAAAGGCACAACGCAATGAGCAATGGGAGAGAGAGACAGCAAGAGAGAGAAAGAGAGAGATGGAAAGGGAAAGAGGATAACCTGTTTGGGGATCCCAAAACCCATCAAAGTGGACAAAAGCATCGCAACTTTTCAAATTGTTCTTGTTTTGCGGATTATAATGAGCTGTTCGAGGTGCTGAACAGGCGACAAAATTGCCGAAGGCGTTCTCTCTTGCTGTCTCTCTCCCCCTGTCTCTCTCTCTCTCTCTCTCTGTGTGTCTGCACAAAACTTTCAACCTTAAGAACAGCAATAACAACTACTTTGAGGGACTTTCGCTTGAACGACTCTCAAACGATTTATATCAATTTCTCAAGGTTTTTATAGGTAATTCCAAAATAAATTGAGCTCAAGCAAACTTGTTTAATACCCTGTAAAAGGGGGGAGGAGGTTTAGACAAGATCTATCTATCTTTGTCTGTCAATTGGAATTAAACAGACTGCAGATACATACATATAAGTAATTTTATTTAGTTTTTTTGGTATTTTGATTCCCTGTAAATTTGGAATGAGAACTCAAGACTTGTTTTCTCTTTATATTTGAGTTTTTTAAGTGAAGAGGCTTCCCATACAAGAGCTTGATAGTACTTCAGCAGTAGTCTTATAATACCCTGTAAATTTGATAAAAGGTATTCACACTCACTTCTCTACTTAACACAAATTTCTTTAGCTTTTTTTAAATCTTGAGCAATTGAATACCCTGTAAATCAGCTTACAGAGTATCTGCAGTTCGCCTATAAAATTTTTCAAGATGCTCTTTTAGCACTTTCTATCGTTGCCCTCGCATTAAACTGTAAGACGAAGTGCAAAGCTGAGTAGGGCGCATTCCTTCTCATTCTCTCTCTCGTTCACTCATCTCCTCTCTCTGTCTCTTTCTTTGTCTTCCCTGCCCTCTTACAATGCCTGCACAGCGTAAAAATACTAAAAATTTGAATATCTAACAAGGATAAGGAGCAACATTAGCACAAAAAGGAGGAGAGGCGCAAAGATGGCGCCCAACGTAAGTAGGTTAATGTGCGATGCGCCCAACGTGGTCGATAAAAATAGAAGAAACACACACATTTATGCAGCTACACGTATTGACAGCAGATAGATGTGTCTGTGTGTGTGTGTGTGAGTTCGAAAAGACAAAAACAAATGGCGACCGAGCGAGAAGTTACAAAAAAAATTTAAAATTCTAATTGCCAGCTGGGCGAGTGTGTCAGTGAACTGTCGATGAGTGTGTTTGTGTGTGTGTGCGAGCAGAACAGGTAGTCTCTTCTCCTGTCTCCCTTTCTCTCTTCCACTCCCTTTCTTGCCACACTCGCTGTTCTTCGCCTTTGTGCAAAATGAATAAAACATTAAATCGGATTATAGAATTTTGCATTTTTCGAAATTAACATGTTTATCCTGTCAGAGAGAAAGAGAGAGAGAGAGAGCGACAGGGAGGTAGATGGAGGGTGCCTGCAGAGAGGGGCGTGGCAAAGGAAGCTGTAGCAGTCATTGAATTTGAATTTGAAGCATTGCAGCAGCTTCAGCAGACGATGATGTTGGCGCCTTGTTACAAATTCGCTTCGCCTCGTTTTCCTGGCTATCCCCCCTCTCTTTCACACTTATTTTCCCTCTTGCTCTTGCTCACTATTGAACTGACTCACATACACACATATGTATGACTAGCCTAGCTAAAATGCAAATTGCAATTAAGACAGCGGAAAGTTGAGCCAAACTTGCGTCTTAATCGCATCAGGCAGATGGGGAAAAGGGTTGGCAAGGTTGAGGTTGCCTTAACCTCTGGTTAACTTCAGCAGTTGTTGGCTCTCACGCTCTTAACCCTCGCCGCCGCCTCACACAGCTGTCAATCAGTCCGTCAATCAGGCAGTCAATCAGTTCACATGATAATGATAGGACTCGACAAAGGAGACGTATAATGCGATTAGAGAGAGAGAGAGAGAGGGAGAGAGGGAGAGGTAGAGCGAGAGGGTGCTCGAGTTTCGGCTTCGATTGTTTTCAACACCAAGGGCGGGGGGCGAGGTGTGGGCGTGGCCGATCCCACTGCAGCTGCCAGCTGAGCTCGTGAGCTCACTAATTATAGGTTAGCAGTCAGAGGAGGGTGAAGGAGGTGGGAGGGACAGAGGCAACCGGGAAACCATCAAACTGACTTTCCGATCATCATTGCGATTAGATTGTAAAGTTTATGACAAAAGTCCGTATAGAAATGCCGACACCGATAGCCAGGCGAAGCCCCTTTCCCTTCCCCCCCCCCCCCCTCTGCAACGCCACAGTGTGACTGGCATTTGTAATTAGTTTGGTCATCACGTCGCACGTAAGTTTACCCACCTGGCCAGGCAGGTAGACAGACAGTCAGGCAGGAAGAGGAGAGCTGCGTTTCGATTGCGCAAAATTCCCGCTAAATTGTAAGCGACGCTAATGATGATTTGGTCACACTTATTGCACGTTTTATAACCTCAAAATGTGGGAAAGGTTTTAGAGGTTTAGAGACATTTGAGAAGAAGAATGAAAATGTTTAATGAGATGAAAAGGAGGCTTAGCTTTATTGAGATTATAATGAAGATTATATTAATTACATTAAGCTTATATTATAAGAAACTGTACCGTATTATGAAACAACCCATGCAGTCTTGGAAAGTCTTGTAAACTTCTTCAACTTTAAGCTCCATTCATGCTTAAACTCTCAAGGTTTTCTGAATCTTTCACCTCGTTGCAGTTTATTGACTAATTTATCATGTGTTATGTTATATTATAAGGCATTACAGATATTATAATATTATTATTTCATAATGAAATGAAGCAGTCATTTAATAAAGCTTTACAGAACTCTCCCAACTATGAGTTCTTTCCCTGCCTCAATCCAAGAAGTTGTCTCAATTTTCTTACAAGATGTTCGCTGTCAAATTGTGCTCTCTATATCTAAGTACCCCCTCTTCCACTCTTCCTGTAACATCATCTATCTAATCGCTGAGTCTATTTTGCCGTGTGGCTTTACAGCTTTACAGTCCCGATGTGACATTATCTCTGGTCGCATTTCTTTTGCGTATTTGTCATGATCTTATCGCATGTTCAAGTTTCTCTCTCGCACTCTCTCTCTCTCTACCACCTAATTATGTCTGTTCTCTTTCGTGCATATAAATACGAAATCAAGTTGGCGCACGCAGTTAGTTCCCCCTCCTGATCCCCATGCTAGCTACACCCCTGGACCAGTGACAGCATCAAAGGCAAAAGCTGTTGCTGCGTTTCGTGTGTGTGTGCATGAAAAAGTCATTAAAATGTAATAAATTAGGGCAAGAAAAGAAGCCAAGTGAGCAGAGAAATAGCAGGAAAAGGGGATAGAGAAGAGGGGAGTGAGGGAGAGAGAGAGTGAGCGCTCATCCCCTTACAATTTTCACAAATTTCCTTCTTCATTTTCTTTTTTTCGCGGCAGATGAAAAGTGTATTAAATTGATTTCACTTGATAGAGTTGGAGTGAGAGGGGAAGAGACAGAGAGAGAGAGGGAGACAGCTAGAGGGTGCGTGCGTGCATATGCGTGTGCGTGCGGCATATTCATTTCGCATTTCGCACTTGGCATATTGCAAAATCTAAACAGATCCCAAATACATTTTGGTAATGAAAATCACGCGCTGTGCTTATTAAACCCAAACAACGCATGAGCATCTCACAAAGGCGTCCCTGCATGATTGTAGAAGGGGGCGTGTGGGGGAGGGGAGTGAGGTTAATATTACGTGCCTTTGAGGTAATTTAGAACGAGGAAAATTTTAATACTCAGCAGAAAATGAGAACAGGAAAGACACAAAAACACATATTACAGTCAAGGTACAAAGGTGTGAGAGAGAGGGAGTGAGAGAGAGAATAACTGATAGATACCCTGTAACTCGGTTATATATTTAGTGATGTGTTTTCTCAATTTGTACAGGGAAAGTGCTTGAAAAATATTCTATAACCTTTTGAAGAAACTTATAAGATATCTAAAAAATATCTGCTATACTTTCATTTAGCTGTTTTCAGCTAGAAAACTAGCGGGAAATCACTCTCAAATAAAATATGTACAACTGTAGCCTGCTGCTGTTGTTATTTCTGTTTCAGTTTTCGTTCATACTTCTTTTATTTTTTCTCTGTTTTTGTTTTGCTGCCGCAACATGAAAATTTACTTCCTGTTTTTGCCATGTAAAGTGGATGCAAAAGCGCGCAAGCAAAATGGGATAAAGTGAGGGAAGTAAGGTTGCAAAAGGGGGGAAGTGTATTTGGCAAGGGAGGGGGACGGGGCGAACTAGAGGGGGACCATGTGTGCGTGTGCTCGACTCGAGTTGTTTTGGGGCAAATATTACAAAACACAAACGCCTGTTTCCGTTTTACTAATTCGTATGCTGTTTGCATTTGCATTTTGTAGGCAGCGACCAAAGACAGTGGCGTCGACTGCAGGGGGGGAAAGTGGTGAGGGGAGTGGGGGCAATGTGGGCGTAACGCTGCTGCTTTGTGCGTGCGTGCGACACATATGAAAAATATCCTTGAGCCGAGTGAGCGAGAGAACGAGTGGGAGAAGCGGAGCAGTCAACGCGAAATCGAAAATATTCTGCGCTATGCTAAAAGCAGGGGCACAGCAAGATGGGGGTAGGCAGAAGGGAGGCTGGCAACGCCTCCTCTCCCCACACACACTCACATACATGCAAAAATTCATGCCAAATGGGCGCATGGGGAATGGAGAAGTTTGTGCCAAGTGCAAAAGGAAATTCATGCATATGTGAGCAAAAGGGGCGAGGTAGGGCAGGGCAGGGGCGCCAAGTAGAAGGGGGGGTGAGAGTTGGAGCTGCCTTCTGGGGGTGAATGTGCGCTTTTGGCGCTAGCGGAAAGCGTTGAAATGTGCTACAAATTGAATTTTATTGAAACGTGTTTGAAATTTTTCGTCAGAGCCTTCAAAAGGAGGCACACACACACACACAGGTGTGGGCCAAGGGGGTGCAGGGGTTCACAAGGGGTATACAGGGTGTTCGTGTGTTTGTTGAGGATATCTTTTGCTTGTTTTGGGCCATTGTTGCAATGCAAACAGAGCAGGCTGACAGGCAGGCAGGCACCGCCAAGTGTCGCCCGTCCACGGCAACTAAATCTCATTCCCAATTGCCAATTTAGTGTGTGAAAGAGACAGCAGCAGCAGTAGCATTGCGTGTTCTCTGCAAGCGAGAAAGAGAGTTGGGAGAGGGGCGAGGGGTTCGCGTGTGTCCATTATGCAACTACAAAGCGAAAAACCAAACAAAGTTTTCAATTTGATGACTAATTCGTTGAAGCGCTGTCAGCAACAGAGTTGTCAACGTGCCAGAAAGAGAGAAAGAGAGATAGAGAGAGAGCGAGAAATTAGACAGAGTTGCCACAGAGCTGCCAGCATGTTTTCAGTGTGCTCTCGTTTTGTAGGGTTGTCACTATTGATGAGATTAATTCAGTGCAACTTTGTCAGAGTTGCCACACACAACCAGAAAAGTTAGCTAGCTTTGTGTATTACACAACTATAACAGCAATTGCTTGCGGTTTACTACAAAGTAGAGTTATCAGCAGGGTTGCCACCATATCAACTTTGTCAGAGTTGCCACACACAACCAGAAAAGTTAACTAGCTTTGTGTATTACACAACTATAACAGCAATTGCTTGCGGTTTACTACAAAGTAGAGTTATCAGCAGGGTTGCCACCATATCAACTTATTACTGGTTTATTGCTCTATCTACCACAGTCAGCTACAGCCTCATTAAGTAGAGTTAAGCTATTGAGTTAGGCACCTTCTAGGGTTACCCTCCCCCCCACCTGCTCACGCTTTGTTTCTTATCTAATTGCTTTCTCTTTTGAGTACCCTCTACGCTAATGCAAATTCAGCCGATATCAGAGCTATGATTCATGCGTGCTAATCAAGTGCCTGCTCAAGGGTCAGCAAAGAAGAAAGGAAGGGGAAGAGGGAGAGGGAGAGGAAGAGGATGAGAGGTAGCACAACAACACCTGAGGTTAGTCAATAGGCAGGTAGATGCTCTCCAGCCTCCTACTACTCCTCCTCCTCCTTCTCTTTCATTAGCCAGAGTGCCCGCTCGAGTCCCATGACAAATGCCGCTCGGGGAGTAGGTGAATAGCCCAGAAAGAGAGTAAAGAGGGAAGGTGGGGAGGGGGTAAGCAAACAGTGCAAACGGTAGCCAAAGAATAAGAATTATTCGCTGCTATCTACGGTTTCTGTTTCTTTTTATTCGCTGCCGCTTCTGCTCCTCCTTCTCCTTCTCCTTCCTCGCCTGCTTTTTTCATTAAAGTATCGACAAGTTGGAAATTAGTTGATTTGTATATGGCCAAGTCAGGTAGCACTGCAGTGTAGGGGCTGGGGGAGGGTATCGCAATGCTTGACTGGCTTTGGGACCCCCTCCCTCCTTCCCCTCTCTCTCCCTCTCTCTCTCTCTCTCTCTCTGTTTGGGCTGGGCTGGGACCTCTCTGGGCCTCTTTGCTTGCCTTGTCAATCGGTGACTAATGTTCAGCAATTTGGCTAAGCGACAGACACCGGAGACAACAACAACAACGAAGAAGGCAAAAGGTACAAGACGCAGAAGCAGCACAAGAAGAAGAAGCAGAGCAAGAAGAAGCAGCAGCGTGAGACGAGACCAAAACGCAAGGACAAAATCGTTAAAATGTTAACAACAAACTGACTGAAATAAATCAATGCGCTTTTTTTTTGTTTTTTTTTTTTGTGTTGTGTTGTGTTGTGTTGTTGGCGTCTTTCTTAGCGTTCGTTATTTATTCGCTTTCAACTTTTATTCCGTTTCGTATGCGAAACTCCCCGGGGGAGTTGTCTGCCCAGCCAATACTCCCTCCTCTCCTCCCCTACTCCTCTTGGCCAAAAGGTATCCAAATCCACATTCAATTTGTTTATCAGCAAGAAATTGAGTGAGTGTCGCCGAATGAATCAAGCTAGAGGATGGCAAGGGGGAGCAGGAAAGAGACTGAGAAGGAGCAAGGGGGGAGAGATGAAGAGGGGAAGGCAGCGGGTAGCCAGGTTAGTTGCAGCCCAAATGGGCCAATGAGCTGCCACCTTTGCAAAAGGTGACGACAAAGAGATGAGAATGGCAAACTGAATAAACAGTGGGCGCAGAGAGAGAGAGAGAGAGAGAGAGAGAGGAGGGTACGGAGAGACGAGAAAGGGAGACACTGCCAATGAGAAGCCGTTGCTGTCATTAGTTGCATTAACTTTCCCCATTGACAGTCAATTTTTTAGTGCCTTACGCTACCAGGAGACAACTTTGCCTTTACCTTTGCCTCTGCCTTGTTATCAACGTTGTTTCAGTTTGTTGTTGTTGTTGTTTTTGTCTGTTTACTGTATGCAAATGAAGTGCAGCTTGTCATTGTCAATGTTGTTGGCAAGTCGCCGACACACTACACTAACATTTTGAAGCATGTTGCTGTAACCAACGCTGGGCGCCTACTTACAAATTAAACTCCTTATGAGGTTATTTATATTATGGAATTATCTGTTAAGCTTTTGAAAAAGACTCTTAACTTTTCTGACCATCAATGGCAACCAAGGAGGGACTTAGCTGGATTCTAAGAAGGGATCAGTCTCACAATTTAAACAGCTAAAATAAATATAAACCTTTTTACATTTTAATTATTTCTCTCTACTTTATATTCCCCACTCTTGACTCTTTTATTTTTAAATTGCCGTATTCCTAATCCTGTTTGGTTTGCAATAAAATACAAGACAAAAGAAGTTCCTAATTTCGCAATGTTTTCAGCTCAATTGTTTTTCAATTAATTTCTCAGCCTTTTCTCATTCAAAACCTTCTGCATTTTTAGCTACATTGTTTGTTCGCTCTGGTTACTCTCAATAGACATTTTATTGCTTCATTGAGTTCTAAGTTTTCATTTCTTGTGCTACATTTAATGAATACACCCACGAGTGCACTCGATTGCAGTGTGTGTTGCAGCAAATGGTCAAATAAAGTTGCGTAAATTGCTCAATGCATTGACAAGTTTTACTGCTGAATGAATTCGAATGTGACAAAGAGAAGGACAAAGAGAGAGGAAGAGAGAGAGCCACACAGAGGAAGAACTGTCGCCAAGACATGTAATAAATTCTGTTACTAATTTTTGTTGTATACGCTTTGAGGCCGTATTCGTTGTCTTAATTAAGCTGCCAAAAGGGAAGAGAAGCAAGGAACAAGAGAGTGGCTAGAGCCAGAAAGAGAAAGAGGGTTACTTTTGTATTTCATTTATTTTCCTCAGGGTTTCCAATTGTGTTTAAACTAATAATAAATGTTAAAGATTCCCCCTCAGTTTTTCTTTGCGTTCGAGTGAGTGATAAATCAAAACAAAGGAGGCGACGTTTACAGCAAATGATTCATATTAAAGTCGAGACGAATAAATCATCCTCGGACAACATGGAAATGTATCTGGCTAAAGGCAGATACATTCCAACATTTCACTGCCCACATATCCCAGGCGGGGTATGAAAAGGGAGAGAGAGAAAGGGAATGGGAGGAGAGGAGGAGAGGCTATCTGACCAGGTTAAGTGCGTTAAGGCCGCCTCCGTTTGTCATTGTCGCCAGTTTCGCGTGCAACCGCGTTGATATATCGATGCCGATGTTCCATTAAATCAAATTCACGAAATTTCCCGGAGAATGCCAACGCGCAATGCCAGAGTTGACAATGGCGATTCTTGGAATTTTGATAGAGTTGACAAACAAAGCATGAGATTGAGGGAGGGGGCAGATGAAGTGAGGTGTACGGGAAACAGCACTCAACACAGAAATATGTGAGATTTAATGAGCAAGAGATGAGTGTGTCGTGTTTCATATAAACAAATGTCGCTGTAAAATAATCAGTAGATATAACTGCAACTTCGGCTTGAGCTTAATCTGTTGCACAAATGTTTAAACAGAGCTCTGAGTAACTTTGAGCTCTGCTAAAACGTTTACAAATGACAGCACAAAGCAGAGAATGCAATAGTGAGGATTTATAAAACAAATAAATGCAAGATAACAATGAGAACTCTTAGAGACTCAACGAAATGCACAAAAATTCTCTTCTCATAACGTTTACGAATGATAGCACAAAACAAAGTCTAGAGAAATTAAGTTTAATCAAAAGAAAACTATAAAACAATTTAGAGACAATAAATACGATACTCAATAATAACATACAATATCTAGACAATCGTTTCCGAATAGCAACACAAAGAGGAATGGGTGATAGGCATAAAACACCCACACGCACACACACACACATTCTGCCTCATTTATCCGCAATTCCCAAAACGAAATGTGGCTCACTTGAGTATTCAATGAATATTCAAAAATGCATTCATACGCTTATTAAGTGCTGCTTAACAAAGGGGGAGAGAAAGAGAGGTGAAGAAGGGGGACATGCAGAGAGAGAGAGATAGAGAGAGAGAGAGAGGAGTGACTCCGCTTGCCCCTGAAGTTTTTCGCGTCTTGAACTTTTCGCGCACTTCTGTTGCCATTTGCAGATGCTACGCTTGGGCGCAAATTACCCAAAATGGCACCCAAGGCGCACAGGACTTTAACACACACACACTACACACACACACACACATTCACACACCCACAATGCAAAATTGTTGGTTAGTTTTGCTCGAGTTTTCGAAAATGTAAACTGAAACCGCAAAATGCGTCTTGTAAGCGTATTTAACTTTATTATTTATGCAGTGTACGAGTGTGTGTATAAATGGCAGTATGTGAGGGCCTGTGTTGGAGTGTGTGCGTGTGCTTATTAATTTATAATACACTGCGGCCCGACTTGGCGCAGGGAAAACTTTGCATATTCAATAAAATGTTTTTCAACGGCAAAACTTTGCCATTTTGTCGACGATAGTTGCGGGAATATATGTGTATATATCAAGTATGCTATAATATAAATATATAGTATACACATGTGTGTCTGTGTATGTGTACGTGCGTTGTGCGTCTTGGCATAGCAAATGATTTGCATAAAATGCTGCTTAAACATTTATATTCATTCAGAGAGAGAGAGAGAGAGAGAGAGAGAGAGGGAGGCCCTTAAGGCAACAGCTCAGCCATCCTCCTGCCTCTTCTCACACTGTTTCTTTCAATCTACCTCTGCCTGTCCCTTTTACTCCTTATCTTGCTACTTTACTCCTTCTCACAGTCTCCCTCTCTCTCTCTGTCTCTCTTGCACTGCGGCACACTTAAGATAATTCTAATTAATGTTTCGTTTTGCCAAAACTGAAGCCTGGCCAAAGTGTTAGCACGCCCTATCTCGCTTTTTTACTATCACTATCTCCCTCCCTCCCCCCTCCCCTCTCACTATCTCTGCTCCCTCTCTCTGCTCCCTCACTCTCTGTTCTCTCTCCCTCTTTGTCTGCTTTCTGGTGTCGCATATCCGCATAATTTATCGAACATGCCACAAGCTGCGTCACTTGCAACATCAATTTATCTCGCCCTGGCTCCCGTACTCTTTCCCTTCCTCTTCCCTCTTTATCCCTCTCTCTCTCTCTCGCACTCTACATCTTCCATCCCTGTCGCTCTGCTTCCATTGTTGCAACGCTGGCTTTTTTCTTTGCATAGAACTTCTCAAGCATTCACTGAGCCCTTTTGCATAATTTGTTTAGAAATTTTGCGCCAGCTAGAAAGAGAGAGTGAGTGAGCGGGACAGAGAGAGAGAGAGAGAGAGAGGAAGCTGCTAAGAGGCCTCTTGGCCAGGCATTGAACCAGTTTATCGAAATCTAATGAGGCGGCTATAAGAACAAACAAGACGCACACACACACACACACACACGCGCAAACAAGACTTACTGTTGGGTCAACAAAATGGCTGACAGACAGTGGGAGAGAGAGAAGGCGAGGGGAGTGGAGGCTTTAAGGGACACTGCGAGGGTTGCCTGTTATGTTATTAAAGCCATAAATTCGTCTAAAAACAAATGAACAAAGCGTTGGCCAACACAAAAGAGAGAGAGAGAGAGAGAGAGAGAGAGAGGGAGATGGGGAGAGAGTTAAGGGGAGAGTGTGCGAGAGAAATAGAGATATGTGGCCCAAGCTGAAGTCACGAGGCAACATGAGGCATAAAGCGTTGATAACAAATTTGCGCATTTCAACATGAATGAATTCTCTAGTGGCATGCAACAGAGACAGACATAGAGACTGAGAGACTGAGAGAGAGAGAGAGGAGTGCAGGAGGTGGCACAGAGAAAGAGGGATGGGGGGGAGGGGAAAGGCAAAGGCAGAGGCCGAGGCCGAGTCAGCCTTTGGCTTGCACGCTTCCGGCCGTGTCTGATGTCCTTTGCCGTTGCCTTTTGCCTTAAGTGCCTCAGCGTCCAAAATGGCAAACATACGCCCAGGCGCCTACGTGTGTGTGTGAGTGTGTGTGTGTGCCTTGTGTGTGTGTGTGCCTTGTGTGTATGTGAATGTGTGTGTCCGTTTTGGGGCCAAAATTGTAACTCTTGGGCCAAACGGACACGGCATGTCCGGCGCCTTGAGACGCAGCTGCCACAGGACACACACACACAGCACACACACAGACAGCGCACAACTGATTTTCCGGCCAGGAGACGCTGTGATTTGTCGTCCCGTATACAAGTAAGCGAGACAGAGACAGCTAAAGAGAGAGGGAGAGAGAGAGTGAGGAGCAAGTGCCTGATGAAAAGTCGACAAAAGAAATCAGTACAAGCAACAACAAGAAAAAAAAGGGCGCATTGGGCCTAGTCATACTGCACGTTCTATTGCCCCTCTCTCTCTCTGTCTCTCTCTCTCTGTGTGTCTGCCTTTCCCTTTCTCCCTCCATCTCTTTCTGCATCTTTGCCTCGTCAAGTCGTCTCTTGTTGACGTTTCATTTATCGTAATCAAGTGCGCAATCAATGCGAAGAGAATTGCACTTAACGGTTTTGTTTTGCCCTCTCTCCCTCTCGCTCTCCCTCTCTCTCTCTGCCTTGCTCTGTTTAGCTTGTCTCCTTTTCCTTGTTCATCTTGTAGTGCTGCTCTAATTTAGTTTGATTTCTGTTTTCGCTTCGGTTTCGGCAACTCTAAATTGGCCTATGAATGAAATGAGTGCATTCAATTGCATTCGATTGCAATCCAAGTGAATCACATTTGCCGTTACACTTCACTGCATGCCACCATGAGTGGTTACCCCCTCCCCCTCTCATGACACTGTCGAACAGGATTTTGCGCTGACAAGTCCAGCGCACATTGGCAGCTCACACAAAGTGAGTTCAACTACGCGAAAGGCTTTTGCAACGTTTGCGAATGTGAGAGCAAAGCGAACCGACAGATAACTAATGCACTACAGGGAGTGACAGAGATGGAGAGCGAGAGGGAGAGAGGGCAAGAGAGTAAGTAAGACAGAGAAAGGTAGAGACTGAGAAATACACACTGGGAATGTTGGGAACTTAAGATTACAAGAATTTTGATTTGACTAGCGGATTTCTAGTATATTTTGGTATTTAATATTGATATTGATTGTTTGGTATTTAAATATAGCAAACATAGCTTGATGTTGCAAAGAATTGTCTTGTATTTATTATGCACAGTTCTAATGAAACCCAGCAAAAGCAAAAGCTCCTAGATTTCAGTATTTTTCAGTATTTTCTATTTTAAAGTTTCTCCACTTTACAATATTTTTCATTATTTATAGTATGTATCAATTTATTAGTGTAGCTTTCGAAGTCTTGTTTATCATAGGCGCCTTTTAGTTTGTAGTATTTTGCAGTATTATATTTAGTATTTTTGTAGTATTAATGCATTGATATGATAAAATTCAACTTAGCCTGAGTTTAGAAAAAGTCTTCTATTAACTTCTGGTATTTTTGAAGTATTTTATTTTTGTAATTTCACTCATTTGACAGTATTTTCTTAGTATTTTTAGATTGTCGATATGCATACGCCCTTTACTTGCCAATAATATCATAAAATGTTCACATTTTCTAATAGTTTTTCAGTCTTTACTTTAGGCAACTTCGATTGATTTGCATTATCAGGTATTTTTGCAGTATTTCAGTATATCTGGCAAGCTTTGCCATTTCTTTCTTCTCTCCTCTCTGCAGTATTTTATTATATTTCTATATCAAACTCCCCCTGCTTCAACTAGTTTGCATGTAATTTATCGATAACTCATAACAAACGTTGCTACTGTGTTGCATGCAACGGCAACTTGGCAACTCTGTCAGCCTCTCTGCCAGGCATTCCATTCCGATAATGAGTGTACAACAGAGCGAGGGGGAAGGGGAAACTTACTTGGATTATGCCAACTTTGCAGTGGCGTCGTGAGGGCAGCAAAGATTGCGCTCAGCACATTTTTAAATTAGTCTGCCAAGTTGACAAGGCAGACAGCGAAGGGGAGAAAGGAAAGGAGACAGAGAGGGAGAGAGAGAGGAAGGTAGCTGGCCAGCTGAGACTGACTGATGATGAACTGATTTGGGGACTGAGAACTTTTCGCGCAACCCATGCAAAAAATGTTTCGTTAACCAAAAATCGTGCCCCAAAAAACTTTGTGGCCGCGCGTCGCTTGACTGTTAGCAGCAGCAGCGGCGTCCCATAGCGAGTGCGGACGGTGGACAGAGGGGGGTGGCATAACGTTTTCAGCAACTTTTAGTATTTTTTTTGACTATTTCAAATTTGTCTACTTTGTTTTTTAGTTTTGGGTTGAACAATAGAAAAGCGACGACTTTGCGCGATGTTGTCAACGTGCAGGGGCGCAGGCAAAGAGGGGGCCGGCCGGGCCAGGGCGGGTTACACAGGCTGAAAAATGCAATTTTTGTAAAGCGCAACGAGCAAGCAAAGTTGGGCGGAAAGGGGGGGGGGGGAGTGGAAACAGAGCGACAACGGAAAATTGGATGAAGCAGCGGCGTCGCTGTCTATGTCGACGTCGTTTTCGGCTGTTGCTACCGCAGCCTGAATCCAAATCACAGTGAAAAGAGGCACATGCCACATGATGGGGCATGATGCTGCTGTCCTGGCAGCGACTGCGACTGCGAGTGAGAAAGAGAGAGCGAGAGAGAAAGAGCGACCGACCAAGCATACAAAATAACCGCAAGCCCAAGCTGCACATTATCTATGAATGTGGTTTTTGTTGTGTGTGTGCGAGTGTGCGAGTGTGTGTGTGTGTGTTTCTACACAGTTGCCAGTTGGCGCTACAAAAAAATGCAGCAAGGCAGTTGGCAACAGAAAGAGAGGAAGAGAGAAGGAGCAGGGAACTCAGGCACAGAGGCGTGGGCGTGGAGGGTGGGGGGGTTAGAGAGGGTGTCGCCAAGCCAGAACGGAAATTGTTCAACAGAACTTAAATCTCAACGAAATTGTTTTTGGCGACAGTTTGTGCCCCCCTCCTCTGCCCTTCCCACATCACTTTGCCCCCCGCCTTCGCCTGCCTTGTGCGCGCTTGGACCTTGTTAGGCTACCACAGCAGCATGTGCAAGTTACAAGCTGCATGTGTGTTCTGTGTACTCATCACCCCCTACCCCCCTTCTCCATTTAACTAGGTTGGCTCCGTTTCTTCCCCCGACTCGCTCTACGCTTCTGCGGCTTGCTCGCTGAGTAAAACCGCGATTCGTTGTTAATAGACTGAGCAAAGCGAGAGTGCCGCAGCAGATCGAGAGCTAAGGCTAAACTATCGATAAATTATAATTATCGATAACACTAAATTAACTT
The DNA here is from genome assembly GCA_018903715.1 of Zaprionus davidi. Classification (NCBI taxonomy): domain Eukaryota; kingdom Metazoa; phylum Arthropoda; class Insecta; order Diptera; family Drosophilidae; genus Zaprionus; species Zaprionus davidi. The sequence continues at coordinate 2,517,922 of JAEIGL010000001.1, read as the reverse complement.
TATTACCAGCACATTATTATGCAAATTAAGTAACCTGTAGTTATATTACACATAACAATGTAATATTTAAGTTAATGTTTTCACTAAACTATCGATAAGTCATCGATAGCTTCAAAAACGCTGGAATAAACGTTGCTATACATCTATATTAACTTGCTCTCATATTGTTTAAGCTTATATTCGGTAATTACCAATTTATTAATTATCGATAAGTTTATCGATAACATATCGATTGCACTTTTAGCCATTAATTGAACATCACTTGCTGCTCAGTTTCTTTCTTTACTGATTTGTCAGCATAATCGACACCTTAACCCTCTACTAGCTGCTACATTAACCCATTGATGCTCACAAGTAGCGCACTGCAGTTACTACTAACCGGTTGTGCTATGCTTAGAGGGGAAAAGGGGGTGCAGTTGCTGCTGGGGGTGATGCAGTGCGGCAGCTTTGCAGAGATTTGTTGGCTTGGAAATTGCCCAACAAATTTCTGTTGGCGGGCCACAAACAACGACAGAGAAAGAGAGAGAGAGATGGAGAGATGGGAGCAAAGGAGCCATATGAGCACGTATCTATGCATATATCTAGAGTCACTACGTATGTGTGTGTGTGTGTGTGTCTGTCTGTAGATTACTTACTTTTCCAGCGTTAGTCGTTAGTGCCGTTATTTCATAGCCAGGCCCGTCACGCCCTGCCAGCCGCAGTCCCTTACCTTGTTACTATACCCCCGCCCCCCTCCTTGGTCAGGCCTCTACGTCCCTGTGCTTCCCCTCCTTTCTTCCCTGTCCCTGTCTGTGGCTACTTAGGCAAGCGCGCCGCACAAAAGCGCAAAGAGCGCAAAAGCCTCTCATTGATAATGTAAACTCAGCACAAAAATATCTCCTAGGTTGAAGGGGGAGGCAGGGGGCGTGGCCAGGCGCCATACATTTATGAAGGCAGTCCAGAAACTTTTGCATAGCCATAGCTTTACGTGTGTGTGTCTGTGTGTGTGTGTGTGTATGTTGCGAGTTTTAAGTCATGACCAAAAAATTATGTGGTTCTATTTAAAGTTGCGCTAAGCTCGCACCGGATACGGCTTTGCCTGGGCTTTATATGTATATGTATGCCTGGACTACGGATATGCAGAGACCACACCCCATTCCCTAACACCCTCCTACCCTCCCCCCCTACCCACCGCCCTTCCTTCCATCGTCTCTGACTGCATAATACTTTTTCAGTTAACTCGCGCGTTGATTTCAAGTTGACTTTTGGGCAATGAAACTTTTTTTGGTTTCTCTCTCAACTATGTGAGAGTGTTGCTGTGTGTGGCTGTGACTGTGTTTGTGTGTATCTGGGTGTGTGTGTGTGCATATATGAGATATGTGGTTTGTACTTAAATTGGACAGCGCTGACCACGCATTGCAGTCGTTAGCAGCCAAAGTTGAGTTAGGATTCGGTTTGGGACTCAGCATCGTGTGTGTACAGTACATACCTGCAAAGAGAGTGAGAGAGCGAGAGAGAGAGAAAAGATGGATAAATTAGTGAGTGGCAACACTTTAAAGTTTCAGGCTTAACATAGTTGGGGAAAAACATAAAACTATACAGAGAGAAACAAGTCGAGTGAACTAGTACATATAAATATCATATATAATCTCTTATAAAGCATACTACAATATATAGTATTATATACTATATAGTATTATATATATTATACCTTACCTTAAAGATCTATCTAATACTATTCAGAACTTTAGTAAAATTCATTCCATAACTTCGATTCTTTCATAAAGTTTCCATGAGGATCAATTTACTTAAAAAGATCATAAACTACCCTCATTCCCTCCCACTCCTTCTCTGGCTCTGCCTTCCCCATTTCCCCGTTAGGTTTTACTACCATCATAAGGCGCATTAGTAATGCTCTCTATCCTTCTCTCGCCCAACGGGGCGTGGTCAACGAGGGGCAAGAAGAGGAGGAACCTGCTAATTTCCTAAGTGGCAGCCAACTCTAATGGCGACTCTTGTAACTCTCGAGTGTAGTAGGCGGGGAAGAGGGGCGAGAACAAGCAAATACTCAACTCATTTAACACATTGTCCAGATACGCTGCGACATAACCTCAATGTGGAAATTAACAAAACAGAAAGAAGCAGCAAGCAAAACCCAAAAAAAAAGCAGCGCCTAACAAGCTAAGCTATTCCTAGGGGTACGGTCGGGTAAGGGTACCCGGTACCCGGTACCGGGTACGGTTCGATGGGGGCCTCGTGGTAAAGGTTCGCTCGAAGTGTTTTTGCATAAATTAAGCATCGGTCGAGAGAGGTGGCACCACACACACACATAACGGTATTGCTAATTACGCCATAATGTCCGAGTTTACAAGGCACCCCCCTTGGAAAGGTGCTGTAGAGTCAGAGGAAAAGGGGACTAAGCAGGCCGGGCTAGAAATTAGCATAATAACCTCTAATAATACAAACGAAAAATTAAATAACAACAAGAAAACCAACAACAACAAAACTCTACTGTATACAAATGCGAGGGGGTTAGCTATTGAGGTTAGGGTGAACCACTAGCGACATACCGAGAGAAAAAAGGAGCAAAACAAATTTTGAAAAGCGAAACTACAAGCCATTAACGCACATTAGCAGAACTTATAAATTTATTGCCTGTGCGATGAGATGATGTCGATTTCCATTTCAAAAAAGGCAAAAAAGAGAAATAGAATCAGAGAGAGAGAGCGCGAGGGTAGCGAGGTGTTTAGGGTAGTTCGCTGAGGGAACAATGGAGCGCCTACAAAAGGGTGGTTCAGCGTCAAAGTGAGCGTGAATAACAACCTTGGGCAATAGTTATAGAAGTCGGAGAGATCGACAGGGTCGACAGTGAATGGAAATGACCCGCGTCTGCATGCGGATTTTGTGCTGGCTTGATTCTCTTTTTTCTATAGAGGGTTGGAGGTGAACTTTACAACGGTAAACAGGGATTTACAGCGATGAAGTACGAGATTAAAGGAAGACAGTAAGAAATGCTTAAAACTTGGGTTAACATTGCAAAATTTAAACATTAACTAATGAACAATTTAACATAACAAAACAAAAAGTCAAAGCTATACAGCTAATGAAACTCCTCTTGGTTGTTCTTTGAAATTACAAGGATTGCGATCCTGTCGATCTCTTAGGAAGTAAGAGTTTATCCTCGTTGCAAAACATATCGGGTGTGCCATCGTTAATGGGAAATATACGACCAGTATCGGGACATTCCATTTGTCCCTCGACTATATCAACTTCCAAGAGCAGATGATGCAATCTCTCCAACAGCTCATAGTCCTCCATAAAGTTCTCTGGGCGTGTCATTGGAATATCATCAGCAAGTTCTACCTCCTGTGCCGCCATGTAGATCATTGCCCAATCCAATTTGGGTATTAATCGTTCTATAAAGACTCTATTGAACTTCAACTTGACCACCTGCTTTCTCCCTACGGTCAGCTTCAAGGGGTAACCAATCTTGACACCCCTGATAGACATCGATGTAAGGAAATTAAAGGTACCCAATTTCATTTTTATCTGGATCAGGATCAGGATCAGGAATTAGTATTTCTAGATTTTATTTAAATTTAATAAATTTTTGTTCTACTCGCTTCAGCTTGTGAAATGAGAATGATTCCCCAACTGGATTTGACTCTCTATGTTTACTGCTCAAGATTTTCTTTCGATGGCAGTTCAGTAAAGGGTTACTTTGCTAATAGGTGTGTCAAATGTCAGTTGCATGCGAATTGCTTTTGCACCACTGTTCGATGGTGTGCCGTCGTTGCTTCTTGCGGGATTGCGCAAGGATTGTGCTAATTTGTTTTCCAATTTGGCTGCTGGTAACGCTCACATGTGTGTATGGGTATGGGTGTCTGTATCTCTCTCTCTCTATCTCTCTCTGAGTGTGCATGTGTGTGTGTGTAGGTGTGTGTAAGTGGCTGCTGCACTGGGCAGGCAGACAGCAAATGCGAAGGCAAAGCCTGAGACTGAGACAGAGACAGACATACAGAGACAAAGATACAGACAGGCAGGCAGGCTCGTTATCCTGGTCTTACAACGCAGCCAGCTACACTACAACAACACCAGCCACAACAACAACAACAACAGCAATAACAACAACAACAAAGGCTACAACAACAAAGGCAACAACAACTGTGCCACTTAGTTAAATGCACACGTGCGAAATCTCTCGAGCTAAATGCAGCTAAGTTTCTCACTCCCCCCTTGTGCTTGTGCCTTACTCACCCCTTACTTACTTCTACCACCCTTCCCCTCGCCCCCTGCCCAGCCCTTGTCTTGTTGTTCCTGTCCTTATGGCACAAGAAAATGCAATACAAAATGAATATTTAATTCGGCTTGAGAGCAGGCGTAGCGCAGTTGGGCAAGAGACGAAGAAAGATGGAGAGAAAGAGGTAGCGAGATAGAGAACGAGAGAGATGGTACAAAAGGTACTCAGTTCGTTGGGTCGAGAGCTTTGTCGAGTTCGCGACGCGTGCAGCAGAAATCAACGCTCTGCCATAAGAAGAAAATTGCATTTCACTGTTATCGGCAGCGACGGCGAAGGCGAGACGAAGGCAGCAAGGAATGCCAGGTGCGTGTGTGTTTGAGTGTGTGCCGGTCTAATACCCTGTAGAAGACTGTAGTGTGGGGTATAATAAACTAAAGAAAGAATAGAATTGAGAGGACGGCGCAAATGCAGATATGTTATCGATAAGAGAAGTTCAACCTCTCGGCATAGTAAAAATGATGATAAAGTCAAGAAAATTAAGTTCGATTAGTCATTTATGAATTACTTTAGCATGTTTGCAACTAATATAAGTTACTTCTCTCACGCTCTTCCCCGTTTTGCTCAGTCTTTTCCCTTGCAAATTACAGGGCAACTGCTAGTCACGCATGTCCCGCACTACTGTGTGTGCGCAGGTTGGGACCTTTGTATGTTGTTTTTCGACTGGTTTGTTTGCGTCTTTGTTTATTTATTTGCCGCATAGCGGTACAACTGTTTTGGGCAGCGAAAGAAAAAGAGAAGGAGTGAAAGAGAGAGAGAGAGAGACAGAGAGAAGGAGAAGGAGCACAGGTAAGCATAGGGAAAGGGTTGGGGCTAGGGTCGAATCGGCGTTAGGGTAAGGGTTAAAAGTAGTAGCACAACGGTAATTCGTAGCTCTCGCTCTCTCTCTCTCTTTTGTACACGGAACCAATATGCCAATAACAACAGCTGACAGGCAACGCGGTATGCGGCATGTGGCATGTGGCAGGCAGGCAGTCAGCAGCGTGTGGCAAGCATATCGGGAATAAACGATAAACGACAACGGAAAACAGAAGGCACACTGAATTTTTATTTCAGTTTCTGTTTCTGTACTTTCGACAAGCTAATATATAAGTTTGGATAGGTTCCCCTACTTCACCCCAACCCCTACTACACCCTACGCCACTGACAGGCAGAGGCACCTGTCACAGCGCACAGGGCGAAGCAGTGCTTCCATTTCGATGACAGAACACAAGTTGGAAAAGGGGGAAAACGAGTTCGTAATAGATCATCTTGTGCGTAGTTTTTAGCTCCCTTTTGCTTTGCGAAACGGTTCAAATTGCGGTTCAGCGTTGTATTTAGCAATACATTTCCGTTCTAGGCAAGGTTTTCCCCGGTTCAAAATGTGGATCAGCTGCAAATCTCAGTAATAACCTATTCAATATGCAAAGTTTTTTCTCAACACACCCACTGAACCGGTTCAAAAAGTGGTTCAGCAGCATAGCTCAGCAAATAGTTCGCTTATTTTGCTGTAGATTTTTTTAAACGCTCTTAATTTGTTGAACTAGCAAGTTAGCTCCATTTTCTTTTTGTATACTCTCCCTGAACCGGTTCAGAAAGTGGTTCAGGCTCATAACATGCAAAGTATTCGCTTGATTCTCATGAAATTTGGCAGACAAACTCTTTGGCACAACCACAAACTTGTGTGGACTTTAAACAACCATTATGACAGTGTTGTTAAACGCCAAATCCTTTGCTTACATTTCGTCCATGCAATTGGTATATTTATGCTGAATGCCAACTTGGTCTGCCCTCGCCTGGCTCCGATACTTTTATATTATTATTTTTTTATGCAGCTGCCGTTCGCCATTTGCCGTATTCATTGCCCTTTCCTTTGTTTTACAACAATTGCATGCCGTGTGTGTGTATATGTGTGTGTGTGTGTGTGTGTGTGTGAGTGTGTGTGCCTGCTGTTCTCCTCTTGTTGTTGTTATGGTTCTTAGTATTTTTGCTAAACTCAGCATTTAAGTTTAGTTGGCCAAAGGGTTGCCCGACGCGTTCATTCGCTTCGTCTTTGAGTTGCTTTCTCTCCCTTTCTCTCTCTTTCTCTCTCTCTCTCTCTTTCTGTCTCCTTCGTGTGTGGGTAAATGTTTTGCATTTTATTTTATTTCTCGTTTTCGTTTCGTTTTGTTGTTTGCCACAATAAAAAGGGTGAATTTTTATATTTTGCCATAAGTTTTTATGGCTTCCGTGTGTGGCGGCGCTGTCTGTGTTCCCTCTCGCACCCTCCCACTCCCTCTCAGACTTCCCTCAGCCTGGCCTGGCCTATAGTTTGACTGCCTCCCTCTCTCCCTCTTTAGCTTTGCTAAATTCTATTATATTTTTGGTATTTTCTTTTTTTGTGCCGACATTTTGTCAAAAGTTAGTCCAGTCAACCAAGTGTTGGTCCAAAAAAAGGGGCGGGGTGCACAACGCGCCGCTTGCGGTGTGTCTGACATGACGCGCCTTTACACTTAACTGTTTGCGAAAAAAACAACAAACCGGTAGCACAGTGTAATCGACTAGCGAGCACCCTGCACTCAGTTTAATACTTGAATATTGATGTTGTTTCTTATCTAATGGTTATGAAATTTTGTATATTGTTTATAAACACCCTTAACTATCTACAAACTGAAGGCCTACTCTAAATCTTTAAGAATGTGCGAAAGAAATACCAGAATGTATAACACAAAGGTTCTTCATGCTCTGTTGTCTGTTTTCTCTTTATTCTTTAATTCATATACCATATACCAACTAAGTTATATTCCTTTTTCAAGCTACCCTTTTCCCTTTGTTTATAGGGTATGTATAAGAGAACGTTTTTTTATTCCCTTTGACGCTCTTTGTATTTTATTGTTGGTCGCCTTGTTTTGCACTTTTAATTCGGTTTATTTGTGCAAAATTTATGTTGTCTGTATGTGTGTGAGTGTGTATGTGTGTGAGTGTGTGTGTGTGAGTATTTAGATTTTAATCTACTTTGCCGCTGCAGCTGCCAAAAACTTCTGACAACGCACCCCAAAAATTTATGCAACAAAAAACGGCGCAAAAAAACCAAGACGGGACAGAAAAAAACAACAGAACTTTAAAGAGAGCCGACAAAGTTGAATGTTTTTTTATTATGGTAAATATACAGTTACAGAAAGAGAAAGAGGTATCGGTCTATCTCTTTTTCTTTTCTTTCGGAATAGCCAACAATAACTTTTGTAAACTCAATGAAACTTTTGCTCTCGAGTTTGTTAGCTCGACTGACTTTGAGACTGAGCTAAAATTTCTATATTATATCATAATACACCGAATACTACTCAAGATATTTAAGATTTGCCCAAGCAAGAGTATTTCTATTATCTTAATGTCTGTCCAAGTTTCACCACAATTGCAACAATTTGTAGCAAGATTTTCTCTTGACCTAAACCTTCGTTCGTTTTCCATAGACTTTCTCGCGTAATACGAGTCTCTCTCTTGCGTCTCAGGCACGATCGTCTACTGGAATATCGGTTGGCATTTAATAGACTCCCCTCTTCACTCTGCACCCTCCTTACTGCACCATCCAGCACCCTCCCTAGTCAAATGAAATGTGCGCACTTGATTGCATCCATAAATATTCTGCTGGGCGAGCCACACACAGTGTCCAGTGGGAAGGAGACAGGCAGAGTGAGAGAGAGAGAGAGAGAGGGAGGGAGGAAGGCAAGTGAAACGTGCCTGGCAAATGAAAGCATTGCCCAGTGTTAAGTTTCAATGCCAATTGCAATCAGACAGAGAAGGCAGCACGAGCAGAGGCAGTTGAAGACGGGGGCGGGGGCAGGGGCTCAGAGGTTGGTTGCAGTTGAGTTGAGGTTCAGTTTTTATGGTATGTAGACACACGCATACACACTCACAAACACACAAACGCACGCACACACACATTGATTCGGGGGGTCTTTAGCGGCGCTTTTGTTGCCTCGTCGTCTTCCAATAAATGCGGGCGTTCTCTCTGTGATTCATCAACGGTTTCTGCGTTCTTTCCCACCCTCCTCTTTTTCCTCTCCTTCTCCCTTCCTTTCCCCTCCCGCCTCTCTCTCTCTCTTCTTCTTATACTCATTCTCTGCCGCTTTTTAAATTTGCCTTTCGGTGTAAGTAATTAAGGGAAAATATGGCAAAGAATTGCCAGATAAGGCTGTTTAAGCAGTGGCGTAGAGGGGCAGAAACGGGGGAGGAACCCATTGCAACGGTACTTAAACAGTTCGCTCAATTAGCATGCGAAACATTTTTCACATCCTTATTAAAAGCGTGCGCGGCCTTTGCTTTGACTTCCTTTTCTTTATTTTCTCTTTTTTATATAATTTTTTTTTTTTTTGCATTTTCCGCTTTAAATTAATAAGAAACTGTTTGATAGGTTCCCCCATCCCCAACTCCCTGCATCCCGCAGCACATGCTGTGCATGTCAAGCGTTTTATTGCTGACTCTTTTGTTGCAATGACAACAACAACAACATCAACAACAATAATGAAATCGAACAACATGAAGCCAATAAGACGCCACAGACTCCAAAGACAGAGAGTGAGAGAGAGAGACCCGCATATGACACATCATAAACGCTTTTTATACCATTTTTCTCCTCGATTTAATTTCGTTTCGTTTTTCATGTTTATCTTCCTCTTCATTCTTCTTCTCTTCCCTCGCTCTCTCGTTTCCAATTTGAGTGAAATCATAAAAAATTGTTATTTAAATCGTATGCAAATTGGGCTGCGCTTTAATTTTTTCTAATAACCGTAAAATGCTCACATCGAATCGCTTGTCCCAACAATCAGCTTCCCCCTCACCCCCCCACTCACCTCACCTCGTGTGGCACCTGTTCCCAGTGTCCCCACCCGCTGCGGGCGTCGCATTTGTTGTTGATAAACACCTTTTTGTGGCTGTGGCCGCCGTTAGCAATGTTAGCCTGGTTTGGAATCCAATTGGAATTCTCGACGATAAGCAGGAGAGAGGAAGAAGGGGAGGAGGTGAATGGGTCTGGATATATGATACAAATGAGTAGGGAAGGGAGGGAGTAGGACGTGTGACATTGAAACAGTTTAGTTGTGGCTAAACGATTGTTTAAGGTAGACAAGTGAATGTTCGCTGTGCGATTGAGGCAAGTGGAACGAATGGAATTGAAACACTGTTAGGGATTATATAGCAATGGTACTATATCTCCCTTCCGCTTTTTTGCCAAACATCAAGCTTTTTTTTGTATCCAGCCTTCTGCAGATGGTTTAAAATGGTTTGGTGACTAACTCCCATCTCCTGGGCGATGTCACGAGATGCCACATGCCGGTTTAACTCGATGTATTCCATGATTTGATCGGTATTTGTCGTCACAGGTCTTCCGCCGGCTGGCTCGTTTTCACCGGCTCTGAATCGTCGAAACCATTCCTCCGCGGTTCGAAGTGATAGAGTACCATCCCCCAAAACACCATTAATCTCACGGAACGTTTCTCTAGCGGATTTGCCTTTAACGAAGGAAAACTTTAAAATAGCGCGAATTTCGGCGTTAGTGAACTCCATGTTTACACGTCTATAACTGTTGAACGAAATATCCAAACTAACCATGCGTAGCGTCGTTTTGTAGGTTATGTCAAGACCTTTCAAATTATGTATAGTGTTGCCAGATACGAGCTCTGTAGCGCTTTGTACATAGCCGCGAAATTCAAAAGACAAAAAGGCGGAAGGGAGATATTTGAGATATATACAATGAAAGCAAGTGAAACATTAAAAACTGTTGGAGGAACGAGTGGAAAGCGAGGGATGATGGAATGGAATGCATGAAATATGCTAAGTATGAGTCGCACAAAAGTGAACCGATGGAATTGAAACATCAAAAGATTTAAGTGTGGTACAAGAACAAAACTGAAGAGAAACGATGGAAATGAAACGCTTTTCATAGATTTAAGTGCTGTACAAGAAAATAGTACCTTGCAACAGTGGAAATGAAACATTTTACAGAGATTTATATATTGCACCAGAAAAAACTACATTGAAATGATGGAATTGAGACACTCTGCAGAGAATTAAGTGTTGTACAATCTATAAAGAGTGAATTATGCAATCAGGCTTGCAATTTACATGCTCACATTTTATTTACTACAGTGGAAACAATGGAATGGAACACGATAGGTGTTAGGAAATGTTGGAATTGAGACACTCTGAAGAGAATTAAGTGTTATACAATCTATAAACTGTGAATTATGCAATCAGGCTGGCAATTTACATGCTCACATTTTATTTACTACAGTGGAAACAATGGAATGAAACACGATAGGGCGTAATTTGCTGTTCCTTCACCTCTCTTTTGTGCAAGTTAAGGTGTTTCAATGACCTCAGAGCACTATACCAGCATTTAACACATTGTCTTTGCCTCTTCACCTCCCCCTCTCTTTCAGGCCCTTCTCTCAATCCCCATGAGAGGCTACTGCAGTGACAGACTGCAAGTAAACATGAACCAACCGTGTTTGATTCGAATCCCTTGCTCGACTCATCTAAGACAGGGACGTAGGGGGAAAAAGGATTGTCATGGGTTGGGCTGACGTTCTTATAGGATATATCAGGGCTCGTCTTCGTGCTGTAAATCAAATGTCATGTCAATTTTAATTGCATTTTAATGATAAACGATGCGATGCAAAGGTGCAAGTTCAAAGGGTTAACTTGCAGTTCGAATGGGTGTGTTGGTATCGGGTGTACGGAAAATCAATAAAAGCGCACTCGTCACTTTCATTCAGTTTGATTCGCACACCCCACACACACACACACACACACACACACACACAGACATCCACAGATGGCCAATTAAACCGTCAGACATAATAATCGCATGTTGTATTTATACGTAGAACCTATCATAATTCATCGACACTCGCTGCACACACACAACTCCCCCTCTCCCCCCTCTCTCACTGATTGCAGTTCATTTGCAGCTGCCGCCGCGAACTCTTATTCACACAACGATTCATTCACCCACACTCACTGTCCATTCATTTATCCATCCATCTATGCGAGCTATCCATCTATGCAATTTATGATTGCATCTGCAGCTGTATCTGTATCTATAGCTATAGCTGCATCTCTATCTGTATCTGCAGCTATAACTGTGGCTGTATCCGTATCTGTTCACGCACATAAAGCACGACACGTTAATTAAATTATACTCTTTCAATTCCAATAAATATAATAAAAAGCAAGTGCATTGCCTGCAGAGAGCGACTCTGACTAGCAAATACCCTGTGAATGAAAATTGAGCAATTTATTGCCCATTATAGTAAATACTATCGTTAGAAACTATCGCTTGATAGTCTCTGCTGAATATAGCACTGTGATTTGAATTAAATATCAACTTAATGAAGTTTCCCAAGACAAATTTCCTTTAAGTAGCTGCACAACGTGCTGTAAACAATCGTACATGCTTGTGTAACCAACTATCGCATATACTATCGATCATGAGCTAAGGTAATGGAAAGAATTTCAATTATGAGGCTACAAGAAGTATTCGAGACATATTTGATTTAAACATTTTCAAATCAAGTTATAACAATGTCAATTATTATCACAATCATCGTCAGCGTCTATCGTATAAACTATCGATTGTTCTAACTTTATATGAAAAAGCTTTTTTCCATTACTTTAAAAGTGCATAGAGATAAGGAAAGTAATTGCCTAACAACTCACTCAGTTTGTTATCTTTCTTTCTTTCTGCCAACTTCATAGACACCCTAACTACCAACACATGCACAGGGTACAGGGTGTTGCAAAATATATAAAAGAAAAACACGAACACGAACAGAAATCGTAAAGCGAAATTGCGGCAAAAATAAACTCGCATTTGATGCCACCATGAGTTATGAACACAGACACGATTGATAGAAATATGTGCGTATATAGCACCGTTATATATGTATTTGTCTACTATATATATTTGTAGTGCAGTGTAGGTTGTCTGCTGCTCTTATTTGCTCTGTCGTGTTTTTTCTTTCTTCACTTTTCGCAATTGCAAAAATACGTTTTTAATTGATTTTTAATTAAATGTTTAATTGTCAGTTGCAGGCGCGTGTTTTGTGTGGTTTCGCGTGCTGCTGGTAACCCTGGCAACGTACCCCTGTGCCCCTCCCCCTCTCCTTCTCTCTCTACCATATACACTCTGCCGATCCTTATGTGGGGCAATTCCCTTTCGAGTACCTCTTCAGAGCGCGTATATTGCGCCAGAACTGAACTTTGTTTATTTTGTTTTCTTTTTTTTTCTCTCGCCATTTTATGATTTTACTTCCCATCGTGAAAGGGGTGTAGAGAAGGAAGCGGGGGGGGGAGGGGAAGAATGCGGTGAGAGCCAAAGAAAATACTCGTAACTGTAAAATTATTTTGCTATTGGAAAAGTCGTATCGCACCGAGAGTGGATATATCAGATGATATATGAGCCACAAAAGTGAAACCTAATTAAACTTTTGCTCAACAAATGAGTCAGCAATGTAAGAGGGGAGAGGGAAGGGGTTAAGCAAGAAACTGATTGAAATGGAAGTTAATTAACTATGCTCCCTTCCGAGAGAGTGAAAGAGAGAGAGAGAGAGTGTGTGTGTGGGTCAGAAAGGGAAAACCAAAGCTGACTTTGATAAACCGCAAGAACTTAAAGCGAACTTCAAGGGAATTTGCAATATTTAAGGCTTAAATGTATGTCGAAAGTATAAAAAGGATTCTAGGGAGTTTCTTAAAGTAAGAAAGAGATGGAAGAGCTGGACCAAATAAAGATTTTAATACATTAAAGAGCTGCTGCTTTAACTTTGAAAGATTTCAATGAATATGTGGAAACACTGCAAGAAGAAGCTGCATAAAAAGTTTATACAAGTTAGAAAGACACAGAGAGCGAGTACAGTAGAAGAACATCAAGTGAAAGAGAGAGCGACAGAGTAAAAGAAGAAAAGAGGTAGAGAGATAGAGAGTGACAGAGAGAAAGACTAAGCAGCTAATGCAGCTGCAGAGGAAAAAGATTGAGATGCTGAGTAAGGCTTCTGGTTCTAGTGCAAAAGCACAAGGTAGGACTAGAGAGAGATGGAGAAGCAGCAAAGGAGAGAGAGATAGGTAGAGAATGGCACTGAACAATCGCATTAGGCATCATATACAGCAGCACCTTCTTAGGCATCTCTCTCTCCCTCTCTATTTCTTCTGCCGTCTTCCTGCCTCCTTCCACTTTACTCTTTTTTTTTTTGTCTAAACTGTTTACGCTCCGCTTTGACTTTAAGCTAAGTACAGCCACGTCGCCAGCTATATAGTATATATATATATATGTAGTATATATATATATAAGTAGATATTTATCCACATCAGGAGAGGGAGGGGGGAGGATTGTATTGGCAGGCGCTTTGTTTGACAACTTAAAAGCGTTTCGCTTACCCAAAGCCAGGCTAAACTTTTTACAAACAAGGCCGCGACTATGCGAGCCAGAGTGAGAGGGAAGAGACAGAGAGGAGGGGCAGGTGGCAGGGGTAGATGGGCAGAAAAGTTTGTAATGCGCTTAAATTTCTTTAGTCGTCGCCGTCTCGTCCGGCTCATGGCGCACAGGTGGGCTCGATTGTTGTTGAAAGCTGTTGTCGTCGCAAGAGAGACAGAGAGAGAGAGAGTGAGCAGGAGAGAGACAAAGAGAGGTAGCAAATGATACGATACGATACGATACGATAATGATGATGAAGCTGATCATCATCAGCAGCAGCAGCAGCGACGGCAGCTCACGTTGTGAGCCTATCACGTACATTTGCCATCAATAACGCAACGATTTAACTTGTCTCGTTCGCCTGGCCACGTAGTCGCTCGAGAGTCGCCACCCCCTCCCCCTCTTCCTCACCGCCCGTTCTGTACCTCTCCCTTTCCCCATGCACTGCTTCCTTTTAGCTAACCTCTCTAACTCGAGTCGACTCGACTCGACTCGCTCTCTTCAGCTTTTGGCCTCGCACGTACACGCATGCCACGTAGATTAGGCCCGTAAGCCTCGAGACTGCTGTGTGGCTGCCAGATAACGCCATAGTCCACTTGCTAACCTCCCCCCCCGCCTCCCCCTTCCACTACCTTGCCACGCCCCTTTTTGCCCCATTTATATATTTTGTTTATCGATATAAATATTGCTCTGCGAGTTTTGACTTGGCACGTAGCGCCCGCGCCGGCAGCACATGGCAGGACATCACAGCAGTTGGACAGGGGTGTGCGGGGAAGGGGAGTTAGAGGGAGGGTGGGGAGAGCGTTAGCTGGAATGCAAATGGAAATGGCTTTTGGTAAACAAATCCACTTAGCTGCTAATTGGCGGCAAATCAGCCAAGTCCAAAGCTGCCACACTAGCTGCCACTTCTCCTCTCCCTCTCTTATTCTCCCAACTCTCCCTTTGTCTCTATCTCTCTCTCTCTGTCTCTGTTCTACGACTTTGTCTTCTTATGGTGGGCGTCAAGTGCAGCTTCAGGAAAAGCGCATCACGTGCGCCATCATCTTGTTACTTAGCTGCCGGGTTTATCTTCTGTTCTGTTGCTGTTTCGCTTGCTCTACTCTATACTCCCCTCTCCCTCACACACTTCCCGTTCTGCCACACACTCTGCCCCCCTTCCTTCCACTGCCAGTGTCTCTTCACTCCTGTCTACCACTTGACCAAATCCATTTAAAGCGGAAGCCAACTACATTCTTTTTTCTTCTTTTTGGGGGCTTTAAAACTTGCGCACAGTGGGGCAAATGCTTACAAAATGTGCTGCGTTTGCAGTTCGGCACTGTCTGTGCAACACTGCAAGGGGCAAGGACAGAGCAACATTGCAACAGAAACACAGGCAGCATCGTCTCTCGTGTCTCTCTCTCTCTCTCTCTCTGTCGTCTGCGGTCAGTGGGCAAACAGCAGAAATGGTTAGAGAAACGCGAAAAGGGACACAGGGAAGAGGAAGATGGAGAGAGAGGGGTGCAGAGAAGGGCAGAAGTGAGCAGGACGCTTGGACGGGTTTTTCGGCTGAGGGGTGGCCCCTGCTCCTTGTGACCACAGTGTGTGATAGTCGTAAAAATACCCATGAGATGTCGAAGGCATGTTGCAAAATTTCAAGCTCAAGCTCCAAATGGCAGTCAGGCGCACACACACACATACGTGTGCAGCAGACACTGACAGAGAACGCACACGTCAGTGGCATAAAAGTTGCCTGTTTGGATTTCAAATGTTCGAATTGTGGACATTTGCTTAAAAAGAAATAGAAGCATAAAACAAAACCCAAGCAGAGTAAGAGAGAGGGAGAGAGAGGCAGAGAGGGAAAGCAGCAGAGTGGATAACAGAACCAGTCTCTGCACACAATTGTTGGAACACTCCTTGCTGGATTGCCCCCTTCCCCCCTCGTGGCATAGCAATCGTGGCTGACCATAAAGGGTTCTCCAACAATGAACTTGCCCTGCCCAGCGAGTAGAGGCAGATGTTCTTTTCTCAGTAAAGCCAAAGGGAGCGAAGAAGTGGAAAGAGAATAAAGTAAAGGGACACAGAGATGGGGCAGGCAAGAAGAGAAAGTGAAAGTGATAGGTACCAAAAGGAGCCCAAACCACAATAAACTCAACTTCTTAGACATTGCTGGTTAGTTGAGTAGCAATGAAAATATATGGAAGATATACTAATCAGTGATGGGCCACGACGCGTCATCTTTGATTGTCGACAGCGTTACGTCAAGAATGCGTCGACAATGTCGACTATGTAGACAATATGAAGAGTTGGTCTCCGGCGAAGATATTTTACAGTACTTTATGATAAGGAAATTAAGTGTCCACTATTTTTTTGGAACTTAGCGAAGATAAAATATCCAAATTTAGCAAGATTAGCTACAAGACTTTTGAAAATACCGGCTTCCTCCGCTCAAATTGAACGCATTTTTTCGAGCTGGGCTCATGTTCATTCTTGTGCAAGAAATAAGCTTTTATTTGAAAGATCAAAAAAACTTGTACATATATATTATTCATAAAGAGTTAAAGATGTTTCAGAAGATGACGATAACGAATAAAATAAAAATAAATAAATTGTTCTTTATTTAATAAAGTGTATTACTATATATTTTCTTTACTAAGCCATTGTCGACGTGTCGTCTTTAAACATTGTCGACATTCGATTGTCGACACGTAGACAATCGTGTAGTCTACACCGTGTAGTCTACGCGGCACATCACTGATACTAATACACAATATAAATTTCTCAGTTGAAACTCTCTGTACAAATCTATAAGCAAGAGATGTGAAGATTTTTAAGAGGAGGAAATAGAGAAAGGAATCTAAAATAGATACCCAAGGTTCCTAACTAAACCTTACGTGTCTATAGAAATGGAAAGAAAACATAGAATGAAGTACTTTATAGCTCAGTTAGTTGATGAGCATGAGCATCCGCAAGTAATGATATGCTATAAACTCTCTTAACACAAAGAACTCTTAAGAGAAAGTTATCAAACTAGACCTAAAATAAATAGACCTCATATTATTATACTTAACAGGAATAGACATAAGTAATTTAATAAAGAAATACTTCATAAGATTTCAGCATTTAAAAGGGTATCCTTAAGTTCCCAATTTGATATTTGTATGAAATAAAAATCAACTTTACTCTAAGACTTACTGCATATTTCTCTAGATCCGCAAGACTTATCACAGTTGCTCTTCAATTATTATACTATATCTATAATCTACATCTCTTATACATCTTGTCCATATCTCACGTAATACATAAGAAAGTAAACTTCAAATAGTCCGCAGACATAACTAAAAACTATCAAGACCAGTCTCTCTTTCATCTCATTTTTAAGCAGCTTCAACTATCTCCCCCCCCCACGCTCCTCTTCAGCTTGTAACTCCTTTTGATCTGGCTACAATTTTGGCATATCATATATTGCTGTACCACATAAGGTCGCCTGAAATTGGTCGCTTGGGTCACTTCACTTTGGTTGCCCCACGGCAACTGGCTTGCAGTCAACCTCAAGCGCTGACCAAGCTGCCTTCCTCCTCATGTCCCCATCTGCCACCCCCTCTTTAAGCAACTTACAATCTGCCAGGGGCATCGCTCTATCACTTGCACGCATACAGACAGGGAGAGGGAGGGAAAGAGCGAGAATTTTTATTCTCTTCTTTTTTTCAAGCTAAAAGTTTGCGTTTTAGCTTTAGCCAGATTTATGTTTTCCTGCTTGCGTTTGCAGAATTGTTGTCGGAAGTTTTTTGTGCAGCATCATGGCACACACACACACACACGAAGAAAGAGATGGAGAGAGAGAGTGAGTGATAGAGAGGGAGAGAGAAAAAGTTCTAAAAAGATGTTTGAAATAAAAAGTGCGCCCGAAAGTTCAGCAAGGCAACTGAAAATGAAACATGGAACGAGTCGAACAAGCAAACCCAAAAATATGTTAAGAGCCTGGCAAAACCAGAAGCAACAGTGGGAGGAAGACAGAGAGAGAGAGAGAGAGAGAGAGAGAGAGAGAGAGAGAGAGAGAGTAGAAGGAGAGAGAGATGAAACTGTAGCGAGAGTTCACTCGAGTCTTTGCATTGATGCCGCTGCCTTTTGACTTTTGTCTCTGACTTGGCGACGCTGTTGCTTGTCTTCCCCTCGCTCCTTCTTCTGCTTTTCTCCTTCTCTCTCTCTCCTACTCCTTCTTGTCTGTCTTGGCTCTCGACTTGAGCATTAGCCGTGGCGTGTGCCTGATTAGCCGTGTGTCTTATGTTGCTCATGTTTTTTGGTTTTTCGCATTTTTTGTGGCTTTTCTTTTCCTGAGAATTTTCTTCTTTGGCTTGCGGCGTTCTTTTCTTTCTCCCTCTCTCTCAACCTTCTTCTCTTTCTCGATCTCTGCCCCGCACATCACTTTCACTTGCCGAAAACAACATGGTGTTGTCCAATTAGCCTGAACAGGCTTCGGGGCCCAACTTAGAGACAGACAGACAGACGAACACATTCGCCCTTGTTGTACTCCCCCCCACCAGCACCCCTCCCTGTCTCTATCTCTCGTATGCCCTGGAAAAACTAACAAGTGAATTGAATACTTCAAGTGGACGACGACGACTCATTAGGCAACTTCAAAAAGCTGACCCTGCCACAAGGCGGCACACAAGACACAAGACACAAGACAAGACAAGAGAAGGCACTGTGGCACAGCTGCCCTCGGGGCTGGCAAGCTTCAATTACAGACAACAACTTGAAAGAGATACCCCCAGCAGAAGGGGACGGGTGAAGGGAAGGAGGGTTGTCTCACACATACGTCCTCAGTTATGTTTAAGGAAGTCAGGGGAGGGGTTTCTTTTCTTTTCAGCTGCTTTGCACGAGAACTTGAGAAAGTACTTCGCATATCACTCGAAACTACAGAAAGGTTTCGCTTTTTCGGGTATCCTTCGATGCTTGAGAGGTCTTTTCACAGTCCAAGATTATCTAGTCCCGATATTCCTTGAACATTGAGTACAACATTGTGAAGATCTTAAGGGTTACATTGCAGTCGTTGCTCTAAAAACATTTCTTCGTCTATATATTTTTCTCTTTTCTTTCCACTCATTCTTTCTTTCCTTACTCAACTTGGTTTTCATTTAATAGATCAACCTTTGAAGATTCAGTTTATCTCTTTGCGATATTCTGTCAATATTTTCCAGTGCAGACTTCAGAGGTTCCTTTAAGAAATCACTTTAGACTTCCATCTAAGAAGCTTTCATCATTCTTCCAATCATATGCGACTCTCTTCGCTCTTTCCTGTTCCTTCTTTCCCACTTCCTTTTCTCTTCTTCACCTAATCAAAACCCCACTTAATCTGGCACTCTCTAACAATTTCCTTGCATGATCTTTTGTATCTCGTGTTGTGCTTTGACTTAATCAATCTTTATAGGGTTTCCAGCCTTGGCTATCCATTACCTGTCATCAATCTGGCCTACAATCTTTTAGGCTCTAATTCTCCCGGTCTCCCTTCCCCTTCCACTCTCTCTCTCTCTCTTTCTCTCTTTCACCATCTCTCTCCGTTCCTTGAAATCAAAGCCTCGGCCAGCGCTTTTGGTAAAGCGTCTGGGCCATCAGTCAAGCCGAGTAACCGCAGAGAGCTTAACCCACATTCTACTTGCGACAGAGAGAGAGAGAGAGAGAGGAAGGGAGAGCGAGTCGAAGGCTCGTTAAGAGGCCTGTTAATGACGCAATTTCCGTGCACTGACCACACTGCGACCTTTGGGGTCAGCACAGTGACTCCAACTTCCCACTACCCACTCTCTCTCTCTCTCTCTCTCTCTTCTACTCTCTCATCAGTCACAGTTCCAGCGATTCCTACTCTGTCGGCTAATTAGCTTAGCGCAGTTAAATCGCCTGCTTATTGAACTACACGTCGCGCATTTCTACGGCATCGTTTGCCCACTTCTTCCGCTTCCACACACAGCACCCTCAACCCTCTCTCCCCTTCCCCTCTCTCTCTCTCCCTTCCTGCCCTTTTCCGGGCAACGATTTTGCTGGCTTGCCAAAATGGCAGACAATAAATAAGAAAAGGCTAAGGGATTGCTGTGTCCAAAACATGCCACAAGAACAAGCACAAGGCAACTTGGACAGACTGACAGACAGACTGACAGACAGACAGACAGAGAGAGAAACCCTTACGACACATTCTTATACGATTCCGGGCCATTACACTGAGAAATGTGACACAATTTGAATAACATTTAAAATATAAAATTGAGCATCAATTCGGCATAGATAGAGGAGAAGTGTGCAGGGGTAGAGGGTGCTGTATTGTATTGGGTGCTGTGCGGAAGTGGTTGTTAACCCTTCAGTGGGCGGCACAACCAAGCAAGGGGTTAGACCCCACACAAAAAACCCAACACCCCACATTGACAAGTCTTAGTCTCAGTCTCAGTCTCAGTCGCAGTCTCCTTCTCAGTTACTGTCCTAGTCCAGCCCAACTCATTGCCCAGTCAAGGCGCCTACACAAATTCTGTTCGCACTGAAGTTGTTTACCCCTTCTCTCCTCTCACTCTCACTCTTCGTCCTCCTCTTTCCCTGCTTGACTAAATTGCGTAAATTATTGGCATATGTTGTCTTCGGCAAAGGCAATGAAACATTTTAACCCTTTTCGCCGGCGCAACGTCGTGAATGTCGCTGAAATTGACAGTCGCACATTGTTGGGGCGCGGCTCGTGATGTGCGAGGGGGATAGAGGGGAAGGGGGTTGAGAGGAAGCAGCGTGCCAAGCAAAGATACTTTGGCATGGCATTTCATTCCAATTTTGAACCCCCCGTTCTTCTTCCTTCCTCAGCCTTCGCTGCTGCTGCCAGTTGCCTGTCAGTTTTGTGCGCTTCGTTTCGTTTCGTTTGCGTTTCTTTTGCTACGTCTCCTTCTTCAACTTCTTCTTCTGCTCCCTCTCCTTCTCCTCCTTGGTTGCTTTTTTTATCATTTATACCCATTCTTTGGCTTTTTATGTGCGCTATTTCGCGATGTAGAACAATAGCCCGACGTAGTAGCTGGAGGACCTGCTGGCCCATTCATTCATGGCTGCCTGCCTCTCTCTGCCTTTGTTGCAACTGAAGACGCGTCGCGTACTTTATCTGCTGCGAGAGAACTTTCCTTGCACCCCTCGCTACCCCTTCCTCCTCTATCTGGCAACTGGTCGTCGGCTAGAGCAAGTTTATTGTCTTGCCAAAGAAATAGACTTTTAATATAGTCGACAGAGCCTCGCACAATGCACAGCGACTACTCCTACACACACACACACACACACACACACACACTCTTTCTCACACATATGAGGCGAGTGTGAAGTGTGTGTGTGTGAATATTAGGCGCTTTTGCCAGTTCATTGACTTGGGACAACAATAGTTTGAAGTTTGTCTGCCAAAATATGAGGCAAACAACGTCGAGCAACCCTCAACCCCCAACCCTCTCCTACCCTAACCCTCTACCCCCAGCAAACATTTAGTGGGCGTATCGAAACAAGCGAGATTCGAGTTGAGAGTGCAGTGAATAAAGATAAAAGTGAAGCGACTACTTGAAGTGTGGATCGTAAAAAAGGCTTAACTGGGTTCAGGTAGAAAGGAAGTAGACAGACAAAGATAAAAGAAGGAAAAGGAGAGAACACACTAGGAACTGGAGCAGGTGATTGCTTGCAATTGGCGAGAAGAATCGTAATACAGAAGGAGCTGACAGCGATGCGATTGATATTTGAGAAATTAATAGATACCCAAGAAGAAAAATACGACAGATGAGTGATAAGTAGAAAAATACCAGATTGATGACTACGTGAACAGCTAAGGTCGTTCGTCTAATAGTATTAAAGTGAGGAAGAGGGTCTAACTGGCTAAGGACTCTCTTCCTCTTTTGTGGACTTGATGAGCGATGAAAAGAGAAAAGTATAGCAAATAGTGTTCCATGATAAGAAACTGACAATTATTAATAAACCCAGACAAGTGTGTCTCTGTGACCTACACCTTAAGGAAAGGCACTTCGCCTGGTGTGTTTCTACACGGAGAATTACTAACTCACTCCGACGCCCATAAATACCTTGGTGTCACTCTGGACAAGAGGCTGACCTTTCGGCACCACGTTTCGGATGTAGCTCGGCGGCTTAAAACTAAAGCGAACAACATGAGTTGGTTACTCAAGCCTCACAACAAATTATCGCTCAAAAACAAAGCCAAAATATATAAAGTCATCCTAGCTCCCATCTGGAAATATGGAATCCAAGTTTACGGCATACCTGCAAAGACGCATCTAAACAAGATTCGTGTGGTGCAGTCCCAAATCTTGCGAAAAATAACTGGTGCAGCTTGGTACATACGCAATAGGGATATAGAAGCTGAACTTCAAATACCCAAAATTGGCGATATCATCAACCGTCAAGCAGCCGCTTACTTGAATAAACTTGGAAGCCATCCAAACCAATTGGCCCGTAAGCTTTTAAGAGAAAGGCGCACACGGGGCTTACGGGCAAGAAGAAGGCTCAAGCGTACACACCCTACTGATCTGCCTAGCAGATCTATCTAAATGCACTTAATTTTTAACGTTTTCTTTCACCCTATTCAGGTTTATTTATGTAAATATGTACATATTATTTAGAAATTAGATTTACACTATAGTATAAGTTATTAAATATAGTAACAGTAAGCTATAAATAAAATAATAATGATTTAAAAAAAAAAAAGACAATTATTAAAATTGAGATGGCAACAACTGATCAAATCTCCATTAAAATGAGACCTTGCTGAAGTCGGTTCCTATTAAGTGGAAGGGTCTAACTGATTTACGGCTCTTTCTGCTTCTTTTTAAGGATATCAGGCTGAAGAGTTAGAACATCCAAATGAATAGAATAAACTGAGACAGCAACAGTTGATCAAATCTGACAATAAAGATATTTCTCAGAAGTCGGTTCTCTTCCAGTTCTCTCGTCACAGTAGGCGCTGGAAATGCCAACTTGGCAATTCAAACACAACCTAAGTAGACACATAGTAAAATAGTCCCAAAACTTTCTGGATTTTCTTTCTCCAAATTCTAAAAATAGTTTTTCCTCCATTCTGCCGACGCGATTCTTATCTCATGCCTTGTTAAACTAAACGTTTGACAAGCGAGCAGTGGTGGAGCTGGAATAGATCGGGTTGCCCCGGTAAGCAAGCACAGCCCTAAGCCCTACAAACATGTCCAACCCCCAGAGGAAGCAGCCCTCCGGCGCAATGCACATGAAGAGTATGACAAACGTGTTCATAAAACTGTTCGACACACTCGAGGAGGAGCACATGAAGCTACAGGCTCTGGAGCTGCGTCGCGTCCAACTGACGCAGGAGATGCGTGTTCTACACGAAACGTTGAAGAAACAAAATCAAGAACTTCGCATAGCCGAGAATGCGCAAAGAGAGCGCATTTACAGGGCGCAACGTCAACTGAAGAAGAGCTCTGAATCGGCAATGTCGGGCAGAGCCAGCCCATCTAAATCACTATCGACTCGCACTACTTCAGCGAAAGTCAAGCAAGTGGTTTCAATGGCTTCTATGAATCTATCGAAGAACATGGGGGCAGCGGGCATATTGGGTAAATCACAAGGTGGCTCAAAGTCGACGAAGAACTTTTCACTCGGCTCACCACCATCGAGAACCACCACATTTACAGTGGATTCACCGCCATCCACAACCACAATGCTAGTGAAATCGCCAAAGTTGTCACGCGCAGGGAGTCGCATTAGCACAGTCTCGTCAACTAGCAAGAAGCTCAAGACTCGAGTCAAGAAGCTGGCAAACGATGCAACGAAAAAGGTCATACCCGGTAGCAAATCTTTCACATTGGTCAGACCGTCTAAGGTGTACGAAAATCGGTCAAAAAAGCCAGAGGATAAGCCGGAAATAAAAATACCGCCTAAGCCTGCCCTGAAGTCGAAAGACTCCTCGAAAGACCCCTCGAAATCATCACGTAAGTGATATGTATATGCTGATACTTAACAAGGGAGGCGGGCACAGAAAGAGAGAGAGATGGAGAGCCGATATCTATGTGATATAGTGGTCCGACGTTGCTAATATTGAACTTGACCATACATCACAAAAAAGGAGGGTTAGGTTGATTTCATTGCGATATCTTTAATAACTACAAAGATTGGTCGATAGTTTGAATGATTGTCTATCATTCAAACTATCGACCAATCTTTGTCGTTTACTTTGAATGAATAAACTAGTAGTGCCACATTAATGACTCATAAACAGTTCAGGTAGCAACAATAAACCAACCTATGATGAGTTTGGTTGCCATAACTTATAAGATAACAAAGATCGGCCGATAGTTTCTATGGTCTCGATGATAACTTCACGATAGAGTAATTTAGCTCATACAGTGTGTAGGTAGCAATATAAAACCAGGGTAGGTTAATTTCGGTTGTCATATCTTGTAGGATAACAAAGATCGGCCGATAGGCGATACGATAGGCATACAATATTGCAATTTAAAAGGGATTTCCGATAGTCACACATACCGTAATTAAAAACTAGAATGGATACCTTTAATATTTACCAAACATATTTAAATAATTCAATTGGAGTCTCTCTCTAAATCATCTTTCCAGAACGATCGAGCGTTTCCATTGCTGGTGCAAAAATTTTGGGAATGAGCCGACTGATGAAGAACATAGTCGCTACACCGACTCCACCACCTCCACCTCCACCCCCGCCACCATCAACACTTCGAAAAGTACTCGCCACTCTGGGCTTGACACAATTGGTTGGCCCATCGTTTAGTCAAGATCGTCAACCCGCTTCACCTACCCCAGCTCCACCTGCTGCTGCTGCTGCTGCAGCTGAATCTGAATCTGCTGGGTCTCCTTCAGCACCATCAGCCCATTCAACTACAACGGCAAACACAACATCAACAGCACGCGCTGTTGAGATTACTCCTTTAACATCCATGGCAGTACCTGCAGGTAGTTTATATAAAATATCTGCTGACACCCATCAGACCGTCAAATTGCCGGATACACCCAAGTCAAAGTCGGAAGCAGTACCAAAGCAGAAGTCCAAAACTTCGCTGCCACAGCAACACTCGTTGCACGTAATCAAAGAGCCTAGATCGATGCCCGATGCAAGCCAATCACAATTTGATGTACATACACGTAAAGTAAACAAGACCGAAACAAAGGTCTTTTCGCTAAACGAATCAGCGCAATCAGAGGCCAGTGTGCTACGAAAAGAGAAGCCTAAGACAAAGGATCGCAAGGATAAGAAGGAAAAGGACGGATCGTCGGCCATCAGCAAAGGAGAAGTGAGCCAGTGAGCAACTGGGATTCAAATCAATCGGCAGGTTGGAAGAAAATTCACCTTCGCCCATTATTTTTGTATTGCCATCTTAATATATAACATTTTTCAGGGAAGTTTGTATGATCATTTTATGACACGTTTCTAAACATCTTTTGCACTCCTAAAAAAAGTAAAACATTATTTTTCTGATCTGAAAAGTTACTTTACTTAAACTACAGAAACTAATCAACCTGAAGTTTTTCCCACTTTATATATTAAGACATATCAGCATTCCTTATACATAATATCTTCTCGATATTTATTTTCTTCTATTTGTGTCTGCCTCAAGTAAATTTCTACGTTTTTATGGTCATCAAAAGTCTCTCAAAGTCAACTGCTGTTATTTGCCTTCAACTCAACTGTGCAAGAACTTTGAGCATGCACTGTCCCTTCCTGTTCCCTTCTGTTTCTCTCCCTCATGGCTGCCTCTTCTATCTGACTTGTAATTCTTATTCAATTTGTTGACCTTTGTGCCGCACTGGGAGCTCGCCAGTTGGTGTCCATTTCAAAACAAATTAGTTGCCAACTGTCCGAAACAAATGTTGTGTCTACCCTCTGCCTTTCTTGCTCTACTCTTTCCCTGCTCTCGCTCTCGCTCTCCCTCTCTTTCTCTCTTGCAACGTATAAGTAAATACACGGAGAAATCATATCAAGCTCAGCATTTCAATCATAACCGGGCAGGCTGTGGAGACATTTGCCTGGTGCAACGACGCAGAGAGAGAGGGAGAGAGAGCGAGTGGGAGGCAGGAGGCGTGGCATGAGTATGTCTGTTGTCATTCATATGGCTACATACTTACGGCCCCGGCATGTGCTGGGCATATTGATTGGTAGCCAAAAGCAGGAGTCGTTTCTTCCTCTCCCCTTCTCTCTCCCATAACCGTGTGCTACGTGCAGCCCTCAAGGGAGGCGGAAGGCGGGGCAGGTACAGAGAGTGCAGAGAGTACAGGGAACTGGGAACAGGGACAGGAGCTGTTCACATTGTCCGTTTGTTGCCTGTTTTTCTGCGCATTTTGGTTTATTTTTTTTTTGTGCTGCTTCTTCTTTTCCCCGGGGCCAACTACGACTCGACGACTCGACTCCAAGCGAAGCGACTAGGTCAAGAGGTCATGCACATGTCCGGATCGTTGGGCGTACGCCGGAAAATTTGTCAGTGGCAAAATGCGGCGAAGGCAACCACCGCCAGGCAGGCAGGCAGGCAGCATTCCTTCATGTTGCATGCAAATTTTCCCTGCACACACAGCAAAACTTTGTTGCCAATCCCCGCTGCAACTCTTCTACTCCCCCCCCCCCTCCCTCTCAATCATGCACTTGTGCTACGCCACTGCTTGAGCTCACTTCTAGCATATTTCGCATATTTTGCAATACAATTTTTATTCTTTATTTGCGCATTTTTTCTGCCCTCCCTCTCTCTCTCTTTCTCTCTCTATCCCTCTCGCTGCACTTCAAGTTTTGTCGTTGTTGTTGTTGTTGTTGTTGCAGCAGGAAACCGGAAGCCGTAGCCGAAGCAAACAGAACTGGGAACTTCTTGCAAGTAAGCCAAGCCAAGAGTGCCAAACCAAAGCAAGTCCCGAATCTGAAACCCCCGAAAAACAAGTTTCTCCGTGCACGCCGCACCTGAATCCTGAGTGAAACCCACAATGCTCCATGGAAATTACTTATGTATAATACGTGCTCAACTTTTAGTTCACATACCCTGTAGTTATGACTCTCTCTACGAATTCAATATAACTGTTAGAACTGTTAGATCTACCATTATAAGACAGATCTCAGCAGCTACTAGAGCTAGAGTCATGATATTTGATATCTAACTTACTGAATATATTATCAAACTTATTCAAATGCGAAACTTACTGAATCTGCTGAATTTATACTACATCTTTCATATATTGTAAAGATCTCTGCAAATGGAAATTTGGTGTGCAAGTTCCCAAATAGATTACAAACCACATTTTTTAAGTTGAAAAACTCGGAAGATGTTTTAGGATAATTTTCTTTTTTGTAGTATAATTAATTTGAATCATCTATAGTTCCAGCATACAGTGTCTTCAATATGTCTACATATCTTCAATCCATGCTCATAATTTAAACTGAATCAATAGTGGGTATAGCCCTAGGCTAACAGTCCCCACTAAAGTTGTTGTGCCTGACTGGGCGAATGGGTGAAGTAGGTCATTAGGGGCGTTTGCTGTCCGCCCACGCCCACCACTGGGCTACTTGAATTATTAAATGTTAGTTCAGCTCATACAAATACAAACACACACACACCCACACCCACACACATATACATATAATATATATGTATATCGTTTATAGTACACTCTGAATATTTCTGGCCATGGCAGGTTGCAAGTTGCTGCCCAGTTGCAACTCGGCACCGTTGAAAGTTTGCGACGAGCATCAAAACACCCAAAGGACTCTTAAATTCAGTTTCTGTTTAAATTGTTGCCATTTAAAGTCGAGGGAAATGGGGAATTCAGCCCTCGGCATACATACATACATATCTTACCCAACTTGCGAACGACACTAATAACTTTTCATAACTCATCATGGAACTTACCTGTAGAAAGAGACAGAAGAAAGAAACGAAGATTGAAGTGTGATTAATAACTTAATAGGAAAAGTGAGTGTGCAAAAGAGTTAAAATATCATGTGTCTCGGCAGAAATTGATTCTAATTAGAGTGCCTCATGAGGCAGACAGTAACTTAATTATTCTAGTTCTACTTTAGGGATTAGAGTTTAGTTTACAGCTTAGGGATATTCATTTATAATAATTTATATAAATAATTTATATAATTTAATACAACAATATTATAATATATTATATATAAAATTAATCTACGATATTTTTAGTCGATATTCCGGACAGATACAAATCTGTATATAGACTAGACTTAGAGTTAAGTTAGGGTTAGTAAATGAACTATATACTTTCTATGTTATCATCTGCATGTTTCAAGTGTTTTTACTGTGCAAGACTTTAAGATACCCTTGCTAAATAAGAAACAGAATGAGCACTACACCATTTCCAAGTTTGCAGTATTTCAAAATAAATCCAACAAAGATTTAAATTGAACTACTGACAAACCCAAGCGGAACACACATTTATACTACTGCCTTGTTTCTCTCCTCCCCCTCTGCCTGCCCCATACCCTCTTCCCCCTCGAATATGACCCTCTTCAAGTTCTATTTCTATGCAAATTGTTTGCCCAAAACGCATCGATACACAACTTAAGCTCGTTGCTTAGGCTCCCAAAAGGTTGCCACACTCCACACACACACACACACACATCATATGAGGTTTGTGGTGAAGGTGCAGGGAAGGGTGAGGCTCTTCCACTGTTCTGCTCCGACTTCATATCATTTGAAGTAGTCCAATAAAAAGTAATTGGAGTTTTCATTTAATATAACAAGCAGCTACGAAAAAATTGAAGCAACGAAATATTATTTTTTTCACATTTCTGTTCTTTTTTTTTGTTGTGCTAAGCTCCCGAAAAGCAACAACAACAAAGGGGGCTCGGGAAAAAATGCTAACCTAGTTCGTAGTTTGCAGTAGACCCCCTGCCCCCTCGATTCCCCTTCCCTTAAGGCTGTCTAGCCGCTCGTCGAAAAACTATGCATACAAACGGGGCCAGTGATGCGTCCGTCTCTGTCCGTCTGGGGAGAAGAGGTTGCTCCCACTCTTGCGTACTGTGTGTGTGTGTGTGTGTGTGAGTGTACAATGTACACACTGGAGTATCATCATAGATGTATCCACTCAGTCGTTGTTATTGTTGCCCTCTCCCCCCTCCGTCCCGTTGCCCTCACTTCACAAACTACGCCGCTGTGCCCAGGCTCAGCTGTTGGCTCGTTGCTCATAAAACTCACTCAAGTAAAAGTACGAATGGTTTTCGATATGAAATGCATGAAACTGACAGGCAAACATATTGCGCCGCATTTTTAC
Organism: Zaprionus davidi; assembly: GCA_018903715.1. Classification (NCBI taxonomy): domain Eukaryota; kingdom Metazoa; phylum Arthropoda; class Insecta; order Diptera; family Drosophilidae; genus Zaprionus; species Zaprionus davidi. The sequence continues at coordinate 2,488,964 of JAEIGL010000001.1, read as the reverse complement.
CACACAGAGTCAGAGTGCCCTCCCCCCCCCCACCGTCTAACCCGCCACTGTGTGCCACCTACATACGCTCCTATAACCAGTTGGCCATTTTCTTGCTCACTCCCACACTCTCTAGCTCGCTATCTCTGTTGCCCGTTGTGATATGCGATATGAGCAGCAGCTCGAAATGCTGTTTCTATCAACCCCCGCCCCGTCACCCCTTTGCTTCTACGCCACTGCGGACTGAGGCTATTTGGCATTGTTGAAGCTCGTTTTATGAAAAGGATATACACAATATCCATATGCGACACACGAACTTCGCGTCTCGCATCCATTTATACTTTATGCAGATACTCGAGGAATGCCACGCCCCCTTTCCGCCCCTTTCCTACCCCTTTCGTTAGCATATCAAAATGCATATTGTACACTCGACAAGATACTCGCGCGACATTTCTCTTTTAATATGCAACTTGGCAACTCAGCATCCAAGCTGAAGTTAGACGGAGGGCGGATGCTTGCCGAAGAGGGGGCTGTAGAGGCACAGCCTGCAGTTGCCACTTGGCTGGTTGTAGGTAATCCCATTCCCGTTCCCATTCCCATTCCCGTTGCCGTTGCCATTGCTGTTACTCGTTCAAGACGTAACTGTAACTATGTTGCCTTAACCGCAAAGTGTTCGTTGAAAGAGTTTTCCAAAGGAAGCAACTCACCGAACAGATTTACAACGCAATTTATTTAACGTTTGAGTTTATAATTCTCAAGTGGTTCAAGCATAGCGCATTAGATAAAGATACTTAGCTGACGAAGAAATCAAAGATGCTTAAGATGCTTAAATGTTTTGCTCTGTCAGTTGAGCCTGGCAATGGGAAACTGAGCTAATGATGATTTCACTTATCATAGCTTCAGTGTGTAAGAATTGCCAAGCTTGTGGAGTTATTTATACATATTATATATAGTAGTATTGTATACGTATAGTATGTATATTAGACTTGAGTAATAATTATAATTTGTGTCAGAGAAGCTTGAAATTTTATTTTAAAACTATATTTTATATTTTGCTCAATGATGTTTCTGTTCGTAGTCATTTTGAGGATTCGTAGCCTGGAAACTTTTATAGATAATATAATAATAATATACATATTATATATATACATATTATAATCGATTAACAACTTAAATATACCTAAACTTAAATAATATTATTTTTAGATTAAAAGTTTTTAAAGGTATTAAGTAATGATGTATTGTTTGATTAAGAAACGACTATTTCGATAGATTGTTAGTTATATTAAATAACTATATCGAAGATTAGTTTGTCCACTTGTGCGACACCGACAGTGTTGCCAGATTACATGTACATATGCATGTATATCTTCCCCTCTAATCTTAAACACACAGCACGCTTCGCTGTGCCACAACTAATTCAATAAAACTTGCAATATTTAACGCATGATTGCTGTTGAGTTTGCTGTTATCGTTATCGCCATCTTAATCGATATTGTGCACACATCATACAATATTTACCTGCTGGAATGGTTCGGCTCGTGGGCAAAGGGTTCGGCATAAATGTTGCGCACCGGCGGCACACGTCGCGGCAATGGCGGCGGTACCGGATTATATCCATCCATAATAGTATCACAATCGGAGTACTTCATCGATTTCATAGTCATTTTGGTATCTCTGCGACGATTCACTGCGGTTCACAAATTATGATGGAGAAAAAAAACCAAGTTGGTTTCTTTTTTTTTACTCTCTTTTTACTCTTTTATCGTTTGTTTTTTATGTTTTTTTGCCCTTTTCACATGCGTATTTATGCGTAATATATTTTAATTTATTTGCATTTGCATTTGCATTAAATATGTATTTACTGCGTTCTTTTTTTTTTTTGTGATTTTTGTAATTATTATTAATTATTATTGGCCACGTTTGCGATGCGTTTGCATTTCATTAATCAGCTGCAAATTATGCGTTATCAGTTTCTCAGTAAGCGCTGCTGATGATGCCGTTGCTGCTGCTGCCCCACTGTAGGCGATACTGGGCGTGGCTTGGCATGGCCCATGGGCACAGTGGGGTGGTGGCGAGTGGGGGTGGCATCGCTGCCGCCGACAGCACTTTTAATTGAATGCAAATATTCATTCACCTGCTGCACTCACTCAGTCACTCTCACGACTCACTCAACTCACTCACTGTCTTCACTCTCTCTCCGCACGTTTAGCGTTCTATCTTGCTGTCCCTGTCTTGCTGACGCACAAACAGAATTTTGTTCTTTCTCTGTCTCCTGTTGCGGACTGCTTCACATATTTTTGGAGACGAATTCGTTCTCTCTCCCTCAATGTCGCTGACTCGTTCTCTTAGTTTGCTGTTGTTGACCTAAATGGAAAGAAGAATTTGTAGAGTTGTATTAAATGACAGTTTTCATTGCATTGGGGTGGCAACCCTTGTGTGACGCAATTTGTTTCTTTTCCCTTTCCTGTGTTACGCTTTTCGTTACGTTGACGGATGACTCTATACGAAGTATTTTAAGATATTTATTTTAATAAAATATAAATAATTTGATTTTATTTATTTATTTCTTCTTTTGTTTCTTGATTTCTGACTTTGTCCATCAAATGTGACATTGTTTTCGTACAGATTCCTCTTCATTAATGCCCAGTAAACCATTTACCAAACTTCAGCTATCCCAAGCTAATCAATCAATCTCCAAGCCCTTAAATTAACCTCACTTCTTCAACCGCTTAATGAACCCGTTCGCAAATCAACAACATAAAAGATCCCATGAAATAAAAATAGTTTCCATGCTCAATTGAAAATTCAAACCAGAAATTGAAGGCTCACAGATTCCAGCAACCAAAATGCCGCACACACACACACACACATGCACACAGAAAGAGAGAGACACTTACGGCTGGCAATGTGAAATAATTTTGTGTATCGATTTTAATTTTTGTGGATTCTTGGGGGCTCAACGTGGCTCAAGTTGGCATCATCTTCCAACCCGCCTCCCTCCCACAATAGAAATGAAATTGGAAAGGCAAGTGCTGCTACAACAGTCCCTCCACCTGCCCCTTACTGCCTGCCTGCCTGCCTGGTTGTGTATTCGGCAAACAATCAAAATAAGTGTGGCTCTATCTGTATCTGTATCTTTGCAGCAGTAAATGTATCTTTTGCTGCAGCAAATGTATCTGAATTCCTTTCTCTGTCTGTTTCTCTATGTGTATTAATATCGATCAGTATCTGTAGCATCTGCAAATGTATCTACAGCTCTTGCCAAGGTATCTACTATAACTTGCGTATCTTTATACTGAACTAAGGCATGCCTTCTTTCTATGCTCAGCAGCATATTTGTTACCACTTGCTCCCTGACAGTGTTCGGGTCGCCAAGCCAATTGTTCTTGTTGTATAGCTCGAGCTGTTATTGTATCTGTATCTGCTGCTTGTATCTCTAATCACAAAATCCCACCCATGATGTAGTACAACAACAGAGTAGAGCAGAGCACAAATATTCAAAGTCATCGTGTAATATTGAAAAAGAAAGGACAGGGAGGGAGACAGAAAGAGAGGGAAGGTGGTATACAAGGCATCGAATAGAGGGCAGTGAAAAGGGGGAGCGGACCATGGCCAAGTGGTTGTGGCCCAGACGAACGGCAGCCAAACAATTTGGTATGTAATCCGCTTCTGTGGTCGAAAAGTAAAGTACCAAGCCTCAGCCACTTCTCTCTCTTCTTCTCTCTCTCTCTCTGTCTCTCTCCTCATAATGTAGCATATCTTGAGGATTTTCATTTCAAATTAAATTTATGATATGGCAGAAAAATTGAATTATTACGCCAGTCTGCGATTGACCAGATACAGATCACAGCGACACCTCAAATGAACCACAGCAGAGTTGTATCTACAATTTGACCACAAGAGAGAAAGGGAGAGAGAAAGAGAGAGAGAAAGAGAGAGATAGAGCGCGAGGAGGAAAGACAGAGAGAGAGAGAGAGTGAGTGAGAGGCATCGCAATCGTATCTAACGCAGCTATGCAACTAATTTTCCATTAATCAAACCACAATAGCAATGGGGAACAAAGGGGAGGCGTCAGCACATTGACCAGTGGGCGTGGCACATTAATTAACACACACACACACACACACACACCACACACTGACAGCGATGAGCTAGCATATTGCGATTGCGATCGAAGCAAACAACTTGCCACACTTTCAATAGATTCAAGATGCATTTGTATCTTTCGCTCAGCGTGTCGCTTCATCAACAGCAGCGTCCATCAGCGACGGCTAATGAAACATTTGCTCATAAGCGAAAACAATTTCACGTTCATTAAAAGCGACAACAAACAAAAATAAACACACACACAACACACAGCACAAGCTCAGCGCGAAATATCCCCCCAAAAAGTAAATAAAACAAGTTGAAACCCCAAAAAAAAAACAAGTGAAGCAAGCTAAAAGTAAGTGCATAGTCGACTGTTGAATACCCTGCACATGGCAACTGAATACCCTGTAGATATGAACTGATTACATGGGTTGTGCTGGAAGAACATCAACCTGGTAGATTTTCGAGAAGGTTACAAGTATTCCTGACAATCAAAACTCTCCTTCTTTAAAAGCATCTTCAAACTATTACACACATTGTCACAAAACGAATACACCCCTTTGCAGTAAGCATACACAAGTACCCAAGACAAAAGAAATGTATACAGAAATGTACAAGAGGAGATGCCTGACAATCCATACGTATAACTTGATGGTTTCTGCTTACATTCATCATGCCCTCCCTACCTCCTTCTTCATCTCCGTCTTGCTGTCATTCTCTCCATATTGCAGGCCAAAAATGATTATGAAATTATGACAAGTGTAAAAAGGAATTACACGAATTGCGTTCAGCATTTTTCGGCAGCTAATTAATAATTGAAATACTTCACGAATATTTATATCATATTTCGTTATTATCGTGCAGAGGGAACTGGAGGAAAATTATCTGCCTGATTATTAAATTTCAGCGAAATCAATTAGCTAGTTTAGCTTTTTAAAGCCAACATAAGACTCTAAGCAATAACTTCGATTAAAATGGGAATTTTAACTCTGATTTTTATAACTACAACTTCAATTATAAGTGTAGTTCATCTGGGTTCACTTGTTTGCCGTTTGTTTCTTGACTTGATTCATCTTCTCCTCTGAGCTTTATCCGCGGGTCATATGTCTCTATTCATATTCATTCATTCTTTGCTACCATTTGTGGCATCTCGATTGTTTCTCTCTCTCTCTTTCTCTCCTTGTCTTCCTCTGTTGCGTTCTTTTTTTGGGCTCAGTTCAAGATTTACTCGCAACAGACACGAAACCTTGTCTTGGCCTTAACTGCCCAGCTAAGCTCAGCCACTCTCCCTTCCTCCTCCTCCACCTCTCCCTCTTCATCTCTCCATCTCTATCTACTTCCCGACTGTAGCCGCATTAATCTTTGCCTGCTGGCTACCAGTTCGCTGCACTCGCCTCACGCTGCCTACGCAAAAAATGCAGCGCGAAAAAAAGGTTTGCACCGTGGGGAACCGCAGACAAGTTTGGGGAGTCAAGGAAGGAGTGGGAGGAGGAGGAGGAGGAGGAGGAGGAGGCGGGGCTGGCATTGATGCTGTGTAGCTGCTCCTTAAATTTTGTTTTGTAGTGCAAATCATGTTGACGCCCCCCGCCTTCTCTTTAAAAGGCTGAAAAAAAGGCTAAAAGAAGCGCTGCAAAAACAAAACCCGCCAAATGCTACCAAACGAGTTCGGAGCAGGTTTTCTTGTTGTCTTGGATGCTTCCTTCTCGGCTACTTCTACTTCAATTTTGGCCAAGCGAGTTTTGTGCGAAACGAGTTTGTGGTTTGCTGTGTTGCAAGTAGCCCTCCCCACCTTTCGTCCACCCCTCGTTTGGCATTCGAAATGTCAGCAAGAAAATGCAATTAAAATTGATTTCGTTTGGCATATGAAACAATTAAAGGGCGACGATTTTGATTGTTTATAAATAAATCGCAGCAGGGAGAGAGCAGGGGAAGGGAAAGTGCAGAGGTGGAGGGGCAACATTTGGGGCAGGCACAACACACACACACTCATACATACACTCATTTCGTTTGCCGCACATTTGCCACAAATGTCAGAAATAATCATCATGGGCAACACGAAACATTTCATTTGACAACATAAGCGGGTGTACCCCCGTTCTACGCCTCCCCCTCTCCCCTCACCCCATCGTTCTAGCTCAGCAGCTTGTGCACTCCCCTCCTCCTCACGCGACATGCCGCGCCCCTACAGACCTCGAGAGCAGCAAAGGGTTACCCAAAACATTTTTATGTGTGGATTTTATTTCTCGACGTCTGCTTGTTATTGCCTTAGCCTCCCCCTTCTCCAGTTCCCCTTCTCTTCCAGGCCTCCCTTCCCCTTTTTCATATACTCATGCTCGTTCCTCTTTTTCTTGTTGTTCTACTGCTGCTGCTGCTGCTTCTTCTTCCTCTGCTTAGTCTTGGGCATTTTTCGGAAAAATGTTTCCAGCTTTTACGAGTGGGAAGTGCGTGCGCTGATCTCCCTCTCTCTTTCTCCCTCTCCATCTCTCTTGCTCGTCTCGCCTCGGCTCAGTTCATATAAAATATGTTTTTCCAATTAGCGTTTATTTGGTTTTTCATTTTCTGTTTTATGTTTGCCAGATAAACAACGGGGCAACGGCAGCAACAACAATTAAGCACAGCAGCCGCAGAGAGCGACCCCAAAAAGTGACAACAACTGTGAACTGTTCCCATTGAAAGTGTCATAGAAGTGCAGCCAACAGAAAGAGAGAGAGATAGAGAGGGGGAGTGAGAGGGAGAGGGGGAGATGCAGTTGCAGTTGGAGAGGGATGCATTGGTTTTTGTTGGGGCAGCTAATTGGCAGCATTTGCATGTTAAAAGAACCTGTTGAAATATGACTTAAGTGATTCTAACATAATTTACATGTTATCGAGACTATCGATAACAGGCAGAAGTGATATGGATTAAGTGTAGTCACATGTTTATTAGTAAACTGTTTGTTTAAGCTATAAGGAACTTAGCTTGGCAAGTTAAGTGCAGACTATCGATACTATCGATAACACATTATGCCGATAGTTGGCTGGGAATGATAAACTAAAAGATTTATCAACTTCATTGAGTGCATTCAGTCTTTTTAGTGAACCATTAGCCAAACAGAACTCCTTTAAGTACGTTTATCGATATATCGATAACCATAAATAAGCTAATAAACTGTTAACACATTCAATTTGAAACGCAAAATACTTAAGATCATACGAATTTCTCAGATACTTCCACATTTCATAATATCTGAGAAAGAACTTCATATACAATACAAGAAGCATCTTTTCAAAGAGAGTGAGAGAGAGAGAGACAACAACGAATCCATTCAGGTTGTGAAGACCAGCCTGGGCCGGGAGAATCAAATTGATATCTTAAGATAACAATCAACCGGCTGAATGCATCGCAGCGTACAGAAAATGCAGAAAAAGATACACATATGATGCAAGATATGTATGTATAAATATATACACAGGAGGGATCATTACAACTGGCCGGGGCCCCTTCTCTCTCTCTCTCTGTGTCCCTCTTTCTCTGTCTGCGTGTGTATGTGGAAACTTCACATAAATTAACGCCCCTGTCATATGCGAGCACATTTCAAGGTCTTGCCACAGCGGAAAGATAAACAACCTTAGCACAAACCGAAAGAGGAGGCACAGGAGAGTAGGGGCTTAAGTATAACCGCAAGCCTCTCTCTCTCTCTGCCTCCACGCACGCACGCGTTCGTGAAGAATGAAGAATCTGAATTGGAATGAAGTGCGGGTTGTGGGTTGTTTTCCTCATCAACAACTCGCTTTGCTTGCTTGATTTTTTGTTTAAATATTTTGCGTGCCTTAAGATTTATGCGACCTTTATTATCGTTGTTGCTGTTGTTGTTGCTGTTGTTGTTGCTGTTGTTGCATTACATTCTCTTTTGCAGAGAGTCTGCAATACTGATTCCTCCCCGAAACTTGCCTTGGCATTTTTATTTGTCTTGAAAGTTTTATTGCTTTTAAATTTATGACTTTTTGTCGCATGTTCTGACGCCCTCCACTCCTTGCCATCCCTCTTCTGTGATCTTCGCGCAGATCGTTGTGGGCACATATCACTGGAAAAAGTGTTCACACCTCCAAAATTATGAAGAGAGAGGAAGGAAGGGGGAACCCAGCGCACATGTGGCAAAGTTGCATCGACTCGTTGATTGACTGCCACACAGCAAAAAGAGGGGGAAAAATGATCTTTCTACCCTCCTCCTTCAGTTTGTGTCTACATAATTTAGTACACTTTGTGCATTAATCAACACTTTTGTCCATCACTTTGCATTAGACGAAATTTGAGTTGATTTCTCTGAAGTTTACGTGTTGTTTTCAAGTGAAATATGGTCGGTAAATTGCTTTATGGCACAATATATTTGGTGTTTTCTTAGTTCCGAATAGACTTGGAACATTAATTGACAGCTTAAGCTGCCTGTTTGCATTATAACATACCACATTTTATTAGGATTTCTGGTGTCAGTTTTTACTGTAACTTGTAGAGTATAAAATATAGATGCAATTTCTTTTGCCTTTCTTAGACCTTTCCCCACAAATTTACATTGTCTAAAGTTTTATTCAAATCTTAAGTGATCTTTCCTCTAAATTTTTAATTTTTGAGTATTTCCTAAGGTTTTTAGACTGTAACCAAGCGTGACTTTTGTGTTTCTTCTACTATAGGCTTATTATGTGTACATTTTCATGCAAATCTATTGTCATTTTCACTTTAAGTTTTTCATTTGTCAGTATTTCTTATTTCTTAGACTAAGCGGATACTTTGCGTATATAAAGCAACAATTAATTTTTAGCTTAGCTTTGCTAAGCTTAACTAATTGAATTCTCAGCTTTGTCAATTTTTGGGAAATACAAATGAAAATGAAATGAAAATGTGAAGGTTCAAAGTGTTTGGTGTGGGAAAAGCGTCGCAAGTTAAACATTTTTGCGTTTCCTCTTAAGTAGGTTGACGCGCAATGATAACTTATCATACATACACACACACACACACACACACACCGCACACACCGTACACACAGACACACACACATGCTGGCGTGTTGTGGGTAATGTGCGCTAAGCAGCATGTGAAAAAAGAATTTAACGGTGCTTACAAAGGCCGCCCGCAGTTATGAGATACTTTTCTTTTTGGGTCGCAAAAAACGTTGGAAAGGGAAAACATTACCAACCTCAGCCACTTCTCTCCCTCTCTCTCGCTCTTCTATGAGATTAAAATCTTTGAAGGCATTTCATAAATATGAAAAATGGTGACTACCAACTAAAAATAACAGCAACAAAGAGGGAAAAACTTGATAAGACAAAAATGTTGTCTGGGGGTTCAGTCTCTGCGTGGGGGTTGAAGTTGAAGAAATGTTAATATTTATTGAAAACATAAAACTTTAAGGGCAGACAGCGAATAGAGACAGACAGGCAGACAGAGAGAGAGAGAGGGAGAAAGAAAGTTGCAAGTTAAGTTGACTTTCCAGTTACTTTTCAGTATTTTTATACTCTGCAAAATATACCAATATTGCTCAGCTTAAGTTTAGTTTAAAGTTTAAAGAATTTGGGTTGCTTAATTTTTCGCTGATTTATTATACATTTTAATTCAAATTTCTTTTCATCTCTCGACTTTAATATTTACTTTTTATTATTGCCAGACAACAAAGACCAAATTTAATAAGAAACGTAGAGTATATCATAAAAAAGCTAAGCTTAGCTGAAGCACACACTCGCATACACACACACACACACACACAGCGAGCAGACCTGGCAGACATAAGACAAAAGCGCAATTTGTTATTTAATGAAACTGAAAATGAAATAAGTCGACAATGCTGCAGGAATTGTGCGAGGGCCAAGGTACACAGACACACACAGTACACATCAGCATACACACACACATACACCTAGTATACACACACATACACCTAAAGGTACATGTATGCGGAACTACAGATACATCTCGTGCAGTAGCAAGAGATGAAAGCATTAACACAGCGCATGCTAATAGCATATGCAGACACACACACACACAGAGGAGTGTAGAAGGAGGCTGCCAAAAAAAAAAAACGTCTTCACACAGTCCATATATTATGCCAAGTCCAGAGATGGAGGAAGAGAAGGAGAGGTAGAGTGGGAACTTCTCGACTACAACTTGAGCTACTCTCGCTGGCGTTTCGTGCCTTTGATTGCTATCACACAACAACAACAGCAACTGAGCTCGTAAAATCTACAACAGCAACAACTAGAAAAGTATAAAAGAAGGTTCCCTCAACAACAACAACAAGAACAACTAGAGAGCTATAAGAGCAGGCACCCTCAACCAAAATTTGGAGCTAATAAAGCAAAGCGCAGCCTGATAATATTTTCACCTATATGGACGGCACAGCTCCTCCTCTCCCCCACCCACTGCTCTAAACCTCCCCCTAAGTCACAGAACTCCCCTTCCTCCTCCCCAGCAATTTTCTTATTGTTGTTTAAGTAGCACTAAGTGAAAAAAGTTGTATTTCATCTCTCGCTCTCTCCCATTCTTGGTCTGAGACAATTTTCTTCAGACATGTTTTGATACTCTCGAAAATATATATATCTGTTATTTTTCAAAGCACTTTCGGTACCGCAAAACTTGAAGAAAAAGTTCAATTTGAACTTTCTTTTGTACGCTCTATTGGATTATTGACTTTGCATTAGATAGGAACATTTCATGACAGATTTTATAAGGAAATTTATATACTTAAGGACAGTTGCTTCAATTTAACTAATAAGAAATTTCGTAAGATATTTCTCTATGAAATGTCATTATCTTTTCAAGAGTTCTTTGGCTAATTTCAAAGGCAAATCAAAGTTTTAGCTGCACTTGAGTTGTATCTGAATTATACTCAAAATCTATTGTCGCTTTTGGTTGGTGTGATTAAGTCATGAAATCAAATGTCTAATTTGATCACTTTGATTAGGTTCGATTTGAGTGCAAAGGTTTTTATAGCTGAACTTGTTTCATTTCCAATTTCAGCTTGAATCTTCATTCGTTTTTCACTCGAAATTTTCTATACACATCGCCTGATTTCAATGGGGCCTTCTCGGCCTTTCGGGGCGAGGCAAGTCGAGTTGGCTCATGTAATCGATAGGGCGCATTTGATGGGTTGATTGCTTTGATTGCTCGACGCTCGACGATATACGTAACGTAATTAAACTCAACTCGAGCCCATCAAATCGTCTGACAGCTTGTTAAAATATCAGAAATAGGAGAGGAAGAGACAGAGAAGCGGGAGGAGAGTTGAAACTTGTAACATTGCGTTGCATCGCGTTCGGCCCACACCAAATGAGGCAGCAAACGATGGGATCGTGTTGTCTGTCCAAAAGAAAAACCTTTTCTCTCCCCCTCCCACCATCCCTCTTTCCTACTGCTTCAACTCTTTCGAAGAAGCAGCAGCAGTAGGAGAAGAAGAGAAACACAAATGACAATGACAAGAGAATTCGCCCCCACACAAATCGCAGACACATTTGTCGCTTCAACAGGCACTGGCAATTGATACAAGAGATGCAGGAGAGAGTGAGAGAGCAAGAGAAAGAGAGAAGGGGAGGAGAGACGAATGAAAAGAAAGAGAGGTGGAAAGTTAAATTTCGTCGCGCTTGAGTGAAACAGTTAAGCTTGAGAACACGAACAGAGAAGATACAAAAAAAAGAGATCAACCGATCCGCCTAGACCTCCAAACACGCCACACACATGCAACATCATTCAGGGGGACTCTGGCGCGGGGTTAGGCTCGTTAACGTTTGCCCGAATTTCAAGAGGTGTTAAAAAATAAGAACGAACTACAACAGAAGAGCTTTGATCAGCTTATCGGGTCTGCTGCTGTGCTGGAGATTGTCAAATGGTTTTGCATTTCAAATGAGCCTCTACACAGAAGATGAAGAAGAAGAAGACGAGAAATATATCTGGCGCGACGTAGGTAGCCGAGGTAACGGAGCCAACAGTTTGGGGCATGCCCCACAGAGTGCGATAAAGCCGGGCGATAAACTCTTTCGAGCCTCGCGCATTTGCATGCCAAATGAACGAGACGAGCGAGGCTGCAACACGATGACAGCTCGCTAACTGCATGTGCACTGAGAGAAAAATGCGAGAAGGAAAAGGAATTTGTCAACAAATTGTTAACTTATTCGAGATCATTTTAAGAGTGAAGTATCTTTACCTAATCGAGAAACTTAAGAAAGAATCGAAGTAATATGAACTGGATCTATTGCCGATAACTTATGCAAATATCGATATCACATTTGTTCATCTATTTTTTTTAATAATTTAAGATAAGTTGTTAGAAACAAATGTATAAATCAACTAAGAACAATGAGATCTTAACTCGATAATAATTAATTTTATCGATATATTTTTAATATTAATGAAATAACAAAACAAATGAAGTAAATAAAATTACTTCCGCATCTGCATTTATATATTATAATGAATTAAACCTCTTTCTTCTTCATTTTAAGAGATATAGAAGTGTTTTCCTTATTCCGATAAACCAAAAAGTTATCGATCTCACTTTAGTATAGCTTTTTCTGTATAATATTCTTGCATTTACTTAGTTCTACAACATTCTTTTTTTTCTTTTCTTCAGGGCACTCTACCTACGCCAACGCTCACTCCTGGCACTCTCTTCGGCTCTTTCTGGCCTCTGCTGTTCTTCTGGTCTTCTGGAAGTCTTCGTTTATTGTCATATCCATCAGCATGGCGCTGGCTGTGCAACGTTTTACACGTAATAAAGGCGTCAAGAGCGCCATTATAATTATCAGCTGCATGAGTTGTACCCACTAAAATTACCCGAGTCGAGCAGTCTTCCTCCTCTCCCTCCCCCTCAACCATTAAGAAGTGCAACAAAAACACAAAATATGAAAATAAGCAGAGGAATAGAGAGTCAAGAGGTGGGGGGGGGGGGAAGGCTGCAAAAGTTGCAGAGCTCATAAAACGAGCTGGTGCTGCTGATGGCAAATAAAACAACTTTCCGAAAAACCGAAATAAAAAAATGAGAGAGAAAAAAGAATAAAGAACCAGAAAAACCGAAACGAAAAACTATTACAAACAAAGTGCACTACAGCATGGTGATGGCGCAATGGCCCCGCTACACTCCCCTTCCTTTCTCCCTACCTCCCTCTCTCCTTTACTCACACTTACTTCCCACTGCCTCCCCCGTCCCTGGCTCCAACATCTGCCACGGGTGTTGATTGGCATGTTCGGCTGCCCCTCGTGTGGCACTTGCCAGCGCAATTAGGCGGCCATTGCACTTGTCTAGGCTGCATGACTGCCACATACAAGCCCCACCACCCTCCCTCCCCCCTCCATAGACCAGTTGGGCATATCCATGTCTCGCATTTGCCGTTGAAATTTTGATGGCACGACAAAAGCGCAGCAGCCGCAGACAACGTTGCGCTTCTTCATTAGCAAATGCATTCTAATAAGTGTGGCATCAACTTACCCCCACCCCCTTTCCTCTCTCCTTGCTTCACTCTACTCTCTGCACTCTGCTTTCATGCCTTTTACAGCTTGTAACTGTTCTATATATCAGCATTAGATCTGATGATAAACTGCTTTCCTCTCTTCTCCACTCACTACAAGCGGAATTTTGATTGGGAAAAAAAACAATTAATTGAGATTTTTATATAAATCATTTCAAGTGTTGTATAACTGCTAAATTTGCATAGTAGTTGTAAACTTTGTTTGTGTACTCTGTTTATCGGAAAAGTTTCGTTTCTAAAGATCTATGACTTTATGAATAGTTTTGCACTTGCCAGCTTCATAACGTTTTCCAACACTTGAACACTGCATAAAGACGATAAGATCTTTTATACTTATATTCCAATATGCTTACTTGGTCTTCAAAGATGTAACTCTAAACTTGAATATAGCATAAAATCATTTATTCTTTCGTTTTTCAACACTAAAAGCCATAATAATTTTAGTTGGCACATTTTCAATACTTTATACTGCTGGTTTAATTTATGAATATTAAAAAAATACCAAAAATCAAATACCTAAATACTAGAAAAATCATAAAAACCCCAACTTAGTTATTCAACACTCACACAGCTCGACTCCTTGGCAATATTTTCACATGAACACTCTCATTCAACAGCTCAATCAAAAAATATGCAGTAAATACCAAAAATACTTTAGTATTTTATTGGTTTTTTTTTCTGCTGTATTTTATTAATAATGGAAAAAGAGGAAACGCTTAGTCAAGTTATTGAACTCAGTTGACTGAGAAGAAATCATCGCATGGCACAAGCATCAAAGTGAAAAGTATCTTTTGCCCAGCACATGCTAATGTCAATAAGGGGCACACACACACACACAGATACATACACAGACAGATATAAAAGTATTTGCTCGAGATTGGAGAACTGCAATTGAAATTTCTATTTGGCATTGCGCTTAAGTTTTATTTGCATTTCGCCTGGCAATGAATGCAAATTTGTACACACATGCAAATTGGCTGGAAAGGGAGGAAGACAGACAGCAAGAGAGAGAGAGAGAGAGAGAGTGAGAGAGTGAGAAAGAGATGAGACTATATAGGGAACCCGAAACTGACAGGCCACATGACAAACTGGCTGCCGCTGCCACCGCTGCCAACGTGACAACTGCAACAATAATTGGCACAGCGCCAGCTACTCAGCTCCATTGATGAAAAGCAGCCACAAAACAAGCCAACAAACAGCTACAGCCAGAAAGATATAGCTACAGCAAGAGAGATATAGAGCTACAAATCCAGCTATAGCCTACAGGCACTGCTCCAACTCATTCGCCTCGATTTAAATTTAGACACTTCAGTTTCCGCTGCAACTTTTTTCTCCCTCTCCCTCTCCCTCTCCCTCTCTCTCTCTCTCTCTTTGTATATGTTTTGCTCTTAAATGTTTATTTTCTTTATACCCTGTAAGCACATATACACAGCCAATGGCATGTGGAGTGATAAAGTTTATTTTCAACAAGAAAATCGATTGAAGTTCATAGAGAGAATCTCAATGATCTCAGGTTCTACAAGTGCTAGAGTTGTGAAATTTGGTATAGAGACTCCAGTATACTATATCATACAAATAAGTTGTAGTTTGTTTAGAAAAAGTATTGAAAACCGTATAATAAATTAATTAAATCTCAATGAACTCAGGATCTACAAGTGCTAGAGTTGTGAAATTTGGTATACAAGCTCCAATAGCTCATATTATTATAACAAGTTAAGGTTTGTTGGAAAAGTACATTAGAGAGTATTAATTGGTTTTAACAAATTTCAATACAATAGAGGGTATTCATCATTCGAGGCTGCTCGCCTAAGTTGTTTTTGGTTCTACCAAAATATAAATAAAAGCAAATGAAGTGAAATATTTTGTCGACTTCCGCTCGTAATCACCAATTAGTAATGCCACACTGACAAATATGCCAAAGACAAAATCGAGAATGCCGAAAACTTTGGAAACTGCAGGAAGGAGGTGGAGGTGCTGGGCAAATGGTGGAAGGGGGAGGAGGAGTGGCAGGCAGGCGGGGTCACTTTGATATATTATTTCTAATAAATTGCCGAAGTCAAAAGAATCTTGCAAATGGGCCAAAAGTTGGGTCACACTTTCTAGTCCAGAAGGGGAGCGGGAGGGAGTGGCAGAGCAAGAAAGAGAGAGATGGAAAGAGTAAGTGAGAGAGAGAGAGAGACAGAGAGAGCTGAGGCGAGTGGGTGTCCGTTCATCATTAGTCAAAAAGGCAGATGCGCTACTAAATTCAAATGAAAATGCTCATCGCATTCAGCAGATACACAGATACGAAGATACAAAGATACACAGATACAAAGATACTGATACACAGCTACAGCTACATTGTCAAATCTAGCAAATCGAAGTGTATCCATTGGAACGCGTCGAGCGAGGCAGCGCAAATTCCCCAGGGAGCAATTTCTAGGCGACAAAACGCAATAAAATTCACGCGCTGTATTTGTATCTATAGCTCGTGTATCTCTAGCTATACGCGTGTGTGTGTTTGTGTGTGTGTAGCTTGCCTTGACTTGGCTGCGCTGTATCTGTATCTTTAGCTTGAGAAAGTGGTCAAAAAATTAAATAAAAATAGGCAAAAATCGCTACGCCCCTTAGCCCTTTCCCGTTCCCTTTTCCTCACTGCCTCCTCTCCCTTCTCCTTCAACTTGAGATCGTCTCGTGTTGTTGTTGTTCTTCTTCTTCTTGTTGCTTTGTTGTTTGTTGTTGCTATTCTCTGTTTGCTTTCCGTTTGGTTGCTTCTTTGGTTTCGCACTTGTGTTTTTTTGGGTTTTTCGATTTTGGTTTTTTGGTTTTCGCCTGCGATTGGCTAACGCGCTCAGCGCCAATCAATCGATTCAGTTCTCTGGCAGCCCTCGGCCAGTTCTTCTCTCTCCCCCTCCCCCTTGCAACATACATTCTTTCGCTTTGGTGTGCGAATTCTTAAGTAAAACGACCTTTTCCCGCTTAGCTTTTCCCTTTCTAGTTTTCTTTTCTTTTTTTTGCTCATAGATCAAAGCGTTGCGAATGCAAAAGCGCTTGGGAAATGCGCTCAAGTGTCGCCCCTAACCGCCGCTGCCAACTTACCCCCACCCCCGTGTGTGTGTGTGTGCGTTCTCTTTGATTTTCGAGTGGGTGAGGTGAAGTGAGGTGACGATGATTCCCCGAACTCGCGCCTACATACGATGCCTTTTGGGGCCGCCAATTGGCTTTTCTCATGACATTTCATTGGTTTTTAATTCCGCGCCCCAGTTCTTTATTCTTTTCCTCCACCTCTTCTCCCCTTGGTTTAGCTGGGGTTAAGCAGTCGTGCGCTATTTGGGGCTTGCCCCCACCTTGTACCCTCCTCACTCTGTGTGTGTGTGTGTGTGTGTTTGATTTAATTTGTGGTCATTAAAAACGCTCGAGAATTAGCTACAATTTAATTGCATGTTTTAGCCGGAAGAGAACGTCGAGTGTTTGGACAGTTTTAGTGCTTTTATTATGCTTGCTTTACATGTGTTTCCATTCCCATTCTCATTTTCATTCCTATGCATTTTTAATAATAGCACACGTTTCCGATTATCATCATGATGCCTAATGTCTTTAATCACACATGTCTGCAGCGAAGAGTATCTGAGGTTCTTTTCTGATATTATAGATTGCTTTGTAGTCCCCTGACTGCTTCCTTTTTCTTTACTTTTACTTTCAAAGTCGCTTTTTATTTGCTTTCTATAAGATATTTTTATGGATTCTTTATTATTTCCTCTCTGCATTTGCTGTTGGTTTACTTTTCTATATTACTATTTCTTGATTGTTCCTAAAATTTACCTTGACTCTTCTTTGAGTCTTCTTTGACTCTTTCTTGACTCTTCTTAGACTCTTTCTTGACTCTTTCTTAACTCTTACTTGGCTTATTTTTAACACTTTCTTTCTTATTACATGTTCTTTTCTATTATATTCCTTTGCTATTCTTTTGCAATTATTATCATATTTTAATCCTATCCTAGTTCTAAGCTAGTCCTAACCTACTTCTATCCCATTCTATTTCTGTAACATCACTTCAGCTACAACTATCGATAGTTCGCTTTTAAGCTCATTAAAATAGTTCGTTTTGCTACACACGCCACTTTGGTCGATATCTCAAGCAATTCTTGTTGCAAATGCTTCAAATTCCACTTGCCACTTTATAATTAGGCGTCTATTTCAGCTCCAGCACTCGTTCCCTCTTGCTCTACCTCTCTTACACCTCCTTTCGCTCCCCCTCTCTGTCTACCTTCGTTTCATGTTCCTCCTTCACTTGCTGCCACAGTAGCCACAAATGCCAAAAACTGCACGCAAATTTCTTGTAATGTCTTTGCGGTTGTTCTACACCTTTGTCTGTGTTTCCACCCACGATCTTCCTCTCGCTGTCGCTCCCCCCTTCTTGTTGCTGCTACGCATATTAATGAAAATCGTTTAAGTGTTTTTATGCCATGGGGGAGGAGTGGGAGCCACTGGTGAAGTAGGCGCGGCACGCGCGCATAAATATCAACCAGGCAAAAGGCAGAAGAGGCAACAACGGAGAACACTCAATGAAAATTAAAGCAATTTCCTGTGCCAATTTGAAGATGCTAAATTAAAATGCGAATGCAGTGCGAGTGAGACAGACAGACAGAGATAGAGAGAGATAGAGAGAGACAGAGAGAGAGTGAGGTAGCCATGTAATGTTTGCTTGCTTTAAATCCAACAGTTGCAGATACAGATACAAACACCAAAAACCGCCATTCATAGATATTTAATTAGCAAACAGCAGCATCAGCGAGGTAAAGAGAGAGAGAGACAGGGAGACAGAGAGAATGAGGGAGAGAAAGAGAGGAAGAGAGGGAGAGAGGGAGACAGACAGATGGAGTAATGTAAATTGGCAGCGCTTGCTCGGCAGTGTCAACGTCTCCGTCTGGGGAACGACGCAGCGGCGGCAACAAAGTCAATGAAGATGAGCACTTCCTGCAACAAAGCGACAACAACAACAACAACGAACGACGAACTGAAGCAGCAACAGCATCCACAGAGAGAGGAAGAGAGAGAGAGAGAGAGGGAGAGGAAGAAAGGAAGCCAATGCGAGTGAGTGAGGCAGAGGGATACGAAAATTTTTAATCGAGTGCAACATCATGAATGGCAGAAGCCGCCGTTGCCGTCAGTTTTGTTTGTTTGTGCCCACTGTGCGACGTATGTGTGTGTGTGACTGTGTGTATGTGTGTGTGTGTGTGTGTATTTGTATCTTTTATACGAATGAGTTAAATGCTACGCTCGAGTTGAGTGAGTGATGCATCCCAGGGCGCATCCGTAAGATAAACAGGCGCAGCACGCAACGTTTAACTTTTAATTTGCAGCTGCAACTCGCTGCCAGTCTCTGCCTGTGCGTGTATGTGTGTGTGTGTGTGTGTGTGTATTGTGGGTGCCTCTTACACTCTGCTACACACACACACACACACACACACACACACACACAAACCGCACACCGCTTACACAAAAACACCGAAAGGTCATGGGCACGCAACGTTGAGCAAATTTAATGCTTAAAATCATTAAAAACATTTTGCAAGTTACGTGCAAAAATACTAAAACCAAAATACTAAAACGAAATCAAAAGAATAAGAAGTGTAAACTTTCTCAAGACGAAGACCAAATGCACTTCAACAGTTTTCTAAAGAAGGATAAGAACTACAAACTACTTCATTAAGAACTCGAATTATAACATTGTCCTTTCACAGAGAAACTCATATATCTTTTATAAAGCTGAAACGATTACTAGCAGTGCAGTTCGTAATCCCTATTTGGACCCTTCTCAACTAGTATACCAAGTTTCAACTCACTAACTGCACAGCAAGTCGAGTTACGATAGTCAGTTGCAGTTAAAACAGGTCTAAACAAGGCCCCTAATGCATCACATTATGTAAACAAACACTTTATCAATTGTTACACACTTCTTTACACAATCAACATACCCTATACACACAGTAATACCCTCTAAAAAAGATTTGTTTTTACCACAGGAAGCAAAAAAGGAGCTGCATGCCGCCAGTTTGTCTGGCAGCCGAGAGATATATGAGCAGAAGATGTTCAATTAAACGCACCAAATGACAGCAAAGAAAACACGCTGAGAATACATAAAGAAAGAGAGAGAACAAGAGAGAAAGAGGCAGGGAGGGGGGTAGGAATTACTCGAGGTAAATCCGTAGGGACAACACATGCTCAACTGATGATAATATTAATGGAACTGAATATTTTGAAAATACTTCAGCACTATTTAAAAATCTCTTGAATTATTTAGATTATCATTGCATTCTAATCGAAATCTTTATTTATTTACTCTTAAGATCAAAGAGTGCCCCATTATTTGCCATTTGCCATATTTTAGAGCAAAAATGTAAACAAATTAAGAAAATTTTAAAACATTTTCGTAAATTTTCATAAATTCCAATGAAAACTTGAGATAAGTAAGCTAGAAAGAGACGGGGAGAATGACAAACAAGTGCAGACTGCACGCGTCTATTAATAGGAGAGGCACTTGAAGATGTGGGCCACAAAGAGAGAGAGAGAGAGATAGAGGGAGAGGGAGAGAGAGAGAGAGGGAGATCTGTCTCTAGTGCAAACTCAACACGACGAGTCAAGTTTGTAGAATTTGCTTATGATGGGGCACTTTAGGCTTGAGGCCAATTCAAATCAATGTAATTACACACACACACATACACACACACACTTGCACTGAGCTTCTAAATGATTCTCAACTTGCACAACACTTGAGGCGGCCCTCGAAAAAGGCAACTCTCAAACTCATTGCAATGAATGTGCGTGGCACCCGCAGCAGCTTAGCGCGGGGGCGTACAGGGAGCGGGCCGGGGGGTTGGGAGAGGTGGGTTCTACTATAGCCTGAGTTCAAGAAATATTTTCATAAATTCTTATCTTTTTTTCACATTTTCTCGGGGAATATGGGGGAGGGGGGGAAAGGCAACCATCAATTTGGGCATTCACAAACTGCTTCACTCAATTGAAGCCAATTGAGCTAATCATTTGCTATTTAAATACGGGACAACAACAGCTGCTGAGATATATAGCTACAGATACAGTAGCTATATAGCAGTTGCAGTTGCAGATACAGATACTCATAGCAAGAGATACAAATACAGATACAGATACAGATACTCATGCTCAGCTAAATGCAGTCAAGCACAGCAAACGCACCAAAAAAATGCAGCTTTGATAAAGTGAGAAAGCGGGGTGAGAGGAAGAGTAGAACCAGGTCAGGTAAAGCTAAGAGGGAACTAGGCAATGCAGGGGGTAGGGCGTAGGGGAGGCGAACCATATGAGTGCAACGTGCTCAACAATCACAAACGCGCCCGAGAGCGTTGCTGCCACTTCACTTCGACCCACACACGGAAGTGAAAAGTGCGAGTCAGGAGCCTCTTTTCCCCCCTGAACCACTCCTCTACAGAGTGAGATAGATACATAGAGAGAGAGAGAGAGAAGGAGAAGATGTAAAGGGGGAGCCGCTTAACTTGATTTGGCAGCAAAGTGTTGACACTAAACAGCAAACACTGATGAAGAGGCTGGCAAAAAGGATTCACAGGCAATCGGAAGGTGTGTGTGAGTAATGAGCAACAGGAAGTGAGACAGAGAGGGAGAGACAGAGAGGGACAAAACTGAGATAAGCTCTTTAGTAGCTGAGCGGATCAAGAGAATTACTAAGCAAACTTTGGGAAAGTGGGGCACGAGGCATACGGAGATTAGGCAACAAGGTAGAGGAGAGTGCAATGGAATGAAGTAGTAGAAGGACTGAAGGACTCTTTAAAGTGTTGGGACTGCAGAGAGAAAGGATAGGAGACTGAGACTGTAGAGAAGTAGAGGAAGATAGATATATAGATGGATGAATAGACAGATAGATCGATTGATGTATATAAAGATAGAAAGATGAATAGATAGATAAGGATTAAAATATAAAGATGGCAAGGCCGAGAGAGAAAGACATGTAGAGGTACATATAGATCAATAAGTAGAGACGAGTATACAGATAGATAGATAGTTATAAGAAGAGATAACATATAAATATGACTAACAAACGAGAGAATCTTCTGCTTCTTCCTCAAGTTACTTATAAAGATTGTGGAGCAACATCTTCAATGCCATATCTTCTCCTACAGAACTTTAACTGCAATTAAACATTTCCTTGCATTGTGTCGATGCTACACAATATACCCTACTCATCCCTTGCTCAATTTCTCTCTCTGCTACAGCTTAAACTAAATCGTTACCATTGCATATATTAACTTCCACTGCAAGCTGCCCTCTCTCTCCCTCCCCCTTGAGGAGGTCTGTGCCAAGTCTCAAGCCGACTGCCAAAATGTTTCACAACATCCAAAGTTGACCTCGTTTTCAGCCCACCCAAAACTACAGTTCATACAGCTCCCCCTCCTCACCCCGCTCTGCCCATTACCATTCTCCTTTATGAGACGAGGGGGTCGGACATTAAATTATATTTTATGTGCAAATTATTTAAGTTTGTGCGCAAGTTTTGCAAAATAGGAACATTAGGCGAGAGAGATGTATATAACAGAGAATTATATATATCCGAATTGAAGTAAATATATATATATCACATATATATGTATATATATTATACATTCATGCAGTCGAGTGCAAGCTTAGCTCAGTTTTTGGCGCTTGAAAATTGTTGGCCAGCGTCCATGGAGAATGGCAAACAAAGCCATTAACATAAAGCAGTCAGAGAGGTGGGGCAGGGCTGGGGACTAAGGGGGCGTGGCAACAAAAGGATGTCATTTGGCAATTGGCATTTTGAACTCTTTCGCTTTGGCTTTGATTTTGTTCTGCTGCCTGCCTGCCTGCCACGCCCACTCAGCGACAAGTGCATTGATGCGTTCGCATTTTCTATAATAATTTTCCTAGGGTTCCCCCTTTTTTTGTCTCCGTTTTTTTAGCTTTTTCCCTCTGCAAGTCGATGCGAAAAGTTTTCAATTGCTCTGGCGTCACTTTTTGATTGCTTTGATATGTTTTTCTCGCACATTTTCCCCAGCCTCAATTCATGACAAAAGTTTTTCGGCGCACACACACACACACACACCCAGAGAGACAGACAGACAAAAGTCGAGCCAACTTTCGCTTTGATTTTGTGTGTGTGTGTGTGTGTATTTTTCAAATTTTGCATTCCACTTGCAGCGCTCTCCTCTCTCCCAATTCCTGCTCGCAACCTTCTCCCTCTGCTTGGGAGTTATCCTTGACTTGACAGAAAAATGAAAGTTTAATGCGTTTGCCAAACACAATTTTCGCAAATTCCTTCCACTACTAAGCTGTCTATATGTATCTGGCACATCTGCTTAACTGTACTATATAAACTGCACTATATCTACAATACATTTATAATTTTTTTCATTTCCCATTTTTTTTTGATTTTTCTACACTCGAATTTAGTTTTTCAAACCGATCTATCTCTTGCTATATGTAATTTATATATATTTTTTATATTTTTAATATATTTTTGTATTAGTTTTTTTGCAACCCCAACGCCAGTCGCGCCGGAAAATGTGTGCGTCTGTGCGGAAATTGCATTCTCTTTTAGTTTTTTTTTTTGGGTTGCAGCAATTGGAGTTTTCCCTTTTTGCTGTTGTTGTTGGCAGAACTTTTTCCCCTTTTTTCTAGTATTCCCTTTTTTTGTGCTTTTCTCTATCGTCTATTTGCGCTTCCCACTTCTGTTCGGCACATTATCCCGGCCGCCTTTAGGGCCAAGTTTAAATGGTTTAAAGTGCTTATAATGCAAATATTAAAATGGCCAAAGGGACGCACGGCCAAAGTTAAGCTGCCAAAGTGTAAGTTGACTCGCAGGAGGAATGGTGAGGGGTATAGCATGAAAGAAAAAGGGAGAGAGAGACCGGCAATAGTTGCATATTAGTTGCAACTGACGCATAAAGCAGGCGAGTTAACGCAGCCAGAGCGGTTTAACGGTCAATAAAATTGAAATACTTGCGATTATGTTGCCTACAGTGAAGACGAGGAAAGAGAAGGAGAAGGGGCGGGGAAGAAATAGAAGAAAACATGAAAGCTACAGGCGAGAAACCAGGTTCTTCACAGTATTTGACACACATTTAATTTGTACATTAAATTTCAGGTGAACTATGCTAAAACTAGTTACGAATTACAAGAACAAACCAAATAAGGCTGTAAACTGCTAATTGAACTATATTTTATTTTACTATAAAGCCTTGTCGTTGCTATCAATTGGTTTCTAGTACGTCTATTAGTCCAAGAACCCTTGACAAATTGCCATATCAGCTTGCCATAGCTTAGCTCTCACGTTTCTCATCTTGCAATACCCTGTAGACACTTCATTTTGCAGTTTTCCAATTCACACAGAGTATCTGCAAGCATAACATCCTATTTTGCACTCCCTGTCAAATCGTATTTCAGCTTTATTCCAATTTAATAGAAGCTTATACCTTTCCCACAATTGAAAATGGACACCTCGACAGGACGAGCACAAACACGCAGCCACAGGCAGGAGTGCGCGCGTGGCAGGAGAAGCGTAAGAAGGGGGAAAGGGACAACAACTGGGGAAGAGAAAACACAGGGATATACATAGATAGAGGTGGAGGGGGGGAGGGGGGGGGGGGTGCAGGAAAAACAAATAGAGGAAACTTTAATCTACAAATTGAATTTCCCTACATGAAACACACAACGAAACAATTTCTTTTAATTGCCGCACAGCCTTGCGACTTTGTTTACATTGACCGAGCTGGGCTAGGAGAAAGAGCAATGAAAAAGGGAGGGAGGCAGAGAAGGAGAGAAGGGAAGGGAAGGAGCATACACTGGGATATAGAGAGAGGAGAGTCGGGGACTACTATTTGTAGCCCCTGGGCGACGAATTTGTTTGGCTGTCAAATAAAACAAGACGCATCAAATTATTTCAAATTTATCGCGCCGTGCCCGGCAAAAGGTGAACGACGACGACGACGTAGTCAGATATCGAGGGTATATCCTGGTAGGCCTGCCTGGTCGAGTCCTGCCAGCTGCTGCTGGAAACAACCCCTAGTGCGGTGTGGCCACCTCAGGTAGAGAGCGAGATGGAAGAACGTGTTGTGCACATTTGCCACAGATTCGTACCGCAAAATGACAGTCGAATGGGCAACAAAAACGATTAATGGCCCTGGGCGAATGTATCTATGTATCTATCTATGTTTCATTGTACTATCTCGCTCTGTCTTCCTATCCTGCCTCTCTATCTCTTTCTATGTACCAATGTATCTACGACTTTACTTTGCTGGCAAATCAAAATTATATTTTGACACGCAGCAATGGGTAAAACTTGCAATTAGTTGGCAACACACACAGTGATGATGAGTGCTGCACATGCCACACAGTTACAGCTACAGATAGAGATACATTTGTAGCTACAGCTAGTGCTTACAGCACGTACTTTATGGACTGCTTCGTTGCTTTGTTGTTTCCCTTCATTTTTGTGGGTTAATGGCACTTTAAACTCGACTCGACTGCGGCACAGGAAGCGACGGCGGCGACGGCGGCGGCGGCGTGTACATGAAAGTATCTCAGTGCCACATCTAATGTATCTTTTGCTCTCTTTTCAGGTATCTCTATCGGCTTTGATTAATATTTGGCACGCAACAATGCAATTTGCTCGATTTTTAGCCAAATCATCAAGAAAACAAAACTAACTTCCCCCTCTCTCTCTCTCTCTCTCTCTCTGTCTGTCTGTGGGCCCCACATTGGGCGCCAATTTAAAAAAGCGTCTTAGTCGGCGGCATTGATTGCTGCGAAATGAATCGGCATTTTGCAGCTCGACATTTATGACTCACTGCAAAAGAGGAAGGAGGCGTACGCATAAATCAAAACCCAAAATGAAAACGAGAATGCGAATGCGAAGGTGAAAACGAAACGAGGAGCGCTTAAAATGCAATTTAGTCGATGCAATTAAGTCGCAGAGCTATAGACAACACTGGACTGGACTGGACCAACTGATGACTAAGCGGGCTGCCCCCCTTTCTGAGCCCCTCTCTCTCTCTCTTCTCTGCTCTCTTCCTGCTACTTTTGGGGCACGCCCTGCCTGGTCCGGACACAAAGGGCGAAACAAGCGCCGACTGATTTTTATCAACTAACCAAGCGTAACGCAGACAAACACTTCCTAAATCACTTGAGTCGTTCCAAACGTCGCTCCCCCATCCACCTCCCCATCCCTCACCCCCGTTCATTCCCATTCGAGCAACCCTCGCTCCACTCCACTCACTGTGGCAAAGAAAAACGTTTCCTGCGCACATAAAACATAAATTATTTAATTTTTTTTTGTTCGCTCTCTCAATGTTTCGTTTCGTTCTTCATCTGGTGCGCCTAGACAACACGGGGAGTGGGGGGGGGGGAGCAGGAAGAGGGGCAAGTGGGAGACAGACACCATATATTTCATATGGGCAAAGGCAGAGAGCGGCAGAAGAGAGTGGGGGTAAGGGCGCCCGTTATCGGTGCTTGCAATGAAAATTATGAAACACTTTCGCTCATTGACTTCATTAATTTATTTGGTATTTTGTTTGCTTTGTGCCCACGGTGCGTGTGCGTATCTTATATGGCAATATCAGGGTCTTCAACTGGGATTCGAAACACCTTTTCGCTCGTTTAATGTCTACGCTCTTTTCGCTCTCTAGTTCTATTCTGCTTTTTATGGCATTCGTGTATTTTTTATGGGCCCCCATCGAATGTCCTTTTGTGTCTTATTTTACGCACTCGGGGTAACTTTATTAGAAGCACAGAGCCTGGATGGCTGCGAGCTCAAATTTCCTCAGCTCAAATGGAATAAAATATCAAATTTAACCGCCCCACATTGGGCGCCCAAACACTTTATTCGAGTAGAGAAGTGAGCTAAAGGTAGAGTTACTAAAACAGCGTAATTATTCGATTCCAAACCATTCCCAAATATCGATTAAGCCGAGACTTTTCACACAATTCAATCAAACTTGGAAAAACTTTACAACACACTCTCATAAGGAACTCATATCCCCCTCTCTTTCTCTCTCGCTCTAGGAAATGAAAAACGTGCGGCATATGAAGAAGAAGTTGGTAGAAGGGACGCCACGTAGTAGACCCACCAAAAAGAGGCAGAAGCAAACGGTTTTGCATAGGAAATGGGCAAAAGTCAACGCACAGCGCGAATTGTAGGAGAGAGGGAGGAGAATGAAGAGAGGGGCCGAGGGAGGGGGTTCATCGGGACCGACAGGAATAATAAATATTCAGTTTAAGTAAATGGGCTTTTATCGCGCATCTCTGGGGTGCCATAATTTGCCATTTTTGCCTGGCAGTCTGCGCTTTTTTCCAGCTTTTCTTCTTTTTTTTTTTGTTTCTTTGGCTGCCTCTGTGCAGTTTCTTTGCAGGTTTCCTTCTTGCCTGCCGCTTCTATCTCGCTTTTTTTTTGGGTACCACACACTCGCAATTTGGCCGGGAGGCAAATGTATGTAATTGATTCAACAAACGACGGCGCAAAGGTGCCAAGAAACAAAGCGAAAAACTTGGCGACGCCACAGGAGGAAAACCTAAGGAGTGAGACCGGTGGCAATAAGAGAGAGAGAGAGAAGGAGAGAGACAGACAGAGTAGTAGCCGAGTTGTCGTGGCATTTGAAATGCTCTAAGATCGCAAAGAATAAAGTGATAGTTTAGGTTTCAGGGGGGGAGAGTAGGAATTAAGCACCACAGGGAA
The DNA here is from genome assembly GCA_018903715.1 of Zaprionus davidi. Lineage (NCBI taxonomy): Eukaryota > Metazoa > Arthropoda > Insecta > Diptera > Drosophilidae > Zaprionus > Zaprionus davidi. The sequence continues at coordinate 2,461,691 of JAEIGL010000001.1, read as the reverse complement.
CTATTAAAATTGGGTAATTTGTGTGTGCTCTTTATTAAATTGGTGTATAAGGGGTGTTTAGTTTTATCTAAGCTGTGGATAGTTAGTAATCTTAATTATCTATATTTTCCAAAGAGTGTTAACTGTAAATTGCAATCAATATCAATAAATACTATAATTAAGCTAGACATATGGAAGATTCCCTCTCATTCTCTTCCTGGGATTCTTCGCTGATCTATTGCAATGTATTTTGTAGCCAAAAAGCCAAGGCAACACATCATTTTTTATGGCTTCTTCAGGCAGCATTGCATAAGTGTAATACCCCCTTTGTTATAGGGTAGGAATAATCATAAAAATCGTCAGCAACAACAATTATACGCATAATATATTTTGCAATAAATATGCATAGGTCTAAGGGAAATTGTAAAAGAAAAACAACACAACACAAAAAATAAGCAAAGAAAAGGAAACACAGAGGAGAACCAAAAGAAGCAAAGTCACGCTCTCTACGACGACAACGACGACTTCGACTTGGACTCCATTGCCGACTCCTCGTGGTCATAAAATGTGCAGAAAAGAAGTCGAGATGGTGCGAGGAGGGGAGGAAATGGCAGTGGGAAAGGGAGGTGGGGTAGGAGCGGCATTTTTGCGGCGGCAAATCACTTCAGCGCCTCGCAGCAACAATTTAGCTCATTTATTTTTATACATTTTAAGAAACAATAAACCGACGGCCCATAAAACACGCAGTTACAAAATGAAAATGATTTAAGACAATGACTACGAAAGCAGCGCCACTCTCTCCTCCCCCTGCCAGTTTCCTTCCCTTTGCCGCCCACCTTGGCACTGGGCATGAATTATATTGTATATTTGGGCAAAAGTTGAACATTATAATTGCAACGTTTTATAATACCAGAGAAGGCTCCTCTCTCTGAATGTGATTTACGACCACAAATTTATATATCTCTCCGTGTATTCTTCTCTCTCTCTCTCATCTCCCTCCCCTCCTACACTTCTCTGATTGACAGCCAAAGCAATTAAAGACCCAATCGAAGCAAAAGTTCGCATAAAATCAAAGTAGCAAAAGACCTTGACTAGCTATGTATGTATAAGTTTCCAATTTTGGAAGTCATTTGGGGAAATTAACCAAACCTTTTAGACTAGAAATAGGTCAAAGAAGATGCCTGGAACAGATATAGAGCTCTATAACTTAGAAACTTGATTATATTTTATGTGAAATGTTACAGTACTGTAAATCATTTATTATATACCAAATGCAAGTAAATGCACATTTAGACATGTTTTAACATGCATATGCATGCTAGGATAATAAGCACAAGTTGTTCAAGATGCTTGCACTCTCTCGCTGTCTTCCTCACTTGCCCTGTCTCTCTTTAGCTGTCTAATTACAGCCGATTAGCGCCTGCAAGAGACTCGCAGTGTCTGTTCTCCTTCTCTCCCTGTGTGTGTGTGTTTATGCAACTTGCAACTCATTAGTGACAGTCAAATCGCCTGCCCCATTTGAGTTAGTCGCGAGTTTGACACTCGACACACGGCGCGAGCACAGAAAAAGCCCGCGCTAAGCCCCAAAAATGAAGAAGAAGAAGAAGTTTGGCAACGTTACGTTGCAACAATGCGTTTTCACAGGCATTTAAGCTTCAGCGTGCTGCTGCACAAGTTGCAAGTTGTCAGTCTTTCTTTAAATCGCACTGCACTGCGATGTTTCTGCTCTGCTGCAGCAGCCTGCTCCAGTTTCTGCGGGTCTTTGGGTCGGGGCAAGCTCTGAAGCTGAGGCAACGTAAAATTTAATTAAGCTGCTTTTAGCTGCAACGTCTTAAGCTGCACAGCACACACACAGCGTCAGAGGGATGGTGCAGGGAGAAAGGGGTAGCTGAGCAAGACTCACCTCGTGCTGGGGCAAATATTTTTGCAACCACAGCCACTTGACTCCTGGAGTGGCACTTTCTTCCTTTTGCCGTCAGCCTTCGGAGCCTGCCACATGCCGCATGCCACCTGTGCAGCAGTGGCAGCTTCCTTCACTTCTCCCCTCTCTTTCTATCCTCTTTGCTCGTCTTAAATTAGCTCAGTATTTTCTTGCAATTCGCAACAGGTTTAAGTTGAAATTGAGCTTTAACCATCGCACTTACTATCGGCACAAGTCTCTCTCTCTCTCCCTTTCTCTCTGCACAATTCTTTAGTTCCTCTTCATTTGCATAGCTCCTTTGATCTGATAACCACGACTGACACCATCACATTTACTATCGACGCAAATAGATAATCTCTCAGTCTCTTTTTCTCTCCCTCTCTCTAAATCCTCTCACAATCCCCCAATCCTTTGTAATTCCATCAGCTCTATTGCTCTGCTAACTATCGCATACTATCGTCAAACTATCGACTGTCGCACAGCTCTAATCTCCGTATTTGTTTTTTCCTATACAATTCCTTTTCATTCTCCATTAAAGAGATTTATGTGTCCCCAATCTCCCCCTTGCCATCCCTTCTTCACCCTTCCGCACGCTCCAATTCACTTTAATGTGCAACGCAATCGATTTTCATTTGAAAATTCGAATTTTTGAATTGTTGTTGCTGTTGTTCGTGTTGTTTTTATAGCTTTGGCTATTTGTTTACTTGACATATTAAAACAAAATAGAAAATTCCAAATAAATGGTAAAATCTGCTGCATATTTTGAATTCCCTCAGTTTGTGGCTTACAAAAAGGCAGCGATGGAAGGAGAGAGAGAGAGAGAGATGATTGGGGAGTCAGAGGGGAGAGAGTAATCGAATTATGTCAATCGCTTTCCATTTGAATCAACATCTTGAGTATGGAAAATTCTTTTCTTGAGAAAGGAAAAGTGCAAAACAATTTCATGCAACAAAAACGAATTTTCAACTAAAATATTTTTGGAATTTTTGTTTTTTGTTTAATGAAAACAACAGAAAATATATTTTAGTATATTTTCTTATAAACAAATATTTGCACTGATTTAAGGCTGCCCAAAACACAGAATTGCTCCGCCTTTAAGAGGGAGGGGTGAAAAGTGTGTGTTTGGAAAATTTGATAAACCACATTTGGCTGGAAGAGAATGAAAATAAACAGAAGAATGAAGACGAAGCAGAAGCAGATGAAGTTGAAGAATGAAGCCTGCGGTACGCACATCTTTTACCTGCCCGTCTGTCTGTCTGTCTGTCTGTTTGTCCGTCTCTCCTGCTGCCCGGCGGCCTTTGGCAAGAGAGCAAAAACAGAAAACAGAAACAAAAACAAAAAGTGCAAAAGAAGCAGCGCCTCAGCTTCTTTCAAGGCTCGCAAAACGCAAAATCAACAACAATAACGAACAGCGAATCAGTCGAGTGTTTTCAGAGGGGAACAGGGGAAGGGGAAGAAGTACTGCTGTGTGTGTGTGTAACAGTTGTGCTGATTCACAGGCACACTGGCAAAGAGGTGCCAAATGGAAAAACTGGCCAACACTGGCCGAGCGAGAGAGGAAAATAAACGATGTTGTCTATGACAAGGCATGACGGTAATGACGACGTTCCCCGACTCGTTGCTCAGTCCAGCCTGATGAAGTTGAGCTTCCCCGAGAGGGGTTTGCGAGAAGGGGGGGAGGTGCGAAGAAGGTTTGTAGCCAGCTAAAGTTGGTTAGCTGCCGTGGCTGTTCGTCTAAAGATACAGATACAGTAAGTACACAATAGCCTTGCAAAGCAGTTCAAATTTGACTCAAAAAAAGCTAAATAAGAGCATTTTATGGCTAAATTGTATAGCTAATTTTAAAGAAGTTATATACAGAATATATTTCTGTTTCAATTTCACTAGTTTAACTTTGCAACAGTCTCATTAAATCGTTGTCTTGCTCTACACTGAGCTGGGAAAATGGTTCTGCAAGTTTAGCTAGAAAAAGATTAAGCTAGGACACTTTATGGCTAAATAATATAGCTAAATTTGCGGAAAATATATAATAGATATCTATATAGAAGATATTTCTGTCTTCATTTTACCCGTTTAACTTTTCTACCGTCTCATAATGCTGTTCTTGCTCAACTCTTAAAAGATACCTACCTAAATGTATCTACAACTTTCTAGCTGTATCTTTAGCTATAAAGCAACAGTTTAGTGTGGCTCAAGTGTTGCAATTATCTAGCAGCCACTGTACTTGTTTTACCTGCCACGACTGGACGCACGTTGTTCAACTTGTTGTTGTTGTTCTCGTTCTCGTTGCTGTTGCTTCTTTGGCTTAGTGAAAATTTCGTTTTAGCCGCATCATTGTCGCTGTTGTTGTTGTTGCTGCTGTCGCTCTGCTGCTGTTGCATGTTTTGTTTTTGGAATTTTTCAATTCAAGGTTTTTTGCCTACCTGCCAGCCTCTGCCCTGGCCCCGTCCCCGTCCCCGAACTTCACACCTTCTCTCTGGAGAGGCGCGCACAGCGCACATTCCTCGCTGCCATCGTAGCCGCTGCGGCTGCTTCTGCACAATCATGCGAGAGATGCTGAGCCGTAGACGAAGACAAAGACAAAGAGTGCAAGAGAGAGAGAGAGAGAGAGCACGACTAAGATACTCAGATACGGCCCTGGAACAGAGCAGACCAGACCGGGCTGAGGCAGCAGGCGCTGACTGCTGCTATCAATGGCAGCCCCTTTTTAGGGTTTTGTTATTTTTCCTGCTGCCTGTCTGCACTTGTTACGTATACGTGAGTGTGTCTGTGTGTGTGTGTGTGAGCGAGTGAGTGTTATAGCTGCCTGACTGGCATCATAAATCATCTCAAGTGGCTGCTGCGCGAAATCCTGCTATTTTCAGTTTTGTATCTATAACTACAACAATTTGCAAGTGTAGCTTACAGATACACACACACACACACACGCTGGCACACTCACTTGCACACTCTATGTGTCAGTCAGCACCTTGCCGCACTCGTTTTGACACTTTTCTAGCACTAATTTCAGTCAAAAAGATACAAAACACACTCACAGATACAATTGCACAGAGGCAGAGATACAATTTGCTACAGCTACAGATACAGATACATTTACAAATTGAGCTACATTTGTAGCATCATTTTTGTTTGGCCTTTTTCCGCTAACAGGTACGAGCGCTGCGCAACGACCTGCTGTTGCATCCAACAGATACAGATACAACTACGTAAAAGTATCTTTTACTTTCTTCTCTTCATGGTGGACAACAGCTGCTGTTAATGATGATCATAATGATGCTGTTTGATGACCGAAACTCCTCCAACTCTCACGGATTTTCAGCAGCAGCAGCAGCAGCTGACGAGCATTTTTGATTTTTTGCCAGCCTTTTTTTCTGGCTTTAAACAGGCTGACGCCAGCTGTGCGAAATTCGAGCTCGTTTCGGTTTTAGAATTTGCGCCACTTTATGCTGCACATAATAATCAATCATATTACGAATGGGAGAAACATGTTATGATATGATATTTGGTCAACATTGTGCATTGGCTTTTTAGCGGGTTTTTGAATAGTTTATTAAGGTTTCACTATAGAAACACGAAACTTATTTGGGGAAAAACAGAAGATGTTCTCTTGAAAAATGTAAATTTAACTTAGAGTAACTGAAACCTACTGAAGAAAAACCAAATGTTCAAACTTGAAATTCACTTAGAAACTCAAGAGTTTTATAGCTTGCACTAAAATTGCAGAATAATTATGTGCAAATCAGCTTAATTTTTACAAGTTTAGTTTAGTTACATACCAAGTATAAAAACTAGCAACAAATAAAAAACTAGCTAGCTATTTTAGCTTTATTTTGAAAGCAAATCCTGCAGTTCTTATAACGACTTTTATATTTATTCAAAGTAAACTCAATGATTCAAAATTTCTATAGATAAGTTCCAAAATTCACATGAAATACATAAAAATCAGTTCAATTTATAAAAGATTTTCTAGTTAGCTAAAAGATTTTGTTTATATAAAGATGATGAGGTTTGTCACTTCAATCGAAACAAATAAAGTATTTCTATTTAAAGTCTTTTGTTTTATTTCTAAATTAACATTAAGATCGAAGACTCTTACACATTTCAATATTTCAAAAGAAATAAAATAAAATCGATTCAATTTATGAAAAGTCTATTTAGCTTTATTTTATTAGCAAACCTCTGCAGTTCTTTCAAACAATTCTTCCCTTATTCATTTGACTCCTTTGCAATGCTTCCACTTTTACAGTTAACTTAACTAAACTTGTTTAAGAATTTAAGCACCCTTATATGCATGTATGTGTATTTATAATTCACCCTTTCTCCATCAGTTTCTTATCTATCTTTGGCATCTTTTCTTTTGCACTAATTTTCATCGCGCACATGTGAAATTTACTCGGCTGGAAAAGTCTTTGATTTCCTTACACTCGACAGTTTTGCCAAGGCAGTTTCCACAAAATTTACCACGAGACAAGCGCGTTAAGCGGGCAGCCTCAAATTTAATTTCCCCTAGCTGTTTTACAAAATCTAATTTAGCGGGGAAAACTGTTTAGAGGTTTAACAAGGAATGGGAGAGAGAGGCATTATGTTTAATAGAATATGTTATGTTTTCTTTATGTTTAGAAAACTTTGAAATATTTTTTATAAATTTAGCAAACTTTAAATTTTTGTGCACTTGAAAATTCCTTATGAACTTCTTTCGGTGACCTAGTGAGAATTATAACAAGAACCCATTGAGATATGTTACTTGACTTCATTTGCCGTCGGCTTTATTTACAAAGTTCGAGTTGAAGGCGGACAAGAATTAAAACAAAACACAGAGAAAAGGTAAACCAAACAAAACATAATTGTCTAGACGGAGAACATGAAGAGGAAGCAGAAGAGGCAACAGAGCTCATCTGTTGGTTCCTCTCCAAATATCATAATATAATATGTAATAATAGCAACAAATAATAAAAATACATCAGAACTATAATTTTTCTCATGTTTCTCGTTTCTTGTTTCTCGTTTCTTGGCATTTTTCGCGTGTGTCTTTTGTCTGTTTGCACTTTGCGTTTAATTAATGGAATCGTTGTCAGTTTTTAATTGAATTTTTGTTTATTTACTGTAAAACTTGTTTCTGTTTTTTGGGATTAAGGCGATTTTTTATTTTGGCCTGAGGAATTGCTTTGAGAACCTGCTGGGATTTTATATTTATGCTCTATTCTTTAACCATATCAGCTTTAGTTTTAACACTTTCCAATTGTTTTCTTTTATTCAGAACTCTTTAGAATTTTCTTTCCTTTCTTCACCTAATTTTCTTATCTCAATTCTTTCGTGTTCCGAAGCTTACGTATGTATTTCCCCGAAAACCTTTATCTTCTCAAGCAAATTTACTCACGCACATGCATTCTCCCGCTATCTTTTTTTCCACAGAACTTTCATTTGCACCGCTCCTCCGCATTCTCTATTTATCTTTATACATTATATGGAATTTTGATTTCATGTAGATGAGAATTACTTCTTCCCTGGAGGTTACTTTCTTTTCCCTCAACTTGGCTACAATTCTTTTTCACATTCTTCAACTCTTTTTTTGGTAAAGTCAAAAATTGTGCTTATTTAGCCTTTTTATTTTATTTATCTTAATCCAAAATTGGACTGTTGTCAAATTTTATTGCATTCTTTCTTGTCTTCATTATTTATTACATTCCTACATGTTTTAAATCTTTTACTATCAAAAACTGAGCTAATTCTGGAATGTTTTTTGCCAACTTCGCTGAATACTTGTTCATTTTTTTTAATAACTCTAAATTGCACTGTTGCCAATTTTAATACAACTCTTTCTTTTTTCCTTACTCATCTTAATCACTGTTTTAAAGAACTCTGTACATTTCACCTACAAATTAAGCCTTTTTTCAGTGCCTTTGCTCAACCTTAGTGCATTTTTGTCTATTAACTTAATGCCTAACGGTAAATTGCACTGTCGCCAATTTTACCTTGATTCTTTTCTACCTTCTTTACTCATTTAAAAAATAAATTCAAATACAAATTCAGCCTACAAATCTCATCTCTATCTCCATCTCCCTGCCGCTCTATCCTTTTGTCACCTAACGGTAAACTGCAAGGGCAAGTGCAAGTACTTTCAGCTGTAACTGTAAACGCGGCGTAACGAAAACCGCGTAAAGAAGGAAACACGCAAAAAAAAAACACGCACCACACAAGAAAAGAATTTTCACCCATTTTTTGGTAATGTTTTTCATATATTATAATAAACTTTGACCTACATTTGTTGCTCCTCTTCTTCTTGTTTGCAGCTTCTTTCCTTTTGTCCGCCTTCAATTCTTGTTTTTGTTAGGAGACGTCGACACCGCCGCACGCTGCAGTCGCCGTCGCTGCCGCCAAAGCGGCGCTGCTGCTGCACTTGCTTTGTTGTTTTCCTTTGCTTCACTTCTCCGTCTTCTTCCTTTTCTTTTGCTGCTTTGCTTATGTTTCTTATTCGAATATCCAATAAAATAAACTCCTTGTTGTGGTTGTTGTTGTTATTATTGCGGCACTTTTTTACACAACAAATTCAAATTCTTTATCTCTATCTCTTTCTTTCCTTCTTCGTTTGCAAAATTCTTGTTCCTCTTTTTGTTGTTGTTGTTGTTTTGTGTTTGCACTTAAAAAAAATATTGCAAAAAAATAATGGAGGACGAGGAGGATGAGGAACACAAACAATATGCAATAATATTTATGTGCTTTGCTTTGCTTACACAGACACGCGCGTACACGTTTTCGCACGCACACGAATTGACGAAAACAAACGGTAGCAGAGACGCTAACGTCGACGCACACGATATTAACGACGCAACGACGACGACGACGCAACGACCGTAAACGTGTCCAAACGCTTCAATGAATCGCACAGAACTAAACGCGTGCCCGACGCCGACGACAACGACAACCGTTGGCTGCTGCTGTGCTGCGCTGCCTGAGTGCTGCCTGTGCTTGTGCTGCTGCTGCTGCTAAGGCTGCTAGCGCCTGCTGCCTGCTTGCCTGCCTGAGAGAGAGAGAGGGTGCATGTCTGTGCTGTCGCTCTCGCGGCAGATGTAAAGCATGCGGGTGGCGCTCTCGCAGCCTCTGTAAGCGTCGGTAGCGACGTGACGCGAAGTTCGTGTTTTCAATCGTGTTACAACGAAGATGCTCTGTTAACTGCGCTGTTAACTGCGGTCAGTGCTGCTGACTGCAGTGCAAATGCAAAGCAGTAGTTAATTAATAACTAAAATTAACTAGATATGTATATATAAAAATAAATAGAATTGCACAAAATACGTAACAAAGTGTAAATAATCATAATAAATAAGTCAATAAAATTTAAACAACCTTATAAACTATAAAACAAGATGAACCAATAATAAACAATGAAAAAATGTTCTCAATAATAAATATAATTAACTAAAAATATTTAAAATTAAATACAAATGCAAAAAAAATGTGAAAAAATGCAGTGAATAATAATAAATTGTTTAAAATATGTATGTCAAACATTTATTAAATATGATATTTAATAATTAAATATGAAATTTAATAACTAAAGCATAAATAATGAAGGAAAATGTTTATTTCAGTGCACAAAAATGTTAATAAAGTTCATAATAAATAAATTAAATGTATTTATTCATTAAAAATTTATATTTTCTTATTTGTCTTTTTCCCGTTTCTCTTAATTAATTAATTAATTAGAATTCTAATGAGTCTCCGTATTTCTCTCCCATTAAACATTACTGGCCTCTGTTAGTTAACAGTGTTTCCCTTAACAGCAGCCTGCACTCTCTTACAGCACAGCCTGTGCCGCTCTTCCGCGCTCTCTTGCAATCTCTTTTGCAACTGTTCGCCCACGTGACTGTTATACTGAGAGCGTTAACACTGCAAGTTAACAGTCCAGAGCACAGGACGCTGCTGATAAGCTGCTGTTAGTTCGCTCTGCCTGCTGCTGCTACAGGTCGTCACTGTCCTAAACAGCTGTTCGCAAACTTGTTTACTCCTGCGCCAGCGTATAACAGCGCGGCTTAATGAAATGTGTGTTTAATTGGGGAATGGAAATGCAACTAAAGAAACAGTAAACTTAAGAAATGTATACATAAATAAATTATTTGTAATATTTTTTATAATTTTATTCCACTTTTTATGACATATTTTGTGTTTATTTTGTTTATGGGATTTTTTCTGCGTTTTAAGCTAAAAAAATTGCGATTTATGTAACTGAACTTAAGCGAAATTACGCTCTTCATGCGACGCCTTAAGAGACTCCGTGTATAACAGTTTATGGTTAAACTCTTATACAAAGGTTGCAAACTTGACTAGGATTCGGAAACAACTTGTTGAGGGATAGATAGAGAGAGAGAGAGAGATAGAGGAACACAGTGAACGAAAGAGTGAGTGAGAGAGGGAGAAAGATCACAACAATCGGTAACTATCGCAGGACTGCAGTGTCATTACTACAGAAGAGAAGGAAAAAAGAGCGAGGAGAGACTGAAAGAAATCCTCGTGCTTTGCACAAATTATTGGCAACTATCGCTAACTATCGCGCACCCGCAGTGTCATCACTAATTTCGCAGCTTCTGCCGCAACTGGCGTGTTATAAATGAGCGTCATAAGGCGCAGCCGACGACGACGCAAGCAGCGCTGACTCAAGATGTAAAATGACACCTCTCCCCCTCTCTCTCTCTCTGCCTCTCTCCACCGTCCTCTTACGCACGTCAGCGGGAATGATCGAAGTGCCAAACTGCAGTTCGTTATAACAGTTACACACACACATGCACACATGAACATTCCCCTCTCTCCCTCGCAGGCACAAATAATAAGGTCAATCAACGGGCGCAGCGGGCGGCGACAGCGACAACGACGACGACATTGTCAACAGCTGCGCTGGCGCAAAAGGCGACGCTGTCGACGACGACGCAGTCGTAGCCGCAGTCAGGCAGATTAATTGCGTCGACGTCGTCGTGGAGATGAGCGATGTGCCTCGCGCTCTCCCACTCTCTCACATGCATTGCCTGTGCATGTGTGTGTGTGTGCACTTGAGCGCCGGCTCTCAGCGCCACTTGAGAGAGGGACGAGTAACTGTTGTTGTTCTTTTTCCATGTTGTTGTTGTTGTTGTCTTCGTCTTGCCTACTGCGTGGGCCCGCAGTGTTGTTGCTGTTGTTCCTCTGCTGCTGTTGTTGTTGTTGTTCTTGTTTGTTGTTAACATTTGTTTTTGGGAAAAATGATATGATGATACGCATATGATTTATGTGCAGAGTGATAGAGAGAGGGGGAGAAAGACAGACAGAGTGCGAAGGAGGAGAGACAAAGAGAGGGAGACACTGTCTTGTGCCCACTTTGACAACGCAATAAAAATTTAATTCAATTAATTGAAATTGAAACTGAAATTGAAAGCGCCTTACTGCACTTGAAAGTGCATTTCAATTACTCAAAAACAAATCAAATTAATCCAATTCAATTTCATTATTGAATACATTTAATCACAGCTGATTTTAGCTTGAAATTGAAACTAGTCAGACATTTTAATTGAAAGTTAATTCAGAATTGAATTGAAATCTTTAGAAATATATAAATATCTTTGATTGTTTTAATGACTTTGCGCAGGAAATACGTTCAAATTGAATCAATGCAGGTTTGATCCTCAAGTTGAAGCTCCTTAAGCTCAACTTGCTCAATTGAAAGTATGTTTGCAACTTTTTTCAACTGTCGATTTTATTTATTCCCCTTCAATGCTTTTCAAATTTTCATCAATGGAAAACTTTCATCAATTTCGGAATCAACTTCAAGTTTAGTTCAATAATTTTATATAACATTCAATATGAAATTGTCTTTCTTCAACATAATTTAAACTCTTTCAACTCTTTACAACTGGCTTCAATTGTTGCCCTTCTTCAATTCAATTTCATTATAAATTCGTCTCTTTCTTCAATTTGTTTTATCTTGCCAATCAACTTCAATTCTAATTCAATATATCACATTGAAGTTGCCGCTCTTCAACTGTCTTCAATTGCGAACTTCATTTAATCCTATTCCATTAAATTAAACTTCGATCAACACAAAAGTTGCCGCTATTCAACTAGCTGCAATTGTGCGTTTCATTTCAATGTAAATTCAATATTTTATAACGTGATTTCAATTAATTTATTGATCAATCGATTGAACTCTAAACTTTGCATCAATTCCGTCTTCAATTTGCAATAATTGCAATCAAATATCGATGCATCAATTGAAAAAGAAAAGCCTAGATTAGTTGAACTCGACTCTGATGTGTATGTGTGTGTGTGCGTGTGTTGGTGTTGGTCGTTCAACTGTTGGCAAATTCAATTTCAACTCGCCTGGCGGGCTAATTTGGCTGCAATTAAGCCAAATCAGTGGGCGATTAAACAATTGAAGGTAATTACGCGAAATTGATAATATGCGAAAGGCAAAGGGAGGCAGTAGGTGGCAATGAAGGGGCCGCAGGGGGGGGGGGGGCAGATTGAAGGGGAAAAAGTCGAGCTAATTGCGAATACAAATGGGCCGAATGAGTGTCGAGTCGAGGCAATCAGAGAGGAAGAAAGTATGCAAATCAGACAAGGCGTTCTCCCATTGAAACTGAGGCCAAGTTGAAGGCAAAGAATAAGCAAGAAGAATCCAATGTGCTCGACTATAATATACCCATTAATCCAATAGTTTTAACTGTTCGACCAATAACATTATTTGCTGAATAACTTCTAGGTTTCTTATGCAAGAGCAATCAAATTAGAAAATGTACAAAAATTAAAACAATTCTAGATGTAAAATTACGCCTGACAATAATTTTTATCGTTTTACTGAGCTTTCCGCCTCATGGTCAAAGTCTACAACAGACTTTAGCTGTGTGCACTTAAAATACACATCGACACCAAGTTTCATAGCTCTAATTCTTATAGTCTCTGAGATCTACGTGTTCATACGAACAGAATGACAGAAATTTCTTATTTACGCACTTTTTGCACTCGAAGATGCCTTCAACAAGTTATAATACCCTTCATCTGTGTAGGAAGCGGGTATTAAAAACAATAATTAATAAAGAAATAAATAAAAGTGCGTAGAGAAAAAAGGTCCGAGAGCCGAGACTCGGTGGGACATCGCGACGGTTGAACGACTCGCAGCGTTGCTGTTGTTGTTGCTGTTGTTGTTGTTGCTGTTGTTGCTGTTGCTGTTGTTCAACTCCTTTAATGAAGTGAAAAAGTAAACGGTCAACTGCGTCTCCCACTGTGAAAATCGCAGCACCTCGACCCGTAACCCGTAACCGAACCCGAAAGGGTCTTCAAACTGAAGTTACGACTATCCAGATGTGTGTGTACGGTAATAATTAAGTGATAAACAAAGGAACACAGAGAGAGAGAAGGGAGAGGTGGAGAGAGAGAGAGGGAAAGGCACAGTGCGAGGGAGCGAGGTAGACAACGCTGTTCCTAAGTATTTCAGTTTCTTTCGCGCTGTTCTTAATGATTGTTTTCAATTACTTTTGCCCTCTTCCTGCCTGCCTCTTACTTTCCCCTTCACCTCTTCCTCCTTCTCCCATTCAATGGATTGAAAGGTCGAGGCGCTTCAATCGATTGAGTCACTCGCAACTTGCCGCGCAGCGCCTTTTAAGTGTTTACGCTTGTTTTATTAATTTCCATCATACGTCTTCGCCTGTCAGCATGCATCATCCCTCCCCCCCCTGCCCCGTGGCCCCTTCCACTTCAACTTCTTGTTCAACTTCAACTTTCGAAGAGTTAACGAGCTGCCAATGATATACCTTAGATATTATTTAACCCCTTCTCCTCTTCCCCGTGTTTCGTGCGAGGGCGTGCTAAAAAATCAAACAAAACATAAATCAATTCAACTCGCACAATTGAAACAAAACCTGTTCGACCACCACAGGCAACCTTTTTTTGGTGAAGAAGCAGCGAAAAAACCTCTAGAAAAATAAAGCTAAATTCATGTTTTTGTTGGAAAAATAATTAATTGAAATATGCGATTGAGAGCTTGATTGAATTGAAGTTAGTTCAATGTTGACGATATAAAAAATTTATTTTTTAAAATAATTTACATAAATAATACAAAGAAATTAAAACAATTTAATGCCTGAACCAGAAAGTTTGTATTGAACAAGAATTTCAAGAGTTAAAAATTAAAATTAAAATAGAAAACGTCGAAAAAAGGTAAAATGCAGTTATTCAATTTAGATTGACAGGCAAAATTTATTGAAATTATTCACAGAATGCACATTTGTAGTTCGGAAAATTGATACAAACAAACAAAATATATATTCTCAATTCAATTAAGTTGATGGAGCTGAATGGAAACTGAAATGAATTGCAATAAAATCGAAAGCAAGTTGACAGCTGCTGTCGCTGATCCTGTTCAATTGCTGTGTGTTCAATCATAAATTGAAAAAAAAGTGCCGAGCCCAAGACGAGATGGACAAGAATATCCAAGTGTAGCCGAGGCGATTTGATGTGACAGACGCGACGCTGCTACTATCGAACTAATTCGCAGGAATGTCCTATTAATGTGGCCACGCCCCAAGGCGGAAGCACTTGAGATGCTAGAGAGAGAGGGAGATCTAGAGAGGGACAACAACAATTGCAGTTGCCGTGCACGAAAGTTTACAACTAAAACGATTCGAATTGCCAATTTCATGCTTCGAGTGCAGAGCTTTCAATCAAACCAGGGTTGAGGAGACAGAGCAGGGGGTGGGAGGAGGGGTCAAATGTGGATTGAAAGCATCGCTGACATGTTCATATACACGTATGCTATATATATAAATAGAATACCATATACAGTTAGACAGTCTGCCAAGTGTATTAAGAACAGGATTGTGCCTCCTCTGCTTCAGCTTCTCCTCCTTGCCTCGTCTTTCTTTGGTGGCAATTGGAAATGCCAACAGCGACGTCACTTTCCATCGCCGCAGCAGCTGCTTCATCCCTCCCTTCTCCCCTCAACCCTGCAACGACACGCCCACTCAAAAAGAAGCCGCCTTCGTCGTCGTCGTCGTGGTCGTCGTCAATCCCTTGGACTAGTCTCTCTGGCGAAGCACGCGATTTTTATGGCACATTCGTGAGCTTATTGTAATGAATTACTTTGGGATTCGTTTGGTATTTTCCTTCTTTCTTTCTTTCATTCTTTTTTTTTGGTTTCTATACCCTGTAGGCAACAGTGAGAGGCAGCATGAGAATTATGATCTTAAATATTTCAGCAGTTTTAAGCTTGTCAAACTAATTTGAAACCTATTCAAACAGCTAAACTCGTTTTAAATCAACAATTCTAAAGTTAGAGTTTTGAAACTTTGTATAACAGCCTAGAGGAGTGACAAGTTTGTTATACAACAGTTTCATTTAAATTCGTTGATAAACAAAATGATTTGTAGTAGTTTGCCTTAGTGAACTCTGCAATCTGAGCAGTTGCAGACTGCAGATTTTAAATATAGATAATCTTGAGAGAAACACAGCTAAATTCATGATATTGTTTAATATTTGTTTCTACCTCTACACAAGAATCATAAAAAACGTTTAAGACCTATAGTTCTTATTATAAACTAATGCAACTCAGTTTGGGTGTAGATAAATATCCGAATTTAATGTACTCCAAATTTCAGCAGAATTGCATGGAAATTACTTGAGCGAGTTCAATTTTATGAACATATTTATAAATGTAAAAAACTCATGACTTACACAGTAACTACCCGTCTTGCATTCCCCCAAAGTGTAGTTCACTTGCTTTATCTTCTCTTTTTTTTTGCAGTGTAATCCCTGCCAATGGTCGTTAGTCTGAGGCTCGGTTATTGACTGCATGTGGTTTTGGCGGACAAGTGCGGCCTGAAGCGGAGCAGAAGGAGGCGGACAGCTTCTGTGGGTTCTCTCGCCTACACACACACACACATACACATGAGAACATATTCAATCCCGCAACTGTCATTCCCCTTTCCCCTGCTGCCCCTTAGCAGAGAGGGGCATCCAAAACTGTCTTATAACTGTGTGACATGTGGCATTTGCTGTAATCATAATTTTATGTCCATCTAAGTAGCCGCGCCTGACGACTGTCAACGACACGGCCCTCCTCTCTCTTTCGTTCTCATTCCTTCTCTCTCGCACTCTGTCAATCGTCGTCTTGGGCTGTCGTTAACAGTTGCACCCAGTGGGGTCAGTCGGTCGCACCTGTTCGGGTTTTGTGGGGTAGATGGGGAAGATGAGGAGGTCAAATTGAAAGTTCTCCACATTCAGTGAGTGTCCGTGTGTGACAGTTTCTGCCCTGAACTGAAGTGGAACTAATTGAACTAGTTCCACATGCAGTTCATTAGTGAATCATTGTGCAATTTTGCAGCATGTTTAATAAACTTGAACAAGAGTAAAGCGCAATTCGAGAGAGATTTAATGGGAAATTGCGCTCGAAATGAGTTGGTCACTGGGATGACATATCGTATTATAGATAGGTTAGAGAATATAAGGTAATATAGAATTTATCTTGAGCCTTAAGGCTAACTATAATATTATAGTGCTGAATGAAGTCAAGATCGTTCTTTAATCAGTTCTTGATATGAAATGAACATGAAATCGGTATGTGGCAACCTGTTTAATCCATGTTTCCTCTAAGATCTCATTATCATCTTAAAGTCTTCTTTATCTATAAACATTATCAATAGAAATTTGTTAAATAAATCAGACCTTCCACATATATATTCATGAACCATCAACTGGACTAAGATAATATAATGTTTAACAGAGCCTTTATATGCTACGAGGTGTGTTCAAAAAGTATCGCGAATTTTGAATTTTCGCGGGTTACGTATAATCGGATGTTGCTACAGTATTATTTAACACCTTAATAAGCTGTATTTTCCACGTTTGCTTTAAGATCTAGTTGCAGCTTAGTAGTTTTATTATCTTTAGATAAACTAAACAATATAAAGCTATTTCATTAACACATCTCTATATAGTTAGACCTTAAAGAAACCTAATCAACATTCGTAAACTAAAATACCTAAGGATATAAAACATTCCTTTAGATGTTTTTCTTTCAGCTCTATGTTTTCACTTGAAGAGAAGGTCTTACTCTACCCTACTTCATGTACCAATAACATATAGAAAGCGCTTCCTGATTCATTCCACCTTTCAGTTGAAAATTTGCTACATGAAACGTTTACGGAGTAATCCTTTGAGTAAGCAAAGAGATAGAGAGAGAGAGAGAGAGAGAGCGAATGCAGTCGAGGGGGTGGCAAGGGGGTGGACGGAGCACAGATACTTGGCGCAAAAACAAAAACAAGCGAATGCGCAGATATCGCCGAGGACAACAAGCAGAAGCGGCCGCAAGAAGACATATCCAAGCTGGAGCTGGAGCTGGTGCTGGTGCTGCAACTGCAGTGCCGGTCAGGGGCGCAGGTCAAAGGGGGTAGGCAGCAGGCAAAGAGATAGAGAGAGAGGGGGGGGGCTGGGTAGGTAGCCAGCTATAAAACCACGTAATCTGCAAGTGAGTTCTTTAATTATGCTGCAACGCAACACATGTAGACGGCGCAGCAGGTGGCAACAGCAGGCAGACTAAAGACCTAAAGGTGGTCGAAGGGGGGGGCGGCCCATGGTGGGCGTGGCGTGTGACCGATGTGAAGCGCAAACAAAATGCGATGCGAAAGCCGCTTACAGAACCACAAAATGCTACGGACATCTTTTTGCACAGCAACAGCCAAGAGGGGCAGTAAAAGAGTGAGCAAGGGGGGGGTGGTAAAGGGAGAGGGGGGAGAAGGGCGACAGGCAGAGCCGTACCACATTCCCCCGTGGCAGCCATTTTGAAGTTTTTGGGCGCCGTTGCGGCTTTTCGGGCCACGTCTCTGCCAGGGATTACAATGGAGTTGCTCTTGTGGATGAGATACGCAGGGGGGAGGGGGGTGCGGGTAGAAGGGGCAGACGGGGGAGAGGGAACAGAGAGTAGCTGCTACTGCTGCCAATGCGAAACCATTTGCGGATTTAATTGCCGTTAACATGAGGCTCGCTTTACTTTGTTATTGTTGTAGTTGCAGCTCGGTTTCGTCTGCTGACGGTTCCTCTGTCTACCCTCCTCCTCCTCTCCTCCCTTCCCCCTCAACCGCTGCCCTCTCTGTTGCATCTTCCGCGCTACTCTGCCTTCTACTTCTTCTGTTTGTTTTTGTTTGGCAGCATCAAACGGCGCCTCGACAGCGTGCGAGGAGAGCAGAAGAAGGTAGCGCCCTACCAGGGAGAGAGAGGGTAGAGCTGGCCTGCCACGCAGATTAGAGACCAAGCGACAACATTCGACCCCGACTCCAGCTACCCCCTGCCCTACCCTCTCCCCACGACAACCCCAGCTACAGCTGCAGCTCCAGTTGCAACTGGCAGGCACAGTTTCTATTGCCAGCACCTTCTCCTGCTGCTGCTGCTGCTGCTGCTCTACCCACACAACTTCTTTGTCTTTGAGTTGCTGCTGCTGCTGCTACCTTCTCTTTCCTCTTTAATCTCAGCTCCACCTTGTGGTCAACTGGAGCCAACTGTGACCCGCTCTATCGCGACTTCAACTTACAACTTGCAACTTGTGGTCAGACCAAATCTTCTCTCTTAGTTAGTTCTGGTTAGTCGGATAAGTGTAGTCATAACTCGGGGATGGGGCACTTCACAAGGTACTTAGCTCGAGGGGGGAGCACTGTAGAACCTTTTTAAGTCTACAAGGTAAGTATAAAGTTATCTAATAACTTCTGAGCTGATACAATGTGGACAAAGATACTGTAGAACCCATTCTACAATGAGACACGCTTAATGTTCTATGACTTAAGCCCTCCCAAAAAAGATAAGATAATTTAGGGAGTATCCGATGAAGTAAATATATCACCTAGCTGCCATTAACATTCATAGAGATCCCTAACCCACGAATATTTAAACTCATCATCAACTGTTTAATAAATGTAGAAGCACAAAGGAGATTACGATACCAAAAACAGCGAGAACATTGCATTCGAATTTCGTTAAGGGGTAACTTAATTAAGAAATGATTCTTTGTATAGTTCAATAACTATACTACAGTGTGCCATAAATACTTTAATGATGTACTGTAAAGAGAATTATTTATGTATGTGAACATTAATGGTATTTATTTAATACTTTGCATAATTATTATAACATCTTAAGAGTATCACTTATTATTATAAATGAGTTAAAAGTTATAATAATATATATTCTTATTCATATAGATATCGTAGTTCTTAGATCAACTTAGCCCTGCTTAAGTGCCGAGTATCATGAATATCAAAGATGCCTTCTGCATATGGAGCCTACAACTTACCCCTGTGCATCGCCCGGTGAGATGGGCTTCAGCTGTTGTTCCACAGAGCGCAGATTATCGCTGAGAATGTAATCTGCGACGAGAAAGAAGAATAATATCGAAAATTAGCTTCAAATCAAATTCAATTGAATAAATATTCCCATTTACTTTCAATTACAAATCAATGCAATCAACTGGCATTCAATAAAAGATTGAAAGCGCTGTTGCAATTACTAAAAAAGCTTTAAGCTCCGTGTAAAGGCAATTAACAGTAAGTTAATATAGGTGAATTGAGCTTTTACAAAAGGAAACTGTAATTTAGCAGAGTCTGGTTGTAAGTTGAGTTGACTTCGAATGTAAACAGTGCTAACTGATTGTTAACAGAGAATGAACAGAGAATTAACAGCAACTTGTGCAAGTAAACAGTGAGCTAAGACAGTGTTAACAGATAGCTAAGACAGGATTAACAGAGACTTAAACAAGTCAGCATAGACTCAACATTTAACAGACTTAACGGAGCCATCACATTGTTAACAGCAGGACAAATGCAGTTAACAGACAGTCTAGACTGAGTTTACCAAATGCCAGGACAGAGTCAAAGTTAACACTGAGTTCGTCAAGTCAACAGCGATTTAACAGCATCAAGTAACATTAAACTTGCTCAATAAAGCCTTTGCAACGTCAAGTGCGACTTAATAGTATTTGTAGAGTATGGCGAGAGACTTCACAGCAAGCTATGTAAGGTCAGTTTACAGCCAAGACAGCATTAAACGAGTTAACAGGGACTGAACTGGGGGTTTTAATAGTTTTAATTAGAGTTTAACATTGTCAAGTGAAAACTAACAGACTATGAACAGGGGCTTTACAACATTTACAGAGAGTTGAGTGAATTTAAAGCATGCGGCCATTGGGTAAGCAGTGCCAGCTAAGTTTACATTGTCTATGTCTGTTGTTAACAGTCAGCACCCCAGTTAACAGACACTCAAGGCTTAACAGTCACTCCACAGTTAACAGCCACTCCCCAGTTAACAGCCACTCCCTAGTTAACAGTCCCTGCCCAGTTAACAGCCACTCCCCACTTAACAGTAAGCTTCCACTTTGAACTTTTCCCAACTCACAAAAACATCGCAAACTTTCATAGTAAATTCCCTTTAATTGCCCAAAACTTTCACAGACAAATAGGGGGAAATTGTAGAGCTTCACTTACCCTTCTGCAGCTGACTGGTCGGAATGAATTCCTCGTGTTTTTGGTCCCCCTTCTCCTCGTACTTCAGCTTATAGTCGGAATGTTTGCGCAAGGACATCAGCAGCGACTGCGTGCGCGGTGGAATCTCTGGCGGCGCTGGCTCTGGTGGCGGCTCCTCTGACTCAGCGCCGCTGCCCCCATCGCCCTCGGTTGCATATTCCGCGTCGAGTGCTGCTGCCACCGCCGCTGCTGCTGCTGCTGCCGCCGCCTGCGCCGCTGCCAGTTGCGCCTTGTCGCGCAACGAATCGCTGCGATTAACTGACAGCGCTGAGGCGCCGCTGCTGCTGCTGGTCATGCCGCTCAGTCGATTGAGTGTGCTGCGCGCTGCGCCGCTGCGTTGACTGCGTCCCGACGATGCCGCTGTCGATGCTGAGGACGCCGACGCGGGCAGCAAATATGCAGCGCTGCTGGGTTGAGCAGAGGCCGAGGCAGAGGCGGAGCCAGCCTCGGCAGCGATATCCTCTGCTGCGTATTTGGCGTTCAGAAAGGGATTTGTACTGCGCGACGCTGACGTCGCTGCCGCAGTCAGCGTGCTGCCGCTGCCGCTGCTGCTGCTGTTGGGGAAGAGACCCAAATTGGCATTTGATTGGTATTTGCTGCTGGCTGAGACGGTCGAGAGCTTAAGCGGTGACTGCGCAGCTGCTGTCGACGTCGACGTTGACTGTGCCGCAGCTGCAGTGTGACGATGCGGCTGCGCGTAGGTTACCTCCAGGTTAGACTCCTCGCTGCGGCGATTGTTGCGTTGGCGCAGATACTCGGGCTCGCAGTCGGAGTTATAGTGCTCCATGCCTGGCAGAGGGGGTGAGAGAGAGGAAGAAGGAGGGAGAGAAAATGAGAATTAATGCATGTTGAAGTTAATTTTGATAGGCATCTTGTGTGCATATTGACTATATCTGCAGACTCGGCAGTTTTAGAACTAAATAATGGAGTTGTTCTAACTGGGTGTAGACCCAACTGTTGAGACTCAACTGTTGAGACACCCCAGCTGCAAAGTCCTTTATATTGTTGTACAATATGTATTAATAATATAGTACAATTAAAAGATTGTTTACATTATTCCCATATTATTTATTGCTCTCCTTTGCTTTCGCCTTCTACCTTTTTATACCCTTCGACCATTGAAAATGGTCAAAAAAGGGTATACTAACTTTGAGCAAATGTATGTAACAGGCAGAAGGAGGCGTGGGAGACTCCATAAAGTCTATATATTCTTGCTCAGGATCACAAGCCGAGTCGATTGAGCCATGTCTGTCCGTCTGTCTGTCTGTCTGTCTGTCTGGGTGAACGCACAGATCTAAGCTATTATAAAAGCTAGAGTTACCAAATTTGGCAGGAAGACTCCTGTGTACTATAAGCAGATCAAGTTTATTTCAAAAGTTAGGTGCCACGCCCACCGCCCCCACAAATCAATAATTTAATTTTTGAACTCAATTTGTAAGCGCTATATAAAAGATTTAACTTTCTGACTTTAACATGTACTACGCTGAATGAAATATCTACGTAGTCTCCAAATTACAATCCGATCGGACAATAATCACAGAAGTTATTTAAGCAAGTATGAGCATAAAACCAAGTGCTTCTGTATCCCACTGTCGCGTTTCGCGCGACTGTTGCTCTCGTTTTTTCTATACTCCCCACAATAAAAAATACTGTAAATGAATCGCAACTTCACGTCATGTAAATCAAATAAAGCTCTAAGTAAACAAATATGCATGTCAATTTGACCTCTCTGTCTCCTTTTTTCCCTCTCTCTCCCTTTCTCTCTCTCTCTCTCTCTCTCTACGTAATTCGCGACTTCTTAGCCTACTCTATCACTGTGGGGGGTCTTGACAAAGTGGAAATCCCAACAGATTTAGCAGGCCTACGCCAACGTTGAAAGCGAAGCTCAGGCAAAGGAAAAGAGGGAGAGAAAGAGAGAGAGAGAGAAGTGAAAGAGAGAGGAAGAAGGAGAGAGATATATAAAGAGGGAAAGAGCGCGAGAGAGGGGGGAGTGCGAGAGTTATGAGGTTGTAAAAAATGAATCGTAAATTGCATTAAATATTAACAGACAATAAAAGCAACACACACACACACGCACAACAGACGTACACAAACACACACTCTGCTGACACACACACTTCCCTCACACACACACACACACAAACGTACTGAGGCAGCAAACGCAGAATGCAATGGAAAGACATAAAAAATTGCGCAGCAGGCGGCGGCGATTTGCGTTTTATGCTTCGATTAGGCGCCAACTGCGAAGTGGCTGCGTCCCTCCCAGAACTTTCCCCTGGCCTGATATACCCCCCCACCCCTCGCACACCACACCATTCTACCCACTGCCTCTCCCTGCAGTTGTCCAATTTTTCATTTCCCTTTCCATTTCCATTCGATTTTCACTTTCAGCTGCGTTCGTAATTGAATTGAGATGGCAAAAAGTTGCCTAATCTCCGTCTCCCTCTCCCTCTCTTCGAACTCCCTTTACCTCCCCCTCTATCCCCCTCCCTACATCCATCTTTCATCTGCGCCCTCTTCCTGTCCATTCCCATCTCCGTTTTGCACTTGATTCGCCACTCCAATTAAATGATTTTTCATTGAAAAATGGAACAGATTTTCCTTGCCGTGCGTTAAAGTTGACCCAATTTTCGCACAGTGTAAATATTTCAAAATGCTGCAATTATTTCCGTTCGGCTTGACGCGACATTTTGTGTCTATTTGCCTTGTCTCTTACAATGGCAAAGCAGAACTGCAGCACAGAGTAGTCGCCTAGCAAATACCCTGTAAATATGATGTATACTTGTGTCGAGTTTGCAAGTGAAATGAGTGAAGAGAATGGCAAACAAGGCATGCTTTTGCGAGGTAGTCGACTAGCATATACCCTGTAAATATATTTGACAAGTGACAATTAATTTAATTAACTACACAAAACATCACTTTCACCGACAGTCATCCCTTGTTATAAACAGGCTATTCCCGACTTGAAGATACCCTGCAAAAGTCAGTATCTGGTGTGTATGGCAAGCTTGCCTGCTTGTTTTTCACTGAGAATGTCCCGTACTTGACAGACAGATGTTTTTTTTTAACCATATAGACTGATAGATACCCTGTAGTAGGTTAGTCACTGTGCATAACGAGCATTTTATGCCTGATCTTTCTCCATTAAAATTCATGTTTAATTGTCACTTCAAGCAATTCTCGACTCAAAGATACCCTGTAAATTAAAATATATAGAGTGCCTGCCTGATTTCGACTATCTTTGAGTAAAATTGCATGTCAGGTCGTGACAGATTAAAGTTGTGTACTATATGAAACTATGCTGGACTAACAAATACCCTGCAGAAGGTGTGGAACAACTATTTAATTCCTGGTTCTGTCTGTTTCTTCATTAAAATCACAGCTGAAGTAATTTAGCAAGATTACAAGCTATTCCCGGCAAACAGATACCCTGGAAAATAAAGTCTACGATGCGTTACAGCCATTGTCGGTCAGTATTTGTCTGAATTTTCAATTGAAGTCCGTAAAACAAACATGACAAGGCATTGACAAGGCATTAAGGCCATTGTAAGGTAGTCGACTAGCAGATACGCTGTAAAATGCATTCCTATGCTGCCTGTATGTTGCTGACATTGTTAATTGAAATCCGTGACGTAAGGAAAGTTTACCAGCAGCAATATATTGACTAGTTTGACTAGTATATACCCTGTTAAACAAATGAATTCAATTAATTTCCCTGCACTCTCCTCTGACTGACATTTATTTTTAATTGTTGCTCTCCCTCTCTATTTTTCTTCTATAATCTAGCTGGTTCTGCTTGTCATTTTACAGGGTATTAGCAGCATGGGTAATTCAAGCGTAGTCAGCAACTGCCACGAGACTCGACGTGGATGGCAACAAAATGTCAAGTGGTTTTTGTGTTCAATGAAATGAGCCCGAACCGGCCACAAAAGGAATCCGCATCTCCTACTCTGCTCCAACCCGCACTCCTCCTTCCTCTGAACTACCTATCCCCCTCTCGTCAGCAGCCTTCCCTTCTCCTCTCCCTCTCTGTTCCATTGCCGAAATATCCATCAATGCAATTCAATCCTGTCGCGCCGCAGCGAATCCAATCAGAACCAAAATCCAAATAAAATACGTAATATGTTGCACTAGTTTCTGTCTCACGACTAGCGCATACCCTGTGAACAGTGGGAGACTAGCAAGGAATTGTTTATACCTATTGAAGGGTATTCTATTGTCTATCAACTCTTCTTCCTCTTCCTCCCTCTCTCTCTCTCTCTCTCTCTCTATCTCTCTGTCGAGTCGTAACCAAACCTCAGTGTTGTAACTTTACAGGGTGTGTGTGCGGGCAAACTGTGGACGGCCTTGAGCCGCTCTAGGGTTAAGAGGTTGTTGGACAACCGCGTGGGCGGGTAGTTAGTGGGCGTGTCTGGCCCGCATTCAGTTCGAATGGATGAATGAATAATTCAATTTGAAGCAAATAATGAATATTTAGTAAGCTCAACTTGAGCCATGTAAGCAAACAGACGACCCTCCTCCTGTACCGCAAGCTGGGTATCTTTAGATACAATGTGTATCTTGACAGAGACTCATGAAACTGATTGCAGAGTTATCTGCAGTTATAGGAGTTTTATCTGCACCTTTCACTTGTTTTCTTTAACTTGTTTACTTATTGTGATTTGTATCTAAACAAATAAATGAATAAATAAATAAAAATCTGTAGTGATCTGTGTACTTGAAGATACACTCCATCCCTTCTAATCTATCTTAGACTTCTTGGACTGTATATCAGTCCTTTAGCTGTATTATTTGTATCTAAAATCGTCTATTTTGTATTGCAGTTATATCTTTTGCCACATTAAATATCTTATATGTGTATCTGATCTTATCTTTATCTACAAACACTTTAAAAATTGCTAATGTTTTTTTTCATTCTCTTAACTTAGTCGTCATCTTATAGTTCTTAGAGTTTGAATTGTATCTTCAACTTTGAGTTCAATATAAATATAAATATAATATAAATATAAACTACAAAAATATCTTAGCTTCAACTTTAAAATGTATTTATCGCAATGCAATTGTATACATCTTTATCTTTAACAGCGCAAATGCATCTTCATTGTGTCTAAGGCTGCATTTAACTCTAAATTGTATCTTATTCTGACACTGCCACTTATTTGTATCTTTAGCTCTAAGCTGTATCTTGAGCAGTGCCGCTGTATCTCAACTGCGTCTTAAGCAGCCTTTCATAAGTCATATCTGTCTGTTTCTGTATCTTGTGCGCTAAACTGTATCTTTAGCCGTGTATCGGTATCTTTGGAGCTCACTTACTTGCCAATTGCTGACTCTGCAGCAGTAGCTGGGCCAGCAGCTGCGTGTCGAATGCCGTGGCCTGGGCGGTGTTTTGATATTCATCCTCGCTGCTGCTGCCATAGCCGTGTCCGTGTCGATGGCTATGCCACTCGGCGGACCGTTGCCGACGCAACGCCTGCTCCCCGCCAGACCCGCCTCCGACTCCACCGATTCCGCCTACGCCTCCCATTGAGCCACTGCTGGAGCCGTAGTAAAATTCGCTGCCAACAGCGCTGCCGCTGCCGACGCGTTTACGGCCAATTGTGCCGGAATGGCTGCTGGACATGCTGATGCTGTTGCTGCTCCTGTTGTTGCTGCTGTTGCTGTCAGGCTGCTGCTGCTGCTGCTGTCCAGCGACTTCTTTTGCTGCCAGCTGCCTGCTGGCTGCTGTCTCCTGTCTTTGTGTACTTCTTCTCCCGCTCTCTTTCGCTCTTCTTTGGCTGTCTCTCTCGTCTCCTTTGGCTCTCGGATTTCACCTTCAATTGAACTATGCACGTAACTTTACCCGCAATTTGTTCTCGTTTGCCTTGTTGTCCTCGTCATTGGCCCGTGTCTGGGCCACATGGGCATCTGGGCGCTGTCAGCCCAACCTTGCCAGGTGGGGGGCGTGCCCGTCTGGTTGCCTCTGGATGAGATTGGGGCGGGGGTGGGGCGCTTTAAGTGCTTAACCGAATTAACGCTGAAACGATAAAAACGACAAAGTGTCAGCATGAGTCGAGAGTATAGCTCACAAATAGCACTACAGACAGAGAGTGTGCGGCTGAGAGAGGGGGGAGAGATAGAGGGGAGAGCCAGTGAGAGTGAGAGTAAGTGCGGGGTGTAGTGTCAGATAGAGAGATAAAACCATAAATGCACGAAAATGAAAATAAATAGCAGCCGGCGACCTTCTGACTTCACTGACTCAGCCCCAGGGCTTGCCTTGGCCTGCCTGCCTGCCTGCCACTCCTCCTCCGCCATTCTCACACTCCACCATCTCCGCTTATTCAAGCCTTAAGCGCGAACTAGCGATGTGCCAGTGAGAAGGCGTATTGTCATTTTTAAAGCGATAGTAGTTCGATATATGTGATAGTTGCGATAGTTTCTGCACTTGTTTAAGGTTATGAGATGCAATTTGGGGACAAGTTCGCGATACTTCTTTGAAAGTTCATAAATTTGAATAAAAACTTAAAGTTAAGCGAAAGTTAACCTCAAAATGTAGCGATGGTTTGATAACATTTCAAATTTGAACTTAATTAGGTGCACCTAACCTTAAATAAAAGCAAAATCTTCTATAGTTGTTTGATAGTTTGTAAATATAACTGAAAAGTTGGGGTGAAGTGTAAGCTAACCTCAAAATATATACAATTTATCACGTTAGTAAGAATTAATTCCTATTTAGTTGAACTGTAACTTGTCATTCCAAGCGATAGTTCATACTTTTTGGCGATAGTTCTTCGATTCTAATATTTCGATACTTACTTAACCTCAAATACACAGAGATAGCTTAAGTTTTGACAAGCTTTGGTTAATTTAACCTTAAAATTTGTTTGAATTTAGCAATATAACAAAATTAGAATCGTTTAATCTACGTTAATCTCTCGATTTAGTTTAATATTTTTGATATTCCAACGATAGTTTAAAAATACGAATGAACATGTCTTAAAGGAATAACCACAAAATATAATATTATAAAATATTATAGAAATCATTCCAACCTACAAGACTCCCCAAAGCCAACCTAACCTCAAAAAGCATTCATATTAGACGTAATGAGCTCAAGAGCGAATGCTATAAAGCAGCTTGAATTTATAGTTGTCTGCTTTGCACAACTTGCATACAGATAGCTCAAAGTCTGAGCTGTGCAACAAGAATATATATATAGATATATATATTGCATGCGCTGCTTCAATTTGCTGTCATTTGCCTTACTCAACTTCCTCCCATGATGGCAGAAACACGCTTCCATCTCTGTCTGAAACTGTCTTGGACTGTGGATTGTGGTGGCCCTTTTGGTATCCTCGTCCCCCCACCCCTTTCTCTCTCTCTCTCTCTCTCTGTCTCCCTCTCCCTTAGGTCCTGCTTCTGGCGTCAAGTGAACTTAATAGCAATTGCATTAAATGGAAGCTCGACTCTTAAACGTTGCCTGTTATTAGTCGTTTTTGTCGACAGCAGAAGCTGAAGAAGATGAGAATGAGAAGGAGAAGAAGCAGAAGTAGCTCTGCGTCAGCACACTAGGCTACCCCCATCGCCCATTTACGACAATCCCATTCGCCAATGGGGGCAGTGGGGGCCTGGGGCAGCTGTTAGCTGACAATTTGGCTTGTGATTTGATGAGTGCGCATTTGAATGCACTCAAAAGGGCACGACAAGTGGTCCATTACTTGCAGAGTTAACCTACCATAACTGGACCTACTTCAGATTCAACTCTCTCTCTCTCCCTCTTTCTCTCGGTGTCTCTGTCTCTGTCTCTCATTTATTTAATCCTTGGCCCAAAACTAGAGCAACTGTCGTGCAGTGACCTCTGTTGAGCAAATCCCTAAATGGATTAACAAACACATTCATATCTATAAAGGCAACATGGCGTGTTTACCAAATTTCATCAACCTTATCCAACAACTTTTCAGATTTCAAGTTAATTTGCTGAGATTTGTGTTTGGATTGAAAGCATTTTTAACGTAGATTGATTTCTAGATATATTTTGTACTAAAACTTAAACTTTTACTAAAATGTATAAGCTTATTAGATCTTTCATAAGCACCTTTTCTCTTTCACTTTGGAGATCTCTTTCCAGACTCTCACTAGTCATAGCTTTGTACAGAACAATCATCTGTTTATACCCGCTGCTCATAGAAGAAGAGTATTATAACTTTGTGCCAACCTACATATATACATATATGTAGGATATTTATTGTTTCGCACAATGGTTTATCTTAATAATAATTTTGGTTTTATAATAGTTTGCTTATTATATTTTGGAATTAATAAAAAGATGACTCGTGACAACTCTTATTGATCTCCGGACGTACGACGACTACACAATTTTATCTTTCTCCGGACACGATAATTTTTCGACTTTATGATGTTTCGTTTTCTGCACAACTTTCAACTCGCTGCTGTTTCTGCACAACTTTCAACTCGCTTCTTTTCTGCACCACTTTCAACTCGCTTCTTCTTTTCTTCTTCTCTAACGACGACATTCCCCTTGCGATGACCATCGATCATTGCATATCGATAACTATCGTTACATATATTCTGAATCAGCAACAACAACCGAGTTGATATAGCTAAGTCCGTTTGTTCGTCTGTCTTTCTGTCTGTCTGTCTGTCTGCCTGTAGGAAAACCTAAATCCAAAATCGAATTTCAAGCGTAATTTTAATGCTGGACAGTTAATTTTTAGTAAAAACAATAACTATGAACAGCCAAACAATTTCTTTAAATTTAGTTGCGATCGGATAATTAAGATAGAAGTTATTTCAGAAATTTTAAATATGTACTGATTTCGCCGCCTCTCCCTGAAAGTATGCAACACTAAATACGCAAATCGTAGAGGTTATATAGTGAAGAAATCGTTTGGGTTAGGTATGTAGCGGGAATATCACACTCGACTGTAGATAGGTTAAATCTCTTGATTGATCTGGCATTGAAATATTGATTTATTACAATCATTTATTAATGCTCTTTTAAAATCTGAGATCCCTTTTCAGGCTCCGATACTCATGACATTGTCAAAACTTAAGCAACTTTACAATGAATAACATTTTAATAATGATTCGATCTCTAATATGATCTACATCGCAAATTCAAGTCTTCAATTGTTGTTCCACATCAAAGGTTGTTTTCCATTTCTGCTTCTCATTTTATTGTTTTCTTTGTTTCGTTTTCTCTCCAAGATACAATGAGTTTCTTTATTTCTTTTTTCGTCTGTTGCTTATTCTCTCTTTTCTATTGCTGTGACGAAAGTGCTTGAGTTCTCTCTCTCTCTTTTATCAATTGCCCGTCTTGTGTTGTTCTCTTAACATTCTTCTGGCGCTTTGCTCACTTCGTTTGCTTCATAACTGTCTCGCCCCACACAGATCCATTTCAATTTGACTTACTCGCTCTCTCTCTCTCCTGCTCACTCCTTGTGCATTTCACCTGTCACATCTGGACTAGCTGCAATGCCAGCCGACTCCTTTGGAATGCCCCCCTTTGCACCTGCTCCCCTTTCTGACCAGTCCATTCAACAGGAACATGTGTAATAAACATTCCCATGCTCGACATAGCTCAGACACTTCCCCAGCACACGCAGCTGCATGTCCTACAAGCAAACAAGGTAGAAAGAGAGAGTAAGAGAGAAGCAGAGAGAGAGAGAGAGATAGGGATAGAGAGGCAAACTTAGCCGCAATTGTTTGACTCGACAAATGCAGACTGGACACGAGCTTAACTGCAGCTCCAAAGACAATGAAAGGATTAATACGGCCTCAGTTCCATAGGGAGATAGTGCAAGCGACAGAGAGAGAAAGAAGGAGTTTCGGAATTTAATGAATTCAAAGTTCTTCTTTCTCTCTTTAGTTCAGTATACCCCCCTCCCCAATGTTATTCGATTTGAGCTTGTCTAGTCTTGTTCCTTCCTGTCCAGTCTTGTTGGCACTTTTAATAGATTTTTAATTGTATTCAGTTTGGTTTAACTCAGCTTGGTTTAGCTTCAACTGTTTGTGGATCAAATTCGCAAATTTAGCTGGGATAATAATGCCCAGAAAACTGCATATGAAACGGGTTTCAAACGGTTATACAGATTAAAGAAGCGTAATGAAATTGTTCAGGGAATGTTTGTGTTGAATTGGAAATCGTATCGGTTATTGGTTGATAATCACATTTTGCATTAAAACGAAACTACAATTTAATTCAATTTCAAATAGTTAGAAATACTAAATACAAATCGGATACGAACCGGTTATGAATCGGTTATGAACCGGTTGCGAATCGGTTACGAAACGGTTATGATTATAAAATGTATTTGTTCTTAAATTTAAGATCTTTCAACGCATTGATTACAAATGAAATTGTTAGAAGATTCACTCGAATCGGTTATGAACCGGTATTGTAGAACAATCTTAGGTATTTAAAACTTAAACCATTACAAGAATCGTTTACCATGATAAGAAACTGAATTCCTAATCAAAATCTACAGTTAACTTCCCCATCACGCCTTAAAACACCTGCCCACTGTATGCTCAATTTACTCAGTTACTTTACTCAGCTATAAATTTGAAATTCGATATACTTGGTTACACAAGAATGATGATATGGTTTCCCCAAGTTTGAGTAACTCCACAAAGTGCACATGGAAACCTCACAATATTTGTTTACCGCTAAACAAACTGCGACTAAATCGATTAGAGCTTCACACTGTGTGCACACCCGCCTGTCAACACGCCTGATCATAATTATAAGATACTATACTATATATATATGTTTATATATATTTACTGTATATGAACTTCATTATTGCAAATGGGGGCACAATCAATTAACGAAATTTAATATGAACTTGTGTAGGTCGTGGCCTAAGCACCTTAACCTTCTTGGGCACAACTGTGTCTAAATTTATACACTCCCCCCCCTGTCACTCTAGTTCTTTCTCCCTCTTGCCTTCTTTACACTTTCCTCCTTCCCTTCCTTAACTGTTTTCTGCTGTCATTAATGAAGCCGCGTTATTTTTAGGTAGCACAACATGAAAATTAATTTTGCCATTTCACGTTTTGGCCACATGTAAACTTGTTGTACGTGTGAGTGTGTGTGCGTGTGTTTGTAATAACACTTATTGTGGCTATATTTGCATTCATTAGATAGATGATAGACAGGTCGCAGAGGGGCAGAGCAGAGGTAGGGGGAGGACCTTGGCTCCAAAACGACGACGCCGACAATAATTTGGGGGCACGACGACATTGCACACAGGAAGCAATTATGTGGCCCACGAGCAGATAAGTGTATCTGTAAGTGCGCGTGTGTGTGTGTGAGAATGTGTAAAGGTTATTTACAATACAGCTCTACCCCTCTCCTCGCTCCCCCTCACCACTTACTCTCTCTCTCTGTCTCTCTATCCCCTCTTGTAATGAGGTTGTTTTGCATGTTTAATCATAATTCAAGCACATTTATCCACCAAAAATCGTTAGCAGGTTTGTAAACGGCGGAGATAGAGAGGGAAGAGGAAGGGAAGAGTGAGAGTTTAGATGGTGGCAGTGAAAAGGGCACACCGCAGTACGAGCTGCCAGTTGATTTCTGTTGACATGCCGCACATATTGGAACACACTTTTTGACATGTAATTAAATATTTTTGCGGTTTGCCAAACAAACAAGAAATCAAAACAGACCAATCGACCCTCGCAGCAGGCAACAGACTCTCCTCCCCTCTCTCTCTCTCTCTCTCTCTCTGGCTCCCTTGTGCCCCATAAATATGCATAACCATTGTGGCAAAAACAATGAAAGGCAACGCAGGGCAACTGGGAATGGAAGAACTCTCTCTCTCTCTCTCTCTTCCTCTCTCCATCTCCCTCTCTCTCTCTCTCTCTTGCTCTCGTCCGATTGATGTCACAGGAAATGCGCACAATTTTCCACCGACGACAAATGAAAATGAAACCGAAACGCAACGAAAAACGATAAACAAACACACAAAACAAAACGAAATGAAACCAAATGAATCGCAGCCAAATGAAACGAATCGAATTGAATATCCTCACTTCAATCCCCAACCACGCCCCGTCTCCCCCCTTTGGCAATTGTTGATGCTTTTTTTTGCCTCTGTATGCCAACTGGGGTCGTGAGAGGTGGAGAGAGAGAGGGAGGCAGCAGGAAATGGCACGAGTGATTCACTGGCCAATGCGGCGTATGAGTAATGCGGCGCGTGCGTTCTTCTTCTTCTTCTTCTCCGTTCGCCACAATAATCGAAACAGGCGACACTCAATTAAGACACTATTCAATACTTACAATATAAATATGTGTACGAGGAATGAATAAGTGATTAAGTGCACTATGAGAACGATGAATCGATAACTGTAATGAGGCAGGCATCGATTCTTTCCGAGGGCACAAAGAAAAAGAAAAGCTTTAAGGAGAATTGAGGCATTAATGTTGCCTCTCTATGACTTTTTGAATTCCTTTGTTGCTTCTCTCTGTTCTTCTCTTTCAGATTCTCTATTTGCCTGCCCATGTATATTTTTCTTTTTTAAGAAAGAGTTTCCTCCAAAGTTTTTTTCTATTTTACTGTCCTTCTTTACTACTGTCTTTTTTGATTTTTTGTGCTCTATCATCTGTATCATCTCTACCATCTCTATCATCTCTATCATCTCTACCATTTTTACCATCTTCACTATCTCTATCATCTCTATCATCTTTACCATCTCTACCATCTCTACCATCTTTACCATCTCTACCATCTCTATCATCTCTTCTATCTCTACCATCTTTAACATCTCTTCCATCTCTACCATCTTTATCATCTTGACCATCTCTATCATCTCCATCATCTTCATCATCTATTTAATTTGTATCATCTCTACCATATCTACCATCTCCATAATCTCTACCATCTCTACCATCTCTACCAACTCTACCATCTCTACCATCTTTACCATCTTTACCATCTCTATCATCTCTACTATCTCTATCATCTTTTCTATCTCTACCATCTTTATCATCTTGACCATCTCTATCATCTCCATCATCTTCATCATCTATTTAATTTGTATCATATCTACCATCTCTATCATCTCCACTACTTATCTCTACTATCTACCATATCTACCATCTCCATAATCTCTACCATCTCTATCATCTCTACCATCTCTACCATCTCTTCCATCTCCATAACTTCTATAATCTCTACCATCTCTAGAATCTCTACCTTCATCCATTTCGCTCCAGCACTTACTCTCTCTGTTCTAAACTTAAATTTCTGCTTAAAATAATCAATAAGAAAAAAAAGTGCTCAAGAAATATTTATAAGAGCACACAAAGTTCAAGTGCTTCTTCTCCTCTCACCCCGCCTCGCTTCCCCTTTTTAGCAGAGTCCCCTCTACTTGCTGCTAATGAGAAAATAGCTGCTCTGCTGCTATGTTGAAGAAGTAGAAAAGTTCAAAGAAGAAAGCAAAAAGAAAACAAACACACATACACACACACACATGCACACACAGAGAAAGCGAAAAAATGAACATTGCATACTTTAGCGAGCTGCGCTGCTTGGTTAACTTAATATTTTCTTGACTCTTCGCTGCTTCTCTTCTCTTCGCTTCTCTTCTCTTCTCTTTTCCTCTGCTGCTTCTTCTTCTCTTTGGCACTCTTTGCTGTTGATTTTTCCACACTTGCGACGTACTTAACCGTGCATATGAAAGCGTACTCCACACACACCAACACACACGCACCCCTCGCTCACACACACACACACACTGCATACTGCACTCCACACACTCACACACAATTCGCATCCTGCTGCATCCATGCCCCACTTTGCCTTATATTTGTGAGGGGAACCAGGGGTAGAGTGTGCCAAGGAGAGTGGGGAGGGAGGGAGGGGTGGGGCAGCATAAGCGGGGCAGTGTCGTTCCTCATTCATTCGTTCATTTTCACATTTCACTTGCCTACATTTCTTTCTCGTCTTTTTCAAAATACCCTGTAGATTGTTAAAGTGTGATCCAAGTTGGTTGTTTGGACTGCGAGTCTTAGCTCAATTTGTCTACAAATAGTATATATAGTGGATATATATATAGATATTTAATTAGTCAGCTGATCTAGTATATATTTTTTCCTTACTAAGATGTTCATCCTTATTCAACTTAAGATCTTCCTCCTTTGCTATATAAACTTGTATCATTTATATTCGTTCTCTCTATCGTTCTGCCTCTCTATCGTTCTGTCTCTTCTCTCCCTCTCCCTCTACCTTACTCTTCCTCTCTTCATTGTCTCTTTATCTACGCTACTCTGCTCTTCTCCCTCTCCTTCTTTATCTAAGCTGCTTCTGCATCATTTCCTTCTTAAATCTTTGCCTCACATCATCTCGTTTCTTCCCTTAAACTACAGGGTACCTGCCAGTCAGCCACTTCTTCCCTTGCAGAAACTATTCGCACTTGTTTTTCCCCTTAAATTGTTAAAATGGAGCATACAAAATAATTGCGTAGGCGCATATAATGTGCCCGGCAAGCTCAGAGATGGCCGGCAACAGGAATGGGATTGGAAATGGAAACGGGATAAAAGAGCAGCCGGCATGGTGGGGCAGCAATGAGAACAGGCAAGGGAGGCAGGCGGGCATTTGTCCTGATTGAGGCCGCAGTTTCTGCAACATTTTGTGTCATATATTTCGGTTTTAATTCGCAGCAAAAGCTGTTGCGCACTCTGAGGCTGGCACCAGCTGCGCATTAAAGTGAAATTGTTGCAATGTTGCAAGTTTATGCGGCGCCACAAGCCGTAGCAGCTTTCTAGGTTTGCATTAGAGGCGCAAACGTGAGCTCTCGCTCTCTCCCTCCCTCTATCTCTCTCCGTGTCACTTTAATGTAAATAAAATTAAGTATACGCCAAGTAAACAAAGCCAGTCACGAAGCACAGGATAGCTTTGTATCTCTTTCGCTGTCTCTTTCATACATATGCATTAATTCTTTAACTCTTTGTATGCCAGCGCATCTATCTTCTTCTCCGTGTGTTTAACTCCATGGAAATTAAGTATACGCATAGTTGAACACGGTAACCAAGCATGCCAACGTGTCTCTATCTCTCTCTGTCATATGAAATGAAGCTTATGCCAAGTTTAGTCACACAAATTACAGGGTATCGCTGGTAAATCGTTAGTTCAAATTCATTTATGCTGTTAATGAACTAGTTCAGTGCACGCTTTCGGTTTTTTTTTCAGCTCTCTTGACGCACAATGCGATTTCTCCGCTCGCTCCCTTTCTCTCACCCTCTTTGCCTCTCTCCCTATCTGTCTGTCTCGCTTGAGTCAGAGTCCTTTGGTGCCTTGTAGCCACAAGGACAGTGCATCAAAATGCATAACGAATACCAAAGTCAAAGAGTAAAAGTTTATTTTATACACAATTTTTTAATTCTTTCTGCTGCGACTAAAAAAACAAGCCCGCAAAGAAGGGACTCCACACACACACACAGGGCTAGAGATAGAGAAGGAGAGAGAGAGAGAGAGGGGGAGAAATAAGAAAACTGAGACCAAGCTGGCTTACAAAATGGTGTCAGCTATGGCGGCTGCCATTGAAAAAAACAAGCAGAAAAGCGAAAAATGAGTGCAGAAAAGTCAAGTAGGTATGGCCACAGTTGAGTAAACTCAACGGACAGATACTCTGCAGAAGTAATATGAAATTTGGATACTGAAATTGAGTACGAAAGTTGGCAACTGGAGTAAATAGTTTAATAATTATGTTAAAAATACCCTTTAATTTTAATTGTCAAGTGGGTATACC
Organism: Zaprionus davidi; assembly: GCA_018903715.1. Taxonomy (NCBI): domain Eukaryota; kingdom Metazoa; phylum Arthropoda; class Insecta; order Diptera; family Drosophilidae; genus Zaprionus; species Zaprionus davidi. The sequence goes on along the minus strand of JAEIGL010000001.1, from coordinate 2,425,523 downwards.
AAATGTGAAAATAATTATATTTAGCTAAGGTAATGAGGTTTCTGTATGTTAAATTTAATCAAGCTAGCTCCCATATTAACAGAGATCTGCGCATTCAAAGAGATAAAAGATAGTTCAAATAACGGGAAACATGTAATTGCACGTAACAGTCAATCAGAAATATGTATATTTCTGCTTAGTTTGTGCCACTAATGCATCAAACTCTTCTTTGCCCAGTTTCATGGAGGGTATCAAAAAAAAAAAAGCAGAAACTATTAGAAGGTGTTGGCTGGCAACATTTTCCAACTTGACTTCAGCCGACAGCAACTACACACACACACACGTGCCAAGGATGCGTGCCTATCTCTCCCAAGGTGGGGGTAGCTATGCATCTGTGTGTGTGTGTGTGTTGTGCACATAAATTGCAGCCACCATGCATACATAAACGAAAGGTTATAACGTCGACTGGCTTTTGTTGTTGTTGTTGCTGTTGTTGCTGTTGCACTCAGCACTTTTCTTTAGCTGCTTCTCTTTTTTTAAGCTGTTTCTCCCTATTTTAGCTTCTTCTTCTGCATCTCTTTTTTTTCGGGGTAAATGATTAAACTCAAAAGCATCACGTGTGTGTATTTTTTGTTCACCTGCACCTTTTATGCAAAGCCTTGAGTTTTATGAACTAGATAGAAGTCGAGCTGTCACAGATAGAGCTGATAAAGCAGAAGAGCAGTACCCCAAAAGGAAGGGAGCAGGCAGAGGAAAAGAGAGATAGAGAGGAAGACAAGAAGAGAGAGCATAATACATGATATGTGGTTACTCTCTCTTTGGCACAAATATTGATGTCAAGCACACAAACGGAGGGCGAGAAAGAGGGAATAGAAGTGCGTTATGAGTCGACTTTAAGATGACTTTAAAATGAACATGCGTTAAGTTGGAGAAATTAAAGAGTATGTGATGAAGAACTGAAATAAAATGTACGGAAATCAAAGTTAGAATTAATTAAGAATTGCGTTTAAAAGAGAATGCATATGAGAGTTTATCAACTTGCATTACTCGCATAACTTTCTACGTATTTTACTTATTTTACTAAATTGAAAAGCGGTTTAATAATTTCAGATACTATCTCTACATATAGCATAATCTAAAGGAACATCACATCTTGAGCTTGTCAGCTCAGTTTCAGCTCAACATAAAGCTGTCTAAGAAGTTCTCCATATGCAAAAATCTAAAGATTTAGCTCAACATAAAGCAAATTTTAGCTTTTTTAGAAGCTCTCTAGATCTACAGACAACATCAAATCAAAAAAATCCATTTCAGATACCCTTCTACAACTTAAAACAATGCAAAATACCTTTAAGTCTTTTATTGCTTATTGAATCCATTTTTTTTTACATTTCGTTTTGCTCAGGTTGCAGAGATTTCTCCATCTTTACCTCATATGAAATTCCATAGTTTCCTAACTTTAGTTTCATATCTTTAAGCTAGAATGCTTCAGTTACGTTTCAACCATAAAGTGTTTAAGATATCTCTGACTTCTCTTTCTCAAATTGCTCAATTTTCGAGCAATTTTTCTTCGGCAATTAAATTTGGAATACCTTTCGTATAATTACTTTATGCTCCCTTTGTTCAGCGTCAGCCAAAGATCAAGTCACTCAAGTGTACTAAATATATTCCAATTTGGCAATGACAACAATTTATAAATGTCAAATACTTCAATTATGATGACGGTCGCTGTAAGTAGGCCACAAAAAACATTCCAGCCAAATTAAGACAAAGCAATTGAGGCATGGACTGTGTAGTAGTCTGACTTTTGTCCAATTTAGCTAGCGTTGCATGTTGCATGTGTTGCATGTGTTGCACTAAGCTGCCAAAGTTGCCAAGCGAAAACACTTAATAGACTTGGCCAGCTGTCATAAACCGATTCAAGCTCAACCAATTTGCATTCGAAATGAGCTTAACGAACTGACCTATGCCATTGCGATGATTGTGGCTGCATTGCTACAGCTCTAGCTTAGCTTTATTTCCTCTCTCTCTACTCCCTCCTTTCCCTTGCTCTCTTCTTGTATATTATACCACATAGTTTTGTTAGAGAAATTTATGAAATATTTCTCGATTGAAAATATTTGAGCTCATGCTTTGGTTTTACTTTATTTTGTTGTTCAAGCTTGTGCCAACTTGAACAAGTCGTCAATGTGATGGCAATGCGTAGTGTGTGCTTGTGTGTGTGTGTGTGGGTGTGTGTGTTGGTGTTTGTGGTAAGTCTGTGTACTGCTCTGGCCAGAAGCTGCAGCCAAAGGCAGTCAAACTCGAATTTATTATGGGATTTGAAGGAGAGAGCAGAGCAAAGAGAGAGCAGTCTTCCCTCTCTCTCTCAGTCCCCTCCCTCTTACCCTTGCACTCTCCTTGGCTTTTAGACGGAATGCAAGAACAGCTTGCTGACTGCTTGACTTGCTGCTGCTGGCCATCCCCTTTCAACCACTGCCCCCCGTAGCTGCTGCTGCTGCTGCTGCTGCTGATGATGATGCACGTTGCACGTTGCTGCAGCCTTGCCAGACGCTCAGCACGCGGACAAGAATGAGCACGTTGAAATGATTACCTAAAGCAAACACAGACATGGCAGCAAACAAGCACACACACACACACACACACACACATAGAGCGGCAGGCACACCCACTGAGCCTGGCTATTGTTACAAAATGTTGCTCCCTGTGCTTCAAAGGCTGATGATGATGATGATGATGGCTTGAAGGCTTAAAATGTTCACGCAGCAGGGGGGAGGAGGAGAAGATAAAGGCGGCGGAGGCGGGGGTGTGGCTTGCCACGCAGCAGGTGAGTGTTGTCTGTGTGTGTGTGTGTGTATTTGGGTGTAACTTGTTCTTGGGCACGCATGTGTGAAAAGAATGCAAAGACCGGCCGGCATGAAGCACCATCACCCCGTGGCACACGCAGCGTATACGTAATTTTGCCAGTCAGCCCAACTCAGCCCCAGTCCTATCCTGTCCTGCCCTGCATACATATGTGTGCACTCAAAACTAGTGCAACGACAGCTGAGTGTGCCAGTGTGTGTGTGTGTGTGTGTGTGTGTGTGTGTGTGTGACTCTGGCAAGGTAGATGAGCTGCCTCACGAGCACACTCGAAAAACGTGTGTGAACAGGCACTTGATTGTGTTATTATTATTGTTTGAAGTGTTGCTTTCTGTTGCCGTTGTTTATCTGCCTGCATTGTAACTGCAACTGTCGCAATGGGCGTCAGCGAGAGGGGGAGTGGCAGCGGGGCAGGACTCGCGCTCTTTGTGTGTGTGTGTGTGTAGCGGTGCATTGCTGTGTGTCTTGTTATCTGTTGTGACACAGTGGAGCTCATGTTTTGATTTGCTTACAAATGCATTTGCTGTTATCGATAATGTATCGATAGTTAAAAAATTGCAAACTTTATTTCAGGTCATAATGCATAATCACTGAGTGATTGAATTAGTTATTTGAAGTGACATCAATATACATATCGAATGTATCTTTTATTTTCATCGATAAGTGTTATCGATAAGTAAATAATCGTTGCTATAATGTCTAGTTAGTCATCAAAGGGCATTTTGTTTATATTTTTAAAATATTGAAAACATTTTAAGACTGATAACAGTAATCGATTAATGCTACTATTATTTATTAAGTTATCGATTAACATTTAATTATTATTTATTGTTTATTATTATATACTGCACAATCCAGTAAACCATTACAAATGATTTTCTATTGGTTTCTCAATCGAATGTTCTCAAACGTATGTTATCGATAAACGATAAGTTACATAGAAATACAAAATATCGAGTGAAATGTGTCTTTGGCTAGACATAATTTGCCTCACTGTACCACAATGGCGCCCTCTCCTACCCCCAGTCATACCGATTGTGGGCCTCCCTCTCTTGCTCACTCGTTTCCTTCTTCTCCTCCTTCTGCTTCTTCTCCTTGCCCCACCCCTTCGGCGCGAGCCCACTTTAGGAACTGTTGCATTGTACGCAGCGCACACTTGAATGCACTTCAAGTGCAGCCAACCGTCCGGGGGCAACCTCTCGGATGCGTCCTCGTTTCATTAGGGTTACCACCGCCTGCCTGCCTGCCTGGCTGACATTTGCCGAACCATTGCTGGATGCAACTCTCAATAGTCGTGGGGTCAACCGAGTAACCAACCAACCAACCAACCAAAACGACCGACCGACCAACGAGTAGCTCTGGCGGCCAACAGTTCCATTCGAACAATGCATTTATTCATTTATTTATTTTGTGAATTTCTTGCGAAATTTGCGCAAAATTTTGCATGCACCTAACAGAGCCTGAGTGGAGCCTGAAAGCTCTGTGGCAACTCTGGGGGCAATTGCCACGAATTAAACCAATTACTTTTAATTATTGCACAAATGCAGTACGAATATTCCCCAAACTATTATTGCCAATTTGTGTTTGGTATTTATTTAGGAACAAAATGTAGGCTTGTTTTCAAAATATATTCACCAAATTTCCCCTTGTGGGTGAGTATTATTAAGCTCTATATAGGGCCATTAGTGCTGTGACTGTAGAACGAAATTAGAGTTGCATGAATTAATAAAAAGAATTAACATCGTGATGATGTTTCATGTGGAAAATCTTATATTCCTAGCAGATCTTTGGTTCTACATTACTTTCAATTATTAAACTTGTCACAAAGAATCTTCAAATCGATCTGTGTTTCTGTCTGAGGTTCAACTGTAAAATAGAAATATGAAACAATCAATATATGTGTATGAATTATAGTTGCAATTAATAAACTTCATGATGATATTCCATGAGCAGTATCTCTTGGTCGGAGTAGATCTCTGGTTCTAGAGTTCTTTGAGTTAGAAAACTTGCCACAGACAATCTTCTAATCTCAGCAAAGCTTAAGTGTATTTATATAAGTTTGCATGCCACTGCAACGCCCTGAATTTACCGCTTAATGTATAAGATAATACGCACTCAGCTCGCGCTCGCCATTAGCTGTTTTTCTTTTTTATTTTTATTTCCCACCGCCAACTTTGCTGGCTCAAAACTTAATATAAACATTGCATATTTATGTTGGAATATTCCCTTGACCCACTTGCCACCTCGACACCATTACAGGGTATACAAATCAGCGCAACTTCACTGCCCCCCGGTGTTCCCGTTGTTGTTTCTGTTGGGAAATTCGCGCAGAATTGTGCTGCGAAAATCTGTGCAATTATTTAATCATTTAAAACGAATTTGTTTGCCTCTGCATCGGGTTCAAGAAGTGCCCGATAATGATAATTTGTATCTGTGTGTAAGTGTGCCAGTAAATCCGTGTGAATCTGTTTTCGACCCCCCTCGCTCCACAGACCCTTTTCGCAGCAGCAGCAGCTCCCAGAGCGCGCCTTGGCGCCTTTGTGTGCGTGTGAAGGGTAATTTATGGAAAATTACTAAACGACTACACCGAATGCGTGCAAATTACGCCATTCAGCTTGGCTCCAGCCAAAAAAAAGTGGGCGGAAAAAACGTGAAACGTGGAATACCCTGTGGGGCTTACTGAGATCTTTAATAAGTGACTGTCGGAATATAAATATGAGAAATTTCTGTGGTTAATATTAAAAGCGATAGACTGAAAGCTGAACGGAGTTTTATTTTGTAGTTTTCGACCTTCTTTTTTTCTTCTTCTTTGTTTTGATTACTTATGAATCTTCTTTATCTTTTCTTCAATTTTATTTTCATATCTGTTCTAAATAATAATCTTCCCATATTGATCTTCGAGATCTTAATATGCAGTAAGGAATTTTCAGATACTTTAAAGGATATATGAAAAAAGGTGGTTCATATTTGAATTGAACTGATTACAATTTTATTCCAATTTCCGATCTTAGGATAACTTCTTTGAAGCATAATATTGATAAAGATCATTCAGAAACTGTTTATGTGATTTGAAGAAAGGAACCAATTGCAGGAGAACAGGAAATATGTACTTAAAACTGGAACAAGAACCGGAACCAGAACTGGCACTATTACCCAAACACCTTAGACAGTTGTACAATACTCCCCGTAGTCACAGCTCGAACAGCATAGGGTATAAAAATGGGTTAAGTGCAGCTGAATGCTGGAACTGAAGCTGCAACGAAAGCGGGAAACAGTTCCGGAGTGCAATGGCCTGCAGGAGAAAAAGTGACAGAGAAAGGGAGAGACGGGGGAAGGGAGAGAGTGAGAGAGAAAGCGAAAGGGAGGCGGGTCACTTGGTTTGGCAGAAACAGGCGCATTTGCAGGATGTTGGCGCGCGCGTTTCATTGTCGTAAACAAAAAAGGTAGCGCCGTTCAGCCTGGCCGCCACTTGCTCCTCCGCTTGGCCTCGGAGCAGCAGCAGCAGCAGCAGCAGCAGTATCAGCAACAGCAGCAGCAGCAGGATGCATCGTGCGAACGGAAGGCGGGTCCGGGTGAGCATGATAAAGCAGCAGCAGCAGCAGCAGCCGGAGCTGCCTTCAAGCTGCCATCTCCAGTTGCAGTCGAGCCAGGATGATAATAATGATGATCATTATGTTGATGATGATGAGGATGACGATGTTGCTTCTACTGCTGGTACTGATGATGATGATGATGATGATGATGCTGCGGCGGCTGTGGCTGCTCATTAAAAATTACCGTTCTTATGAAAAGTGGAATTAAAACGTGAAGTTGGCTGGCAAGACGCGTAAACTTTTAACTGTTTATAATTCGCAACGTTGCAGAATGCACTGACAAACATACAGAAAAAAGCATAAAACAAAAAACAAAATAGTAAAAAGGAAAGCGACAAAGCGCCAGAATACAAGCAGGAACAAGAAGATGAGCAGAGCAGACAGTCGGAATGCGAAATTAACAGACAGCTGTCGTGTTTATGCGCCACAGCTTGTCTGATAACGCCGCTTCTAGATAGAGAGTTCTGAAGAAGTATTGTACAGAATTCCTTGGAGAGCCAATTGAAAAACGCTAAGAGTTGAGAAGTAAATCTAAAGTGCATCCTCAAGCCAAAGTTAAACTTAATCTGACATAACTAAAAGCAACCTTGAATAACATAATCAAAATCTATAAGCAAATGATCTTTTCTAACCATACTTTAAGCTATATTACTCAAGCTTAATCCTGTCTTATTTTAAACAATAACCTAACCTAATCTAACCTAACAAAACATAACCTTACCTAACCTAACCTAACCTTACCTAACCTAACCCAATCTAACTTAACCTAACCTTACCTAACCTAACCTAACCAAACCTAACCTAATCTAACCTAACCTAACCTTACTTAACCTAACCTCGCCCAAATATACGTATGTATACCCTCTGTTCTCTCATCTAATCCAATCTCATGCTAACTCTTCTTAAACTATCCCAAAATAACCTAATTTAAAAATCTGAAATCAACATCAACAAAGCTAACCAACTTAATTTTACCCTTAGCTAACTTCCGCAAAGTTAGAAAGCCCCAAATAACTTAATAACATTTCCCGCTAAATTCGATCAATATCAGCTTCGCCCTGACATTCTTTTCTGTTGTGTCGTTTTTTCTGAGTAACTTCAATTCAAAGTCATTATCACGATATGAAACAGCGCATGAACGTGATTAGTTGGACGGACAGTTTGAAAAACAATGTTAAACGGACAATGAATTCGAAACACAAAGGGACTTAAGACTGAAGCTGTTTTTCCCAGCTGCCTGTGGTAATTCTTTGTCTTTGTCTACCACTACAACTCCCACTCTCTCTTTCTCCCGCCTTCCAATCTGCCGTGCTCCCCCCTCTTGAAGCTAAATAGTTTCTTAGGACTTTCTTGACGCTTCGCATTCTACAACTCATTCAGGGCCTTGACTATTTGTTTGGCTCTCGCACTCGCAAGTCATTAAGACTAATGGCCAACTAAAAGCAGTGAAAGCAGTAGGAGGAGTGTGGCAGAAGGGGAAATGGAAAAAGGAGCTGCAAAAGAGGAAGAAAAAGCACCTATTGCTTTTGCAGCTGTTTTGAGGTTTTGATTTTGTAGCGGGTTTTACAACACGCCTCTCTTTCTCTCCCTCTGCCCACTCCCATTGCACGCCGCACACGAATTTATTTTGCTTCTTCTTCCTCTTTCGCCCATTTGCGCATTGTTTGCCATTGTTAACGCCTCTTGCTGCCCCTTCTCTCCCTCTCTCTGCGTGTGTGTGTGTGTGTGTAATTAAGCACTTCACTCGAGTTGTAAAATGTGTTCGAAGCTTGCTATACCCCTCTCTCTCTCTCTCTCTCTCTTTCTTTCTCGGGCGAACTCATCACGGAATTTGTCGAAAAACAATTTAAGGCAAACCATGCGGTTTTTTCGGGCGACCACACTCCCTATACACATAGATATATGCACTATATAGCCTCGCACTAGTATTTCCCACTATTGACTACCAATTTCGGTTGATTTTATTGAATTTCGAAGAACAACAGAAAAAGCCGAAATAAAACACATCGTACATATATATAGACTATATATATACGCGTAGAACAAACCATAGAGAAAACAAAAAAATCGAAAAAGTGAAAGAGAAAAGAGGAAAAGTTTGTTTGGCGAGTGCAAGTGTTGCGGTCGGCGCTCGAGAGGAAAATTCAAATGGACTTTCCAACTAAATTGCAACAGCAAGAGGTGCAAAGGTGTTGAAAGAGTGAGAGAGAGCGACTGCGAGAGAAAGAGAGGGAGATAGTGGGTAAGTGCAACAAGAGATATACCCGAAAGGCAAAATTCGCCAAGGGGAAGAAGCGGAGAGTATGTTTTTGGGGTAGCAGAAGACTGAGTAGTAAAGAAGAAAGAAGACACTGCAGTAAAAATGCATGTGAGTAAAAGAAAGAGGACAGTAAGCGAAAATAAACAAGGAAGAAGAAGATAATGATAGAAGAATAAGAAATGGAAATGAATTAAGAGACTCAATGGGAAAAGAGAAGTATGTACGCATATTAAATAAACAGAGAAAGAAAGCTTTAAAGAAGAATTAAAGAAAGTTAGAAAGAAAGAGGGATAATATCTTGTTATATCAAAAGATAAGCTCATACTAGAGATGAACCGAGAGAACTAACGGAGGGAGCAGAACTGGAGGGTAAGTAAGAAAGACGTGTAGGGAAAACGAAGCAATAAAAGAGAAACTGATACGACCAACTAAGAAAGGCAATGAGATGCTTCTCTTTCTTCTGAATGATTTAAATAGAAATGCAAAAGTGAATTGTCTTGAGACCAAAGAAAGATTCCTTCACTCACAAGTCACAAATGAATTAGATAATCAACTTTACCCACGTCGCTTTAAGGAACACCTTCATTTCCCCTCCCCCTCCTTGGCACACCGACTGCGGCTTCTGATTGTGCTTTCAGGTCCCCCGAGGGCAGCTTGACTGATGTGTGCACACACACACACACACACACACACACACACACTGTGCGTATACGTAACGTAACGCAAATCAAATCCAAGCCTCGAGGGAAAACTAAGGGGAAGAGGGAAAATGAGGGGGCTGCGGATAGAGGGGAAACAACCTTGAGAAGTCTAACCGAACGAGTTAAGTGCTTCATTCAAGCGAAATGCAGTTTCGGCTCTCGTGCTGCCATTACACACACTTTTAGCAGCATTTCGAATTAAATGCAGAAGGCGGAAAGAACAGGAAAGAATGAGAGAGAGAGAGTGAGAGAAAGAGAGAGAGAGAGAGGATGAAGGGAAAGAACTTTCCCTTTAGGTGCACTCTCGTCTCACACACACTTTTCTCATTCTCATTCGTCTCACTGCTGCCACTTTTTGGTTGCACAAACTAAATGAAATTATTTCCGTATAATTTATTTGCACTACCCAAGAAAATGATATAAGTGCGTTGGCGCTAACTCGGCCCTGGGGCGGCAACGACGAAGACGGCGGCATTCATTAAGTGCAACAGCGCCAGGCCAGAAACAGGCACAGTGGAGCAAAACAAAGAATGCATAGTTGAAAAATGTAGTGGGAACTTTATAGAAGAGGGAAAAGTTATTAGGAAGAAGATTGTGTGGTATCACATTGTTAATATACTATTATGTGAAATGATATGAAATGTAACAACAAGGTTTGATACTGCATATGCTATGATATGCTAGGGAATACCGTATAATATTTTCATGTTGTTAATTTAAGTAACTTCGCAGTGCAGACTTCAATTTTAATTCTGATTATAATTCGAATTTGCATGGCAGAATTCAAGATAATTAGTGTAGTATGCATTATTATACAACATGATATGATACACTATGATTTGATATACCACATAATATGATGTACTACATAATACCCTATAACATATATACAAATATTCATAATTCTTATCTTAATTGAGGTGTAATTATGGATTTAGGTACTTCCTATCACCATTGACTCTTCAATCTTTATAGCATATGTATAGATTGACCTACCTCCTATAGTCTATATTCATTTTAGTGCCATTTTAATCATTTGTACCTTCTTTCCACTGTATTCTCTTGCATTCGCTACTTGAGTTGTACACTCTACACTTTCACTCCCTTGACACATACAGCTGTCGCGCCTTGAGGGTCTCTCTCTCTCACTCTCTCTCCCACTCTCCTCTCCCTTTGTGATTCCCAAGCCCAAATCTCATCTTCAATTCTTGCCCCAGTCTCATCTTTAGCCTTAGCCTCATCTCATCTCGTCCTGTCTCATCTCATCTCATCTCATTGTATCATCAACTGCAGTTTGCAGTCTTCGCCTTCAACCCGCGTCTTCTTGCTCCTCTTCTCCTCTTTGAGTCTGAGTCTCATTCGCAGTTGTATAATCGTTTGTCTTCATCATCATCATCAACAGAATCATCATCAGTCGCGAAGAGAAGTGCAGAAATTTATGCTTGACACAGAAACACAATTTTCGACTGACTGTCGGCCATTTTGTTCATCTTGTCGCGCCTCCATTTGGTTTGTGTTTTCATGTGTTTTCTCTCATGTTCGTCTACCATGTTTTTTTCGCTTCACTGCTGTTGTTGTCGGCATCTCTTTCTCTCTCTCTCACTCCCTCCCCTCTCTGTGTGTTATTTGTTTTTTTCTGTGTCCCTTTGCGTCGTTGCAAATTGAGTTGCAACGGGCTTGAAAAAAAGCGAAGAACTCCCTCGTATATGATACATAGTTCACTATTTTTGGTGATGCTTTGACTAGCAGATATCTAAAGTTGGCCTTATCTTTGGCACTCTATTCATCGTCATTACTCTCAGATATCTTATGTTGGCTTATCTTACGCACTCTATCCATCGTTTCCCTATACACTTTTTACTTCTTTACTTTCACTTTCGTTCCTTGGCTCTGACGACCTTCAAAGTGCTTTCTAATGCGCTTAATTGGTTGCCTTTTGCCAAGCAATCCGCTCAACTTTGTCGTCGTGTGAGGACAAGAACAAACATGTCTGTGATTTGGGTTAGAAAAGCAAAGCTTGAGCGTTGATGCTTCAGGTGCAAATTAACAAGTTTTTAATGATGCGACGTGAACTCTATAGATACCCTGGCTTTGCCTAATTTTAACTAATTGCCCGTAATAAGTAAAGAGTGGGGTGGGGAGGTGGGAGGAGGGAGGAGGGAAAGTGCCGCAAAGGTGCCGCAAGGCAGCGAGTGCAAATCTTGTGCTACGTATGCAGAAAATGCGATTAAGCAGCTGCAAAAAGAAGCAAAACGCGCACAAATTGTGTTGCCAGGCCAAAGCAGCCACAAGAGTTGTGCACACACATCAGACAGCCAGAGTGAGTGTGTGTGTGTGTTTGTGAGTGTGCAGGTGTGTGTAGAGTGCAGTGTGCTGTGAGCAGATAGCTTAAGGTCCCATGCATCATGACGAAGCTGTTGACACTTCATAAATACATGAGTTGCACTCGGCGCTCACTCACATGCGTTCACACACTCACACACACTCTCACACACGCACTCACAAGTATACATACTTATGCTTAATGTTGCAATTGTGTGTGTGTGTGTGTGTGCGAGTGTCAGCAATTGTTACGCTTTATGCTTTGTTATACCCTATAAGCGGAATATTTACCAAAGAGGGACAGCTCATTATGACACATAAAGTGTTGTGCCATTAAACTATCGATTAAACTATCGATGAATTAAAAAGACTTTGTAATATTGACAGTTATAACAGTTGTTAACAATTTGTATTTTATAGATCTTTTGGACTCAAAACAGAAATTTCTCAAAAAGAATATCATCGAATTAAAATTATTAAAATAATTTAAAAATATGGGAGTATGCAGAAAGCTCATGAAAAACTTTAAATCTTTGATATCATGAGAAGAACATCAACGGATTTACATTTATAAAAATGGTTAGAGTTATCGGACTATACAGAAAGAATACACAAAACTTAGGACTGGAAATATCTTATGATATTGAAAAATGCCTTAAATTTCTCTGGTTCCCGTAACTTAATTAATTTTCTTTCAATATTATGCCACCCCTTATAGGGTATTTCTCTTGTACTCTCTACCTCTGTTTCAACTCTTTCTTTGCGCTTCGCTATTTTTATATTTTCTGTTTTCGCTTTGTCCTCCTCTCCGAGCACTTCAACAAATTTACACTTGTATCACTCATACGCTCTGTTTTTATGCTATTTGCCCCCACATGCAAACACATTGCACACACCGCACACACACTCACACACACATTGCCAAGCACACCTTAGCAGCACTTGTTGTTGTTGTTGCTGTCAACGCTTGTTTCACGCCTGAATCGTCGCATGCGGGAAGCAAGAAAAAACTACAACAACAACAACAACAGAAGCAGCAGCAGCAACAACAATAAAAAATAGAAGAAACCGGAGGCAAAACAAACAGAAAAAGGAAACAAAATTTTAACAACAAAATTAAAAGCACGCGAAATTTGTGTACACTACGGAAATGACAAAAATTCCAATGAGGGTTGACTTAACTAATGACGAACACGACGAAGCGAGGAGGATTTCAAGCCGTGTTAAAGAGGTTTGCGAACCGGTTTACAATGGGTTCAGAGTGTTAAACAAATTCACAACAGCAGTTTGATTTGTGCAACAATGTTTAATGAGTATTTGCTTTAAATTTGTTATAACTAAGTTGAACCGGTTCAGGACTGGTTCAAATTAGATTTTCGTAATATCTGTACAGTTTAGTGTATAATTCATCTGAGAAAGACTGCGAATATAATTGTAGTGTGTTTTAGAGATATGAAATTCCGATTGTTAGTAAGTTGATATACTTCGAACCGGTTCAAAGGTGGTTCAGTGATAAATTATGAAATATATAGGATAAATTGATTGTTGCTATTTAATTTGTATCGCGAAAATAAGTTTGAATTTGCTTTGAACCCGTTTATGGTAAGATATGCTGAACCAGTTCAAAAGAGGTTCAGAAGCATAACATAGCAGCCATTCATGCGATAATAATTAAATTTGACTAATATAATGATATACACTCGAACTGCAAGAAGAAATGAGAAAATGTGTGTTTAGAGGCGTTTTAGAAGTTCTGAACCGGTTCAAAAAAGGTTCAGAAGCGTAATATGGCAACTACTCATGCGACAATAATGAAATTTAACTAATAAAATAAACTCAAACTGTAAATATATTTGATAAAGTGTTCGATTGGAGGCCGTTTTATATATGCTGCACTGGTTCAGGGTTCGCCTGCTATTCATGCGACAGTGCTGAAATTGGGCTTAATTAATGATATGAGCATAAACTGCTAGTAGAAATGCCCAAGAAGTGCCTGTAACAGGACAACTCTCTCAAAAGGGTATCGTGTTCCGTACACCACAAACTCAACCCAAAGACTGAGGACAGAACACTGCAGTACATTTCGCAAAGAGCAACCGCACGTCGACGTGTCAGGGGGAACATGCTCCCTCGTGTTTGCTCTTAATGTCGCCCCGGGGCTCTGTCAAGTAGGTAGTACGACCCCGAAATAGTGCCAAGGAGCATTTAATAATATGAAAGGAAGAGAGAGAGAGGGGGAAATCCACTGCGGCATAAAGGGCAACACAATAGGCAAGGCTGCAGCTTGTGTGGCCTAATGAAAGGCAATTGGGGAAGGAAGATGGATGTAGGGAGGAAGTGAGTGGGAAACTCTGCTTGCAACTATGCGAAAGGCAAATGAAGGAAGAATAAGAAACAGAAAAATGAATCACCGACAAATTACGGTAAGAAAAGGAAATTTCAAACGGGAAATGGCGGCAGCAAAAATTTCGTTATGGGCACATCACAATTTTTTCTTCACACATTTCTTTTCCTTCATTTCTTTGCCTGTTACTGTTGCCGCTGTTCTGTTTCTACTTCAGTGTGTGTTTCCCTTTCTTCCTCTTATGTTGGCAGCAACAATTTCTGCAGTTTCTTAAGTTCTTTTATGGGCCAGCGGCCATCGGAGTTGTAATAAAATTTTTAACATAACTTGAGAGAAAAAAATACAAAAAATAAAGAAAAACACCAAAAAGAAAAGGTCTTATGAAATATGCATATGCTCATTTCGGGCTCACAGCGAAATGGCAAACAGTCACGGCCACGCCCGCACTCAAACTCATACGCCCCCTACACACACTCACTTAGAAGTTTTTCATTAAAGTGCAAAAGCGGCACCAGGACCTTCACTTTAAGATGGTCGCCTTGGGAGCAGGCCGATATGAGCTAAGCCAATTTCTGCAGCTGCTTTCAATTTGCCACATTTCTTGAAAGTTACCTGCAATGAAAAAGAAGCAGAAATGCTACGCATTAATATTGTGAATAAACCTTATAAATAATATATAATTTATAATATATAATAATCTGCAGACATCAACTTTGAGCTTAGTGGAGAACGACAGATGTTTCTGCTATTTATTCTAATATATATGTACATACATATAAACAATTCAATATGTGACAAATGCCTTGAGTTCAGAGAAGGGTATACAAAATGCGACTAGTGAACCAATAATATGCATTTTATTTGCTTCTCTTTTCCCCTTTCCGATAGAGTATTGTATACAAAAACAGCGTAAAGTGCCATAAATTTGTACTCAGTCAGAGGACAAAAAAGAAGACAGAAATGTAGAGTTACAGATGGAAAGGTCAAACGAGATAATTCAAGAGAAAAAAAGAAAAACTGTGAAAAACACCTTCTGTATTTACAGATGTATTTTCCCAAAACAAAAATAAAATATGTTAGAGTGCAAGGAAAACAGATAAGAGAAAGAGTTTTCTGGAATTCCAATCAGTTTTCAAATCATTCATTAGCTCAAAACACAAACTCGTAAAAAAAAAAAAAAAAAATATAACAAAAACCGAAAAAAATGTATTAAGGCTCTCTCAGAAAAAGAGTTAATAGTAAATTTACGGTCGCTTACAGAATTAGTTTTTATTTGTCACAGATATCGGTTTTTTCACAACTGCAGTAGCTAGAATGTCAAGTAGCAGATCCTTATTGATGTTCACAGCTGGCACAACCGGTGCCCTGATCCTCACCTATTGCATCTACTACGATATGAAGCGTCGCACCGATCCCGAATACAAGCGGAAAGTACACGAGCGACGATGCCAAAGTAAACTAAATAAATTGAGATATTTCGATGCCGATAGTGACGATGATGCCGATTCCGAAATGGAGGATTTCGATATGAATGACTTGGACATACAGTTCTCTTCAGTTAATTTGTTCAACACAATCGATCTGGACGATCAGTTTAGTACCGGAGGCAACGTGGCCGAGGGACTTTGCTATTTGGCCAATGCGATTCTGATGTGTACTCAGCCAGAGCCAGAGATGGCGCAAGGATTACATGAATCGTTGCCCAAATCCTTAATAATGCCCCTTATGCATCAGCTGAGTGAAGTGCAGATAACGGACAATAACAACGACAGCAGCAGTGTCGACAGCAATACAAGTCTAATCAAGTTGCAATCATTGTGAACTGCTTTAGATTCTGATTTGTCGGCTGCATTTTCTTGGTGTATCTTCCATTTTAGTTGTTTACTGTTGAATTTGTTTTTCATTATTTACAATAAAAATAAATAAAACGATTCCCAGACAATATTATTTCTGAGCGGAAAACAGAATGAACTCATAAGGGAAACTCTTGCAGGATTCCAACTCTTAAAAGCACCGAGATCTACGTGTTATATATATGTAAGCTGTATACATATAATTCGAATAGATTGCCACTCCCCCAACAAAATATATAAACACACATATATTCAAATTTAAATAGTCACTTTAACTGAAATGATTTTAGTAATCCGTTTCAATAAAAATCGCGTGTATATATTAAAACTCTAAAACGGCCTAAAAATACTGGCGAGAATGTTGTTGCTATATCGATACATTATTTAGTCAATCCAATGACAAATCCATGTCGATAAAAGCCGTATCCATCAGCTCTAGTTGCGGTAATTTGTTCAAAAGACTATTGTATATACGATTCGGTAGTGCTAGCTTCATGGCCTCCATGAGAGTTCCTGGTTGGGCGCATAGCATTATTGCAGTTGCCATATGCGCAAGTCCTTCGTCCAGATTGCCCAGCCGAAAGAATTCCTCGCTTAGTTTAACCTCATTTTGGAAAAAGTTCTGAATAATCTCATGATCGGACATATCGAAGGGATTAATTTCTGTCATGTTGGTAGTTCTGTTAGCATATGTCTCATATGTTTCCATATCATCCATTATTGAGTCCATTGCCATAGGAAATTGTTGTTTCATTTTCTGGCGACGCTCACGCAATTTGCGCTTATAATGTGGATCGGCACGACGCTTATAATCGTAATAAATTAAATATCCGATGAGTAATACACTGGCGGCGCCAACGGTTAATGCCAGTACGCAATTATTGTTCGACATTTCTCTCTTTTTATGTTGTTTTTTTATTTCAGTTCAATTTGGATGATATTTGTAATATCTCGATTAAAAGAAAATGAATAAAATATGAATTTTGTACTCGTCGTTGTTATCCAAAAACTGATTAAAAATCAAATGAGAAACTGTTTACCTGAGACAGCATAACAATGTGTTTTTATCAGTATTTGAAAGTTGATCAACTCATTTTGGGAACTCAACTTAGACATCGTATCTTTATATACCCTTGCAGAAGGTTAATACATTTTGATCACGAATTTGCCACGCACCTTAGAAGACATATCTTATTTCCATTTATGTAGCTTTACTAAAGTGCATTATAAGCTACAGCTATAAGTAGCAACTATACCAAGTTTCATTTATAAGGCTTAGATAGGTTACTACAAGAACAGATGGTTCTTTTTAATCAAATGTCAATCAGTGTGCTCACCTCTGCCCCTTGCAAGAACTGCACCAAGTTTCGTGCTTATCGCAACGCCAGCAGCTAAGTTTACTTAGTTAGTTTCATTAATGCATATTTATTGTGGCTAGAGAAGAGTCAAAGGGAATCATATTTGGCACACAAAACTTTACCCAGTGCCGAGTTTAAAGAAATTTATGCATGCATAGAAATAAGAAGAGAACAATCAGATCAGACTTATCTCTCTTGCATTATTACAATTCACATTTCAATCGAAAGATTTATTTGCCTTTTGCGATAAACAAAATTGTGTGAATTGAGGGGAAATCAATCAAAGTGCAAAGAACAATCAATAATAACGCAAAACAGTTGGCAGAAGGTGTAAAGAGATAGATGGAGAGAGCGGGAGAGAGAGAGAGAGTAAACAGAAGAGAACGCGTATGCTGAGAAAGACAAATGGTTTTTGTAGCCAACCCCAAATTGATTTGTTATTCGAACAGATTAAGCTCAGGCAATTAAAGCGAAGGGCAGAGGGTAGAGAAATTTGTTTGTTATTTAATCCAAAATAAAGACGAGGTAAGGGTTACCTGAGTTACGGAGCGTGGGCGGCGGCATTGGGGGATAGGGGGCATTATCGCATTGTCGTAAGTCACAAATAAAATACGCGATTCATAAAAAATGTTTATCTCGCTTATGTACGCTGCGAGCTGTCATTATTCAGCGGCTGGACCAAATCCTTGGTCCCTTTTCATTATTTAAGCCAACACAAATGCACACAACGCAGACACACGCACATACACACACACAGACACAGGCAAACAACACACGTGCAAATCTCACATGTTACGTTGACGTCAAAGTATTTATCACAATGACAAAATCAGAAGAAAAATAGGGACGAAACCACAGAGAGAGAGAGAGAGAGAGAGTGGGGGATACGTGGGCTGGGACTTTACTTTGGGGTTTAAATGTAACACATTTACAAATTGTTTACAAACACACACGCACACACCTCGCCTCGGTATGGTGATAAATGATAACAAATTAGCGGTTTGTCTCTTAGGCGAGAAAAAGCAAACGCACACTGAGTGTGCAAGTGAGAGAGAGAGAGAGAGAGAGAGAGCTGGCTCACCCCCAGCGCTACCTGAAAGTTACCACAATGCAATAAATCACATCACCTGGTCGAACACACACACGCACAACCCGAAATGGCTGTGCGTGTACAGTGAATATAAGAGATGGCAAATCTTTTAACTCGATTGCAGGAATTTAACTTCGGGCAGATATGGCGTGATTCCAAAGTGGATCAGCTTTCTATATAATCTAGTTATGCATTATTACATTATAATTCGCACACACCCTTTCTGGGTTCACCTTAGGCAATTGTGACTGTGTGTTACGCATACGCAGCGTAAGCCGTTGGTCTTTGGCGCAAGAACTTAGTTTCTTATGCATGAGGCATGAGACGTCGAGCGCTGCTGCTGCTGCTGGTGCTGTGCAGTGCTGGCACATCCTGCGTGTATCCTTTTTGCTCGCCCCCATAGCATTTATGAGCTGTCCTCCCTCCGGTTCCCCCTTCTGGTCTCACACTCCCTTCCCTCTTCTCTTTCGCTCGCCCTTTCAACGTGCGTCCTGCTACACTATAGAGCCCAGCAGGATGCCCCGTATGAAGCCGGGTCGTTTGGGTGTTAAGTGTGCTTGCGCATAATTCATGCACATAAACACACACACACATGCCTTCACAAACACATACACACACAGACTAGCGCCTCGCTAGTGGAGTTGAGCTGGGGCGCATTTTAATTATCATTTTCGGATTCGGTTGCGTTTGGAAAACTATGAAAATTTAATGAGCGGCAGCCTCTGAGAGAGAAATTAGAGCTACCAATTTGCTGCAGGCCCTTACACACACACACACAAGCACCGCACAAAAGCACACACACACACACATACATATAGACACAGTTAAGGGTATTGCATGAGACATAATCGCAAAAAACTATCGCCACATTATGCGGTTTTTTTTAGCGCATGCAGCCTAATGAAGAAACTTCATCACGGGTTTGTGTGTGTGTATATGTGTCTGTGTGTGTGTGCGTGTGTTGGTCAATTAACACAGCAAAATTGCATTATTTTTACATATTTCAAGAGCTCGTCAAGGGTTGTAAAAGTTGCGATATGCGGTTGGCAGAATATTTTATTGAAAATTCACAACTTTGATCAACAATTTGCTTGGCGTACAATAAACTGATATTAATGGAATTTCCACTTGATATAAAGGGAACATTACGACTAAAATTGCAATAGTTTTGATTTTATTAAAACCATAATTTGAACAGATTGTTCCTTTGCCAGCTATAGGTTATACTTAGCCGATTGTAATAAAATTTTGACAGCATATTTGAGAATTAGTTTAAGCTGTGAAGATCTGCAGAAAAGTTCTTTGATAACTAAACAATCATAATAAGTTTATCGATCCGATTTGACTCATTTCGAATTAAAAAGAAAATGAACAGTGAGTATAGTATCCATTGAGTTACTGAGAGACAGATGGACTCGTCTGTTCCATATATACGTTCCTTATAAGGCTTATGTTCTTAGCCAGTCAAACTGCTGGCCACAATGAATATACCCGGCATGTGCAACAACTTTATAATACTTTGTGTTAAATATTTTAACCGCAAGCTTCGAGGCGCTAAAAAGTATGCAACTGATTTATTTTTTGTTGTTTGACTCAGCTCAGTTCACTCAGCTCATTCGCGAATAATCTGCCCTGACAGCGCTCTTTCTCTCTTAGTTTTGCAGTCAGTTCACAGCGTGCTGTCAGTTGCCATTGCGAAATAAAGTGCTGAGTTCTAACAACAGTAGAGGCCCCCTCTCCCTGCCTGTTCATTGGGCCCCTCATCACATTGCTCATCTTTAGCGCAGCCATTAACATCAGCATAAAGCTGATAAGAGCTTATCGCTCGAGCTGTACTTTATGTTATTTTATCACTATTGATTATGTAATTACAGCTGCTAAGTGCTTATGCAGAGGTGTGTGTGCAGGTGTCTGTGTGTGTAAGTGTTGCCAGTGTGTGTGTGCGTGCTTTGACTAGCGAACTGTGCTCAGCCATTCATCAGCAGATTTTTAAAGTTGCCATAATATGGCTATAAGAATGCCATTAAAATGACAATGTATGTGCCGCACTGGGACACACGCACACATAGGGAGACAGAGAGGGAGACAGAGAGACAGACACGGCCAGGTGAGCTAGCTGCACACACATAAAAGCGATGCTTAATAATTTTAATTTCCTGCGCTGGCGGGTCGAATGCTTCATAAATTTCATCATGAAACTGCAAACTGAAACGCCTTTCTTCTATCCCTTTCCCACTCTCTCTCTCTACATCTCTCTCTCTCTCTCTCTCTCCTACTTTTTCTGCTTCCCAGTCTCCCTATTTTTAGCCTCTGCAATTCTTGTCCCCTTCACTCTTTCCATCCCGCATTGCGTTGCCTGTGCGCACTCGGGCGACGCACAAAAGCGCGCTTCACTTATTTCAATCAAATTACGGCCAATGAATATTGAACTATCGCACACACACACACACACACACACACACATACCCGCATACACACACAGGCGTGCAGCTAAATGTGCAGCAGCAGCTGAAAATAGTTTTGAAATATTTCGTTACATTTCTCTCGAGTTTCATTTTTATTTTTATTCCTGTTTTAACAATATACGAATTTTGTTGCTCTTTGTCCCGGTTACGTTAACAGGTTGACAATTTTAGTATGAATATTTTCATGACCCGCAGGCAAACGCAACTATGTTATACCCTAGCCCAACTGTAACTCTGGTTTGCTTGTGCTGCTTGCTATGAACTTTTGTAGGCACGATAAAGTTGCTGCAAGCTTTCTACAAACCAAATTTGAACAACTTCAGTTTAGTGGAATATAATATAATATATATTGGAAATTTATATCAGATATAAATTACTTATAGAGAGCCGTTCATTGTTCTACAAACATGCACCACATAGATACTTTGTGGCAAATTTTAGAGTTCCAGAGAGCTCGTCATTGAAACACTTCATTATCCCGAAACCCAAAACAATCTGTACGGGGAGTACAAAACGCTCGCAGGAAATTGATAATGGAAATGCGTTTGTGATTTGGCTGACAATAATAAACAGGAACATGCAGCGCGAAAAAATCTAGTCCAGATATAAAGCCATTAAAAGGTTGTCAATTTTACACGTTTTTCGCCAAATTGTTTTCAGTTGCTTTTTCCTTTTTATTTTCTGGCAACTCTACCTAACCTTTTTTTGCACTATCTAATCAATAGAAATATCGTTTTCAGATTGAACTCTGTGCAGAATTTTGCATCAGTTGTTTTGTATCAGGGCTTACTACGATTTCCTCTTTGACAGAGAGTCACGTTTTGCACGAAAGTGATTTGCCGCTACAAAAATAAAAATAAAATAATAAAACAACTGAATATTTGGCAAACACTGATTGCGTATTTATTCATCGGTATTTGCAGTTAATCGAAATGTTTTTGAAATCGAAAAATAGAATTATTTGTTTAAGTTAAAAGCGAAAAAGCTTTGCTAGCACAATAAATTTTTATGATTTAAATAGTGCATGATATTATCCGTAGAACTGATTTTAATTCAATAAATTATCGATATTATATCGATATTTTACGTTAATCTTTTGAAATGTATGTCTACTGTATAGATTGTATAATGCTTTAATGATTTATATTGTGATTGATATTATCGATAGTGTAAGAAAGTGAGGGGAGGTTTCGAATAGTGCTCCATATTAAGGATTCAATTGAGTTTTGTTTTATTTTATACATATATACCGCGTATATCGATACATATTTTTATACATATAACTTACTGTCTATATATTATCGATACTTAATTTAAAACTTCCCATTTCAAGCTCTATTCTAATCGATACTGTAGAAGTTTGATAAAGTAACGTAACAATTTTGTAAAAGAAATCTGTCAATCTTAAAACCAATCAAGACCTTCATTAAGTAGCACCCTGTGTAAAGCCTGCATATCATAAAGGTACCCCGTAGGCTCGAACCAATTTACATAGGAATCGCTGTGCCATATGAACTGCAGCAGTGCGAAAGCCTCAACCAGCCCGAAATGGTCATTCGACTCTATTTTGTCACTCGCTCTTGCTCTTTTCTATTGCCTTCTCTCCCGCTCTCTCTCTCTCTCTTCGGTCTAACGCTCGCAATTCAGAGCGTTTTTTTTTTCTAGGACGTCATGTGGCATTGTCGTTTGGCTTTTGCCGTTTGACTGCCCCCATAATAAAAATTGGCACATATTTTTGGTCTCAATGCGGTTATTGCTGCTGTGCAGCGTTTTCACTTTTCACAACTGCAGAGCGCAGTGAAAACACACACACAAAAAAAGCCAGAAACCTAAAAACAAATGGCGAAAATTCAAAATGAAGCGAAAAAGTGAGAGCGGGGCAAAGAGTGCAAGGGAGAGGGGAAGATAGAAACCTACAATTGCGTAGCTGTTGCAAAAGCAAATGCTGGAAAAGTTTTTCACTTTTTGTACCCTGTACCCTGGAAGCCATTTAAGGTAGTCCCACAGTTGCCAAGGGATTATAAATGAATTAAGCGATTATTAAGGAATCCATTTAAAAACTGAATTTTTTAACATAAGCTTTATTTTATTTATATACATATATTAACCATCTGCTTTGTTTTGCATGCTTGCTGTAGGAACTCTGTAAATACACATATATGACAGCTTGAATAAAGAAATATGCTTTGGTTAGCATAGCCTTTTTATTTCCGTTTTTTATTTACTTCATATGTTTTTATTATATATATAAACAATACTTCATAATTCATTGACAACTTTTTGCAAGTAATTTACAGGGTATATTACAAATCATGCTTTATTCATTCGCCTAACGTTTTGGCATTTCGTTGAATGTCCGTGAGAATGTGCGTCTGTGTGTGCCACATGCATGCGGAGAAACACAAGAAACGCACACGTGAAAACGCACAAATTGATGCATAAATTATACGAATCGCAATGCGTTGAATGTCAGTTGGCCACTGAGCGCAAAATGTGCGCCAAACCGTAATGAAAAGCAATGAAAATTCGACTTGAAAATAAAGCAACACAACTAACAAACTGGAAAATGTGTGCATGCTGTGAACGGGGGGACTTAATAGACACCCTGTTCGACAATGCAAAACATATTTGAAGCTTATAGTTGAGTGAAGTTACCAAATATGGATCAAATATATATATGAGAACCCTACAATGAATCAAGTAGAGTTACTAAGAGAATTGAACAAATCAGCAAAGTGTCATCATAGATAAAGTAACAGGAAGACAGCCGTGCAATTCAGTAAAGTATAAACATAGATCAAGCAGAAAGAAGAAAATCCTAAAGTTAGATGAATTATCAACAAGGAAACTGCAAAATATTCCAAAGTTCTCTTCATTTTTGAACGTCTTTCTACAATAAGAGAACCAGATAGAGCCAATCTGCAGCCTTGGCTGACTAACCTAGTTCTCATTCCTGGAAATAGAGCTGTACTACTTGTGATTCCCCCCTCCTTTCTGAAGAGTCTCAAATGACTTTTATTCCCTGCTGTTTGCATTTATTAATATTTTATGATTCGATTTTATTGCACTGGCTGATACCCTTTAAGGCGCAATATTTATGTGTGCAGGGCATACGGGTCAGACAGGCAGCAGCTGACGCCACCTCGACATGGCCAGTCGAGGAGAGAGTGAGCCGGGCCAGCGCATTCACGATAATAAAACGGAAATGCGAAATATATATTAAAAAGCCGCACATTTCCTGGAGCCACAAATGACACTGACACCATTAAATTGCCAGTGCACACAGTGCCACCCACACACACAACATCTCACACAACCTAACACACACACATTGGTGCACACACACGTAACCTACCCATGGACAACCGAACTTATTGATCTGCGTTCGCCAGGAGCCAAACATGTGTTAAACTTATGAATAATTACTCGAAATCAAATCGTATTAATTAAATTATTTTCGCTTTAAGTAATTCATATGTTTATGAATTAATTAGTTTTAATTACAATATAATTATGCATAATTTAAGCATGTGCCAGTGTTGTAAAACACTTCATTAAAAAAGAAACCTATCAAATTTGTATTTCATGCATTTTTACGCATTTCAAATGAGCCGTGAAAGCTTTCACAAATGTTGGGGTGAGGCATGAGGGGCGGGTGTCGTGGTATATTTTATATTGTTATAGCTGTATCATATTTCCATGAGAACGTCTGTATGTCTGTGTCTGACATTCTGTGACAGTTTTGTGTGGCACTCGCTCTAATGGATTCTGGTGTCGCAACAGTTTTTCCTCATATGCTGTGCAAGATGTCATTGAAATGTGTCATATAAAAATGCCATATAAATATGTCACATAAAAATATCATATAAAAATTTAACAATATCAAGTCAAATTACGACAACTGAAATTTTTCTAATGTTGATTTTTACATAACAGCGTTGTTAGTTATCAGACAAATAGGACAAACTATGACAGACAAGCAAACATACAAATATGCCTGTTCTTCTTCAAGGTATTCCTGTTAGTTTTGACCTATACTTTATCTGAACATGACACACTTTATCTGACAATCCTTAAGCTTATATAGGGCACGCTTGTAAGACAATCAAGAACTTTTTCTGAGTTCTCAATCAGAAAACAATATCGAACAGCTATTTATTAATCCCATCATAGTTGTCACACTTCCAATTAATATGACACTCTTTCTATGGCACACCTTGTACTCATGTATGTCACACTTCATACGCGATTAAAGAGCGCAATTTAAGTTAGCAAAGAACTTGACAATAATTTAATCCTTTCTTATTCCACCCTTTTTTGGTCTCATTGCAAACACCTTTGCCACACTGTCACACACACACACAACACAGATACAAACAAACACAGACACTGGCACAGACATTTGCTTGGGGCAACACTTTAAACGTTGACCCCAATATAAAACACTTTTCCAGGTGAGAAATAATCCTTGTTATTAAATGATATTTATGCTTTTAACACTCTGGCAAGAGAAGGAGGAGGAACAGAAGGAGAACGTAAATGGTAAAATGCATTTCAATTCACAATACATATTTCCCATTATCTTAGTCTGTCTCTCTCGCTCTCTCTCCCTCTCACTCTTACTCTCTCTGTCTTGCTGGTGACTTTCACTTGGGCTATTTGCTGGTTGTTTGTTTGTTTGTTTGTTTGACTGAGTGAC